>PPMB02000003.1:0-600000 GCA_003707885.2 Komagataea salicaria
GGCGAATAAAGATTTCCAGTTCCCATCCTGTTGACACGTTTCAAATGACTATCCCAAGTTGTAGTTCACACAATTAGGAGAGAAACTCACTCTTATAGTGTTTATGGTTCTTGTTTGACCCAAAAAGACAGAAAATTCATTTGTATAGAACCACAATTTCTGTTGTGTGACGTCAATTATAGCGAAGTAAAGTTTTTGGCTGTGATTTCAATGATAACCAAATACTCTAGGCTTGTATAGCATCGCAGCTTCGATTGACAATTTGTTTCCCGCAGTAACATCTTTTAGTGATTGTAGACACAACTTATTTTGAAATGGAGACGACTCGAACAGAAAAAAATACAGATAAGGCATTTTCTGTAAGTTATGACCTGTACAGTATGTGTTCATTGAAAGACCGATTGCAGGAGATTAGCTTTCCATCACTGTTCGTGAGGATTGCTAGCGACATACTCAATCAATGTGTTATCATATCGTTTTGTCGAGACTCTTCTCTCTTTTTCTCAAATAATTTATCTTCAATCGAGTCTCATATTAATTACAGTTCAGTTACTGATTACAAAAGTTCAGTATACGTATATTTTGAGAATGATCCTTACATAACTCAACTATTTCAAAGTAGAAATTCTATACGCTGTCTTCTATTGACAGCTGAGATTATTAGTTGGATTTTCTCTCAGAAAGTCCAAAAGCCACGAGGACTTTTCACCGCTGATCTCTAGGGGATGTTCTTCTTGATCCTCATTGTGGGTATATGGCTCCACTGTAGATCTGTTGCTTCTTTAACGGCTTCATCAACAAATCGCCTTTAACGCGAATATGCTTGTTCCACTTTCTGTAACAAAACTTCGCGAAAAGTGTACAAGTACTCCTCAGGCACACCTCAGGCATGTCATTGATACATTTAGCGTGTTGCAACTGTCAAAAGGGTACTAGGTCACGGGATCTTGGTGAAGTAAATGAAAAAAAGAATTCGGTTAGGCTTAATTGACTCAGGGACTAAATGATGTTATTCAAGTTAGGGCATTTGTGAAACTTGAAAAGGAGTTACGCTCTAATCTAGAGAATCATAGAGTTTGTTCAAATCATAGTTTTCCCTCCAATAGGTCCCCTTCTTTTTCAAAATCACCAAAGCCAAGGCACTAACGACTATTATTCCAGCTAACATCGAATACATAGGTCCCGTACCCATCCCAACAATCAAGGGATCAACTATGAAGACAGCAATAGTAGCCAGAGTCTGTCTAACCAAGTTGTTCAAAGCAACTCCAGTGGCACCTCTTCCAGGTAGAGAGTCAACAATATATGTTACGATTGGGCCGATGGTCATCATGGAGGCATAGCCAAATATTGCAGTTCCTATCAAAGGAAAAACCCAAAATGTTTGGTAGTGAAAGCACCAGCCAATGATCAGCAATGCAACAGGAAACGTGATAACTGCACTGAGAATGTTATATGAAATCCTGGCTTCTGCAGCACTGAATCCATGCTTTTCCATGTATTTTTTTAAAAGGTGATCTGTCCACTTACCACCGTATACTGATGCGATAATATAGGACACAGAATTGGGTATATAAGCTAACCCAACATATAGAGGTTTCCAGTTGTATGGATGGCGAGAATATTCGTACTCAATTGTCATATTCACAAGATATAAAATTCCAAACGAAATGGATGAAAATAAAATGGCGAATAGAACAGGTGGGTATTTTAGGAAATAGACTGCTTTGAGAGGCTTCAAGAAAAACTCATAAAAGTGCTTCTGGATCGATTCCACTCTTGTTAAAGGCCGTTCTTCGATAATTGATTCAACTTGGGTTCGAAATCTTCTCAAATCGTTTTGACGAATCGATGATATGATATTACTCTCACGCTGAGAGCTCTGGGTACCGGGAATGTACATTTCTGAGAGAACAGCATCCTGACCATCCTCTTCACCTAGATTAATCGCAGAACTAGTGGATGACACCCTCAGTAGAATATTTTCAACTTGCTGTTCTTCCTGTTCTGCAACATCACTTTGCTTATCGACTGATGACTTCTTTTCAAAGGCTTGACCTTGTGCCCGTCTTTCTGCCAAAATCTTTGCAATGAATGCCTTGTTATCTTGAACTCTTAAGGTTTCCGGCAAAAATAAAATGATTAGTACCAAAAGAACAAAACCGAGGATCACCATAAACCATTGGGTCGACCTCCAATTGAAGCGTATTAGAAGTAGCGAGCCAATGATTGGGCTCAGTAGAGGGGCCATCAAAACACCAAGGTAATAAAAACCCAAGGCACGTCCTCTTTTCTCAGGAATGAATAGGTCACTAATAGTACCGGCACCAACTGATTGTACTGAAGCGGAACATCCACCAGTTAAAACTCTAAAAATAATCAAAGCGTTGATATTGGGTGCCAATGCACATCCTACGCAAAACCCAATGAACATGCTGAATGAGAGTATATATATGGATCGTCTTCCAAACCGCTCACTAAACGATGACCACCAAAGTGGAAAAACACCAATTGACATAAGGTAGATACCAACAGAAACATTGATCATCATTGTCGTTGTTTGTAGATCCACTGTCATGTCCTGGATAGCTGGAAAGACAATCGAAGTCCCCATAGGGCCAATTGTACATGCCAACGCAACAATCAAAACGATGAGATTTTTTTGTCCAGCCGAGTACTCCCTTGCGTCTTTCATCTCATGTATCAAAGAGAAATTTGATAGCAAACCTCGCCTGTCCTTACGAGCTCTTCGCTGCTCAGCTAATGTTTGTGAATCGTTATCAGTTACTTCTTTAACATTCCCCACATCCTCTCTCTGTAATCCTATAGGATTTCCTGTGCAGTATTGATCGTCTCTATCTTCTTCAAAACTTTGTGATTGTAGTGATTGATTGGATACCGAATCAGTATCCGACCGCATCAGTTGTGGGCTCATCGACCATGCGAATATGTAGAATAGTACTACTGTTATTCATATGTGTCCTTATTCTAGTTTAGTTTTTTTTCAAGAGTGCGATTATTAGTATCATGTGATTGTGAATAAAGCATTATTGGTAAAAACAAACTCAAGTAGGATTTATTTACAGAAGAAAAAGTGGATGAGAAAGGACATTCAGCTTTATCCGAATGTTTCTTTTTCAGATCTCAAAATTCACTCTTTTTTCTGAATCCCTGTCGTTGAAATGTATCAATCCTTTTCTACAAAAAATCCTTGGTTTCAGCTACAACTGTCCAAAGTTAACCTGTGAAACAAAAGTTTATCAATGATAAGCTTTTCTATCTAGCTTATACCAACAAAGTCAAGGTTCATCCGGCTTTAGCTGTAGGACCTTATATAACCGGGAAACTTTGACATTACGGCTATGTTTGATATCCACAGTCTCTAGGACAAGATCAATACAATTACCTGGATCTCACAACCATACAGTAAAGGAGTAGTATTGTTTCATCACTGATTGAGTATTGAAGCACCAGCTCAGGGCATTCGACAGTTGCCATATGATGATTGGTATTATTACTCTACTCTACTCTTGTTTTGTTTCTCAGTTTCTCACAGAAAGTCACACTTTGCGAGTTGTAGCCTGATTTGTTAAGAAGACCAGCATTCTGAGGATACAAGCTTTTTATAATACAACTTTTCAATCCTGGTTAGACTCGAAGTACAACACTTAGATTATTACGGAGTGAAGTTTTGGTTCGTTTTCGATCTATGAGGCTTACAAATATTCGTGATTGAGCTTGGTTGCTCTTGAATATTGAAGTTGATATGCCTTACCATTCTGGGTGATCTCGTTGGCATTTCTTTTGGACTAGGGTATACCACATCCTTGTGTATCGAAAACTTTCTCTTTTTTGTGGGTGATGGTGTATTCAGGATATCCCTGATTCTAATTTTCTTTGGTGTTGTAGGTGGGGTTTGTAGCATTTTAGCGTTGGTACGCAATAAACCTTGTTCGAAGTCATTATATTTCTTCACAAATTCATCACAATCCATTTGTATTTGATAATCAATCTTTCCATTCCATCCTGGAACAAAATCTTTGTTTACAAGAATCACCAGACCATTCCTTGAGTGTACTGTTTGACTAAGTGTCTTGACCAACAGTTTGACGCCGTGAACTTTGAGAGATGTCCCCATTATTATGAGGAGATCCGGTTTTTGTTTCAAATCTGAATTCAATCCTGTGGTAATGATTTCCGATAGCGGATGATCCTCGCCATATAGTACAATATTGGGTCTCAGGAGTCCTACACAGTTGATTGACCTTTTACCTTCCTTCAGTCTCTTGTTAATCTCATCTATGCACATTGAACATTCAGGTAATTCACCATTTGATAATGATCTCATATATGTATTCGACCAGTCTGTAACTTTCAAGCATCTTGTGCATGACAGCTGATTAAGGTTCCCATGCAGCTGAACCACATTCATTGACCTCCATTTTTGTAAGGCAGTACCGTCCCTAGTCTCATTCGAATCAAAATCAGTGTTAAGTCCCAACTTTGACTCCAAACTATCAATATTTTGAGTATAGCATCTGATGACTTTCTTTTTGCATACTTGGTCATGGATAAATTCGTGCGTCGCTGTTGGACTTGCTGACTGGGTACTTTTGTACAAGTTAGACATAAAAATAGAGAAGCACCTTATCGTTTCAGGCGATTGAAACAAGGAAATGTCGAAAAGGTCTTTCCCTCTGATAAATGAGCTCATTCCATCTGTCATGCGGTATAGTCCATCTGATGATCTAAAATCAGGAATACCGGCACTACACGATATACCAGCACCTGTCAGTATTACCATCCTCTTGCTCTTGTGTATGCTTTTGTAAATCCCTTCGATATCAGGATCATCTGGGAATTTGAGTACTTGAGTACTATTTGTTTGACCCAAAAACCGTGAAACACTCATAGCAAAGCACCACCAGCGTTAATCAGAGGTTTCTCTTCTAATTGTCAGTTTGGGAACTAAAATATTTCTTGATGCTTGAGTAATTTGTTATATATTTTGATTTCCCAATTAGGAAAGTTTTCAAGACGCGGAAGCATTGTATAAAGAATGAAGAGAGAAAAACTACTGAAATAGTTGTTAAAGTATCATTAATCAAATTATCCGCTCTGAGAATTAACAGCCAGCTCCATTATTAATCTGGTTGCTAAGTGTAGGAATGGGTAGGCACTAAAACTACTGATTTCGTCATCATTTTTTGTAACCTCAATATGATCGTCATCAAATTCCTGGCTACTTTCCCAACCATCAAACTTGAAATCAACCAAATAATTGTTTGGCTCTAACTGAAATAGTTGTATAATCATCTTCATCATATCTGGTATCGCTCTATTAGGGTCAGAATCCGTAGAGTTTAGTGAATACTTCCAGCGAACCCTGATTGTCCATAATTCATCTTCTTTGGGCTTTGTCCACTCAGCTCCAAGGTTCTTTAGAGCTCTATAAATCTCACCCATTACATCTAACGGATACGATCTTGATCTGATCCCAAAGTGCCATCTAGTCTTTGACTTTTTGGTACCAATTGGATTGATTTTTGCCGCGGATTCTGAAAGATACTGTGCCATATTCGCCCTATGGATTTGTGGCAGCGAAGAGGGTAAAATAGCTATGGTGCTCTGAACTCCTTTAGTAGAGAGTGAGCTTGGGGAAAGTGCTTGGTAGGTGACTTCAGATTTCATCTCCTTCTGTTTGTGTTTCTGGTTAATGTCCATCTGTGATGTAGACTGCTGTGACTGATCAAAAAAGTTTTCTAACTTGTCTTGTTCACTATGACCTTTCTTTTTCAGGTCGTCCGTTAACATCTTGTTTTCTTTGATCAGAAGATAGCCATCCATTATTTCATTTTGCGTATTCTTCTTCAATGTCTCCAAAATCTCATCTCGATCATAACCCATCGTATTGATGAGGGTGTTAACAGCAACCTCATCGAAGTCTTGTGGTTTCGAATCTGATGTATTTCGTTGTTTATCACTTGGTAGCAAATATTCAGATATATCAGTCATGAACCACTCATCTTCCATTATTTCGTGGATCGTTATTCTATTCAAAGGGTTGACAACCAACATCCTAGTTAACAGATTTTTGGCACCTTGACTCAAGTAATTCGGTATCGTGTAGACACCGTTAGAAATTTTCTTGAAGAGCGCAGGTATAAATTCATCATCAAAAGGTAACCTTCCACACAACATGACATACAAAATAACACCACAAGACCAAACGTCGACTTCAGGACCAGCGTATAATTTTCCACTAATGACCTCTGGGGCAGCATAGTTTGGCGACCCACATGATGTTTTCAAAAAATTACCATCACTCATGAAGTTGGAAAGACCGAAATCAGCAATCTTGACATTCAATTGATCATCTAGCAGTAAATTTTCTGGTTTCAAGTCCCTATGAACTATTTTGTGTCTATGACAGTAGTCCACAGCAGAAATTATCTGTTGAAAGAACCTCCTTGCCTCTGGTTCAGGCATTTTGCCTTTTTGAACGATATAGTCAAACAACTCCTTTCCTGCAAATTCAATCACCATGATGATTTCATCCTTGGATTTAATCACATCATAGAGTTTAATGATATGGGGATGTCTCAGCAATCTCAAGTAAGAAATTTCTCTTTCTATACGACCCTGCATGTCAGACTTGGCTAGAGTTTTACGGTTGATTATCTTGAGTGCAACTTTCTGTCCTGTGGATAAATGGTAAGCTAGCTTCACCTTACCAAAAGACCCTTCACCTAATGTTCGAATTATTTTGTACTTGCCAATCATACTGTTGGAGTGGTGTGTATCCTGTTTGTCATCTTGAGTTTCCGACATGTTCCTCTGTTTTCTTCAGCTTCTACTGAAGAAGCTAGTTTATGTATTAATATGATGTTCTCATGATGTTTTATTTGTTGAACAGCCAACACCCACACACAAACAACGAGGAAAAAAAGAAAAGGAAAACAAAACAAAAACAAAAAAACAAAAAAACAAAACAAAAACAAAAAACAAATAAACAAACAAAAGCCACGTATTCAGTCTAAGTATTTTGACTAAAAGTCCTCTCAATTAAGTTTTAAAGCTTACATATATATAACTGAACCTTGTGGCTCTCGAAATGGATCCCAATGAATATCTACAGCCTGGTATGTCTTTATGGTTTCAAGATTCTTCTTCTGATATACTAACTGGAGATTGTTCAGAATTCGACCCTTCCACTTACAAAGTAGCTCAGTTGAAAAACGTTTTACTGCAGAATGATATATCATATCCTTCAGGTGCTAAAAAAAGTGAACTAATAAAGTTGTTCAATACTAATATAAAGCCCTTAGCTTCAAAGAAAAAGAACATGAAAAAGGCGAGTAGAAGTGTTGGTTCCGATCTTAACCTGGAGACTAAGAGAGTTCCATTGAAGGAAGAATCTGATACCATAAAGGTTGATAAAAAGAGAAAGGTGAAGTCTACGTCACTATCATCTGAACCTCTTCTTGAGAAAGAATCCGTTAAAAGAAGGTCACCACGAAAGGTGTCCAGAAGTAAAACTGAAGAGCCTGATCACCTCATTGAAGCAACACCTAATTCAAGGAAAGAGAAAAAGCCCAAATTGAAAGAACCATCAACTAGAAAACTTTTACAGGCCGCCGAAGAGAGAGAGAGATCACCAGTTAAGAAAGAAAAACTTTCCTCAAGGAGGGAAAGATCACCTACAAGAAAGAGAAAAGAGGTTAATGAACCTAGCTTGAAGAATATTGGCCTGGTCAAGAAAGAATTTGAAAGTAAAACGAAATCTTCAAGTGAAAAATCTCATCATAATCATCATCAAGATGCAGATAGTGATGTTGAGCAAGTCAGTGAGACTGAATTTGCAAATCAATCAAAATCGAACTCAAAAGTTGTATCCCAATTGGAGAGCTCTTTTTCCGCTAAAGCTGCCCATCTTGAGGAGAAGGGGGCACCACCTGATATCAATAAAGCTATTCCAAGAAAGAGGTCAGCCGAATTTGCTGAACACCATTCAAAGTCCAAGAAAAAGAGCACAAAGATAAAACCCATTAAAAATACAGCCTTTTCATCATCTCCTATTATTGAGGAGAGACCAAAGTCACCAACTAAAAAAACGCTAGAAATCCCAAAATTTGAAAATCAAATAGGTGAAAATGGTAGTTCAGCAGAGAATGACATCTTCAATTTTGGCGAATCTGTTGGCATTGCCGATATAGTTAATAGGTCTCCTATCAAAACGTCTCCATTGAAAAAAACTGAATTATCCGAATTCAGTACTCCGCACGATGGAATAGCAAGTGATATTTCCGACGTTTCAAGTCCTTTACAGAAGCATACTGAATCTTCAGTAGGACGTTTCTCTCCAAAGTTCCTGGTCAAAAACGATCACGTCAACAAATTGGGTATCAACTTGAGTTACAAAAGTGATGGCGATAAGAGGGAATCACTTGAATTGTCCGAGGACAGCTCTATAAACGATTTTTTGGATGACTCAGAACTTTTCAATCTACAGAAGGATATCGAAAACGCAAAATCGCAAATATTGGAAGAGGCTGAAGATGCAGTCAAACAGATCAACGAGATTTTCAACGAAACTGCCAAAGAAGAATCTTTGGAAGAGGACGAATGTTCGAAAAATGATATTAGCGAAGATAAGAGTGCCTTAGAATCTGTTGATGACTTACAACACGATCAGCCATTCAGTATAAAACCAATCTTCACGTTTTTAACGCAATTGGTAACATTTATTTTGATTGTTATAGTCTTCATCTTTTGTTTATGGTACCGGGAGCAGCGTATTCTGGTTGGTTATTGTGGTTCAGAAATCAATAAACCAACATTTCCTAACACATCTAATACAAATTTACTGAAATTTGACTCCATTCTCCAGACCATGAAACCGAAATGTCTGAAATGCCCCCAAAATGCGATTTGTTTACCAAAAATGCAGGTCAAGTGTAAACAAGACTTCATCTTAAAAGAACCTTGGTATAAGTTTTATGGTGTTTTCCCTGTTGAAGACTACTGCATAAAAGATGAAGAAAAGGAAAATATCATAAATGAGATTTTATCAAAATCTCTTGAACTATTGAGAACCAGAAATGCAAACTTCAAGTGCGGTGATGGTCAGGACTCAGAGGTTGGGATCAGCGATGATGAATTATACCGTTTTTTTTTCAATTCTAAGAAATCTACTATCAGTGATGAAGAATTCGATAAATTATGGATTAGAGTTCTGAAAGATTTGGAAAATGAACCAGAAATAACGGTAAGGCAAGTTTGTATTCTTTATATATAGCATAAAGCATCAACTTACTAACAACTCGAACAGTTATACCATGAACGAGATTTCGATTCAGGGCCACCCTCAAACAGCTTATCCTCCAATGAGAATGAAGAAGAGACGACAGATTTTCCAACAAAAGTCATTTTCAGATCGAATTCAACAGTGAAACTAAGTGTCTCTTGTAAGTTTCAGAAGGAAATCTATGAGAGATTTCAGAATCATAGAAAGCTGATCGTCTCTTTGGCGACACTGCAACTAATCACTGTATATTTGTACTTCAAAGTCAAGGCTTATCAACTACAACAATCGAAGATCAATGAAGTAACTGATATAATCATCAAAAAACTACAGAAACAAACTCAGGCCTCGATAATTGATCCCACAGGGCTAACTAAGAGGTATTTGAGTGCAATTCAACTAAGAGATGAATTACTATCGACTTCAAAAAATTCCGACAGATTCAAACTCTGGGATTTAATTTTGGTCAATCTTGAGAGAAACACAAGCATCAGATCTTCGACTAAAGAGATTCATGGTGAGATTGTAAAAGTGTTGGAGTGGATTGGGCAGTAATCTGCCAAAAAAGAAACATGGTATATTTTCAAATCTCAAGTACTAGTTCTATACTAGACTTGTGTAGAATTCGAAAGTGAAACAAGCTACCACAATAAGACCGGGAAGGCGCTACAAATGGTGGAAACTGTTCAAAAACTGAATACATTACAAAATAAAAACAATAAAACAGAAAACCGTCCGAACATTAACTAACAAAACCCAAAAACCCTAACATGAAAGAATAAATATGGTCTATCGCCTAAAGGCTTAAAAAAAAAGAGCATTGTAACTTCATTTTTGACATCAGTCCATCACATTAAAGATGTAGTAAAATCTACCATTTCAAATTCTCTTGATCCTTCACTGTTTTTTCATCAAAAACATCTTCCACTTTGATGAAGTTAGTATTATTTGAGCCAGAAACTTTGTTTTCAATTTTGGCTTTCTCGGAACTTGACTTCTGCATCATATTTCTTGAGTGTACACTCTGCTCTTGCAACGGCAGCTGAATTACCTGATTCAAAATATTCTTCGTGGAAACTGGAGATAGATCGGCAGGAATGAAAGGTGATTTGGACTCCTTTAGTTTACTAAGTATAGAGGACGGTTGAGAAACAGATCTTTTCAGTGTATGTTTCTTATTCACATTATTGACTTTACTGTTTGTGGGCATGGCATTTGAATTTACCTGCGTGGATGAGCGAGTTAGTTTTTTTTTTCTTCTAGGTTTCGAATGAGCGGAAGTAAACGAGTTAACATCTGTCATAATGATCTGGAATTTTGTAGTGTTATTTTGTTTTGTGCTGAATGATCCATGTGTTGCCGTCAGTGGTTGCTTCAAAATCTGGTTTGGCTTCATGGCCGTATCCTTCTTGAAACACCCCATCTTCGGAACACTACTTGTAGACATAGATTCATTTGACAGTGTGGAAATTGAGGGTGAGTTTGGTTGTGGTTGTATCTTTGATACCGGGGTAGGGGACAGGGCTAAAAGCTTGGAAGTGTTTGAGTTAGAATCATTGGTAATGTTTTGATTTAGATCCTCTTTTACGGCAGAAGAGTTCATCTTGATCGTGGTTGGAGAGGAATTCAATGTTGAATTAAGTGTCTGCTTGTTTGGTGTCTGAAAGCTCTCCAAATTCGAATTGTTTGTGCTTGTGAAGCTATTGTTCATATTGAATATCTGGTTTTTCAAAGGCGTAAAGTTTTTGGAGGCACTGTTACTTATATTATTCGAAGTTTCGATATTCTTCAAGAATAACGGAGTACTGAAGTTCATATTGATGCTTTTCAAAGGGGTTCTGCTGAAATTGCTATTATGATTTGGCGTTTTGCTCATGATTGGTGATTCATTTATAATATCTCTGTAGAAACGATCCGGCGAATTGAAAAAAAAGTCCATGTTTAGATCAGGAGTTGTACTGGGATTGACGGACTGGTTCAAATGGTGCTGAATAATGGGTGTACTACCAACAAAGTTGAGTGATTGGTATGAAGCTTGTATCCCATTTCCGGCGTTTGAGCTTTGTTGTGGGTGGTTAATGATGTGATTTGTGATTGGTGTGTTCTGGAACACACCATCTTGCATATTTCCAAGACTGTTCACCCAGCTCTCATAATCTTGATGCTGTCCAGTCACATTTTCATTGAACTGCTGTTCCTCAGGCATGATAATAACTCACCAAATTCAAGTAGTGACAGTACAAGGTGCGTTCTATTAAAAGTAAGTAGGAGTCAACTAAAACTCTTACGGATTTAACAGAATTTGGGAAATGACTTCACAGGGTGATGATCTTCGGTTTGAAATGTGAAATATATAGATCTAAGAATTGAGCGTGAGTTTAACTTTGCTGAATTAAGTGAACAGTTTGTCTTGTTCGCTCACGTTATTGGGTTTGCTTTGTTATGACTTTATGTTATGTTTTTGTTTTGTTTTGCTCTGTTTGTTTTGTTTTGTTTTGTTTTGTTTTGTTTTGTGGACCTAAGAAAAAAAAATCAAAAACCGAGGACATTACATGAAATCCGACCATAAAGGTTATATATACTACTGGTGGTTTGAGTCGAAGTCAGTACGACTTCATGGTTTCTATATTGTCATGAGCTAGATCCAGTTATATTTACAAATGTAAGGCATTTATGGAATTTGCACCACTGTTCTTATCTCTTCATTCTATCAACCCTTCAAGTAAGTCCGACTCCAAATTATCCTCATCAGTTGCACCTTGAAAGTTACTAGGAAGTAACTCATCTAGTTTGAGTAGTTTCTTCATAGAATAAGCATCTTCGCCATCGGCGTAATAGCTTTTTTCAATTGACAACACCTCAAACTTTAACGTATCCTTATATAAATGCAATGCTGCTCTATTAGACTTTCTGACATGAAGGCTGACATACTCACTTTGAAATGTCTCACAAAGAGCGTACAGAGCTTGTCTCATCAGCTTATCAGCAATTCCTTGTCGACGATAGGTTCTCATAACGGACAGTGATGTGATATGGCCATGTGGAGTCTTGTCAGCAGCATCTGGGTCATCCTCCATCTTTGCAAGAACATAACCAACCACTTTTTCACCTTCTCTCACATACGATGGATCGCCCTTGATATCCGAGTAACTCCCTGTTGTTACATTTTCCGGATGGTGAGGTGCATCGGTAGTAGTTGCGACGAATGATGCTTCAGGCCAAGACAATATATGGTACATGTAATATTTTAGTTGATAGTTTTCCGGTAGATTATGCAAGTTGGCATTTTGCATTGCCTGGACATCGTCTATAGAGGCTTTTCTTATCGTTATAGCCATTGTCAAGGGGGTACAAAATAGCGCACTATGGGCTACTGTATATGCAACAAAGGAACTTTTTGTTCATTCGTTCAATACTGAGAAAATTTCACAAAATCGAGATTTGCATTTGAGCCCTTGTCTCATCTCTTACTACTTATAGTGGGAACAAGCCACCCACAGTGGTGTATTTACTTTGAGAGAGAAATGTACAAGTAGCGGAATAGATGCATCCATAAGTTACTTACCAAATCGTATATGCTCTCGCTCGATCACTCCTTGGTCAAACTTGATTAAGAATACAGTCATCAGGGGCCACTCTTCTGTTTCAACACTATGAGCAGTCACCGTAGCCTTGAAGTACGCAGAATCAAGTATTCCCTCAATGATTCCTGCGACGAACGCACCCAGATTAAGTTGGCCATACTCCTTCGGCACAGAAATGAACTGTGATATTAGTGGATTGTTGTCCGTGATCATATAATCTCCATCACTATCACTACTTTTCTCCAACTGATCTGCTGGTCGACCGAAGAGGCTGCGCCAAACAGTAGTGTGAATGAATTGCAACATTTCAACAATGCGCAATGGTCTTTTGGCAGACTTTCCATCTCGAAGAGTCAGAAGCTCAAGAGTCTTCTGTCCAATCCCGTATCCTTGCGCGTTGAGCATTGACTCCAACTGTTGTACTCCCCTACTGTGTGTCTGCGCCTGTTGGACCATCGCCATGAATAAAAACGCTAGAGACGAAACGTTAACCTCAGGTGTTCTTCTTGACAGTGAGGAATCGTATATACTTGGCTTCTTAGACGTCTGTTGGCTCTGTTGTTGTTGATAACTGGCAGGAAGTTGCATGGGTCCTAGTGATGGATTGTACCCTAGCTGCTGAACACGATTTCCCCTAGATAGTGTGTTCTGCGCTACGTCTGATGGGTTTATAATATTGCTGTTGCTGTTGCTGTTCATGGTGATTAGCCGCCCAGGATTTTGCAACTTTTCAACTTGACGCAGTATAAATACAGCAAATAATGTCTCTTTTTTATGTTTTTATGTTTTTTTTTCCTATAATAAGAAGATAATGTTCCAAAGAAGACGCCGTCGGTTTTCAATCTTCAAAGACAATAACGGTATTCAATGATAACCATCAATGCTTTTTGTTAGACCCCATCTAACATCATCAAGACATTTTAAGTGATACAACTTTCAGCTTACCTGGAGATAAGCCTGTGGTTCAAAAAAAGAAGCAAGAAGAAGAGGTTACTGAGATTGATGATGAAATTTATGTTGATGCAGGCAGCGATTCAGACGTAGATGTTTTTTCAATAGGACTCCATAGCGTTGTGAAGTCACTTCCTGCATATCAACGAATCAAAGGCAATATTATGCCATCACGCCCTCTTCTGTCACCTTCAGTGCTGACACATGTTTCACTAAAGGAGGCAGAACAAGGCCAAAGCTGGAACTCGTCTATTCATCTATCAGAATTTGAGCAACCACCGAGATCCACTTCTACGCCGAACAGGGATGTGTTTGACAGTTCTCTTATGAAATCAGAGCACCTAGACTCTCCATCTAATAGAACACCTCTTGCCAAGAGACCAATTGGATATTCAACCCCGTTGTTCAAATTCCACTCCCAAAGCTTTGATCAATCCCGTCCATCCAGCAATTCGTTCCCACTCAGTCCATTGGCCTACAAGTCGAATAGAGAAAATAGAAGAGACGAGGTTGATCAAGATGAGGTTGATAATATCGTCGACAGAATGAAAAGCACACTGATAATAAGAAATGACACAATCCTCTTTTCCGACGAAGAGAAGCCTTCAATGCCTCCTTCATCATCAAGAAAAGTAACACCCATGACTGGACTAGAAGCAAAATTATTCACAAGTGAGAATAGATTAGAAAATAAGAGGAAGAAAAACGTACGAATAAGTGAGCGTGTTCAACTGATTAGTGATTTCAACAAAAAAAGGCCACAGTCCGATGATAGCCACAAACTTGTGAAGAAAAGAGGTAGAAAGAAGAGGATGAGGCATGATGTGGATCCTAACATGAACTATGAGAGCTTACGAAAATTGTGTGGCGATGAAAGAGATCCTCTTGACATAATTCTACATGGTTAGTTTCATTCAAAAATTTTTCTTTTCCCTTCCCTCTCCACTCTTTTGTCTATATTGAGCAGTTTTATTTTGAACCATGATTTGAGTCATTCCTCTTGTAAAATAAATTCCTTCAACTGTTCATAAGCACTTTCTAAATTATCGTTGACAATAACTTTATCATGGGCACCAGTTTTGGAGTATTCAAGCTCAGCAGTTGCTGCACTGATTCTTTTTTCAATGCTTTCTGGGGTCTCAGTTCCCCTACCTTCTAGCCTTTGTCTCAAAATTTCGATTGACGGAGGTGCCAAAAAGATAAATCTGGCGTTGAGATCAGTAGTCTTCACAGATTTAACACCTTGCATATCAATATCCAAGATACATGTTCTACCTAGTTTAGCAACATCTTGAACAGATTGAACAGAAGTACCATAGTAATTGCCAGAGAATTGCGCCCATTCAATGAACTTGTTTTCCTCTATCAACTTTTTGAATTCTGGAACAGACACGAAATGATAGTCTTTACCGTCAACCTCACCTGGTCTTGGGCTTCTGGTTGTGTTAGAGACCGAGAAACCAAATTTGTCTGGAAACTCAGCAAATAACTTTTTCAACAAGGTTGACTTACCAGCTCCTGATGGACCAGAGATTACGATTGGACGATCTGAGGAGAATGTGTCAGTATTGAAGTTACAGAAATCATCATAAAGTCATGTGGGATGCCTAGTGAAGCACACTGGAGATATCTAATCATCTTTCCTAAAAAACAAATACTGGATTTGATATCAGAGCTCATATGGTACTACTCACACGCGCTTTTCAACATACTAGCCATATTCAAGGCGGGACTTTGATACCTATCACTCAATATCTCAATAATATCAACAAAAAAATTATGAAACTTTTTTTTCGAAAACTGTTAAAATACAAATATATATCACAAACAGAAGTCTTCCGAAAATGGTTATCTACCATGGTTTGGACACGCATTAATGTAGTTTGTGATCATCAACAATAATAGTTATACATTTCAATAAGTTGTCATTTGGCAGAGACCAGTTGGACATTCATAAAATTGATGGCTAGCTTAATCCTTGGTACAGTAAATTACCTTGTCAAAAGATCATTGTCTGATGAGACTGATTCCCCAGATCTTACTATTCCTGATGACGATGATTTAGACTCTTCCAATCCAGTGACGGAAGAGATCTTCAGTTCTTGGGCCTTATTCATCTTATTATTCTTGTTGATAGCTGCACTATGGAGCAGTTATTACTTACAACAAAAGAGAATCCGGGCCGTCCATGAGACCGTACTGTCGATCTTTTACGGTATGATAATAGGCTTAATATTGAGAGTGTCACCAGGGCACTACATTCAGAATTCAGTAACGTTCAACTCCAGTTACTTTTTCAACATTCTACTACCGCCAATCATCTTGAACTCAGGTTATGAGCTTCATCAGGCGAACTTCTTCAAAAACTTTGGTTCAATCTTAACCTTTGCTATACCCGGTACCTTCATATCGGCATGTGTATTGGGTATGATTTTATATATTTGGACGAAACTTGGGTTGGAGAGCATCAATATCTCATTCGTTGATGCCTTATCGGTTGGTGCTACACTATCGGCTACTGATCCTGTCACAATTCTATCAATTTTTAACGCATACAAGGTTGATCCAAAATTATATACTATAATTTTTGGCGAATCTTTGTTGAATGATGCTATCTCAATTGTCATGTTTGAGACGTGCCAGCAATTTCATGACAAAGAGGCTCATTTTTCATCATTTCTAGAAGGGGCTGGACTCTTCATTATGATTTTCACGATATCACTTTTGATTGGTGTTGTCATTGGTATTATCGTTGCCTTGTTTCTAAAGCACTCTCATATCAGAAGGTATCCACAAATCGAAAGTTGTTTAGTTTTGCTTATCGCCTATGAATCTTATTTTTTCTCCAATGGATGTCATATGTCAGGTATAGTCTCTTTGCTCTTTTGTGGAATCACTTTGAAACACTATGCTTACTACAATATGTCAAGAAGAACACAGATATCTACCAAATACATTTTTCAGCTATTGGCACGCTTGTCTGAAAACTTCATCTTTGTTTACCTTGGTTTGGCGCTATTCACCGAGGTCGAATTAGTTTACAAACCGATGTTGATTATTGTCACTACAATCTCGATTTGTGTGGCTCGTTGGTGTGCTGTATTCCCATTATCTAGAGTTGTAAACTGGGTTCATCGTAAAAAGTCAAACAACCCAAATCTGCCTGATGAGATACCTTATCAGTATCAAATGATGACATTTTGGGCTGGTTTAAGAGGTGCAGTTGGTGTTGCTTTAGCTATGGGCCTTCAAGGCGAGTTCAAATCGACGTTGCTGGCCACTGTTCTAGTGGTTGTTGTGTTAACCGTTATTCTCTTTGGTGGAACTACCGCTGGTATGTTGGAAATGCTTAACATCAAGACAGGTTGTATTGACGAGGATGAAAGTGATGATGAGTTTGATATAGAGACCAGCTCTATTAGAAACCGTCCACAGATTTTACAAGGGGGTATTTCGTTGAGTAATCAAGATTTGACCAATAATACCATTGTTCAGCCTTACTCTGACGGTTTAAGATCGAGACAATCACCCAATCTTGATGCAAATGATGAATTTTTCAAAGATGAAGACGTACCTGATGATCTGAATGACATCCCACCTTTAGTTCCCTCAACGTCCCGTTCGCATGCGCACACTGTACCAGATGCTAACCAAACTGGGTCGTTTGTTGGAACAGTCCAGAATATTTTACATGATGATAGATCGAAGTGGTTTCAAAATTTCGACGAACAAGTTCTCAAACCAGTCTTCTTGGATAATTCAAACAGTTACAAGAGAGGAAACGATGGCAATGTTTAATCATTCTCCTTCTTTGAGATGTCAATATTCTATAAACCCTATTCGAATAATACGATATAAATTCTATTATTCAGGGTAGAACAAAACCAAGTAAAAATTTCTTCGTACTCTACTTCATTTAGTAGCTAATTGATCTCAGTTCCACGAAAGTTATTCTGATAGATGGAGTTTGAACGAAAGATAATGAAACAATCGGCTGTCATGTATTATTTGTGTAAGCCATTTATTATTTACAGTCTATCAAACAAGTTTGGAACCATCTTGAGGTTTTTTTTAGCAACATTCGTAACCTTAACCTTCCATATTGAATACTGGGTCTTGAAACAATTTGGGTGATATTTATTTACACCAATCCAGTTTGTACTCGAAGATATCTGATAAGCAGACATTGTTACAGCTTTGCAGATCACAAACTACCTTACGTTGTACTGATGAAATGTTAGTAAAAACATTTACAATCAATGCATCAAGCATAAATTAAAAGTAATCAATTAAATATCTCTATCTAGTACGAATGATTCCAGCCGCCATCAATACTTGAATCTTCTTTGCAACTTCTGGGTTCTTCAAGTGTTCTTGGAGAGCAGCTGGGTTTTCCCTAGCCTGATTCAAAATACTGTTCATAACAGGATCCTGTAAAATTGCTGCAACCTCTGGATCTTTTGATACTCTCTCGAATGTTTGTTCAGGAGTTTCATTTTCTGAAGATTGGAATCTTTGTGAGTGAGCTTTGGCATAGATTTGGTCAATTTCTCTTACATTGGCACCGTTATTAACTTCAAGATCTTTTGTTCTTGCCTCCTCTAGCGTGGCGATAGCTTTGGTATATTCTTTAATAGCTATTTCGGCATTTGCTTTTCTGATGTATGCCCTAATGAAATTAGGATCTTTCTTGATAGCCATATCGCAGTCCTTGATTGCTTCAGGGAAGGACATCAACTTGGAAAGAGCAGCGGCCCTATTGGAATAGCCTCTGGCGTCTTCAGGAGCACGCTTGATCATTTCTGTATATGCTTTAACAGCCTGAGGCCAGTCACCCTTCGTAAAGAATTCCTTACCTTCAAGCCTTGCCTCTTCAGCTTTAGCAGGGTCAACATAAGCCTTGGCTTCTGCCTCTTTTACCAGTTTTTGCGTATTTCTCAATTTTGTTAAGACATCTGGGGTACGATGTTCTGTCAGAGATTTTTCAAATGCAGTGATAGCGTCTTCGTACTTCTCCAATTTCAAATATGTGGTACCAATTCTAGCTAAAGATTTGGCAATGACTTTATAGTCAGCTCTGGATTCTCTACCTTTTTCAATGGCAAGATGACATGTCTTAATGGCAGTTTCATAGTCTCCATTTTCAAACTCAGCAGCAGCTCTGTTATTCAAATAGGTGACATCATTATGTAGTTCCCAGGCTTTGTTGTACAATTCTATAGCTTCCTCGAATTTTCTGGCTTTGTACAAGGCATTGGCCTCTGCCTTCAATGCATCAGCTTGCTTCTTAGCGGAATCATCTTGCGCTTGTTCTGTAACTTGTTCAGCATCGTCAACTTTGACATCACCATCGCTATCCTTTGATTTTTCTTGTTGTTCAGTTTTGACTTTGTCTTCCGTGTTTGAATTAACTTTTGTTTCAGTATTACTAGCTTTCTTCTGGGCTTGTTCTTTTGAATCAGCCTCCAAGAGGAAGCCCAAAATATTCATCAATCTTGGTTCAGAGAAAAATTCATTGGCTGGGGTCTCTTTATTACTCTGAATTTGCATGATCTTTTGAACTAGAGTAGGATCTTTCATGAGCTCGGCAGTTTCAGGGCTATTCTTCAATCTTTCGATTAAATTAGGATCATTGAAGAGTCTGTTGAGACTTAGCATTGGTGAGTTTTGAGCTTCGATATTTCTCTTGACAGATTCCAACCCTTCTTGGGCCATTTTATTTGACGGATCTAGTTTCAAAGCTTCACCATAAGATTTCTCAGCTTCTTCGTACTCCTGTAAACCCAATTGAGCAGCAGCAACTCTTGAGTAACCTTTTGCCCAGGAGGGATTGATTTCAACGGTCTTCTTAGCGTCTTCTAAAGCCTTAGTGAAATCCTTTTTAGAGGCATAAGCAGCAGAACGGTTGGAGTATAGAACATGATTAGGGGTAGGTGAGCTTTCAATTGCCTTAGTAAATAACTCAATAGCCTTATCGTAGTCTTTAGCAGCAAATGCAGCGTTACCTTGTGCTTTATAATCTTCTGATGACATTTTGAAGTTTCTCAGACGCAAATTTGTCTGATTGTTGATATACAGCAGGTTGTTCAAACTTCTTTAAATATTTGATTTTTCGCCTTCTCGTGGTGAAGTTTCTAGAAAAAATGCTACAAAATGAAATATCAAGATTATGTTACCCGGAGAAAGTAGCTCATCGCATCTCTAGTGAAAAATTATATCATGATAGCTTGGAGTAGAAACAGTAAACCAGTCTAGTTCGCGTGAAGGGTTTATCAAACTACTCTGCAGTATTCTTGTTACTTGTTGTATTCATAAAGGATATGGAGTTTCAGACTGCTATCAATCAGTTTTCTCAATGGCTGGTACAATCTGGGTATGAGCTTTCGCCTAAGTTCGAAATAGCTGACTTGAGGGTACATGGTCAAGGAACCGGTTTAATCGCAACACAGAACATTGAAGCAGATGAAGTGCTATTTAAAATTCCAAGAAATGTGTTTCTAAATATAGAAACAGGGACTCTTTCGCATCTAAGTACATCTAATAAGGAAAAACTGCTAACGAAGTATGATCACTGGGAAGGACTGATCTTAACTATTCTATATGAACTGTCTTTGGGAGAGACATCAAAATGGGCTCCTTATTTTCGAATTTTACCTGAAACTTTTCAGACATTGATGTACTGGTCTGAAAAGGAATTGGATAGTCTGAGTCCATCATTAGTTGTGTCGAGAATTGGAAAAGACAAGGCTGAAGAGACATATCATAAACTTATACCTGAAGCTTTGATAGACCTTGGAATACCAGATCTGGAAGTGTCACTAGATAGATTTCATCAGGTGGCTAGTACAATACTAGCTTATTCGTTTGATGTTGAAAGACCCGACTTCAATGAGGACGAAGAAGACGAGGAGGAGGTTGGTTTGGATGGGTATTTCAAGTCGATGATCGCGTTGGCTGATACTCTGAATTCAAATACAAAACTCTGTAACGCTAATCTCTTCTATGAGACAGAATATTTGGTAATGAAGTCAGTCAAATTTATCTCTAGAGGAGAGCAGATTTACAACATATATGGGGAGCATCCTAACAGCGAGCTGTTGAGGAGATACGGTTACGTTGAATGGGATGGCTCAAAGTTTGACTTTGGAGAGATTACTTTGAACAACGTGAAAACTGCTTTCTTGCAGCATTTTATGGTTGATGCTAATTTGTTGGACACATTGTTAGATCTTATTACACAAACTGAAGTGGATGAGATTGAGGAAGACATCGTTTTAGATTCCTATGATGTTTACATTGATGGTGTAATGATACCTGAATTTACACTGCTGGTACAAGTACTGACATCACTCTTCCAAATACACAAAGATTTGCCGTTTGAACTGATGAGCATTGATGAACTGGTAAAACTAGTTACCAGAACACTAAAGAAATGTTATCAATTGATTGAGTCAGGATCAATTGGACTAGAAGCTTTGGCTTTGATTGATTTAATCTACCAACTTAGACTATCTGAATATCCTTCTCACGCTTATAGAAAGTTTGACACTCCCCTTGACTTGAATGACTCGTTCAATATCAAAATGAAGATGAGTGAACGTATCTTGAAATCAGAAGTGGAATGCATACAGAACAGTTTGAAATTATTACACAGCGGAGGGTTGCTCAAGGTGATTGATGATGCTAAATTAAACAGAAATATCCTCAAAAGGAAAGTTCACGAAGATCAGACGACAAATAAAAGACAAAAGGTCTAGTATATGTATATAAACAGGCGATGGATTTTCGATTCGCATTTTTTGTACTTTAGAAGTGAATAGAGATCTCGAAATTAGTGGAGTGTAATGTGGTGTCACACTTGAGGCTTAACTTTGGGAGCTCCCTCACCATCTTTCAATTGTTTGAGATATATTTTGCTCTGTGGTAGGCTTACTATATCCGTAGTAGGAGATGTCTTGAAAGAATCATCACTGGTACCAATCGCGAGAATATTATCTTTGGCATCCAGAGCAACAACTGGTAGATCAAATTTGGAATATTGCCTAAGCCTTTTTCTTGCAACATGGTCCCATAAGCACACATGATGATCTGATCCTCCCGTGAATAAAGTTTCATATTTCTTGTGGAAGCATAAAGAATTCACAGGGGACACCAAGTCTGCATCAACAGCACTTAAGCGATGACATTTGAATGCATATTTTCTTTGCTGGAAAGCAGGCGATGGATCAAGAAACTCTATGGCGACTCTTCCTTCAATTGAACTTTGCGCGTAACCCTCCCCATTAGGCATGCATTTCAAAGCTCTTGTTTGGTATCGCAGTCCACTTTCTCTGACTTGCAAAGGTGCGTCTAGCTGTCTGTGGTCATATACATGCACCATTCTCTGATCCATAGCAACTATCAAATAACTTGCTGTAGCATCCATGGCAAAAACTTTACCTGCTAGATCAACCCTGTGAGACGCTTTATCCAGTCGGGTATCGCTGTATGCGATGCTTTTATCCCAAGAGCCGCTAATCAGAATATTGTGATCGATTCCCACTACCGATTGAACTCCGCTATTATGCTTTGTTAGACACGTGCCAGGTCTGCCGTTTTCAAGATCCAGCGCCATCACGTTGCCATTCACAGTACCAACTATTGGCTTATTACCTGACCAGCAAACCGAGGTTACAGGACTACTGATATCAACCTCCAAAGATGTAATCTTTTCCATATTCTGTACGTCATATAACTTTGCAGTTCCATCCCAAGAGCCAACAAGCAACTGATTACTATTCGGTGAGAACTTCAAATCAGATATGAGATCACTAGGTGGCTGTGGCAATTCTACTGTAGACATTGTCAATATACCTGATAGGCCCTTATAAAAACCAATCAAGGAATCAGACTTTTGACATCTTTCTCAAATGATAATAAGTAATGTAAACAACATCGGAAATAGACCATCACACGTGATCATGAAAATCCGAGGGCTTTCAAAGCTATACACAAAGTTACAAACATACCTTTTCAATATAGCAACTGTCTATATGTGACCTCCAGCTTTGGTATGGACGTTTCACAGCTTTTGAAATGGGATAGCGATAGCCAGAAGAAGAATAAAGACAAGAATGTGAGCTATTCTGGAGCCGCATCTTATCAATTGACCGATAAACTAATTGAAAAGTTGATATCTATGGCATTACCACCATCCACGTCATCAGATTCCAACGAGGTTCTTCAGGAAAGATTGGAATTCAGCTCACAAAGACCGGCTCTATCAATTCAAGTAATGAGCAAAAACTTTATACAGTTGAATTCTCGTTTATCAGCAGCTTTTGAGTTAGTGAACAATATCTTCTACTTTCTCAAGTGGAAAAACCCATCATTGACGGTGTCAGTTTTGTTGATTTACACCAATATTGTCCTTCATCCAATTCCTTTTATATTGTGCATTATTCCTATACTGATTCTTTCAATAATGGCTTCAAACTTTGCATCTCGGTACAAACCCGACACCTTTAATTTGATCTTCCAAGACTTGCCCAACAGGAAGATACAGAAAGTTCAGCCGATCAAACCAGCGTCCGAATTATCGAGAGAGTTCATGATCAACTTGGCTGACCTACAAAACCATATGCTGCTGTATGTCGATGCATGGGATTTTGTTACTCACTCTTTGAACAAGTTTGCCAACTGGGAAAATGAAATTGTGTCATCATTCATCTTTCTCTCACTCTTGGTTCTTTCCATTGCAATCGTTTTGTTTATCGAAAAATTGAAAACACTCATCACTTCCTCGATCAGATGTTTACTGGTCATTGCTGGATGGTCGTTGGTGTTATCAATTCATCCCGAGTTTTATGATACTGTCAACAACTTTATTTACTCAGAAGCCACAAGACTTTACATTTTGAAGAGGACCAACAAATTTGAGGAATATCTTTCATCAGAGGTGGAATTGAATTTGAATATGGAAGAAGAAGAAGAAATGGTTTTTATATTTGAAGTTTGGAGATTCAATGAACACGAGTGGACTTTTATTGGATTCAAAACCACTGGATTCTGGAAAAATGATATTCACAGACTACTGCATGAGAAGGAGATCAAAATAGCTTCGACAACGAAAGATTTCATGCCAGAATCTTCTGAAGACGGCACTGATATTTCTTGTGATAGAGTCGTAGATCCAACCCAAGGATTACAAGATGATGAGTCGCCAATGGAGGGTTCACTCAATAATGACAGCTCATATGACGTGGATTCATTGCGCACGACATCTACAGTGCCTATAAAAAATTCCGATAAATCCTTGAAACAGATATTACCACCGC
Organism: Komagataea salicaria; assembly: GCA_003707885.2. NCBI lineage: Eukaryota > Fungi > Ascomycota > Saccharomycetes > Phaffomycetales > Wickerhamomycetaceae > Komagataea > Komagataea salicaria. The sequence goes on from PPMB02000003.1 coordinate 24,156, forward strand.
ACTCATGGAGATTCAAACCTGGTTGCGATTGGAAGATTGACCTCTTTCCAGAAGTGTGGATCAAAGATGATTTACTTACAACAGAATCAAAATCTATAAGTATTGATAATAAAATGAAGTGGGTCTACGATGATTGCGATTCTCGCATCAAGTATAGAAGAAGAAGATGGGTTAGACAAGTAATAAGAGTCAGTGAGTTTGATGAGATGCCTGAAAAAAACATTGAGAAACCAGCACGGGACCATGAGGCTCCTGCTACTTCGGTGAAAGTCAAGACAACGAAAAAGTTGAAACTTTCAAAAAGTGAAGAGGCTAAGGCGCAGAGGTCCTCCACAACAGAACAGACCATCAATTCGACTGGGAATGACGAGATATATGAAGATAAGGGTTCATTTAATGAGCACATTGATTACATGATATGAAAAGTTAGTTTAGATAAACAATCCTTTCAATGAGAATATGAGTACACTTGGATGAACTGTAGTGTATACAGGTATATACATTCTATTTTGTATTATTGCTTCATGAACTCTTCCAAGCTTAGTATACTAGCTTTCTTTTCTGCATTCTTCTTGTGCATTTTTGTACTACTAATCAAACTTGCAAGATTGTTGTTTTTTCGTCTCTTTGCCCTTTCTCTGGCTGACTGTGTAGCATTATTCTTCATCACAGAGGTGGTTCCAGTTTTGGGTACAACATCTGAAATGTTTTTTTTGCCTTTAGAGGCTATCAAAAGCCTATCATTACTCTCTGGCCTTAGTAAGTCATAATCAGTATGACTGTTACATAAAAGGCATTTGTACCTCAACTTTCTCTCTCTCGCTTTCCAATCTTTGAGATTTGTTCTATTCAATGAAGTTTTGTTGCGTTTGATTATTTTTGTTTTTGTGAAAACACATCTCATTTGTAAAGTGACTCCAGGAACAAACAATACCAAACAATAAGGACAGAACTCAAGTGTTTGTCTTTCTGAAATGTTGAGCCTGTTGCGATCGATAGCATTTTTGAAATAAAGGTTATGTGCTGAATTCATCACAGAACTATCAGATGTTAAAAACTTTTCATCTGGAACCAGATGTGTTACATTATATAGATGTTGTAAGTCCTTCACATCCGAACCAAAACTGTTCATTTCCAATATAGTATGTAAGATTGAGACTAATATAATAACCACCTGTTGCCATTGAAGTCTCTTTACTTTGATATTTATTGTTGGTACGAGCAGCACAAGTAGCGAATTCTCAACTGATTTATCCGAGGCAGAATACCTATCTATGTTAATCAAGGGAATAACTTTGTTCATTCCTTCTAACTGATTGGCATAAAGACAAATTGCAAGTTATACTTGTCTTGACATTGATTGGAACCTATGGACTACTATTCATCTTTGGACTCGAGGTCATTAGACTCAACACCTACAATTTTTGAGATTATATCCTCCAATGAACTGGAGAATTTGTTGACCCCATCAATTCGTTATTTGATTGTTCACTACTCCACAAAATATCCAAAGTGGTTGCTGAAGATAGCTTTGAATTTCGATGAACTAAATCTCTTGCTACGGTCTGTTGTGGAATATAGGTTCTTGAGTAACTGGAATTCCACATTTACAGAGAAGTTCTATGGACTGAAGAGAACGAGTCAGAACTATATTCAAGTTACTGATATTGACAATAAAATATCAGAACTCGTTCAGTCGAAGAAAAGGTTGAATAAATGGCAGATATGGTCTATAGTGCTGATAAATGTGGGAGTCAAGATCTATCTGAAGGAAAAACTAGATATATTGTACGAAAAGAACTTACCCTTAGTCTTGACAAAAAAGCTGACACGCAACAACTGGAAATACTGGTTTGTTAAAGTATATCCTATTTTTATGTCATCTTTCAAGTTGATTGATGTTTTCTATCAGATCCTCTATTTGAGTGGAAGAACTAAATCACCTTCCTTTATCGATGCCTTACTGAAAGTCGAGTATTCCAGGCTGAATCAGTATGATTACGATTTGAATGAAAGAAGATCAACAGTGAAAACTGAAGCAAAGCAAAATAACCTTACCAAACGCCCACCAACTTTTGGACAATATTTGATTTCGTTGTTGACAAAATATTATGCCCCTGTAAAAGGATTGGCCTCGAGTCTATCAACTACAATATTTCCTTCCGCCATCTTCCTTCTCAAATTCCTAGAATGGTGGAATTCATCTGAATTTGCTTCTAAATTAGTAAAGAAACAGCAGAATTTGATAGACAAGGAGATTCCTCCTCCAAAAGTCCTTTCCGTCAAAGAAAACAAGATTCAAAACTCTAAAAGTTGTCCAATCTGTAAAAATCCCATTTCCAATCCTTCCATCATCGAAACTGGCTATGTGTTCTGTTATCCTTGTATTTACAACTACTTGACTGAGCAAGATCGAGAGAGAGGGGGTAAATGTCCAATTACTGGTGTTAAATTATTGGGTTGTAGATATCTTAATGAGAGCAAAAGTTGGAAAGTCGATGGTATCAGAAGGCTGATGATATAAACGGATCCGGAATCTAGAATTTTATGCTACATCTTCTGTTTTGTACTGATGTAAACCTTTGATTCAATCAATATATATAAAAATATCATTGAGAAGAAAATCTGAACTCTTGTAAAAAATAAATACTTGTCACTGACAAAAAAAAACCGTTCTTGTAAATAGCAAGATTCTAAAATATATGATAGGACAATTCTCTATTCGGAAACTGTCAAGGTTGGCATACCTTCTGGAACTTCAGTTTCGGCAAAAGGATCTCTTTCAGTGAAACTTAACAACAAGTCATCCTTAGGGAAAATGGTGGCGAATACTTTAATTTCCTCAGACAATGGTGTAACTTTGTGGTGCAAGTCATTGAATAATACAGCTTTACCAAGTAGTGCAGTGAACGTCATCATGACATAAGTTTGACCTAAACACAAGTGAGGACCTGTTCCAAAAACTAACCAATTTTTTTTGGCTTCACTGGCTTTTGAACCTTCCACCCAACGTTCTGGGATAAAATCATCTGGATGTTCGTAGACCTCTGGATCGTGTAATGCTGGATAAACAGTTGGAATTAGCATAGAACCTTTTGGTGCAGTGTAAGTATCATTGACAGGAAATTTTTGTTTAACAACATAAGGAACCATAATAACCGGAGGTCTGTATCTCAAAGTCTCTTTGACAACCATATTGGTGTAAGTCATCTTTTCAATCAATTCCAAGGAGATTGGCACATTAGGATCGTTGTTACGAATAGCAAGTTGCTCTTCTCTGATTTTTTTGACAACATCTGGTCTATCGGCAGCAATTTGGAACAACCAACAAGCTAAAGATGATGAAGCATCTTGAGAAGCAAACAAAAAGGTGAAGATTGCCTCAGAAATTTCCTTGTCAGTGAATTCACGAACCAATAATTTAGCATCTGGATTGTTGGTTTTGTCTTCTCTGGCGTCTTGCTGAACTTTGATCCAAGCATCTAAGATACATGTTGGTTTACCACCGTTGGCAATGTAAACTTTGGCTCTGGCTGAGCATTTAGCAAAGATATTCATTGTCATATCGGCAGTTCTACGACCGTACCAAGTTTTAGTGTATGGAATAATGATAGGGAAATTGACCAACTCCATTGCAGCGGTAACTAAATAATAGTCATCCGCAACTTTTTTGATTTGTTCATCAGTAATGTAGTCGCCACAGAATACTTTCAAAGACAAGCCGCACATCATCTCCCGAAATTCATGGAAGAAGATAGTTGGGCCGTTCTTTGACACTTCTCTAAAATGTTGCAAGTACTTATCCATAACTGCTTCCTGGTCTGGTAGGTACTCAGCCAAGGCGGTTTTGGTGAATAAACCATTTAAACCTTTTCTGTATTGAGTATGTTCTTTACCATCTAAGAACACCCAGTTCTCAGGTCTTAGAATCTTTTTAGCAACATCAACAACACATGGCTTAACATACTTCGGACTGGAGAAGATTTTTCTTGAAAGATCTCTGTCAGAGGCAAGAATGACAAATTTATGGAAGATAGAAACACAAGATAAAGGTCCAGAGTACCATTTAGCTTTATATTCCTCAAACTTTGGATCTAACGACTCCAAAAAAGGGCCGATGATTGGCCACATCTTGTATTCTGGACCAGCAATAGATCCCTTTTTGATTTTATATGAGATCTGATCCCAAACAAGAATAATGGCAACCAATGTCACAATAACCTTCCACCATACTAATCCTCTCAAATTATCCAACACTGATTCAGTGATAGGAAATTTCGCATTCAACTCCTGAAGAGAGCTTAGGGGCGAAGCAAAAGCGCTTACTGAGTTTATCTTCTCAATAACCGTAGCCATTTTGTAAACTAGCGAATGTTATAAGCGAAAGCAGTTAAGAAAATAATTCCAGGGAGATTAATAAACGAGACATTATTTGTTTGGATTTTTTATTTACTTATCGAATTTTTCTTCGTTTTCCTCATCACTTAAACGAGCCGAACGGAAAATGAAAATTATACGATTGTGGCTAAAAAGGAGCGAAAATTACTACATACGATGATGGGCTTATATAAAGAGTTTTCTGATTCGTTTAAAGATTTGGCCCACTCAATATGACATTTTAGGATTTGAGACAACATGTTGAGATTGGAGTTAACATTATAAAAGAGGACATAAAATGAGGATGACATGGTTTTCGTGAACAGCAGTATCAAATTTCAAAGTTAATACCACTTATTCACATCAATATCTGCGTTAGAGCAGTCCTGCTTGTGGTAGCCAGTACTCTGGCAAACAGGGCACCCGTTCGTATTATTTTCCACTGTGGAATTGAACATTTTGATTGGCGTTTCAACGGGCGTTTTCAGCTGTTTGGGTAAATCATCGGACTCTAGTTTTGAAGCTAGTTCTGCAATTTCACGCTTCAATTCAAACTTACGTAGCTTGTTTTCTTCCCTTATGGCAAGTTTTTGTTTCAACTCATCTACATGCTTCTTCAATTGCTGTAACTCCTCACTTTCAGTGGTAATTATATCATTTTCGGATACAGTAGCTTTGGTGACACTCTCAGATTCATTATGATCTTCTTTAGTGGTGATTTGCTGTTTCAATGTCAGCTGTTTCAAGAATTCAATCTCATTCAAGAAATGGTCAAGCTTTGATTCTATTCGGGAATTGTGTTCATTTCTTGTGTCATCGATAGTATCATTCTGGTCTTCTTTGAACACATCATCTGTGTTGTCAGGGTTGAAATCATAGATGAGTTCTTCGGACTTTTTCTGTTTCATTTCCTCACTTCTGTTCTGCAGTTCCTCACTTCTGTTCTGCAGTTCCTCATTCTTCCCTTGCAGCTCTTTCATTTCTGCTTGCAATTTTTCGTTTTCCCCTTTCAAATCTGTATTTTGCGTCTTCAATCCCTCATTTTCCTTCATTAAAAGCTCAATTTTAGCATTGAGCTCAGCTTGCTGTTGCAGAAGAAAGTCATTCTGATCTTTAACTTTGGTTAGATTCTCCTTCAAGTTGTCGTTCAATCCTTTGTATTTTGACAATTTCTCCTTGAATTCATCTGCTATTTGGGTCATTTCTTTGTGCCTGTTTTGCAACGCTTTCTTCTCCTTGATCAACTTTTCAATCATATTTGACTGTATCTTGAAGTTATCGTCTATTGGAACTTGATCACCATCGATATTTTTGAAAAGCCTTGTGTTTGTAGTACTGTTATCATCCGAAAGTATAGACTTCCTCTTGGTTGGCGACTTCATGCCAGAATACTTGGAGTAGAATTTCCGTTGGCGCTCGTTCAACTGAGATGTCGATTTTGGTCTCAGGCTAACAGATGGATCTGCCCTTCCAACCTCAATTGAGTTGTCAAGGAAGGCATATCCTGGCTTGACTCGCGAAGGAGAGGGTGAATAGTCCATAATTGCTCGCAATTCTCAGTGTATAAGCTGAGTCGTGGGTTCCGATTACTTTTTCGAAGGTACGCGTTTCTGCTTTTCCTTATACGAGTACCTTGTAGTTTTTGTTTACGTTTATGTTTATATTTATGTTTATGTTTGTTTATGTTTTTTTGTTTTGTTTTGTTTTGAAGCTGATTTTGTGGTTAAGAAGTTCGTGTTTTTTGCCTAATATTGAATATAGCGAAAATGTACGTAATGGGTTTTCGCGAAATGTCAAATGTATTAATAGAGAAAGTTGTTAAACGAGATATAGCAGGAAGATAAAAAGGAGATTGGATTGTAAGCGGTTGAGAAAGAGAAAGAGAATGCAATACGTGGGAAGAGCTTTTGATAGTGTCTCTAAGACATGGAGTTCTATTAATCCTTCTACACTGTCAGGAGCAATCGATGTGATTGTTGTTGAGAGCGATGATGGAGAGTTGAGTTGTTCACCATTCCATGTTAGATTTGGCAAATTCCAATTGTTGAGGCCTTCTCAGAAGAAAGTTGACTTTATAATCAATGGAAAGTTGACCAACTTGCCCATGAAGTTGGGAGATGGAGGTGAGGCGTTCTTTGTGTTCGAAATGTCGAAGAGTGCCGCAATTCCAGACGAGCTTATAACATCCCCAGTTATGAGTGCAGCTTCTTCTCCCGGTGGATCGCCACCTGGATCACCAACCCCTGGAGCGCGCCAAGAGACAAGGTCTTCTAGAAGCCGAGCTGATAGCTTTCAAGAGCCAGAGTACTTGGATATATCACAATCCTCTCCCGACTTGACTGAAAGCAAAGAAAACAGCAACTCCCATCCATCTTCAATTCCTATTTCTAAATCTGATCCTGAACTAGCTCAACCTACTACGCTGTCTCCAAAAGAGGCTAAGGCAGAGAAATTTCAAAAACTCTCCAAGAGACTTACTAGAATCAATATACCAATCAGATTGGATGACAACGGTGACTTATTATTAGATATGAATGGTTATAAGTCTAACGATAAAAATATACATGACTCTGATGAGGTGTTGAAAAAGCTTTTATCTGAAGAGTTTGGTGATGATGTTGACTTGAAGCAATTTGTCAAGGAGGACGAAGATGGTAACATTAAGATTGTATCTAATGATGACTTGACTCATCATCATTTGGGGAACAACGTTTATGATCAGGGAGAAACGAACATTCCTTCAACCCCCACCACTGCATCCACAACAGCTACAGTCACTACTACAGACTCTTTTGATAGCGAGTATGAATCCGATGAGTTGGTGAGTACTTCAGGATCATCAACTAATTATGTCAAAACATTGCGTTTAACATCTGATCAATTGAAGTTCTTGGATTTGAAAAAAGGTGAAAATGATGTCTCTTTCAGTGTTGACAAGGGCAAGGCCGTAATTAGTTGCAAATTATTTTTATGGTCTCAAAAAACACCTATCGTGATATCTGATATCGATGGAACTATCACGAAATCTGATGCACTTGGCCATGTCTTGACAATGATTGGTCGTGACTGGACTCACGCTGGTGTTGCAAAATTATTTCAAGATATTTCATTGAATGGTTTTAACATTATGTATTTGACTGCGAGATCTGTCGGGCAGGCAGATTCGACAAGAAGTTACTTGAGAAGCATCGAGCAGGATGGAGGAATAAAGCTTCCGAATGGACCGGTGATTTTATCGCCAGATAGAACCATAGCTGCATTGAAAAGGGAAGTTATCTTAAAGAAACCTGAGGTTTTCAAGATGGCTTGTCTGAACGATTTAAAAAATCTTTACAACGAGGTAGATAGACCATTTTACGCTGGGTTTGGAAACAGGATTACAGATGCTTTGAGTTATAGAAGTGTTGGAATTCCCAGTTCGAGAATATTTACAATCAATCCAGATGGTGAAGTTCATATGGAATTATTAGAATTAGCTGGATATAAGTCAACATACATATTCATTAATGAGCTTGTTGATCATTTCTTTCCTCCTGTGAATGAGAACAATAACGATGAGGGTTTCACTGATGTCAATTTTTGGCGGGATCCTCTACCTGAAATCAGTGACGAGGATAGTGTCAGTGATGAAGACAGGCAGCAAAAGGATTCATCATACAATCATTCTGTTCGTTTAGATTTAGATGATTTAGCCGAGGATTATGATGAAGCACAAGATGAGGATTACGTCGAAGAGGAAGATGGTGATGATGAAGAGGACAACGATGAATATGATTATGATGATGATTTCTATGATGATGACGCTGATGGTGATGATAATGATACCAATTTCTCTGAAACAGATTCTTACCAGATTGATGATGACGATCTTGACAAGGAGCTACTGAACGAAGAGGACTCTTTCGACTCACATAGCTTCAAAAACCATATGAGGTTTCCAATTAGTAGACAAAATAGCGGGATTTCGTTGAACTCTAACAATGTTGGTGGAAGTATCATTAAGGCAAGTGAATTGATCAAGAACATAAATTTGGGTGACAAAAACTGATAACGTACTTTCATCTGTCTGATCCTTGAACGAATCGAAATAGTAGTTACAGGCAGATGATAAATTTTCAAGAAATAAATAAATAAAACATATGTCATGAGTATACAACAATCGTAAGAATATATGCAACATGAATGAATGAATGAATGAATGAATGACATTCAAACGTCTGATTGATTGTTTCTGCTTTTTGCAGCCTCTATAATTTTCTCCCAATCAGGACACCAAAAAACGAAGTACAACTGTGCAAAACAAATTGTAATTAAACCACAGAGTATTCCAAACCATAAACCTTCCACGCTCATATCAAATTTGAATGCCAAAACATATGAAATTGGAATTCCTACTAGATAAAATGCAAATATGTTGATGTAACCACCAATTTTCTGTAAACCTTGTCCTCTCAAACAACCAGCAGTGCAGGCGTTTAAACAGTCAAAAACTTCCACCACGACAATAAGCCATATAGTTCTCTTTGCCAAAGCAATAACATCAGGATCAGTGGTGAAAAAAGAGACAATGAAATCTTGATTATACCACACTAATACACTATTACAAATACCAATCACAAGGCCCAATTGAATAGAACTTTTACAACAAACTTTGGAATTATCAACTAAAGATGCACCGATGAAGTTTGCAACTCTTGTGGCTGATACTATAGAGACACTGAATGGGATTTGATAAGCAAGTCCACAAACAGATGATATTACAGACTGTGCAGCCAGTTCATTAGTTCCAAGATTACTTGACATCAGTGTGATGATCTCAAAGCCCAAAAATTCGGCCTCAACCATAATAATACCCGGCAATGCTAATTCGACCATCTTGGACCAGTTTGTAAAAAGTTGACCTATTCTCATATTCTTGGGCCAGCAGATAAGAAAACGTTGGTCCAACAGGGTGAAGGCCAAGAGACCAATTGGCATGACCCAGTAGTTCAATGTTATAGCAATAGGTGCACCAACGTAGCCCATGCCCAGTTTCCACACTAGCAACCAGTTGAGGAACATATTTAGTGGGGCACACAGAATCAGAACGAAGGTTGATGCATGGAAGCAGTTTTGAGCTTGCAGAAATCTTTTTCCACATTCAAACAATATGAACCCTGGTATCCCCCAACAAACAATTTGTAGATAATGAGATGCAATTTTGATTAGTTCCTTATCAGGTACAAATAAACCTAATAAGTATTCCATGCCTACCTGCCAAAGTACACCGATAGGCAAAAAGCAAGAGATTGCAAACAGGGAACACCTCAAGAAGTTCAGGCCGACAAGTTCGTATTTACCAGCTCCATATGCCTCTGAGCATAAGGTATCAAGACATGTCGTCAAGCCTTGAATTGCGGCAAATCCAGTGATATTTGCTGTCATGGTTCCCAGTGTAATACCAGCCAATTCTGTTTTACCCAGGTGGCCCACAGAATAAATGGATGTCAATGAGAAAGAATTTTGAAGGAGGAATGTCACAATCATAGGTAAAGAACATTTTACTAATGCCTTTGTCTCGAACATCATTGAAGTTTTGATGAGACCTTTCGACACGGCCTCTTCCCATGTAGAGTTGATTGAGGAGTCTGATCCAGTTGTGATATTGTTTCCTTCTAGCAATTCACGCTCCTGAGCTTTAAGTTCTGAGCCCACATGATCTGTGTGTAGTGAAACTGACTGCGGAATCTCAGTGTATGACGGTGTATGGGTTTGGGTGATACGGTTATCAGCAGGTATTAGAAGCGGAGATTCTTCTTCAGGAACCTGTTCAACATCATCGAAAGTTGGACGTTCATTTTGCGGAATGTAAAAGCCTTTACCAAGAGAGCCAAATACCACTGAATTTGACCTTCTCTGATTTGTTGTATACTTGAATCTGTGATCACTTGAATCAAAATTACTCATGCTATATGGGAAGATATATGTCTAGATGCCTAGATGGATGAAACGACTATAAGAAGCTATTTTGGTTCTATTTCTGAGCAACGATGAGTCTACCCTAAAACACTGTGCAAAAAATGAATATAGTGAAGTTTCTGCTCTCCCAATCTAATCGCCCCTTCCTCTTTTGATCCGGGTTGAAAGTATCTAGTAACAATTTGTGATTATACTTTTTACATTTTTTTTTTTTTTTTTTTTTAACAAAATTTTCACCAAAAGATTGTGGATAGGCAGAAAAAGAAATAATTGACACATTTGATGTGCGTCAGATAATCTAAAAATCCTACGTGCAATGGTACAAGGTTACGTTGAAGTCGGCAGGTGGTTATAAAGTTGAAATGTGTCTGAAATCATAGTTAAGCAAATATATGTTTGAGATATAAGACAAGAGGTATTAGGCATCTGGAATGACAAATGCAATTTTTCTGGCACCCTGTCTTTCAAAAATTTCGTAGGCTTTAGCCACATCTTCCAACGGCATCTTTAGATCGACAAAATGATCAAACTTATGTGAAATTTTCATAAACGTTTTGAAGGAATCAGCGAATATGGATCTAACAGGACATCTGCCAAACTGTAAGGAGATGTTTTTCAAATAACATTCAAGACCTGTCATTGGTAGTGGCTCGTGATGGTAGCCAACAGAGGAAATGAAACCAGCACTTCTTACTGCATCGAACGCCGTTCTGAGTGCAGCGGCGTTACCAACGACTTCAAAGATGGCATCAGCCCCACGACCGTCAGTCTTCGATTTGATGAAGGATGGCAAGTCTTTTGTGTCTTTCAAATTGATTGGGATTGCACCTAGCTTCTCAGCTTCATCTAATCTTGACTGAACAGTATCAGCTATGTATAGAGTACCAACTCCCAGTTCTTTAGCGGCAGCAACGCAACAAAGCCCGACTGGACCAGCACCCAGTTGAAGAACCACGTTGTTCTTAATTTTTTTTTCGTCATACATGATCTTTTTCAAATAATTATTGACACAGAGCCATCCTGTTGGAAAGATGTCACTCATTAATAGTGCAGTAGTTCTATCTAGTCCCTCGGGCATCGGAAATAGCACATGATCAGCATATGGGATTCTGACGTATTCAGCTTGTCCGCCATCCAAAGCCCAAGTTCCAAACACTTTTGAATCAACACAGGAGGAACTTAGCCCGTCCAAACATGCCCAGCACTCACCACACTGCGAGGTAAACGTAGATAACACATCATCACCAACTTTAAAGTCACGCACTTCGTCCCCTACTGCGACAACTGTCCCGTTGAATTCGTGTCCAGTGACATAGTCTGCATTCTTCGGAACGACATCACCTCTGTACATATGAAGCTCTGTTCCACAGAGCGCCGTGGCTTTGACTTTGATAATTGCATCTTTTGGATTTTTGATCTGAGGGAAGGGGATTGACTGAATTTCTATCTTACCTGGGCCCTTGAACACTGAGGCGATCATTGTTTCAGGGAAGGACGATTGCTTTTCTCTGGAAGGCATTGTCTAGTAAAATAATCTATAACGCACGGCTTGACTTGACAATCTCGAGTTGAAGTATGGGTTTGCTGGTTTTAAGTAGTAGTGCTTGCTCAAGAAGTTTGTTGTGCAAGTAGGGAAACAGAAACAAGTAAATAAAACAGCCGAGTATATATAGATATTATTAGTTATAAAGAAGTAGTCTTCCAAATCAAGAGGAGAGATAATGCCTTTAGAAGTAAGAGTGCATTGCCGAATCAGGCAATCCGCTGTCAATTACCTTACACATTTGACTAAAGATCTACATGAATATTGAGCTACACCGCTGCAAACCCATGTCAAATGCGCTCTGTTCAATGGTCAAACGGTGGAAAAAGGTAAAATGGGGTTGGTCATGAGCACAATTTTGTGGAGAGAAAAAGACACAAAAGGGTGAAACGGTAAAAGCAAAAAAAAAAAAATAAAAAAAAAAAACACCAGAATCATAGTGCAGAAGAGGATAGGAAAAGAAAATGACACAAACCATCCGTCGTTTGTGCACTATATACGAAGAGGCAGCTACCGGAATGGACCACCAGACAAATGCAACTGAGACCGGCAGACGAATCAAGTACACCAGTTAGTACTCTGAGGATGCTGCAGGGGCTGGATTGTCCTTTTTTGGCAACCGAAAACAGCCACCTGTTCAAATAGCAGATTTTGTGTCTGTTTAGTCCCGCTAACTAGAGCTCATACACGCATCTATTTGTATTGTCTGTCGGAAATGTTCTGTAGTGGCTAAGGTATTGCGGTTGATATTGTTTTTGGCTGGCGTAATATTCGCGAATTTTTTTCAGTCTTACTGATATGACACAAAACTTTCGAGAATTCGTCCAAAAGTTGTTTCGAGGTCAACGGCGGTTAGGATCAAATATCAATCAACGCACAAGCTACTGGACTATAACAGAATTTCATATACCCCCAAACAGATATAATGACTAACAGAAGACCATCAATGGCAGAGCGTCAGGTGTCGTCCACAGAAAGAAGACCTTCAGTCGTGCCGCATCTTGCTGGACTCGAAGAACCTATTCCCGAAACTATCCCAGACCAATGTGACATCCTCATAAGTGGAACTGGCCTTGTTGAAAGCATCCTGGCCTCGTCTCTAGCTTGGCAGGGCCTTGATGTTCTTCACATAGACTCGAATAACTACTACGGTGATAATACAGCTACGTTGACTATCAATCAGATAAAAGAGTGGGTTGAAAAGGTCAACAACGGTGAAATACCAGGATATCAGGACGCAGTTTTGTATATTCCAAGCAGCCACGACCAGTTCAAATCAAAGGATTTTGGTATTGATTTGACTCCCAAGATTCTTTTTGCTAAATCAGATCTTCTGTCTCTTCTAATTAAATCGCGAGTTTACAAATATCTGGAATTCCTGCCATTAAGTTCCTTCCATGTGTTTGAAAATGACAACTTTGAAAAGATGACAAATTCCAAACAGGATATCTTCACAAGTCCAGAACTGAGTTTGGTGACTAAAAGATCACTTATGAAGTTCATTAAATTTGTCTTAGACTTTGAGAATAATTCTAATGTTTGGATTGAATATAAGAAAAAGCCAATCGAGACATTTCTAGTTGAAAAATTCAAGTTGCAAAATCCACAAATTTCTGAGTTGATCTTCGCGATAGGATTGTGTAACAGCTCTGATGTTCCCACTCCACAAGCTTTGGCTCGTATAAAGAGGTATTTGGTGAGCTATGATGTTTATGGAAACTTTCCGGTAATGTATTCCAAGTATGGTGGTGCAGGTGAGATTTCTCAAGGGTTTTGCAGATCTGCTGCTGTAGCTGGTGCAACATATAAACTTGATACTAGTCTAGAGTCTATTGATCCTGAAACTAAAGTTGTGACTTTGTCAGACAATTCAAAAATCAAGGTTAAGGAGAGGATTGTCATTTCACCAACTCAAAGATCAACAGTAACGTTACCTAAAGTCGAAAATCAGTATGCGACGCAAAGGTTGACGGTTATTGTGAAGAACAGTTGTAAGGAATGGTTTGAGAATGGGGAAAATGCGTCTGTCATCACATTTCCAACAAATTCCTTGAAATCACAGAATAAATTTGCTGTTCAGGTCATAATCATGAATGAGGGCTCCGGGATTACGACGGCTAATACTTGCGTATGGTACCTATCTACTATCGAAGAGGGGCAGAAAGGCCGTCATGATTTGGAGGAAGCTCTAGCTGCAATGGAAAAGTCACTGTTAAGGGAAAGTTCCATTGATGATTTCATCAACGAAAGTAAAACAGCCTATGCTTTCAACTCCGTCAAGCTGGGCCAATCATTCAAAGATTTCGTGCCAAAGGAAAAGTTGCAGTATTTGCTAAAATTTTACTACGTTCAGCTCACTTCAATTCCCCACCAAGGAACAGTAAATCCTCATGAGTATAGAAAGAACTCTGTTCATACTTTGAGTCAGAAAGATTTGACATCATCTGGTGATGAAGGTCCTTTATTGATTTGCTCCTCTCTTCCCTCTTCAGAAATATCGTATGATGGTATAATAACTACTGTGAAGCTGTTATATGAGAGAATAGTTGGATCTGATGACGATTTCTTTAGAGATGTCGATTTTGAAGATGAAGACGAGGAACCATTATCATCTATCAACCCAGATACACATAAGACCAACTCTAACTCCAGAAATAGTGCTATCAAAGATAGCCTAGATGAGGAGGCGATTGATGATGATAATGCAGTGGAATTTGTAGATGATATGGAGTTGTAAATAGCCTGTTTCTTTATCTGTCTATCATGCTTCAATTCTGTTATTACAATGGCGATCAATCTTTATTTGATGGCGCTCTATACTATTTTGCACAATTTCACATTCGCACAAAGATCCTTCATATTGTGAGTGGTGAGACGTTCAAATAGTGAGCGATCCTTCTACATATACATATCTTCACTACTCAAGTAGCTTAATTTTTTTAGTCGTGACTGTCTGTGGAAGTTCATTCCCTGTCTTTTGCAAGCTGTTAATCGTCCTGCTGGCCATTCGACCTCAAAATGATTCAGAAACTTTTCTTCGAGTACTAAAATGTGGTCTATACTGCCGGTCATAATCAATATTGATGACATATCTATCAGTTTTTCATTCTATTTTTTTTTTTTTTGTAACACGAAATATCTCAAAACAAAGAAAAACAAGATTGTTACCCAATTCGGTTAAATGTAAACAAACCATATCATTACAGTAGAAACAAATTTTTGGATCAGCAATCAGCATTTTATGACTTGATCTTTGTTGATTTAAACAATTGAGAGTATTTGACCATTTTAAGAGTGTATTTTGTGCTAGTGTCGAGATCACCCCTTCACATATTTCTGAATCAGGCTGATTATTCCGTTCATTTTCTCCAGTGATTAATCATTAATACACTCTTAAACAGATTTTAACTCAGGGCATACCAGTTGCAAAAGTTATTGCAATGCTCCAAGAAAATACTTGTGAGATGTCACGGCGAGAGATTGCGATGAATGTTATCGTACCTGTCTTGATATGTGATGTCACAGGCGTGTTAGGAATTTTAGTTTACAAACATAACAAAGACGTGATATTAAGGAGTGAAACGATTTTAGCATTATCCATAACCCATTTCACAATTAATCTAGCCTTACCGTTAGTATGCTTCAGAAGAAGATATATGTGTCCTGGCCTCATGGCAGTTTGTCTGGTAACAGGTGTCTTTATTCTAGGAGCTGGTCTCCTATACTTGAATCTTACACTGTTCTCGTTCACTTTGCGGATACCAAGCAATCACTTATCACTTTTTCAAACATTTAATAGCATGTGTCTTGTCTCATTGATCTCGGTTGGTATCGCTTTGGGTTACTGTACCAAAAGCTTTAGCCTTCAATGTACTTCGGGGATTTTGAACACTGCAGAAGGCAATAAGGCTAGCTACAATGATGAAAAACAAACCAACTATGTCTCAATGAAAGCCTCAGCTGCAACTTTAGTTGAGTCAAACCAAGCTATGAATGCTAATACAAATGGATCAATTTTCTTATCTTCCTTATCTAGAGTTGATTCTAGAATGACTGGAAGTGTGAGACATTATACCCCATCAGGAAACGAACAAATTGTCTACACTAACACCAATGTTGATTACAGCTCCAAAAAATTATCAGTCATTGACCAATCAAACTCCACAGCTGACATTGTGAATATTTCTGGACAGCCTTTAGATTCTGGTAGCAACAGTTCGAGAGCAAGTCTGGCTTTGGTCAAAAACAAAACCGTTGAAGCCAAGGATTCAGTCACTAGCCTTCTTATGGAAAAAGATGCAATCAAAAGAATACCCAGTGCTCTGCTTCCACCACACCTAAGAACCTTAGAGAAGACCGTTTTTTCAAACATGCAACATAACAATATTCGGACTAAACCAGAACTTGGCTCATACCACCAGGACTTGAAACCCCATTTGAAAAGTCAGTCACATTCAGTCACAAATTTTCGTCGGGAAAGTATCCCAGAAGATGATATTATTCAACAGATACCGAGAGCGTCAACAATTCAGGAAATGTTTCCATATATCAATGGTACAGTTACAGGGAAAAATGGTATAAGAACTGTCTCATTGGAGGAATGGAGCAAGAGACATGACTGGTTTGAAATGCAAAAGTTAAGGAGCCCATCAGACTCATTCGATCCACTTCCATCACAGGCAATATTTGGCAAATTTCTCAAAGAAGAGGACACTGATAAATTCACTTTATCGGAAATTGATGATGAACAGATTGACCAGAATTCAATATCAAGAATGTCTAATGGGGATGAAGACAGCTCGACAGAACAGGCCTTGAAGTATGTTGAGAATTTGCAACAAGCACACAACGTCAACTTTTATGAAGAAGGTATAGATCAAAGCTACTCAACATTGTACATCAATGAGCTTTATAATGAGCAAGCAAGTACTGTGAAATCGAAGGCTAGTTCACCACAAAAGTCAATATATATGCACAGCCAAAAGAGTTCCATGAACTCTTTGACCTTCAAATCATTAGCAGCATCCGTTCCCTCTTCACCAAGACGAAGATCAAGATCAGCGAAATCGTCCCCAAAGAAAGCTAGACTCAAGAATCTTTCACTATCAAGCATAGTCTTCAAGGATACTGACGACGGAACAATTCCAGACATGTCATATGTTCATGAGCTGCAAAGTTCTCCTAAAAAAAAAAGACTATCATCAGCAACACTTATACAACCGGCGACACCACAAAAAGAGAGTCCCTCTGAAACTACATCAAATGCCCATTCCACAACACCTGAATCTAATGGTTCTCAAAATTTTCCATCTGAAGTCATTGGTCAATATGACAAAGAAAAATGGAAAACTTTGGAAAGACTAAACCTTGTACAGCCACTACAGCCTAATCGCCACTAAATAGATGATACCCACATTGCATGTACTATTCATTTCATTTTCATAGTAGACAGTGTACTTTTTTACCTTATCTATTACCGTCGTAGCACGTGATGCAATGGTTAGCCAGCCCAGATTCACTTTTCAGAGTTTTTCTTTTCTCAATTGATTCGTTGGCATTCTAATCGTGAAGGCAAATCAAGAAGTGGACAATGACGACCAAACTCGTCAACAACAGTGTTGTGAAGTCTGCGCAGCTTTTGAAGCCGCGTATATTTACTCAACGTCCTTATATATTTCCGTTTGTTATCTTGTACCCATGGTTTTTCCAGCTATATTTTACGCAATATGAGAGGTACATTGGAGGTCAAGAATGGACATTTGTTTACCTTGGTTCGATCATATCATTACAGGCTCTACTGATCCTGATGCCTCACTGGAATATCAATATTGATGCTCTTTTCAATTATGCGAAGGCTGATACTCTTGATGAAGCAACACACATTCTAATTCATCCTACTCCAAACAACGGTGCAGGTGCCATCACTCAAATTAGTAGAGATAAGTACACTGATGAGATCCAAACGTCCTTCGTTTTCCAAAAAAGAAGATTCATCTACCATCATGAAATTGGGCAGTTTAGTCCTCCTCAATTCACTGTCGATCAAAACCCAAAGCTGAAAGTTTATCAAGAATCTAAAGGTATCTCTGGTGATTTAACTAAGCTACAAAGATTGTATGGCAAAAATTTCTTCGATATTCCAGTCCCAAGTTTCGGTGAGCTCTTCAAGGAACATGCCACTGCTCCATTCTTTGTTTTTCAGGTATTCTGTGTTGGTTTATGGCTCCTAGATGAATTTTGGTATTATTCTTTATTCACATTATTCATGTTGGTAACATTTGAGTGTACATCGGTTTTCCAGCGTCGTTCTACCATGAGTGAGTTCAGAACAATGGGTGTAAAGCCTTTTCCAATTTGGGCTCATAGAAATGGTAGATGGGTTGAAATCGAAACAACAGAATTGTTACCTGGTGATTTGGTTTCAGTTGATCGTACAGGTGAAGATTCTGCTATGCCATGTGATTTAATATTGACGGATGGATCAGCAATTGTGAATGAAGCCATGTTATCTGGTGAGTCTACACCCCTGTTAAAAGAATCTATCAAATTGCGCCCTGGCCATGAAACATTGGACTTGGAAGGTGTTGATAAGAACTCTGTTTTACACGGTGGTACAAAGGCCTTACAGGTGACACCACCTAGTGACCCAATTGTTGAACTAGCTCCTAACAAAGGTGCTCTGGCAATAGTTGTGAAAACTGGATTTGAAACTTCTCAAGGTTCTTTAGTTCGTGTTATGATTTTTTCTGCTGAACGTGTTTCTGTTGGAAACTATGAAGCCTTTTTCTTCATTCTGTTTTTATTAGTTTTTGCAATTGCTGCCTCTTGGTATGTCTGGGTTGAAGGTACCAAAATGGGTCGTATTCAAAACAAGTTGATCTTGGATTGTATTCTGATTATCACTTCAGTTGTTCCACCTGAATTACCAATGGAACTAACAATGGCTGTGAACACTTCTTTAGCTGCTCTTGGAAAGTTTTATATTTACTGTACCGAACCATTTCGTATTCCTTTGGCTGGTAGAATTGATGTCTGTTGTTTTGACAAAACTGGTACTTTGACTGGTGAAGACCTTGTTTTTGAAGGTTTGGCTGGATTTGGAGACTCCATTCGTCATTTAGCCAAACCAAGCGAAGCACCAGAAATTACCAATCAAGTGTTGGGTTCTGCACATGCATTGGTTAAATTGGATGATGGTGAAATTGTCGGTGATCCTATGGAAAAGGCGACTTTGGAGGCGCTTGGTTATACAATTGACTCCAAAGATGTTGTAACTAGACAGATTGGTCTGAAGACAGAGAAAATCAGAATTTTGCGCCGCTTCCAGTTCTCCTCTGCACTCAAAAGGTCTTCGACTATCTCGTCTATTGGTTCAAAGACTTTAGTATCAGTGAAAGGTGCTCCGGAAACTATTTCTAAAAGGCTGACAGTTGTTCCAGATGATTATGATGAAATTTACAAGTCATTTACTCGCTCCGGTTCCCGTGTTTTAGGCTTGGCCTACAAATACTTAGATGACAACCTAACTCCTGCAAAAATAAATAAAGTTGAACGTGAAGATGTCGAAAAGGATCTGACGTTCGCCGGCTTTATTGTTTTCCACTGTCCATTGAAGGATGATGCAATCGAAACCATCGAAATGTTGAACAACTCCTTACATCGCTCTGTTATGATTACCGGTGACAATCCTTTAACTGCTGTCCATGTAGCAAAGGAAGTTAAAATAGTTGAACGCGAGGTACTAATACTAGACGCTTCTTCTGAGGATATTACTTCGAAACATGATTTAACCTGGAAGAATGTTGATGAGACTATAGTAAAACCTATTCACGCAGAAGATGCAATCAATGAAGAGCTTTTTAAAACTAATGATATTGCAATCACTGGTTACGCTTTATCCAAATTGATGGAACACCCGAAGTTGAATGAGTTAATCAAACACACTTGGGTCTTTGCTCGTGTCTCTCCTTCCCAGAAAGAATTCATTTTGACTACTTTGAAACATCTGGGCTACAAGACCTTGATGTGTGGTGATGGTACAAATGATGTAGGTGCCTTGAAACAGGCCCATGTTGGTGTTGCTTTGTTGAACGGTACAGAAGAAGGTATGAAGAAAATGGCGGAACAAAGAAAGATTGACGCTGCCGTGAAAATCTATGATAAACAATGTGAAATGTTCGCTAAATGGGGGTCAAAAACACCTCCTGTTCCACTTCCTATCGCCCATTTGTATCCACCTGGACCATCCAATCCTCATTATCTCAAAGCTTTAGAAAAGCAAGGTATTGAGATCTCTGATGAAATGAGAACATTAGTTGCAAAATCAAATGAAATTCCTCTTGTGAACACTCGTGGAGAAGCTGTCACTGCAGATCAAAGTAACTTGTCCGATAAATTAATGCAGGCCATGAACCAAATGGAAGACGAAACTGAAGCACCTACTCTAAAATTAGGTGATGCATCAGTTGCTGCCCCTTTCACATCCAAGCTTTCTAACGTCTCTGCAGTCACTAATATTATTCGTCAAGGCCGTTGTGCATTGGTCTCAACCATTCAAATGTACAAAATCCTTGCATTGAACTGTTTAATTAGTGCTTACTCCTTTTCTGTCATCTTTTTGGCTGGTGTTAAGTTTGGTGATGGTCAGGCTACTGTTTCTGGATTAATGATTTCTGTTTGCTTTTTGAGCATTTCAAAAGGTACTCCCGTTCAACAGCTTTCCAAACAAAGGCCGCAAGATGGTATATTCAACATTTATATCATGGGGTCTATATTGGGACAGTTTGCTGTTCATATTATCACTTTGATCTACATAACCTCAGAAATTTACAAACTTGAACCAAGAGAACCACAAATTGATTTAGAAAAGACATTTACTCCTTCATTGTTGAACACTGGTATTTTTTTGCTGCAATTGGCACAGCAAGTTTCTACCTTTGCTGTAAACTATCAAGGGCAACCATTCAAAGAAAATATCAAAGATAACAAAGGTATGTATTACGGTTTGTTAAGTGTCTCCGCCTTGGCCTTCGCAGGTTCAACAGAACTTTTCCCAGAGCTTAATGAAGCCATGAAGTTCGTGCCAATGTCTGCAGCATTCAAATTAAAATTAACTACAACACTGATTTTAGATTTGGGTGTCTCTTGGGCCATTGAGTTGATATTGAAGTACTTCTTCATGGACGACAAACCTGCAGATATTGCATTACGTGAATAATAGAAAGGGATACCGGATTATCATAAATTTAGAAGAAATTGAATTATCAAGTATTTAGTTCAATTGAAAACCTTTATCTTGAAATGCTTGCAAGTTTTTTGTTTTGTAGTCTCGTCTTCAGCTTAGCTTTAAACTCATTGACGTTGAACTCATTCCATCTTAATACAGAAGCTGTTCTACCTTCGAATAATCTGAAATGATCCGGATATTCTTGAGCAAGGTGTTTAATCAAATCAATTGCTTCTTGCTCGGCCAATGTGTTTGTCAATGAAAGACTGTTAACAACTATTTCGGTCAAAGCCTTTAGGGAGTGGGGTTGGTCTGCGCGTAATGATGAAAGAATTTCTAAAACCTGACCCAGTTTATCGAAGAGATACATATCGTACTTTTCTTTTGGTGAGACCTGGCCCATTAGTTTGGTCTTTTCTTTTTCCTTTATTCTTTGCAGCAAAGACATTTTTGCATTGTTACCTACTCTTTTCTTTTTGGAAGTGTCCTTTTGTAGCACTTCCACTCTTGGTCTTTTCATGGATGTCGACTTCTCGTAATTGGGTCTTAAGAATGAACTATCGATTGCTGGAATCTCATAACAAGCGTTCTTATTTTCTTCATACCATTTCTCCAGTCTGGATTCAAATTCTTGAGTCCGTGAATTTATAAGTTTGAAACTCGAATTATTTTTGACGTCTTCGACATCCACCAAATATTCATCGTTTTCATTTATTTTTATCTTTGTAAAATCTGGCCAGATATATGCGATTTGTAAGATGTCGTTAATTTCAACCTTAAATCCAGTCAGCTGTGTAACCTGTGGTAAAAGATTATACAAGCGGATATCTGCCGTATGGTTCATAGCATTCAATATCAAAACATTATCAAGAGCTTTGAATATTCTCTTTTTCTTGTTCAAATGGTTCAGTAGATCCATCCTGCTTGCTGCGCTTGTATTATTTTTAGATTCGTGATGGCTCTGTTTTTTTAACTCTTCAAGAATATCAGGGTACCACCGTTTCGCAACATCATAATGTAGTCGTATCTTATCATAAAAGATTATCTTACCAGTGACTTCATTACGCCATGGTTGTGGAAAGTTTCTCTTCCTGCTCTTCAACTTGTCACGCTCATCTCTTTCCTTCAACAATGATTTTGGTAGGTCTAATGGTCTGAGTGTCGACCGTAGACTCACATTCAGGTAGTACGGTACTGAAATCCGTGAAACTTTTTGAGGTACAAGAGTTCTTTTTATAGCTGATATGCAAACACCATTAGTGAGGTACTCTAATGTCTGACCCACAGTGCATATAATTGCATTAGTTTTAGCCGAGACAGTGAGCCAGTCTCCAAATAAATCCTGAACCTCTAGTGAGTTTTCACTTGAATCAGACTGAAAAAGAAATGACAAGAAATTACTATCTTGGAACGGCATTGAAGTCTGGTCTAGAACTTGTTTACTATCGTTTCTCAGTGAACTTTTTGACAAACAATGTTCGGCCTTCAATTGAGAAAATTGGGCCTTCGGCTCTCCAAAGTTAAAGTAGCTCTTCCACTCAGAAGGTGTAATATCTAGTGCCTCAAACAAAATTTGGGTTAGCAGTAGTGAGAAGCTGTCCATACCATCAAAAAAGTCCTTTACTGACTTCTTAAAGAATGGAAGCATTTCCTCTGGTGGATATTGATTAGGGCCTCGAAGATTATCATACACCGATGTGACTTTGTCTGGTTCTTCATCAAAAGAACCAAACACTATCTGCTCTCGAGTATTGTTATCTAGTTCACGGTATCCCAGAAAATGTTTAGAGTTAATCATCTGTAATTGATTCTTCTGTTCTGCTCCTTGCTCAAAGAAGGATTTCATCTCCGCCAATAACGCATCTACTATATTCTTATCCATAAACGACTCATAGTTAACGATATGGAAAATTCCATAATCCATCACAGCATGTTTCAATTCAGCCATGAGATTCTCCCGCTCTGAAGTATTCCAGAGAGAGACATCAATTTCTGGAATTGTCCTCAAAGTGGACATGACGGCACAAAATATCACAGGAGTACCACAGAAATCTGGACAAACATGAATTAAATTCAGTGTAACATGATGATGAGGTATATTATGCTTTTCCTAAACAGGAATACTGGTCAAAATCACGTGCTTTTACAGTCTCGGCTAAAAATTGGTCACGTGAAAGTGATTCAGGAAGACCGGGTAACACTGTGTTGATAGCCGGTTTCCGGAAGTTTCCATGAGCGGGTAACGTGTCATTGTCACTGTTTTTGGACGAAACACACAGAAATTCGATGAATTTCTACAGAATTTTTAATAAAAAAAAGTTGAAGAGTTTTTGTTTCCTTCTGCAATTAACAACTCTTCAAAGTTCAAATCTAATCAAGATGTTGTCCAGTAACTTACGTAACTCCTTGCGTACTGTATGTTGATGATAAAATCAAATCATATGGGGAAGGTTGACAAATGGACATAGATGTTTTCTGCTCTTCTTGAGAAAAATTCATGGATTGCCACTTTTCAAAGGAAAGTAAAAACTTTCTGGGGCTTGCATGCGGTGTGGATAGTGTTGATTCAAAATTCTACTCAATCGACAAAATGTCCCTTAACCTTTCTTTCATATTGAGATGCTTCAGGCCAAGTATACTAACTAGGTTTATTTTAGTCTCGTCGTTTACCAACTTTATCCCGTTTCAACTCAAATGGTAAAGTTCAAGGTTCAGTTATCGGTATCGATTTAGGTACTACCAACTCTGCTGTTGCTGTTATGGAAGGTAAGGTTCCAAAAATCATTGAAAATGCCGAAGGTGCCAGAACTACTCCATCCGTTGTTGCCTTTACCAAAGAAGGTGAAAGATTGGTTGGTATTCCAGCTAAACGTCAAGCTGTTGTCAATCCTGAAAACACTTTGTTCGCTACCAAGCGTTTGATTGGTCGTCGTTTCGAAGATGCAGAAGTGCAAAGAGATATCAAACAAGTTCCATTCAAAATCATCAAACACTCCAATGGTGATGCTTGGTTAGAAGCTAGAGGTGAGACTTATTCTCCAGCTCAAATTGGTGGTTTCGTCTTGAACAAGATGAAAGAAACTGCAGAAGCTTACTTAGGTAAATCTGCTAACAACGCTGTTGTCACTGTCCCAGCTTATTTCAATGACTCCCAGAGACAAGCCACCAAAGATGCTGGTCAAATCGTTGGTTTAAATGTTTTACGTGTTGTTAACGAACCAACTGCCGCTGCTTTAGCTTATGGTTTGGAAAAGGCCGACTCTAAAGTTGTTGCTGTCTTCGATTTGGGTGGTGGTACCTTTGATATTTCTATTTTAGATATTGACAATGGTGTTTTCGAAGTTAAATCTACCAATGGTGATACACACTTGGGTGGTGAAGATTTCGATATCGTTTTAGTTAGACACATTGTTGAACAATTCAAGAAAGACAATGGTATCGACTTAGAAAATGATCGTATGGCTATTCAAAGAATCAGAGAAGCTTCCGAAAAGGCTAAAATTGAATTATCCTCGACTGTTACTACTGAAGTCAACTTACCTTTCATCACTGCTGATGCCTCCGGTCCAAAACATATCAACATGAAGATCTCCAGATCTCAATTCGAAGGTTTGGTCGATAGTTTGATCAAGAGAACAATTGACCCAGTCAAGAAAGCTTTGAAAGATGCTTCTTTGTCTACTTCTGACATTGGTGAAGTTATTTTGGTTGGTGGTATGACCAGAATGCCAAAAGTTGTCGAAACTGTCAAATCTTTGTTCGGTAAAGAACCATCTAAAGCTGTTAACCCAGATGAAGCTGTTGCCATTGGTGCTGCTATTCAAGGTGCCGTTTTAGCCGGTGAGGTTACTGATGTCTTATTGTTAGATGTTACCCCATTGTCATTAGGTATTGAAACCTTGGGTGGTGTTTTCACCAGATTGATTCCAAGAAACACAACCATTCCAACCAAAAAATCACAAATCTTCTCTACCGCTGCTGAAGGACAAACATCTGTTGAAATCAGAGTCTTCCAAGGTGAAAGAGAATTGGTTCGTGACAACAAATTGATCGGTAACTTCACTTTATCTGGAATTCCACCAGCTCCAAAGGGTGTTCCACAAATTGAAGTCACCTTCGATATTGATGCCGACGGTATCATCAATGTTTCTGCTAGAGATAAAGCTTCCAACAAAGATGCTTCCATCACTGTTGCTGGTTCATCAGGTTTGTCAGACTCTGAGATCGAAAAGATGGTCAGCGATGCTGAGAAATACGCCGAGCAAGATAAAGCTAGAAGAGAAGCCGTTGAGAATGCCAACAAAGCTGATCAAACCATCAATGACACCGAAAAATCATTGAAAGAATTTGCTGAAAAGATTGACAAAACTAAAGCTGAAGAAGTTAACAAACAAATCACTGAATTAAGAGAATTGGTTGCTAGAGCTCAAGCTGGTGAAGAAGTCGATGCCGAACAATTGAAAACCAAGACTGATGAATTGAGAACCTCCTCATTGAAAGTCTTCGAAGACTTGTACAAAAACCAAGCTAATGAATCCAAAGCAGAAGATGAAAAGAAAGATTAGAAACATTCTTACTTGATTCTTTTAGTTGATAGTCGATATTTGTTTGTTTAATGGTGCACATGACAAGTGTTAGAAAGAGTTCGAATAGAAATAGTCTTGTTTGTATCAGTACTCTTTTTCAACAGCAATTGTAAATAGTTATAAAAGAAGAAATGGAATTATTGTGAATATTTTGTAGTGATCTATTTTGTAGTGATTTTCTGACATACTACAAAATTTTGAATCATCCGTACATTAATGAAACTAAATTTTTGGTATTGAACAGAACCAAAGACACAAGACAACATTGCATATATCATGACTCTTCAGGCAACGCCATTGACGAAAATCATTTTTCTTGCTGGCCTTCTAGCAGCAGGCTTTCTTCTCATCATCTTGAGTTGTGCTCTGTGGTCGAATTGGTACCCCTTATATGTTGGTATGTGAAACAAACACATATACTGGACAAGAACGAATACTAACATATGAATTTCAGTTGGTATTTTCATAGTAGCACCTATTCCAAACGCTCTCTTCAGCAATAATGACTTTGATGACCTGATGGGGGATTCAACGGGGTAAGTTTCATGCTCATCTTTTGTGCCGTGCTTATCGGCACTACATCATATCGGTTACTAACATTGAAACAGAGGGACCAACGATCTCTCCAAGTTCGTCACAGGTACGCTGGTGGTCAGTGGTATTGCTCTGCCGATAGTACTATTTCATTCCAACTTGATCAATTTAGCAGCTTTAGTCATGAGTATTGCAGGTGGTCTTCTGATCTACATCTCTATAATAGTATTCATTTTATTTTTCCAAGAGCAAGAAGACGAATACTAATTCAAAGGTTGGAAGTTACGAAGCCTCATGTAGAAATGGTACACATAATAATCATCACCTATACTCGCGGAAGTAAATAAATCACGGAAACATATTGACAAACCATGATTATACTGATCTAATACCGATAGCTATGTTGATTACCAAGTCATTATATAACATATTTTGTACTTCATAATTGTTAGGGGCACGTATCAATACACAAATATACAAAGCCAATTTTTTGATTACTCACTGCACTTGAAATTCCCAGGTACATTGAACAATTTGTTTACAATTCGCACTAGACGATGGCAGAACAAATTGCTAAAAGTGCACGTACTGCGTCTACTATCTTGAAAACTCTTTCAAATGAAGAAAGAAGTTCAGCATTGCAGGCTATTCATGATGCACTAAAAGAGTCGAAGGAAATCATCTTGAAAGCTAATGTTCAGGATATGGAAACTGCTGCTGCCCAAAACTTATCCCCATCGTTGATCAAAAGATTGGATTTGAGTAAGGGAGATAAGTTTGATGTGATGCTGCAAGGTGTGCTGGATGTTGCTTCATTGGAAGATCCAGTCGGTAAGGTCACATTGGCTACCAGATTGGACGAGGGGCTTGAACTTTATAGATTGACTGCACCAGTTGGTGTGCTATTAATTATTTTTGAATCGAGACCAGAAGTCATTGCTAACATTACAGCATTGGCTATCAAGTCTGGAAATACGGCTATCTTGAAAGGTGGTAAAGAATCACTCAATACCTTTACAGCAATGGCTAATGTTGTCAATGAGGCATTAAGCAAAACGAATGTCCCAGAAGATGCTATTCAGCTCATCGCATCAAGAGAAGATGTTTCTGCCTTGTTGAATCAAGATAAGTATATTGACTTGGTCATTCCAAGAGGATCTAATGAGCTGGTTCGTAATATCAAAGAGAATACAAAAATTCCTGTGTTAGGTCATGCAGATGGGATCTGCTCAATTTACGTTGATAAACAAGCTGACTTGGATATGGCTTCCAAGATTGTTTTTGACGCCAAAACTAATTATCCAGCCGGCTGTAATGCTGTTGAGACGCTATTAGTTCATAAAGACTTGAAAAATAATGTAAAGCAAATTGTATCAAAATTACTGGAAGGGGGTGTCACTCTTCATGTCACCAAAGAGATCAAAAGCTATCTAGCAAGCAGTCCACAGATCGTAGATGTTGTTGACGGAGATTTTGATAAAGAATTTTTATCTTTGGACATAGCTGTTTCATTTGTTGATTCTGTTGACGCCGCTATCTCACACATCAATGCTCATTCTTCAGGCCATACTGAGTCTATCGTGACCGAAGACAAAGAGACTGCCGAGAAGTTTTTGAAGTCTATTGACTCTGCTGGTGTTTACTGGAACGCATCTACAAGATTTGCAGATGGTTTCAGATATGGTTTCGGTACTGAGGTCGGTATTTCTACTAATAAGATTCATGCCAGAGGCCCAGTCGGCTTGGAAGGTTTGGTTATATATCAATATCAAATAAGGGGACATGGACAGGTTGTTGGTGATTACTTAGGGGGTGGTGGTTCGAGACCTTTTATTCACCAGAATATTGATATCAAGAACATTCAACTTTAAGATATGTATATAACAGTATTTATTTTGAATATTTAGAAATAATCATTTTATACAGGTAAATCTTTAAACCTGGGGCTTCAGTCATGTTGAGCTTCCCTCATTTCACCCCATTGGCCTCTTGCTTGTGTGGTATCATACATTCTAACTAATTTCTCTTGTCCCTCTTCTGCTTGAGAGAACGCAAATCCTCTTTGTTTTCTCATTCTAGAGACCTGTCTGACTTTTCTGATGGCCTTTTGAAACTGCTCAATTCTCGGTTTATAATTAGTAACATTGTACTTCTGGATCTCTTGAACATAGTGATAACTCTCTGGGTAGTACATTCTTTTATAATATTTCCAGCTAAAATCTCTGATCAAACAGAGAACTGGAAGAACAAATACCATGGCCCAAAATGTTACCGACGGATAAAGATGAGCCAAAACACCTTTATACTCTTTTGAAACATTAACCAATGGTGCAACAGTGGAGTATATTGGGAAAAAGGCTAGCCACAAAAAAAAAGAGCCTGGTACAGCATATAAAGTAAATTTTGTCCAGTTGCTGCTGATCAAAGCAGCTTTTCCCAGTACTGTCAAGATAGAGGTAGTGTATATTGCAGTACCCCATGTCCAGTGGTCTGCAATTTCCCCATCACCCAATGAAGCACCCCATCTATAAAACAACATTCCACCAACAAAAATGATTGCTGAATGGAAAAAACCATTGATGACCCAGCCCCAAAAGATAGTAACATTGAAGAAAACACCTTTTTGGCCAAGTTGATATAGTTGAGGATACTGATCCAGAAATCTTGCAGATACGAACTGATCGAAAATACCGATAACAAAAGGTGGGGCAACTGTAAATAAAACATTGTAAAATGTTAAAGTCCAAGATTCTATGATTGACTGGCCAGAGTAACAATTCTTAAAAACGTACCAAAATTGTGTCATGTATAAAGCAATGTTCTTGTAGAATGAATACAAAATAGCTTGAGAGATTCTTTGATAACTCCAAGAGCCATGAACTATCAGTAGTTTCTTGAGAAATTTGAATTGTCCTATGGCGAAGTCAGCACTTCTTGCGGCTTGCATACCTTCCATACCACTAATACCTACACCAACATGAGCTGCTTGAATCATGCTGACATCATTGGCACCATCACCAATAGCTAGTAGCAGTGATTTCTTTCTCTTTTTCACCATTTTGACAACGAGTGCCTTTTGTAAAGGGGAAACTCTACAGCAAATGACAGCTTTACATAAACAGCCTAACTCTAATAAGAGATCGTCACAGTGATCCAAGGCAAACCCCAAAGACTTACCGTCTATCACTAAAGCCAGAGTGTTGATATCGTGCTGTGAAATTTGATATTGATTGATAGCTGCAAGTTTAGATCTTAGATTTTCTCTGGTTGCTTCAATTGATTCTTCATTTACTATCAGCAGATTCATATCCTCACTAAGTAACTTACAACTTAGACCAATGTTGATAGCAGTTTCTTGCCTATCACCCGTCAAGACCCAGATCTTGATACCAGCTTCTTGTAGAACATGAATGGTTTCGGGAACACCGTCTTGTAATTTATCTTCAATTGCAGTAGCACCTATGAGAAAGAGATCTTTTTCAATAAGTTCGGCTGCTTCATCCAACTTGCTCGTTCTATCTTCAAGATCAACCGCAGCGGAATTGTGAATCTTAACCCACTCCTCGTATTCCTCCTTTGGGATTTTTCTAGTGGCAATACATAATGTTCTTAATCCTTCTGCTGCGTAATCTTCCAATTGGCGGGTAGTCGCTGTTACATATGGATTGTCTTCCCCTAGTCTTTCGAAGATCACAGTATCAGCCCCTTTACAGAACAATCTAATGGAACCATCAGGAAACCTCAGAATTGCCGACATTCTTTTTCTAGTAGAATTGAACTCACAGATATTCAACAACTCGTATTCTTTTTCTTCTCCCCTTATCTCAACTGTAACAAATTTTGGCTTACGTACAGTGAACTTATACCCCAAATCAGCACCACCCTGAACTAGGGCGCCCTCATCTGGTGAGGCTGCTTGATACTTGATAGTACCATTTGCCTGGAACTCTGGAATCACAGTGTGGCACGTTGCTAGAAGAGTCAGAAATTCATCAATAAGATTAGCATCATCACCAGAAGCTAGATTCTCTTGTAACTTTTCGAAAGTATGAAATCCAACTTCTATACCGTCAATCATTTTGGCTTGTCTATCTTCCGGAATCTGGTCAATATAACATCTACCTGCAATGGAACAAGATTTGAATTCCATGATGTTTCTTGTAAGGGTACCAGTCTTATCACTGAAGATATATTCAATCTGACCTAATTCTTCAACTAAACTCGATGTTCTTACAACTGTAGGGGTATCCGTGTCGGCATGATAAAGATCTAAATCAGAAGCAATCATGTACGCTTGATAGTATTTGATTACTTCCACTGTAACAAATAGGGAAATAGGAACTAGATTTGAGAATAAAATCCAGTAAGTCAATAGGTCTTTGAAAAACAAACCTGCTTTACTCCGATTGGCTAGCATGAGGTATGATAAACTATTAGAATCGGTGGAGATCTTTACCACATTACCAATTGATGAAACAAGAGCCAACATGATCAGCATACTGAACAATGCGACAATCTGGAGATTTATGATTCTTTCCACTGCTGTTCTTTTGATAGGCGTTGCTGTAGCATTGCGCATAAGTTTTGTCTCGTGACCAGTGAAAATTACAACACCATAGATCCAACCTGTGTTTCTCAAAGTCGCACCTCTAAGTAGCATCTGGTCTGGAGAGAGGGGATAATCCTTGTTAAGAAAGCTCAAAGTTCCTTCATAAGTGTACAAACTTGAATTTGGTTGTTCTGATAAAATTTTACCTCTGAAGGCAATCAAATCCGCTTGAGACACCAGATGTGCAGTCTCAGGTATTGCCTGTTTGATTTTGAGATTTGTTTCACCATCAAGATTTGCTGTTTCAATGTAACATAAACCTTCTGGTTCCGAAGATGATAAAAGAATTAGGTCTGCAGGTAACGGCTCCTCTGACCTCACAGCAACGATATCACCGACATTGACATTGACCCATTTCTTCGCTATAAACTCACCGTGCTCTGGTGACAATATTTCCACTTTAGAGTGATTGAGTTCCTTATCTGAATTTGCTCTCTTGATATCTTCCATTATCTCCTTTGCTGCTGATACAGACAACACAACCAATAGTGTACCTATTGTGGTATATCTATTAGTTGGCGAAACATTAGGGACTTGTTGAATAATGGATGTGAACAAGAAGAATAGATTTGCATACTTGGAAAACTCTTGAAATAGGAATTTTGGTAAAAACGTCGCAAAATTGTATTTTGTTGTTGAGATATGATTTTTGCTGTAATGGAAAGTTTGGTTTGATACTTTATCATTCAAATGAATAATACGAGGGCCTTTATCAATTTGAACGTCACCCTTTCTTCCCCGTATTCTATCCCAAATGTGTCCTATATGAAATCTATTTTCAGTATCTATGGCATCACTAGGTGGAATAGGAGGTGTTCTTCGTGTATCACGGTCACTGAAGGGATTTTCTTGACTTGGCATGTCTTGCAATGGTATGGCCATATCTTGATACTCATTGGATAAGCCCAGTTTATGTTTTATATTTGAATAGATTCCACCGGGTCCTCTTTTTCTATTGTCATTGAACTCACCATCAAGGTCATTTACGATGTACTTGTCTCCAAATGGATCATCAAAATTCACAGTCTCTTGCTGCACTCTTCCCTCTCTCAAGTTTTGAAACTGTAAGTCACCAACATTATCATATCCATTGGGAACGGAAGTGGCGCTGTCTAACAAGTCAATGTCATTGTATGTTTGAGTATTTGTACTATCAATAACTGGCTCACTACTCAATAGATCTACGTCGAAAAGCGTGTTTTCCAGATCATCAGTTCTGTCACCATCCTTCCTACCACCAGTATCTCTCACTGTTTTTGACATACTTTAACTGAAGAGTCAACTGGTTAACAATTGGATCTTATTTTCATCCCCAAAAGCTAGAAACTTCTGTTTCTCTATAAACATTTGTTACTTGTTTCACAGCCCAACATTGTTGGTAGGGGAAACATATTTTTCTATATATGTGTCCCAATCACTGGTATGCTTTACACTACAAGAATGATCAATCAAAAACAGGTTAAATAATGTACAGTTGTATGAGATCCTTGGGATCTGACGAGCCTTGTGGGGCCCCGAGTTATCTATGTGTGGCAGTAAGAGATGCAAATAAATTAAACGAACGAAATGAACAAACAAGGACGAGATGATAGCTTAAGCATGAGATGAGACGGCATTTCCCAGGACTGATTCCTCTTCGTACTCCACTTCAACTCTAGCACGTCTCTTTTTGGCTCTTTCTTCCTTCGTCTGTTGCCTTTTGCGTTTCTTGGAGGCTTCGTCATCATCGCTGGAATCATCACTTGAGGAGTCATCGTCACTTTCATGTTGTTTTTCTTCATCATCACTTCCATCCAACCATCTTTCCAAGTCTTCAACATCAACGAGGTCCTCCTCGCCATCATCTTCAACATATTCTACTTCTCCAACGTCACTGTCATCATCATCTTCTTCTTCGTCCAACTCTGAATCGTATTCTTCTTCTTGTTCTTCTTCCACATGACCAAGAACTTTTTTCCATATCTTTTCATCAACGTTGAGCGGTTTATCACCATAAGCACCGCTTTTCAATCTATCAAGTAATTCCTTCTCGATTGCTTTTTCAATCTTTGCTGCAGCCAATGCCTTTCTTTCTCTGTTTTCTTCTCTTCTCTTGACTTTATGCTTAACACCAACGTAATGTCTTTCGTCTTCTCTCAAAGCTAAACGACGTTCTGTGATTGCCACCTGAGTTAATCTGGTTAATCTCTGTTTACATTTGTGAATTAAGAACTTGTTCCAGTACAACAGATGATTATCCACTTGTTCTAAAGCCTTAGTGTAATTTTTGGAGAGCTTTATTCTTTCCCACAACTTGGCTGGTGTATGTGCTCTTTCAACTGTTTTCATATACAGATACAGTTTACCATCAACATTCTTGACAGTGGCATACTTAGCATTAGCAAGGGGACATGATTGTCTAGAACACAAACCACTAACGTTAAATTCATTTCGGCAGAAATTCTGATCTTTTGTAGTCTTCAACTTGAAGGCACAGAATTGCTGATTGATAACTTGCCAAATGATTTCGTCAGACATCCTTGTTTTCAAACTATTGAGCTACTGGTGTGTAAAGTTTTCAAGCTCAGATCCTCAAATCAACCAATTGTCTTACTATGTATAGACATTATCAGAAAAAAAAATTTTATATATTTTTTAACAAAAGGAAAAAAAACTGAATAAGGAAATTTTCGTGTTAAGCTCATCTCATCACGTAATCATAATGTTACCCTTCTTTGATTCATCTTAAAAACAACAAATGATAACAGTTCTTTTGGTAATTAACAAGAGGACAGGGATGTTGACATTACAGAAATAAGAATAACCTTGTAAAAAAGTTCAATATTTACAGAAGAGCATAAAACTTAGGAGGATAACTGTACTTCCCTCTTTTGGAAGACTGAATGTAGTGATAAATCACTTCTTTTATTTCAGGTCACGTGAGAAAGCTTGAACAACTATCGAGGAATATAGTGTAGATTGAGCTTGATTTTTCTTTATAGTGTTGTGTTGCCTGTAATTTTATGTACTGATACAGCCATTCTCGAACAGACAGCTAGCAACAAATGTCATTTACTATTCTCGGGTTCCAGATCTTCAATCTAAATGACTACGACGTCAAATTGTTCGCTACTTTTGAAGAAGAACGTTTGTACCTCGCAAAATTTGAGCTCCTTGAAAAGTATCCAGATATTGATTCGAAAGATGAGGGAAGTTCACAAAGATTTGACAAGCTTTTGTTCTCTGCCAGTGGTAAACACGATGTTTTGAAAAACTTCCCATTCTCTGCATTGTTCAAAAGCGAACTAACAATGGTCAAACCTAAGATGACTTCCTTGACAAACTATGTCTCGTTGTATAATGATGAGTATAACTACATCTTGAATTTGTACACCGACTCGGAATTGACTTCGACATCAATTGAACTTTATTTCAGGAAGCTAGATATCCCTGTACAAGAGCCAAATACATTTGCAGAATATATTTCAAGCAAAATTGATATGCTTGACGATAAGATCTTCAAAGAGTCACTAGGAAAAAAAAGATTACAGAAAAAAGTGAACCCTAAACTATCAAAGGAGCTCAAAGTCCTGTCACAGCACATAACAATTATAGAGGATGATGAAAGATACGCAGAGGTGTACGCAAAATTGATCAAGGCTTTTGACCAGGAATTTTTGCATTCTGAAGAACTCAAGTATAGTTTCGACTCTTCAACTACTCAAAAGTCAATATAGTTATTGAACAATATTAAAATTACTGATGTATTCTTGAAATTCTATGTAAATTTTCAATAGGTACACTGTTATCAAATCATATCAGTCTCTAATGAGTACTTTTCATGAGACGCTCTCCAAACAAATGTTCATTTCTTCTTCAGTTAATGACTTGATGTATAGGCATTTACTCAATATATCCTTATTCTCTTTGATCTTGTACAACATGGACCACTGTATGCACTGAATTAATGACCTCACTATATTAGAGTCATGCATAAATTTACCAAAATTGATTTTACCATCAATGCAGCTTTTCTTCTCTTTATTGAATATCAAATCTGACAAGTACAATCCTAAAAATGGAACACATCCATTAGATGGCTTCACTAAATTAATTTGATTTCTAAGATTGATGAAATTCTTTAATGGAGATGCAATGGATTCCAAGCTTTTGTAAGTCAAAATATCACCTGGCTCGACAATTCTCCATGTGTCTTTCAGTTTCATCACTTTGTCAGATCCTAACGCCAATAAAATCTGCATCAAAGTTGAATAGTTCTGCAATGTTTTGCAGTTTTGCGCGATGTGTATAAATCTTTGTATAGTCAGTTTTCTCAATGTGATGTCCCTGGTTAACAAAATCTCCGAAATTATCCAATTGACTGATAAATTGAATCTTGAAATGCATAAATCAATACCGCGTATTTCAGCATTTTGTATCAGCAATTCCAGCCAACTGTTTATTGGCGACAAATTACTAGAGTCCCATTTGAACTCCACTAGTTCCTTCCAATCGATTTCTAAAAGACAATCCTTCTCTATCAATGTTAGTTGTTCGGCTAATGATTTTGAGTCAAAGTTTAGTATGAAAGGTACATGTTGTTCACCATTTTGTACTAATAAAGCTTCGTTATCAATCTTTCGGGTCAGAAGTAGTTCCATCAATATTTTCGAGCTAGATAATTCATGAGAAACGTCTTTCTGTTTAACGGGGGTTAAAGAAAATAGCTTGGTCTTTCTTCTCTGATCAATAAATAGTGAATCTTTTTTCAATGGGCTTGATTGGATGTCTAAATCTTGGACTCTGTTCAGTAGTTCTTTTGACCCTGGTGAAATTGGAGTCTTGACTCTCTTGGGGTACGCTCCTTCCAATTTCAACAAAGCAGCTGCGATTGGATCCTCTTGGTGTGATTCATCTGAAATTCCAGCAAGTTCGGCAATGACCTGACTATCTACACCTGGATATGGAATGGCCATGTTTTCAGAATTCATTGACTGAATAAGACTAATTGACTCAGTCCCTATATTGGATTCACTATTTTCTTCCTTGTGTGAACTACTATGTGGTGATGTACTTGGTGATACGTTTCCATGCTTGATTGAAGAATTGTCTGGTATTTGAATCTTGGGATAATGACTAAAGATTGAGTTGCCCGATTCTTGAGAAATGGTAACTTTGTGTGTTCTCTTTGATAAGTATGAGATCCTGTCATTTTGAACATTGATTACTTCGTACTGTGATGTTCTTGTAGTAATTGAGGTATTTGAAACTCGTGTAAATGAAGGTTCTCTATTCAATCTTATCTCATTAGAGGTGAAGTTCTGTGATTTAAACTTCCGTGTATCCATATCTGGCTCTGTTATTGGTTTTATGGGTGAGATATTTGGTGTTGACGATATCAGACCATCGTTTTCAGCAGTCGGCGGTGGAGTCATTGGACCATTTGATGATCTGCTATGCATGGAGTTCGAAACATCCTCCAGATCACCAACATTTTGAGGTTCAGCTTCATCATAGGAGGAAACTATAGATTCAATTTCATCATAAAGGTTCTCTTCTGGCTTTGTGGGCAAAACATTTGGTCGACCCTTTATGAATGGTACAGTAATAGAAGAGCCGCTATGGAGAGTAGAGGAGCTGGTATGAAGTCTATTCGGTGATCGTGGCGGAATACCATCATCGTTGTCGTCATATATCAATGGAGGTGGTTGACTTGCCTGGTTCAAGTCACTGATAGCATCATCAGTTGAACTTGATTGTCTATTAATCTTGGCGAAAGTTGGATCACGGATTGAATCTTCTTTGTGAACTTTATCCTCCTTTTCTGCGTCTTTATGAACCTGGTCTTCCTCTTCAGCGTCTTTGGCAACTTCATCAGTGGTCGTTAATGATATAGCTTTGGAAGACCTAGGAGATGCAGAGTTCTCTACATGTATTTCATTAGGCGTACTTTCGGAAATGATAGAACTGGGAAATCGATCAAGTTCCTTCTCTTCAACATCACCATCTAACTGCTTCTCTGTATCGGGTGATTCGCCGCCTACTTCAAAATTGAATTCTCGAAGATTTTGAAATCCTTTTTTTTTTTTGAGATGTTCTTCACTAGTTGATTTTTCTGGACTTTGAAGCTTCTTTTTAGAGTAGATGGAGTCGTAGGAGACGTACGATTTGTTATCATTCTCAACCCACTGTCTTAAAGAAACAACACTCTTAGAAATATTCGAAATAGTTTCACAAATGTTTAGATTGTCTATGTTCGAAATATTCTTAACCTTTTTGGAGTCTCCAGGAATAAAATCAAAAGTTTCACTCGCATTGTTCAGGCCCAATTTAACTCCATGATTTGTTACAATTTCATTATGAAATCGCACAATGTATTCCAATTCATCGATTGTTCTTGCACTCAATATATCAAATTTTTCTACAACCAGTTCATTCAAACCTAAGCAATCTACTTTCGAAACTGACACGACGCTGCTTAAAAAACTCTCGACAGGTCCATCATTCTTTGAATTCGTTTCATTGTGTTTGCGAAATGTCTTGAGCCAACTTTCTATCAATGGCCGTAAACCACGTTGCAGCTCTTGTTGTTGATGATGTGATGATTTCTGAATGGGCGGAAGGGGGACGACTATATCCATTTTTTTCACTGGTGTAGGCGGAATCAGTTTCATTATAGAAGAAGTCTTTGGAAACTCAGTGGAGTCTCTTATTATGTTTCTTGTTTGAGGATCGTATGATGCAGTGAGAGATGTATAAAGGGGTGTTTCTGAGAATTGTTTGAATGGTTTGGCTGATTTATTTAGACGAATATTGGAATTTTTTGGGTTCAGAGGTAGCCTTGGTTCAGGTTTGGAAGTCAAGTCCTGTAAAGGAAGTGGTAATTTATGGATTCTGTTCGGATCAAATGTTGACAAAACAGCTGAATTCCGTACAAGAGGGTTACTTTGTTGTGATAAAGCAAGGGTTGATAGTCTTTTATGTTTGTCTTCTTGTGGTCCAACTTTGATCTGAAATGAATAATAATCAGCGATTGTAAGCGATTCATCCCAAGATTTGTTACAACACTCTGTCCAGATTTTCTTGAGGTTGGCAATGATTCTTTGTACGAAGATCTCATTATGTGTCAGAGAATTGATAGATGTGATGAAGCTTGCCCTTAAGCTAGTCGATGCAATAAAATCCTCAGTAAAATAGTTCAATAACCAATGTCTTATGGTGACGAATGTTCTTATCAAGGTTAGTTTTCCAACATTTTGAAGCTTCTCATGAGAATAGTCGTTGATTTGTTCTATGGACCATCGTATTCTTAAGATGAGTAATTTCAACAGAGTTTCACTGGACACAAACGATCTGAAGGTGAGAAAAAAATCACCAACTAACTGGTAATCAATGTCATTGGAGGACGTTAAAAGTGAAATCAAAGAAACCAGATCATAATAATCTTTGTTCTTCACAGGTTTGACATCATAGATACTTGTCCGTGGCTGGTTGAATACAGCTGTAGTCATTGAATCTACACGGTAGTCCAGAATATCTGGCATTTCTCGATCTGTTGCAGTCTCCTGGTTTTGTAATTCGTGCGCACTGTCTTCTTAACAGCAAATATAAGTAAAAGAATGCCAAAGGAACCAAAAAAATAGAAGAGATCTATTGCTTGTTAGACCAGCTGAGCAAGCAGGTGTGATATATGGTTCCCTTTACCAAATTGCACTAAGAGCAAGGATTAATAGCTATCAGTAGCAGTTATCAGGTGTAAAGATAGGTTCACAGTTTTTTTATTAAGAAAGGTTTACTGTTGTTTTTGTTGGTAAGACTTTTTTTTTTGCCTGTTACGCGATTTATTGTTTACACTTTGCTTCCGTTACTACAGTAATTTCATTCTTTCCAGGTAAATACAGTGTGCCTGTCACGAAAAGTGTATAAAAAACCAGTGAAAAAGTTTTATTTGAAGGCGCGACTGGTGAAATTAGTACGGCCACATATGCATTCGGGACTCCCAACTTTAGGTTAAAGTTTAAAAAAGTAGTTGTTTGGTCATATATGACTAATCAGCACTGTTGTGGCCCAATCCAACACTACTTTAGATTACCAACCACATATAAACGAATTTGAAGGCTCAAACTCAGGATAAAAACTGAGAGTTGCCTAGAATGTCTGCTCAATCCGGTATCAGTCCATCACAGAAGCTGCTGGATGGTTTCAAAACATATATTTCCCAAAACAAGCCTGTGTTGACAGCACATATCATTAATGAAACCGTTGAGCTATCAGAAATTATAGATGAAGGATCCGTTGAGTTATCTATAAAAACTTTAAAGTCAAAGTTAAATGATACTGACCCGTTATACATTTTGATCAAGTACGAGGCTAGTGACAATCTTTACACATTCGTCGCGTATGTTCCTGACTATTCTGCTGTCAAGGATAAAATGTTGTACGCTTCCACAAAGAACAGCTTATTGAGACAACTTGGGTCTGAGTATTTTAACGATATTTTATTTTGGAATGACTTAAATGAGGTGGATTATCAAAATTGGCTATCAACAATATCACTGTCCTCTTCGGAAAGCGGATTATCCAATAGAGAGAAAGAATTGGAGAAAATTAGAGACTTAGAATTGGACACTGCAAACCAATCTGCCCTGTCAAGAAAAAAGCTTGTTAGTCATTCCAGCGGCTTGAGCTTCAAGTTTCACGAAAATACTGAAAGTTTGGAGCTTGAGAATGGTGACCTATTCTCTTTCAACATTGAACTTGCAGACGAGGAGATATTTCTTTCAAATGCAACCAAGATATCCTCACCTGAAGAAATAGTTGACTCAATTTCAGCTGATTTTCCTCAGTTCAATATCTTGAAATTTGAAAAGAAAGTCTATTTTATTTACTCGTGCCCGTCAGGATCAAAGGTAAAGGAGCGTATGGTCTATGCTTCCAATAAGCAGGAGTTTGTCAAACATTTCGAAGCACAGTTTCACACTTTTGAAAAATCCATCGAAATTGGTGATCCTATTGAACTTGAGCTTTCTGCTTTCGAAACATCGGACACAGCCACACAAAAGGAATCAAATTTGGCATTCAAGAAACCATCAAGACCTGGTCGTAGAAGATGAGAAGTGATTACAAAAACATAAATACTTTTTGATATATAGGTGTTTTCATTTCGAGCCGTACTAAAACAATAGTCATCTAGTGTTTTTTCAAGTTTAAAATCTCTTGATCAATATGACGTTTAGCAACTTCATTCAATGAGGAAATGTTGTGATCATGAGAGAGACTATATAATACATGGCTCACTCTTTTGTTTATCAGGGTGTACTGTTCTTCGTTGATTTGATTGACCTGATAAAATGGTTTCAGCTTCACCCGTACAATTTCCTGTAGGGATATCTTCTCTTCATAAGTTAACTTTACTGTATCCACATTGGTGTGTTTGGGTAAGTCTCTCGAATACAGAGAATTTCCATCACGTGACCGTAAAGATGTATCAGGTGAAAAGCACTGTTCAGAGGTAGATGATTGTACAGAGCATGGAGCTAATTTATCTTGTGGTTGTCTGACACTTGATGTTCCTAAGACCTTTTCAGAAAAAGAATTGTGATTGAATTCTTTGATCATATTGGCCATTAGCCCTCTTTTCTCTCTCATTTGACCGATAATTGTGTTGACAAGAGAATCACTATTTTCACTCATTGACAGTTCAGGTCGACTCACTGGGTCGAGGATTCTTGCCCTTCTTGAAGGCCTTTTCAGTTTCTTTGGCTCGTTTGACTGCTTTTCATATGATTTGCTCTCTCTAGTTTCCTCCGTTGTTGAATTGATGACCTCTTTCCTATCTTTAGCTATCTTGAATGATTCCCAAGCTTGTTTTTCATCTGAGGTCATTGCCTCTTTTGAGTCCTCCTCTTCTATGACACTTTCTGAATGTCGTAGAACTTGATCTCTGTATTGGTTATAAACTCTATCCGTTATCATACTATATCTAGACCTTCTAAAATGGGTTGGCCTCTCGCCCACTCTCTGTTCCGTATCGCATGTAGAACATATCCATACATCCAAACCATTGAGACCTAAGCAGTGGTAATGAAAACTTGATGAACAGGTATTACAGCAGGTCACATTCCCCTCATTAGAGTCGCACAATATACAGGTGTTAGATCTTGCTACAAGAAGGTTGATTCTCCTGCTGACTCTGTCTTCAACCTCCTCCTCCTCATTCTCCTCCGTCGATGCATATTGATGTGGTTCCTCAAACAAAAATTCCTCTCTCATTGAAAGTAAAGGTTTCGGTACCGCCCTAGTACCTACCACATCCTTATTGATGTCTATGCTTTC
Source organism: Komagataea salicaria (assembly GCA_003707885.2). NCBI lineage: Eukaryota > Fungi > Ascomycota > Saccharomycetes > Phaffomycetales > Wickerhamomycetaceae > Komagataea > Komagataea salicaria. The sequence continues at coordinate 65,303 of PPMB02000003.1, forward strand.
TGCAACACAATATTGCTCCCGACAAGTAGGACATGTAGTTGACCTTTGTTTCCATGAGTTGATACAATTGGTATGATAATAATGTTGACAAGGTTTGATCCGCGTGATAAGTGACTCCTTTGATGGAAACAGTATCTCTAAGCAGATACTACAGGTTTCTATCGCCTCCATATCTCTCTTCTATATCTATCTTGGATAGTTAATCAACTTGTGATAACAATCAGAACAAAGAATCGGCTATTGATGTACATGTATGTGATGCGTGTGGTCTGAACCAGAGAAATTAAGTCATTCTAATATTCAAGGCATACTTACACATTATGGTGCTGTGATGGTGCCTGATTAGTTTACCAACCTGTTGCTATGTCTCGTCATCAATACGATCTTGTGATGTGTCTGAAGCAACCAGGGACACATGTCGCTAGATTGTGTGAAAAATGTGATGGCAGATGTCCTATCTGTGACTCTTTTGTTAGACCCACCGCAAAAGCTAGAATCTGTGAAGAATGCGCATTTGGTAAAAACGGTGACAAGTGTGTTGTTTGCGGGAACCATGGTGTTTCCGATGCATACTACTGTTATGAGTGTGTGCTTTTAGAGAAAGATAGGGATGGTTGCCCAAATATAATCAATATTGGATCTACTAGAAGAGACATCTTTTATGAGAAGAAGAAACAAAAAACAGTTAAGTCTTGATGAATTCTTGGTACTAAATAACAGTGGTTGATAAGTCTACGATGAAAACAAGAATATCTACACGCTTGAATTTTCCTGCTGTCATTATAATGTTGATACTAAATAATGCAACTTTTCGCATCAGAGAAGTGCTCCATCTCATCACTATCATCATTGTATTCAGCAGTATTATCTTCTGACATTTGAGGTTCAAAGTTGATATTTTTGGTGGCAAGCCTCAAAAGCTCCAAACGATCTTCTCTCTCTGCACCAATATAGTCTTCATTGATGAATGACTCTTCTAAGAAAGAACCGCTGTCGTTGTCATTCTCTGTTTTAATCGAATGATGATAATCGCCATTTTTGGCATCATCAACCAATTCATTTTTCAGGATCTTTAAATACACTTCATTTCTATTTACCTCGTACCACATCCAGTCGAGCCTGACATCAAGGGACTTGTAGTAATTGATGAGTAGTTCTTTTGTTTTTGTTTGTAGAGGTGTTAAATTATTCAAATGCGACTGGATTCTTTTGCCTTCCTGAAATTTCCTGCTGAGTTCCGGTAAGTTCTTTGATAATTTGCTGATTTTTTCATTGATTGGTGTATTTCTTATGCATGTTATCTCATAAGTTTTGAATTCGGCAGAATCTAGAATACATGTGTCCAAAGCAGCAACGTAGTTGATAGCTGAGACCCATGAAGACATTTCTCCCCTCGTACTCGTGGAGAATATCTCCTTTTTATTGGTACTGTAAACCTGAAAGCAAAAGTTATTGACGGTATTGCCATCTGATTCACAGGCAAAAATACCGTTGACTGAAAGTTTTGTGCACGATTTCAAGATTTGTTCGAATCCAATATCAATAATAATACATTCTTGTTTGTTAGATTCAGAAAAGTCTTTGATCTTCTCTCTATCTGAAACTGGTAAAAAATTCAGATTCTCAAATATCAAGAGACCACAGGTTGTCAAAATACCGAAGCATTTCCTCCATATCACTTTACTAGTAGAACTTATAGTAAAAAATTTGTTTTTGATAGTTTCTTCTCTGTAAAGTTCTGCAACCTTAACAACTTTCACTAGATTGGTTTTCCAATTATCAAAGACATCAATATCGTCAGAGTCAAACTTCACTTCAGTCTTTCCAACAAGCCAGTTGATATCCTTACGGTATCGGATGTACATACCACCCACCTTTGAAAGATTTTCTTTAACCTTATTGTAATCTGACTCTTCACCCACTTCATCCTTTAGTTTTCTCAACTGTTGCCAGTTTCTACTGAAATTGAGCTTGAATTGGTTTTGATTCTCCCCGTTATCAATGATACAATAGTAAGGGTCAATGATATTTGAGCTAAAAATTTGAGTTGTAGATGAAGATAGAGAATGAGATCTCGGGTTGATGGCTGTCACCGATTGAGTGCTGCTGTTTGTTGGGTTCAAAGCTTCCAAATTAGTGGAAGATCCGGAGGAAAAAATTCGTTTTGGTAATGAATAGAACGATTGCTGTGGTGTAGATGGCTTGTTCTTTTCTTTAAATTTGAAAATAGCTATATTGTCGTAGAAGTATTCAAGAATCTCTCTTGTTATAAATGGGCTGTAGATTTTTTCACTGGGATTCTCGACTTTGGTATTCTTGACGAACTCGTCCTTTGTCATTTTCTTCTTGTTATTATTATTGAATAGGTCAGTATGCAACATGACTAATGAGAAGGTTAGAAAGTAAATCTGATCAGGATTATCCCATAATTCAGTGTTACACTCATAGTACCTCAAGCTGAATGCCGATAAAACCCTATCAATCTGTTGAGCTTCTTTCGGTAATTCACAGTTCATCAAAAACTTCCGCAAGGAGATATCCAGTGGGTCATCTTTGAAATCAAACTTCCCCCTGATGTATGTTTCAAGGCAATCGTTCATGAAATCTGTGTTTTTTTCAGACAAGATTGATGAAATTTCGTAGTCAAAACCTTCATTCAATAATTTTTGAAGATAAGTTTCCACTGTATCTGCCGGTGCAATGTCTGGTATTTTCATGACAGAAACGTTGTCATCCGAGGTTCCATCTGGACTAAAGATACATTCTGTAGTGTTCTGCCTTTGTCTCAACATGACCATACTCCCTATAGTTCTCGCAAGCGAACCGTTTCTTTTAGCATACATATCATTTTCAATGGATCCAAGCGTACGTGATCGCTTTCTTTGTAATTCCTTCTGAGTGGCTAGTGGAAATTCTTCAGTATCTTGTGAAGATGTGGCAGGTTGTTTGGAATCTGACAGAGCCTTCGAGAGAACAGGCCTCATTGGCATTGACTGCATAGATGGTTCAATATCAATCGACTTGGTGTCACTGTTGATACTAAGAGAAGATTGAGACGAAGACTTGCTTCCTTGATCACTAGAATCAAACAGTAGTGAAATGGTTCTTCTTTTCAGTCTGGTGAACTTGGATGCTTTCTCCAGATGAGAATCAGAAGAGTCCTTCGTGATGTTTATTGTGGGTATTGGTGCAAATGATATCTGTCCTTTCTGTCCTCCAATTGTAGAGTCCGCAAGTTCCAACTCTGAGTGATAATCTTCGGAAGTTATTGATTTTGTTGGTGAAAAGTTTGACACTGTCGATATCTTTGGTGATTGGTTGAGGTCTGCTTCTGTACCCAATACTGCATGTGGCTCAGAGCTCGAATCAACTTGCAATTCCTTAGAAATGTCAATCAACTCATCAATTGAGCTTCTTCTTCGATGATGAGAGAATCTTGTTGAGGATTTGAAGAAACTTGAAGGACTTCGTAGCTGATGTATATCCATAGATGGTGGCCTAATCAGCCGATGTTTCTGCTTCCCCTTTAAAAATTTGGTCTGATTTGGCTCATCTGTAGCCTTAACATCATCTTCCATTATGAACAATGATTTCTTGTGTGTTATCCACAATACTCATCTGAATCCAGCCCACCTCAATTGATAGTTGGCCTAATTCTTTTAGTACCTTGTTGTAACCTAACCTTTCCCCAGGAAGATATATCAGTCTTTTGAATCGTGACTCAAGATGATGAGGTAATACCAAAACAGATCAGTTGATTACTGTCTTATGTCTTTTGAAGTCTTGAACGAAAGAGTCTTTACGCGTCAAGTTGACTAAAAATCGCAAGATTTATATTTCAATCATTTGATATTTACCAAGAATACTAATATTGTGTCAAAGTTTCGGTGAAATTCCCAGAAGTTTCGACCGTGCCAACCCTCGGATCTTACTCCACACGCATGAACTTTATGATAGCAATCTAAGTTGAGCCTTATTCGTATATACTTATTCATGTATAATAACAATATAGTGGATCTATGGAAAGTCAATCGGACTTTGAGTGAGACTCACATGAGAACACTGTTTTTTTTTCTCAATCCCAAAGGTTGACCAAGAAGTTTGGTCTGTGTTTAAGACAAGAGTACAAGTAATACTGGGTAAAAGAAAAAACCATCTCAGATGCAACTTTAGCCTATTTAGCAAGTTACTCTTGCTTTGCTCTTAAACTATCCAGAGATAGTTTGAATCACTCCTATTTCTAGTGAAGTCCAAGGTTGTTCAAAAGAAAAAGTGCATATAAGTTTAAGGATTACGTACAAACATAGTCCAAGCTGGATACACTACATGTTAGGACTGGCAGGCGTAGCTGCTCAAATTCAAGACCTGTTAGATTAGATGGACAAATACGTCAATGTGCACAAAGTATTTCGTATCAAGTTTCACTTCAATGAAAGAGCCATGACCTCTGACGTGTAACTTTTAAGCTTGTTCACCTTCCCAAATAGGTAATTGTTCTGGTTTTGAACTATTCATCAAACTTTTTTTCTTTGATTCAAATTGGTAATTGCACATCTTTCAATTATCCCATCGAAAGAGAGACTTTTACCCGATTATTTCCTTAGCTAAAGACTACTTTCGAATAAATGTGATATAAACAGTCTATTAAAAATTGTAATAAAAGTATGTACAACGACTTTATAACTCGAATTAAAACCCAAAACCTTCTAGGATAGGATATGAAAGTGCAGCTGAACTTTATGTAATGTTCTTGCTGATGCTAAAGTGATGTATGCAAATAATGTAATGCTAAGTGTTGAATGCTTGATGTTATGCTTCAAATGCTTTAAATGCTCTAATTGTTTCAAGTTCGAATGCCTTGAACTCAGTTGATATAATGAGTTTCTTGGACAACTTGAGTAGCAGTTTGAGTTACTGTTTCAACAACATCAACGGTATGATATTGGGTAATGTAAATTTCAATTGGACCAGCTGCTGAAACAGTTGAGATAGCAGTAAGAGCCAATGATAAAACTGTAGTGAATTTCATTTTATAATCTATAAGTGTATTTGAAATGCTCAATGATGCTGATAGTGATTGCAAGTTGAAGTTGTCATTGAATTATGGAATCTTCTTCTTCTTTTATATTCAATTTCCTTCAGTGTCATGTTCATTTTACCGCTCTGAAATGAAATTTAATGTTACAGAGTTGGTGACCGTTTGTACTCATATATGCAGTCAACTGCACCTCTTGTGACAAAAAGTAGATACAATCTTGCATAGAAACCTGTCTTGCATAATCCCGCTCCAGAATCGGTGCATTAGAACGGATTATTGTCACCGAGAGAATTTCTTTTTTTTCAAACGGTGAGATTTTGTAAACGCTTAACAGATGCATAGAATTAGTATTGCCGCCAAAATTACTTTGGCCAGTAGAAGTTTGAGAAACATTGAATATGATACAAAACTACTTTAGACATGGACTGAATTGAGCATTGCAATACTTTTGAAACCTGATTCTTGTCTCGCCTTTGGTAAGTTATTCTTGGTGATAGGCTACGGCCCGAGTATTTTTTTTCTAGTACTCAGCGCTTAAATACAAAGCCACTACATTCAACTCTACGATGTTGACAATCTTCTACGGCCGGTAGGTGGTTTCCATGCAGGCCAGGGTCTGGAAATTATCGAAACTGACCACATTTTTTTTCGAAAGCCCGCATTTTAACGGCTGCATTAACGAGATCTCAAATCTAAATTTGACGTGCGCCAAATCTAAGATATGAACAATGGAATAAAAAAAGCGCGGTAATCCTGTGCATATTCCCTAAAGATGGAACTATTTGAGACTTCCATATTTTAAAACAGCCCAAAACTGACCAGATGGTTAATATAGAGCACTCAAACGACCACTCGAACAAACAAATGTATCGTCCATATGACATTTCGCTAGTTAACAGATAAGAAAAATTCTAGACTGTGTACCTCTAGTTTTATTTGTTTTGAACTTTAGTCTGCAACGGGCAGCACTGGCAAAGTTAAATTCTTCGTAGCAAGTGAGATTTTTCTGGCTATTCAGAACAAACGCAGGATTTCAGATCTACGTAATGAAACTCAAATTTGCTCATTTTTCTAGAATGGCTAAATAAGCCTAGACATGAAACGCGGTTTGCTTCTTGAAAAATTACATTAACTAGTGGTCAATGAATGTTGAGGAAGCTGCTTAACTGAACCTTTGTTTCACGGCATCTTACTTCTGAAGTATGAAATGACATCGACCAGTTTTCGATGCTTGATTGCTGTGTAATTAATTGTTCCACAAAAAATGGAATTTTTGATCCAAGTGAACAGAACTGTTTCTGCATTGTTCAAGACATAAAAGACTGACCGCTTACATCACTTTAGTGGCCCAGCGGACCAGATATTTAACTTCTTCGGACTTTGACCTTTTTCTTTCTCAGTTAAGTTTGAGCGCAAGCTCGCCCAGCAACACTAATAACACCGTGAGTCTACGAAACCTTTCGAGATTTTGATTCAATTCTTGTATAAGACCCAGATTGAAATGCAATTAAGCTCCTCTGTGTTTTTCTTAATCTTCTCTCTTGGTACACCATCGTTACGACTACGGTCTTGCTTTTGACAAAGGGAATCCGCGATTACCTGTCCCAAAAAAATGGTATTTGTTTATATTTTCATACTTGGCAATTCCTATTTCAGTCAAACTCATACCTATGGAAGAAAAATCCATGCACCCTGCAAGCGGGCTTTGTATATTATGAGCGTTACAATTATGCAGTATGCTTCAGTTCGCATATCGCGGACTAAAATTTAACTTCAGAAACAAACCTTCAAATCAGACGGAGCGTAATTAACATATGGATACACTTGGTTCACAGAGACGCGTGGTTGTTCAAAAAAAGCAGAAAGGAAAGTGAAGTGCCTAAATCATAACTCTTATTAAACTTCATTGTGCTCAAAACCCAGGAAAGCTGTCTCCCATTATACATGTCGCATAACATGAAGTTTCTTTAGACTGATTCTCATGTCTTTTGGACAAATGAGTAGTTTGATTTACGCAGAATACGAATATGAAACTTCTGGAAACAATAAATGTAGGATACTGGATACGAATATTGATTTGCAAAGTTTCTATGTAGAGTTCGATGTAAATCTTTTGATCTGGAACAGAATATCAGCGCAATGCATATAATAAAGGCATAAATTAAAGTTCTTGATACTCCACATACCAACATTGTAGTCAGAAATCGCCTTCATTTGTAGACCTAAAGAAATTGACTGCCAATGGTTGAAGGTTGTAAAGCTCTGCCCAAAGTTCCACGCCATTTTCAGAATCTTGAGAACCCCATCTTTCTCTGAATTTCAATTTCTCTATAGGTAACTTTCCATAAGGCTGTCTGAACAAAATAAAAACATACCTATGCATCCCTGTATCTTTCTTTGGCCTTGGACCAACATAAGGGACAAGATTGTGTCCGTCTTCAAGATCAAACTTAACTTTAAATGATTTAAGACTACTCACATCTTCGCTTTTCGTAGTTTGTTGTACCCCATCAAAGGAACTCACGAAATCGACTCTCTGGATGTTCTCTGAATCGAGTCTGATATTTATCCATACAGCATGACATTTCTCATAATCGGGGTCCAAATCTGTCAATATTATTGTATAGAGGTCTTCCTTGAAAGCCTTATTCAATGGAAAAAAAGACTGGAAGGAAAATGTCGGTGTTTCAAGTGCATTTAAAGGTGAAACATAATTACCCAACTCAACAGCAATATTTTCCTCAGTCCCAACCGGATTATACCTGACTTCTAAAGAACCAGCAGGTTTGAAGCTATATAGATAATACTTTTGTAAGATATCCGCATTACGCAATTCTTTCTGTATACTCTTTTGTTGACATTGGTTCTGTGGTAATATTCTGTATGACCGTCTATTTTCAAAACTGAAACCTAGACAAAATAAAGGAAGAAGAAGAATCAATAGGCTACGAGAGATGTGCATTTCTGGAAAATAGATCTCCAGGAGCTTTGGGCTTGATATAATTCCCCAATATTTCAATTAACATGAACTTCATGTATTTGTGTTAACAATCAATCTGTATTTTGTGTTATATCATGTTTGTGTATGAACACAATGCGGAGTAAAAAAAAAAATTAGAGAATCATAACGACTGTGAGAAAAAGTACTCTTCTTTCATTTGAAGTAGCTTCCATACATCCAACAGTTGATTTGATGATGCGATATAATGAACGGCTAAGAGGCGCCAATGTGGTTTAGGTAATTGTCGCAGACTTGTGATAATTGTTGAGTAGTGGGCTCAACAAGTCCGTTGCTGCTACAACATAATGGAAAAACCAAGAGATTTCGTGATTGAAACTTGAAACACAACAATTCTGGGCTTGCAGCCATGTCCGAGATTTGAGTTAGAAATCTATTGATTTATAGGTCGTACATTTTAACGGTGAACTCGCATGCATAAAACGGTGTTTTTTGCTGCATGCATGTTCCATATCTAGATCTACCTACGCTTCCCGGGTTCAACCAAAAAAAAGCAGGTTCTGGAAAAGCTCTGAAATTCGACTTCCCTTTTGAGAAGTTGAACGAAGTGTTAATATGGTTGCTCAAAAACATCAACATCTAAACCTGACCAATAAAAAAAAAAAATGTCACTAATCGATGCTTCAAAAGATTGTTCAGTATTATACACAAATCTAGAAGTTTCATTGTTTTTCTCTAACAGCAGGGCAAAGTTTTTTTTTTCAGATACTTTATTGCCTTTATTTGATAAAAGAAAGAACATTGTATGTGACTATGTTGGTTCCGAAAGACCTCTTGAAGCGTTCATTTGAAATATTTTTGTTCTGAGCCTACCAGTAGTTCATTTCTAAGTTATCTCGTGTATATTCAGGAAAGCAGTCATGTTCCTTAATTTTTCTGATTAGTTGTAAAGGTGTCCTGAGTGATGATGATGATCTCATCTATTTCAGATCTTTGTATGGGAGACTGTGCCCATGACTGTTTTGAAGGTGTGACACTCCCATGATAACGAATATTTTACTCACTGCATTCAAAGTCACTCACACTTTTGAAATAAGACCCTTATGATAAAAGTAAAAGATGTTCTATCTCAGCAGTTTCTTGTTTATCAACTGTTACTCTTATAGTATGACAGGGTTAAATGCCTTCTGCTTCAGGTCATTCCAAGTTCAATTTAGCAGAAAATCAACAAAATTGAGCTCAGACAGCAAACGAGAACGTTCAGTTTTGTCTTTCTATGGTATCTCCAAAACCAAGAGAACGTATTACATTATAGTAGGAAGTGAATGTTGTATTCCTATTATATGGATATGTGGTTTCTGGTAACCTGTAGAAAGAAGAATCAGATGATTCTGAGAAAGCTTGTATTATTTACCGTCGGTATACCCGATTTTACAAAATAGTTAAATCATCAAATTAAGGATATATAACTGACTAAGGAAAGAGAAAAGGGAATATCATCATGAGGTATCGATTGTATTTATGTCAGTTATAAGAAGACGTTAATGTTTTCAACTACCATATAACTTCCTTTTTATTGATCTGTGAAAAGCTTGATATCTCTTTTTTGATTGTTCCTTCGACTAACTTGTATATTGAGAGAATTGTAAAGAGACAACAAAATCATTTCGAAAAGTGCTGCCAGCTTATACTGCAAAATTCAAGGGTTACGAGATAGAACAGTAGCAGCATCATGTGCACTAGACAATTAATTGACAACTAAGCAGAGTTATATTATATATATTGTGACAATAATACATTTGGATGAAGTTGCGCGGAACGTTTTTGTTTATTTTGCCAAACAACCAAATATAAAGACAGACACAGCCTTCATAAAGTGGAAAGGAAAGAGAAAGATATCAAACCTAAAATGACAACCGTGTATGAGACAAAGACAATAGACTTCCAGGGGAAGAGAAACATTCTTGTTCAGAACAATAACGGGCCTTGTGCTCTTTTAGCTATCATTAATTCCATATTATTGACAGTCAATGTCAACAGTGCCCCGCCTACCCATGAGTTAGTTGCATTAGTGAACAGTGAAATCAAAATTGAGTTGAGCCAATTGCTAGAGAAATTGGGAGAGATTGTGGTCGCCAATCAGCAGTTATACAATATAGATCCAGAGGAGGTTCAGACAACTTTGAGTCTATTACCCCAGCTACATGAGGGACTAAATATCAACCCAACCTTTGATGGTGGCTTCAGTCTAGGCCCAGAGTTGAGCATATTCAAAGCATTTCAACTACCTTTGGTTCATGGCTGGATTGTGGACCCGGAGGATAGTGAACATGCTGCTGTTCGAAAGTATAACTCATATGAAGCGAGTCAAAATGTTCTAGTGGAGGCTTATGATTTAGAGAGTAAACCGAACAAAGATCAAGTTGACCAAGAAATTATTGAAGATTCTAAGCAGATCAAACACTTTTTTGCAAGAAGTGCAACACAGCTGACGGATTACGGATTGACCTATTTGAAGCAAAACTTACTTGAAGACTCCATTGCTATTTTCTTCAGAAATGATCATTTTGGTACAATCATAAAGAACCAGAATGATCTTTATGAACTGGTCACTGATCTCGGGTTCAAAACTAAACCTGATTTTGTTTGGGAGTCACTTCTTTCGATTAACGGTGCGAACAACTCTTTCTTTACAGGCAATTTCTCACCTTTGTTAGAAGACTCCTCAAACCCGTTTGAAGACAGATCGGAAACGATGTCACCACAAGAACAAGACGATCAGGCTCTCGCCAGACAATTACAGGAGGAAGAAGATGAAAGGGTTGCTAAAGCTTTACAAAAACGATATCAACCGAAACAAAAACCCTCTTCGAACGATAAGCAAAAAAAGCAGAAGAAAGAGAAGACCAAAGAGAAGAAAAATAAAAAGTGCGTTATTATGTAAACTCCATAAAGGTATTAAACGTTTATTAAAATGAATGGACACCATTAACTCTTGACATATTGCACTAATCCCGTCTCTTCTTAGAAGCTGGAGAAATTTGTTCAGATTGTGATTCAAATTGCTTTTGAACAGACTCTTTTAGAAACTCTGCAAGTTTCTCTTCTGGATTTTCACCTTCCACGATCTCCTTCAACTGCTGTCTTTTCTCGTCATCTATTTCTATTGTTAAGTCCTCCGGATTTTCATAACTGTATCTAATTTGATGTTCAGTAACATTTTCTGGTCTTGGTAATGAGTACAATATATTTGATCCATTTGATTTATTGTCATCATTATTAGGATTGTCATGATTTAAAGACTGTAGGTACTGCGCAACCTCCGGAAACTCACCATCCTCTTCAATATATTCTGCTGGGATCTTACCATCATGATTTTTCAACTTCCAGTTCGCTTTATACTTTTCCACTAGCAATTTAGCGATTTGTAAATCCTCCACATGATGTAGTGGTGAATCTCCCTCTGTATCCTGGACATTTACATCGCCTCCTTGCTCGATCAAGTATTGTAAAAGCTCAACATGTCCATAAGAAACCGCGGCATGCATTGGTGTGTATCCATTGGGATCCTTTGAAACTGGAGTAAAGTCTCCTGAAGTGAGGTAGGCCTTAACTGTAGACAAGTCTCCATCACTAGCGGCGACCCAAAGATTGGCAACCATCTTTTCAGTAGATAACTCTTCTACTTGTTGATGTTCAAGCTCATCTCGCGAAGATTGATATCTATTTTTTATTTTATTTTTCTTTTCATTTTCTTCTTTCCAAATTGTTGTCATCGTTTGAAGATTTGTACTCCATATTTTTATTATCTTTAGTTGTAGCTGTTATTGGAAAGCTAGTTGAACCACCGAAAATGACTGCATCTTCTGAAACTCTCAAGCAAGAGAAGAGTTCTGCAATTACAGAATCAAAAGAGGCCAAGTCTTTGGAAGGATTCGAATGGTGGAGACGTACTATGGCATATAAGACTGGGATGGGTTTGAGTGAAGAAGAGACTAAACAGTACGAGAGCGATAGGAAACTGAAGAAGAAACTAGAGGATTGTAATAAATGCTATGAGTATAGAGACTTTGCCCTGAAATACTCACCATCTGTCATCTTTATGATTCAACAGATAAAAAAGCTCAACCCTGCAGTAGGCGAGCAGCTTGATAAGAAAATTGTTTGCGACTTTTGCGATGAATGGAAAGGTGGTGGATTCCATCCAGACTTGGGCATACTGTTGTGCCAAAACAGAATAATTGACAAATATCACTTGGAAGATACGCTAACTCACGAACTTGTTCATTACTATGATAATACGAAATTCAAAGTTGATTGGTTAAATTTGAAGCATCATGCTTGTTCTGAGATTAGAGCCAGTTCACTGAGTGGGGAGTGTAGAATTATGAACCAGCTAAAGAGAGCTGGTTTGACGAAATTTGGAAGAGGTCACCAAGAATGTGTTAAAAGAAGAGCGATTCTTTCTGTTCAAGAAAATCCAAACTGCAAAAGCAAAGAGGAGGCTACAAAAGTTGTGGAGGAAGTTTGGGATTCCTGTTTCAATGACACAAGACCTTTTGATCATATCTATCGATAGACATGTATATAGAATAACAACTCAATGGATGATTGGAAGAGAGAGTAACCGTTGATCAAAAAGTCAAATATAAGGTACACATTAATGACGGTCCAGTTATGATGCCGATCCAGAAAATGATATTTCCTAATATGGCTTTATCTTTCAAGTATTTCGACTTTGAAATTGCGACAAGGGGTAGTTGAAACATCTGTAGAGCTAGTAAATAACCTCTAAATTTATGAAAGATTACAAACATGGAAAACTCGTGAACAATGGAGCTCAGCAGGAAGGTAAAAATAGTGGCCTGAGTCTTTGACATATCAAATGCACTTATAGAGCTATGATAGACATGTCTTAGTAGGAACTTGTGAACCGGAACATTCCAGTTCCTTGCAAACTGATCCCAAGAAACAGAATTCCACCATGGTCCATAAAAATCACGATCTCCAAATCTTGTCAATTCAGCAAGACAGTTCAATATAGCATCCCATATGAGATAAAACACTAACAAATATATCAGAAGGAAACTTGGCATGACATTCAACAGCAACAAAGGAAATTGTTTGAGTCTTTCCAGAATCGGTAGTTCTCTAAGACCAATCGCTTTCATAGCAATTGGGTACATTGAATTTTGTGCAATCACAATCATGACACAGATGACACCAAAAATGGCAGCAAGCTTTTCAGAAACATATGACCATCTTATTTGACTAGTACGAGGAAAATCGATCTGATAGACAACAGTTGGAAACATTGTAAACCAAAAGAAATTAGAAATTGTAATGTTGCTAGGAAAAGGAAGTTGAGAAGTTTGGGATTTCAATTCAAACTGACAAAATTCGATGGAATGATTCAAGAGTTTTATATCCTCCTCACTATGCTCTCTATCTTTGAGTTTTCGAAGAAACCCAGTGGAAAAGTCCAACTCATTTTTTATATTCCATAAATAGCCATTGTAAAAACTATATGAATGAATCTTCATCAACATAACCAAAGAGTGTAGGAACAAGAATATCTTGCCAATCCACGGAAAATGCTGCTGTTCAGCAAATAAAGTGAAATTGATGAAAAATCCAAACTCTAACACGGATGAAATAATCCATCCAGACTTATCCCATCTCAAGTATCCCAACTTGACAAAATAATGCAGAAAGAAAACAAGGTACATCGAAAGATACATCCATAGATCTGTCAAAGCAATTGCAACCAGTTTGGTTAGTAAAATATTAATGATTTCAATTCTCAAACCATTCTCCAGATAATAGTTAACCATGATATTCAAGATAATTACTGCAACAGAAACCCATAAAAGAATGAAAAACCCAATGAACTGACTTTGATGAAAGTTCATGGAGGAGTCCAGAATTGATTTAACATTAGAAAACTTTACATCATTTAATCTTGACTTCGGCAATCCTTCATTACTAAAGCGCCTTTTGTCAATAGAGATCCTTGATCTCAGTTCATATATGTCATGGTGTGTAGAGTTAGATACAAGCTTGAGGCTTCCAGAATCTGATTTCAGTATTTCGTCTAAAGGTTTCTGATCATCGATATGAATCACAGGAATACTGTCATTTTTGAGCTTGTTCCTTTCCAATGCAATACTAGAGGTGCTATCTCTATACTCATTGTTCAACTTGAGCCTTTCACGGGACTGGTTTTTTTGCGATAATTTGCGCATAAGCGAATCACTACTCGCCTCAGTCTTTTCCATCATATCAGTCAGCTTAATCTTTCACAATTCTGTGTTTTACCTAACAAACTCTCACTAATATGTTATCCACACAAAGCAACTAAACCTTTGCCCCATGTAATGTCTGGGTGAGGATGACATAAACTAGCGATGAGCTTTTTTATTTTTTTTACTTTTTTTGATATGTTTCTTTCTGTATTAATACTAAGATTAGTATTAAGGAAAAAGAAGCAGGATATATGTCTCGTCCAGAGCAGTTAGCACCTCCTGAGGTGTTTTACAATGAAAGTGAGTCTCAAAAATATACATCTTCTACACGTGTTCAACATATCCAGGCCAAAATGACATTTCGCGCATTGGAGTTACTAAATCTCACTGAGGGATTGCCTCATCTAGTGCTCGATATTGGGTGCGGATCAGGATTGAGTGGCGAAATATTGACTGAGGAAGGCCACGTATGGATGGGAATGGATATTTCGACGTCTATGTTGGCTACCGGCCTGGATCGTGAGGTTGATGGCGATTTATTTCTTGCAGACATGGGTAATGGGATACCATTTAGAGCAGGAACGTTTGATGCAGCGATAAGTATATCAGCAATTCAGTGGCTTTGTAATGCTGATACATCAGACAATGACCCAAAGAGAAGACTCCTGAGATTTTTCAATACTCTATTTGCCAGTTTAAAGAGAGGTGGTAAGTTTTGTGCACAATTTTATCCAATGAACGATGACCAGATAGACTCTATACTTGGAGCAGCTAAAGTTGCTGGATTTCAGGGAGGATTAGTAATAGATGATGCTGAGAGTAAAAAGAACAAGAAGTATTATCTTGTGTTGAGTGCCGGCCAAAGTGCAGAACAGCTAAATTTATCCGGCTTGACAATGGATGCACCAGATGAAGTAGCGAAGAAGCGTTTGAACAAGAAATCGAAGAAGGATATTGAAAATAGAAAATCTTTCATAGCTAGAAAGAAGGACCTGATGAAAAAAAGAGGGAAGAAAGTGGCTAATGATTCCAAGTTCACTGGTCGTAAGAGAAGACCAAGGTTCTAAAGAGTAATGGTTCAGTATATGTTGAGTAATGTTGTATAGTTTAAGATCTAGTTGTGCTTCGGATTTAACATCGGACATATTTTGTTAGTCTCTAGTCTCTAGTTTCGCGAAGTATTGTTTGAAAGTGAAAAAAAAAATGAACATTTTCATAACTGACATGGATACACTAGGACATTAGCAGCCAGTAATGTCTTTTCTCCTTCAGCGCTGTCTACTTGGACCGGGAAGTCGCAGCTTTGCAGGTACTTCCCTTTTCAAACAAACTAGGTCATACATCATTCCATCCAAAATAAGTAAGTGAGCTCAAAATGTCTCCCACAATAGCCTCAAGATACTAACATATCTCTGAAGAAAAACCAATTGATGTCTATGCTCCGTTGAGTTATGAGAAGATCGACGTCGTTAAGGCATACCAAGAAAAAGAAATTTTGAAACTGGATCCTGAAGGCTGGAGACGTAAGCTGATTTCTAAAGATAACCCGGAACGTGTTAGAACGGGTGATATTGTCAGAGTCATTTATACCACAAGAACTATTCCAACGTTTATTGGTCAAGTGATTGCCAAAAAGCAGACCGGGTTAGCTGCTGCACTCGTACTAAGAAACCAAGTAAATAAAGTCGGAGTTGAATTAAGTGTGAAGCTGTTCAGTCCATTGATTTCGAGAATCGATATTATTAGAAGACCTCGTAAATACAGATCCAGAAACAGACAGTATTACATCAGAGATACTAAACTGGATGTCGGTGACTTAGAGACTTCTTTGAGAGTTAAAAGATGAAGCTATTCCAGAAGCCAAAAAGGTATATAAACCATAAAATGTAAATAGGTAATGAATCATAGTATATCAGAAAATCATATTCATATTTTGTTTTTTTTTTTGGCAATCTTTCTCTCAAAATGACGCAGCCGCTATTATAACGAAATGAGCCGACAAGAGGAACATGAACAGGTAATACGAGAGTACAGTGAATTCGTTGATAGTATCCAGATAGTTGACGACAAACTACACATAATAACTCTGGAGAAGCTCCTGATCGTGACACACTTCACACCCAGTGGATGGGTTGTACGTCTATATTTCCAAAAAAATAAATAAAAGATATCAAGACTAACAAAAATCGACAGGTGCAAGACGATGATGCAGTGTACGAAGCAATTGAAGCATTGCTGATGCAAAAGTCACAGAATTTTAGTGTGGTATTTCATAAGAAGCTACTTTTCAAGCTAAGCATATTAAATAATGAATGAAATGAACTATACACATACAAAACATACACAAGGATGGATGCTTTATCGAATATACAAAAAGACCACATAAACGTCACCAAATGGCAAGAAGAAAAAACACACACACTCAGACAGTCATAATTAAACCAAAAATCGAAACCAAACACATAAATCCACTCATTTCAAATAGTAGTGGATAATACTATATGGTAATTCACATAAATCATTACAGTTCCCCCTTTAAACCGGACATTTACTAGTAGCAGAGGAGGATACAAGGAAAAGATACCGTTCAATCCCTGTAGATTCTTGTTCTCTGGTATGGTTGTGCTTGTCTTTGTTTTTCTGCTTGTGCCCTTTCTTCTTCTTCTTCTAAAACTCTCTCCCAAGAAGGTTTCTCTCTTTTGTCATAATTTTCTGGATGTAGCTTTTCATCATATAAGGACAAACCAATAGAACCTAACAACAGACCAACAGTCAAGAATTGAGCGTACATTCTTGCCTGGACAATTTTTTGAGCCTTGGTCATGATTGGATCTCTATCGACCAACACCCAGGAACCGTACATGGAGGCAGCCCAAGCGGAAACAATGATCTTGTACTTGTTGTTGACGACACCACTCAAAATTTTTTGTGACATTGGGAGTTGAGCCCATTTTTGGTACTCTTCTAGCTTATCAGTATAGGTATGGGAGTCGTTGGAATACATTTCTCTATCAAAAGCATTGGAGGCTTCTTCAGCCCAAATTGTGATACCGACTGTTGGTGGGGAGATAAAGATGGCTGTTCTGATAGACCAAGGTAAGTTCTTTGGGAATCCTGCCCATCTTCTACCACCAAACCTGAAGATTGCTCCAGAGACTAATAAACCAGCCAAAAGACCCTTTGTAGCACCTGCTGCCGTTGCATACCAGTGCGCGTCAACCTCTTCAGCTGTTAATAATTTCATGTTTGACTATACTGTATTTTACACTCGAATAGCTATCCCTTTGTTATTGCGTGAGATATATTACGAACAAACGATCGAGAGTGTCGAGTCTTTGTAACAGAATTGAGACCCATTTAAATACATAATTTTTTTTTACTTTACAATTTCAAAGGCCGCCTTTCCCAGCATATATTGCAAAGTGACTAGAAAATATTGGCCCATTGAGCGATTTACGCGGAACTCTGCACTAAAGGGAGCGGAACGCAGTCATCTGGATATAGGTTCATGTGTGTTGATTTGAGATTGATGTGTCGAATGGCGTGGAACTGGAGGGTGTTGGATGGAAGACTTCCCACGAACTAGTACCAAATGATATTATTTGATTGCCGGTGTTGCCAGGATCAAAACAAAAATAAAGAACTAGAAGCCGGAATCGAACCAGGTTCATACAAAAACGTACACTGTACACTGTGGGCCAGCAAATGTGAACTGTAAATCACGTGCCGTAGCAGGTAGATGCAAACTTATATATGTAACGGCGGTTTCTTTTTACTTCCTTCATTATGGACGTACTTCATGCATAAATGGAGAATCACGGAATAGACATTCTCAAATTGGAGGATTTCCATACATATTTATAGTCAACGAACTGTGTGTGAATGGTGATTTATCTATGAAGGTGAGCGTGTATGAGTTGGCAAGGAAATGACTTCCAACGAGGAAGCTATGCTGGCACGATTATACACTGGATTTTTCTTGGGCTCAGGTGCGCATCTCCTCTATTTTTCTTAATAATGATTACCATATTTTACATATTATATGAATCACATTACTAAAAATTTAACGTCTCACACAATTTCGGTATGTCAGAAAAAAAGACCACTTTTTTACGCGGAGTTAATAGGCAAAGCTAGAAGGAGGGTTTCTGAGAACCTCTGTTTAAAATACTGCTCTCTC
The DNA here is from genome assembly GCA_003707885.2 of Komagataea salicaria. Taxonomy (NCBI): domain Eukaryota; kingdom Fungi; phylum Ascomycota; class Saccharomycetes; order Phaffomycetales; family Wickerhamomycetaceae; genus Komagataea; species Komagataea salicaria. The sequence continues at coordinate 83,725 of PPMB02000003.1, forward strand.
TGCCTAGCTCGCTATATTTGTCAGATTAATAACACAGGAAAAAATCTTGTTGAAAGGGAAAAACTTATAAAGCGCAATAAAAGTACCTCAAAGATAGTAGTACTGGTTGTGACAAAACTATAGATACATAGATACACTGCTACATTATCTTGGGATAGGTACTCAATATATTATAATTCATCAAAAGTGCTAGCGAAATTAGATATAATGTCATTCACTCCAATACCTGAGGCCATAGAGGCTTATAGTAAGTTTCACCTTCTAGCACAGGCATATTCGTATGGCACTAACTGTTGATAAAACTAGAAAACGGTGAGTTTTTGGTCGTGATGGATGATGAAGACCGTGAAAACGAAGGTGACTTGATTATTGCTGCCGAACATATTACACAGGAAAAAATGGCCTTTTTAGTACGTTATTCTTCAGGTTATGTGTGTGCTCCATTGTCCACTGCTAAGGCAGATGCCCTCGATTTGCCGCTGATGTGGAAACAGAACAACGATAGACACGGGACAGCGTATACAATTACTGTGGATGTCAGAGAGGGAACCACCACAGGTATTTCAGCTCATGATCGAGCATTGACAGTCAAGGCATTGGCCTCGAGAAACTCGAAACCATCAGATTTCCTGAAACCTGGCCATATCGTACCATTGAGGGCAAAACCTGGTTTATTGCATGAAAGACAAGGCCACACCGAAGCAGGTGTCCATTTGGCAAAATTGGCAGGTTTGGAAGAAGCAAGTTGTATCTGTGAATTAGTGAGAGATGAAGACGGCTTAATGATGAGATTAGATGACTGTTTGAAATTCAGCAAGGAACACAACGTGAAAGTTATCACCATAAAGGATTTGGTTAGCTACATCAATGAGAAAAGTTTATAATTGTTCGAAATAAAACAAACTGTATTCTATAGGTACATAAAGGAAATGGAAATGAAAGAAAGTAAATATAACACAACTGTTCAAAGTGTATTATGGCTGTTGAACTATTGAACACCTACTTTTTAGCTTTCGGCTCCTTTGGTTTGACGGGAACAAGACGTTCTTTCAAACCACTTGTAAGTTTATGTGGTTTCATGAACTTATCCAAAACACTTTGATCGATAGCCTTTCTGCTCTCTTGAAATTTCACTATGAATTTAGTGATTTCATCTATGGTGATCTTTTTCAACTCGCCTGATAGCATTTCCCCCTTTTTATATGCATTATAAATCTCTTCTAGTCTCTCATCATCGTCCAGGAAGAACGTCAAATATTGGTAAGCAACATCAACGTCAGGATTACCACCAAGTCTTCTATGGTCTTCAACGGTAACTTGACCACCAGAGAAGGCATATTTGTTGATTTTTTTGGCAATCTGCTTCGGAGTATCATCTAGATATATAGCAGTAGAGGCATCACTAGCACTCATTTTAGTACCTGGTCCTTGTAAAGCTGGGAAGAATCTTGAATGGATCAAAGCAGGTTTAGCAAATTTTAGTTTATCTGCAACATCACGACAAACTCTAAAGTACGGATCTTGATCAATAGCACAAGGAATCAGACATGGGGTCTTGTCAGGTAAACCCAAAACATCTGGGAATGATGATGGAAATGCTGTAGCAATTTGAATAGAAGCAAAGTGTATTTTACCAATACAGTCAGAATCTTGAAAACCAAAAACAGCCTTTGCTGTGGAGGTAGTAATTTGTCTTGAGGTTCTAACGACATTCTCATAGAATCCACCATTCATGTACTCTAAATCACTGAAAACAAAGGTATTTTTATCATCAAAACCTACGGAAATGATGTCTTTGGCATTTTCTTTGGCAAATTTCTTGACATCTTGAATAGTTAACTTTGGTTTGAAGAGAAATTTTTCATCATCAGTCAATTCAATGACTAGTGGAACATCGAACACGTCTTGTAACCACTTGGTAAAAATAAATGGAACCAAATGGCCCAAGTGCATAGAATCAGAAGATGGTCCACGACCTGTATAAAGGAAGAATGGTTTACCTTGTTCATACAGATCCAGAATTTTATTGAAATCACGCTCACTAAAAAAGTACCCTTTTCTCAAGAAATGATGGGGCTTGTGACCAGTAACTTCGGTGAATCTAGTCAATGTTTCTTCTGTGATTTTTCTAGTTCCAAATTGCTGAGTCAACTTATCATAATCGATTATTTGAAGACCACTTTCATCAACAGCACCTTCAACCTCCCATGGTGTGACTATCTGCTCTGTTTTCTTGGTCTCTGGTTTAACTGAATCACTAATAGACAGACTTTCTGTCCTTTCTGTAAGTTCTTCAGCTGACATCGCAAAAACAGAGGTTTTAATTTTATGCCTATTCAAGTCTTAACACAACAGTTTCATTCCCTCCAAAGATTTTTTCTCTTTTTTTTTTTTTATTTTTTAATTTTTTTACATGTAAGATGTTTGTTTACATTTCTCGTCTACATACTTGAGAGAAGACTTGAATCGTATTCTATATTATACAGTTGGATGTTCTGGTTTTGGTGAATTGGATGCCAACGGATCTGGATGAAACTCATCAAAGTTACCTAGCATTTGGTATAATTCGCGGTTCCTACCTGTGCTGTACTTGAAGGTTCTTCTCCTAAAAGTTACTGGATCTTTTGATGTACTTCCTGTGGAAGTTGTTGCTGCACCATAAGCAGTCAAAGGTAAATCTAGATCTTTCAGAAGGCCAGTGGGAACAGACGATAAATTCACTGTTGGTTGTGGGATCTGTGACGTTCTGGTGCGCCGGAATGTCAACTGTACAATTCTGGAAATGGTGGAAGCTCTAGTGACTGTTATGACAGATGCACGGTTGACCTCAGCATTGATTGCAGTGTCGGTGACCAGTTCAATAGCAGTGTCGTTTTCAGTCAAATCTACCCGTGATTCAAAAAAGTGAGGGTTTCTGAAGTCGTCTACCAAAGGCTGTGAGGGATCATCAACAAAAGGTGACATGTACTCCTCATCCACGTCATTTCCATGTGAACTGTGGTGATCAAATTCGTCTCGATTGTCATCGCTTTCAGTACTATCAATGTCTGATAGCGGTGCTGCGTATAGTCCTCTTCTAAACATCCCTCTCAAATGCAATCTTTCGATTCCGCGGGAACCAAAACTCAATCTCCTCAAAGCCATAAGGTGCTCATGCTCTGAGTCTCTTCTGATTCTAACCGGATTCCAACTAGTAATGAATTGTCTACCCATTTGGGTATGTGACGCAGAGGATGAGCTCCAGGTGGGAATGGCAGTTTCATAATGAGCTATTGTACTTCTGGGCCTAGGTGTGGGTGGTCTTTCTGGGGCGAGATCACGAGGCTGCCTATGATGGCGGTGCACAGATCCCAAGTGTAGTCTTCTTCTAACGGTCAAAAGACTGGTCACAATCCTTCCAAAATGTGATCTATTACGACTTGAGGAATTACCATCGGTAGCTGCTAATTCAACGTTATCAGTCCGAATGTCGTTCCTATCTTCGTAGAGATCTGTCTCGGCTTCATCATCACTATTAGATATGAGTAGGGGGCTGGAAGATTTGATAGGTGTCAAAGACGGAGGCGTCAAAGTACGAAGTGGACATGCTTCGCTGCTATAGTTATCTTCCAACTGTTCATCAAGCTCATCATATTGAAGCTTGATGCAAGTTGTTCTTGGCTTCATAATCCCCACCTCTCTACTCTTTGCTTATCACTATAAAGATATTCAGCTTTGGCTGCGTCTTAGTACTAGATAGAAGATACTTGCCATCCACTTGCTTCTCTCCTTCTCTTTGCTGTTCCAAATCAACTGTGTGATGGTGTCTCATTTTTTATCTTCTGACACAAAACCATGAAAATGCCATGTTATTAAAGATATTCTTTGCACAATGACATTGCTCCATACCAGTGTAGTAATCTACAAACTACAAACAAGCTTTGGTTGCCTTCCGGTGTTTCCATATCAAGACATGACTATACAACAGTTGTATAGCAAAACTTGTGTTCAAAACTACAAAATATACCGCGAAAAATTCCTCTTCTGTGATCTCTTTGTAGCTTTTTCTCCCTGAAAACTCAACAAACAAATATATATATACCTTTCATACTCACAAAACAAAACTGCAATAACCCCAATTAAACACTGATAAGACTTGTTTCTCGAGTAAAGCTTTACACATAGGCAATATTCGTTATAGGTTACAAGTATTTATAAGGTATTTGATATTTACTCAAATATAGTTTACATTTTGTTGCTCTAGTCCGCATTACATCATTTTCAATTTTTTGATTGTTATTGTTATTTCTATATATACCACATATTATATGGTGTGCTGGTAACTGAGATCATACAAGACATAGAGAACAAGAAAACTTCTACTGAACTTCAACTATCAGTCTTTCAGACTAAATGACATTGGATCCAAGGAGAATTGCAGGTAGCAGCAGCAAGGCGCCCCGTACCCCGGATCCTAATGAATTCAGATTCACTCGTGATTTGCTTTATTCGGACAACCAAGGGAGCAGCGAGGGATCTGCAATAACGCTGGACGATGATACTGGGTCAGATAGTATGGGAATTGCTCAAACACAACCGGAGCACAGAGCTCATCTCTACGATTTGCCCACACATATTTCCAGTCACTATGATGTTAGACAAATACAATCGAGAACTCAACCTACTACGCCTGTGACTACACCATACCACGAATCAGCAAATCACCCACTGAGGGCTCTGACATCGGATGATATCTCTTTGAAAAATGAAGATTTAGAAAATGTTTTGTCGTCTTCACCCGTGACCCAGCAGGGGTTCAAATTCAATCAAATCAATATCAACAATGGTAAGGACGAAGAAATTGAAGAGGAAGAAGACGAGAAAGAACAGACCATGGACAGAAAACACCGGGAAACAAATATAGAAAAAGACTCAAGTATCACAGATGATGAATTGTTGATTCGAAAGTCTGTCAAAGACTTCAAGTTTGGTAAAACTCTTGGTGTAGGCTCCTACTCTACAGTTTTGCTTGCGACAGACAAAAATACAGGAAGACAGTTTGCTGTCAAGGTTTTGGATAAGAGACACATAATCAGAGAAAAAAAGGTGAAATATGTCAACATTGAAAAGAATACCTTGAAAAGGTTGGGCAAGCGAAAGGGCATTGTTTTTATGTTCTTCACATTCCAAGATGAATCTTCTCTGTATTTCGTCTTAGATTACGCTGCGAATGGTGAACTATTGAGTTTGATTAAGGAGCACGGCTCTTTGAATGAAGAGGCAACGAGATATTATGGTGCTCAAATTCTTGACGCTATCAAGTACATGCACGACAACGGGGTAATCCATAGGGATTTAAAGCCTGAAAATATCCTACTAGATTCCAACTTCAAAGTTCAGATAACAGATTTTGGTACTGCAAAATTACTAGAACCTGATGAGTTCGGCAATTACCCCCCAGATACCAAAGCTAATTCTTTTGTTGGCACTGCTGAATATGTCTCCCCCGAATTATTGAATGAAAAAGCCATTGGTAAAAGCTGTGACATATGGGCGTTTGGTTGCATTATATATCAGTTAGTTGCAGGTAAACCACCATTCAAAGCAACGAATGACTATCTAACATTTCAGAAAATAGTTAAACTTCAGTATGCGTTCACGGCTGGGTTTCCAATGGTGATCAGAGATCTAGTGAAAAGAATTTTGAAGCTCAACCCACAAGAGAGACTGAGTATAAAAGAGATTCAGGAACATCATTTTTTCCAGGGGATAGATTTCGTTGATTCCGAAAACTCAATCTGGAATGTTGACCCCCCTGAGATTGGACCTTACAAAGTAACAGCAAAGTCAATGCTCCCTGTTCCAGAATTAACTGGGCAAAAGACGAGAATCACAATACCACGAAGAGTTTCTTCTCAACCTTCTACACCTAAAGGTGATGCTAATAATAATGCACCATCTGCAGATAAAAATACTATTAAAGATCAGTTAGTACCAACTGCCAGCCAATTGGTTTTAATGAAGGCAAAAGCAGCTGTTGCTGCAAGAAAACAAAAAAGTCAACAGATTTCATCACCTGGTGGTAAACGCTCATCAAGTGCTGGAAATGCTGCTAATGCTGCATCGATTGCGCTTTCACGTAAACCTAATGATATAATGAAAACTTATTTGAACAGAAAGAATAGCAAAAGTGCTGAAATCAAGCAAGTTTCTCACCACACTGTTGTCTCAGAAATAAACCCACCTCCACTTACGGCTTCTTCCAATGTCAGTGAACCTCTATCCAGTACTTCGAACATGAAGCAAGTGAGAAAACGAAAACCACCAAAAGATCCCACCCGCCTAAAGCTGACTACCACTGAGCCCCCACCTCCAATGTCCAAACTAGATTTACAGTTCGTTGATTACTTGAAGCATCATGAAGAACGGATTTTAATGAAGGATGAACTCAATGTGTTTATAACTACTGTTGATGCTATCGAGAAAAAATACAAAGGTAGGCTGGTTGACTCTCCTTTGGGCTCAAATGGAAGTAAGTCATCAAGCTCCCTTTTAAGCCAAGTAGCGAATGGTTCTTTCAAGGGATTGAGACATATGGATCAGCTCAGCGTAGACAGTGAAAAAACCATCATAACGAACCATGCTGCTGAGAGTGGAGAAGACTCAACAAATACAATTACAGAGAGTGCCAAAAGTCGATTTAGGAAGTTCTTTTCCAATGTTTCGTCGTCTTCAGATAGTCTCAACAAGAAGAACAGAACAGTGCTGATTACCAGCCTAGGACGGTTATTACTTTTCGAAGTGAATCAGGAAGACAAACTTGAACTAAAGACGGAAATAAACATAAATCATCCTATCATAAGGGTGAAAGAACTGATTCAGTCTTCAGCAACAAATAGTGAAGGCATCTTTGTGATTGAGTCTTACAGTACTGCCTTCGTGTTTGAAGCTTTACAGGCTAAGAAGCGCTGGACTGATATGATTTATAAAACAAGGCTTTTCGTCAACGAGGTAGCAACAAGAAGAACCATAGAAAGTGACCCAAGTGGCGATGCTGGTACGGTACTTGGCTCCGTCGCAGCCAAGAGTGCAGCCAATATAGCTGCAGTCCATGCTTCTCCGTTAACAACGGACGAATCAAATAGAGATTACTTACTCCCGTCACCACTTGAGAGGAGATCAATTGATGAATCAGATCAAATAAAACAGCGATCATCACGCTCATCTAAGTCGTTCACAGGTAAGAACGGGATGCTACAGGAAATGATCCGGTCAAAAAGCTCAACCAGAACTCAATCTACGCCTAAAGAGTTGCCTGGAAGTAGCCAATTGTACCACGGGCTACCTCTGAAATTGCTCAACACAGATCACTACAGTCTAGACCCAAAGGCTGAATATCAAAACGGAGATTCGTCTGATCCATTGATCGCAGCAGCGTCAGCGTCAGCATCAGTGTCAGCAGCTGCATTATCTTATCAACACAAGACCACTCAGATACCAAAGCGGGATGGTCAACAAACAACTAGTTCTTTGAGTGAAGAAAGCCATGGGAATACTTCACCACATACATCACAACAAGGAGCACATAAATTTATCACTGGGCTGAACTCCAGGATGTTATCAAGAAGTCATGATAGAAAGAGAAAAAAATGAATGCCTTTACTTCTTAGTACACTATGTATACGTCAACCTAAGAATGTAGCCCTAAATGTTATCACATGACTAACTGTATGATGTTTGGGTGTTAACCAACACATCACTAATTTCGTTTCAAGCAATCACGTGAATATTGTAGTTTCGCGAAACGACTCTTTTTTCAAAAGGAAAAAAGTGAAATATTAACTTAACCTGGATACTTATTTAGAGGATCAATCACTTCAACGTATCGATATGGCTAAATTCATCAAATCAGGTAAAGTCGCTATTGTGGTCAGAGGCCGTTATGCCGGTAAAAAAGTCGTCATCGTTAAATCTCACGATGAAGGTTCAAAAACTCACAAATTTCCACATGCTATTGTTGCTGGTATTGAAAGATACCCATTAAAAGTCACCAAAAGAGATTCACAAAAGAGATTGGCTAAAAGATCTAAAGTCAAGCCATTTATCAAAGTTATCAACTACAACCACTTGTTACCAACTAGATACACTTTAGATGTTGAATCTTTCAAAGCTGAATTGACCACTGAAACTTTCTCAGAACCATCTCAAAGAGAAAATGCCAAAAAAGCAATCAAAAAAGCCTTTGAAGAGAAATACCAAGCCGGTAAAAACAAATGGTTCTTCACCAAATTGAACTTCTAAGTTATTCAAACTAATATTGCGTCATAAATATTAACTGTGAAGTTTTTCGTAATCTGATTAATTTACATTTGGTGGGGTGTTTTAACTATTTTTTATCGTTTACTCTATTAATATCTTTTTTTTGGTGTTCATTCAAGTGATTTTATATTGTTATTGTTATCAAGAAGAGTTATATCTTTGCATTATTAACAATGGTCTATCTTCGTTGAATTTAGATTAGGGGAGGTGAGATATGTTTCTATTTTAGATTCATTTGGTGGCTTTCAATCAATAATATCTGCAACGCAATTGCTAAGTATGATTTATTATTGAAACAAACAAAACAAGGTGTTCAAGTTGTGTCTTTAGCTTATGCCTACGACTTAAAATATGAAATTTGGGACATCATTTGTTCCGTGTAGTGTGGTCGGAATATCATCATATCTACCCTTTGAAATCGCGATAATCAACTGGTTACGAAAATAGCTATTAGGCATATCACAATCAGGAATGCAAATCTTGTAAGAGATTTCAGTTGTGAGCTCATGGTTTTCGTACCAGGAACAAAATAACGGAACCAAGGCATTATTATGAGGATTGAGGTCAAGTGTAGGGGACGTTCAGTGCTGAGTAGAATCATTTCCTTGTTTTCATCGCACTTTCTTTTCGAGATGAACTTGTCGAAGAAGATGCCTGTGTCAACTCCGTCAGAGTTAATAGTTCACTAGTGATATTGCTATTTACACGTTTTCTCAAAGGGTGTTCAAACTGAACTTCATCAGCCATAGTAATCAATGCGTAGACGACGTACTGCTATGGTTTACGTGTAACTTTAGTAGTTGTGGCAAACTCTTGGTTTGATCTGTACTGATAAAACGATCACTAGAATTCATTAAAATGGTAACATTATGGGTAATGAAATGAGCTAACAAAACAAACAAAACTCCATTGATACCTGACCAGAGGGTGAACACTATCATATCTTATCTGGCCTATTTACAATATAATCCCCTTTTTTTCGACCGTGGCTAAAACGCCTAGATTATGCACCTCATCATCTTATGTAGATCAAAATGTATAGTAACCGTTTTTGAAGTACTACCAGTGAAATCCAACAAATATGCTAAAATCCTAATAATATGGAAATGAACAGAGAGATACATTCCGGAATGAAAATGGTTATCTGAGTCAATTGAGACATGAGTCCCTCATCTTGGAAGCTGACATCCTGCCGTAGCAGATTTGGACAGCCTCATCACATGATTTGAGGTAATACAAATCAATCGTGAGTTGCTGGGATTTCCTGATTGAGTGTACAAACTGAAAACCGGTTCAAGTTGGTGAATATCGAATAAATAGATCCTGCACATTTGATGAAATCTATATATTGCCGGCGGGATTACCAGGAATATGGCATACTACTAATTGTATTACTTCGTTCCTTGTCACCATTACTACTCACAATACGCCATTCCCAAGATTATGTAGTATTCTAACGCCTTCTGCGGAAAAAATGCGCTTATTATTCCCGAATATCACGAATGTTCCAGTTCTAGCGGCTTTTCTGGTACATTCTGTGAATGTCAATCTATATGTGTATGGGCCACTCAATTTCTTATGGCCAAATAAATAACGTTTTTTTTTACAGTTCACCAGTTGCCCGGAACTCGGAATTGAAATTGGCACTGTAGACACTGTTAAGTCCCTCTCCACTCTTCAAGTTTCTTTTTAGAATTATTTTGTTTGTTACTTTATTAAACTAGTGTTTAACACCGTTATAGGATACTATTTGTGAGGTTGAAGAGAGCCACCACTGATTGCTTGTAAGGACTAGAGACGTCAGATTCCCCACTAAATAACACCACCCGCCAGTGCTATCCACGATCTGAGTGAGCGTCGCTTTGCTAAGAACAAAGAAAAAATTAACAGACGAGGACCACAAAGGCGATAAGGACTGGACTGTCCCTATTTGAAGGAGACACACAAAGGGCGGTACCTGAAGAACGAACGGAGGGATGTCCTATTTTATGTCAGACACATCAATAGAAACAGTGGGATTCATTGGCCATGTCATAAACAAGATATACCAATCACTTCCAGTTAAAAGTGGTTTATCCTTAGTAGATGTCGAAGATGACACTTACATGTTTTTAAATGCCCGTAAAGCGCTTATAAATATTGCTGAAGCTGGGCGGTTTGACGACATATTGCAATGCACTATTGACCTTATAGAGCTGTTAAATAAGACAGATAGCAATCTTGTCCTTAAACAACGGAGTGTTACAAGCCTTTCATCTATTCTGATAATGGTTCGACTTTTGGCTGATTTATCTGAAATCAGCTGGAGAGCCAGAGAACCCTCGAACAGAAAAAACTCTACAGGGTCTACCTTCTCCAATAGTTCATACAATTCTAACCGTGGTGTGGGATTTGCGACCATTTCAGTTGATTTTCATACTGTTCAGCCAACCAAATTGAATTCCAGTATAGTTACAAAAGCAATAACTATAATTGCGAAGCTTAAATCAGCCAACACTCTGACACAAGAACTGGCGTTGATGAATGGCAAAAGGCTGTATCAGTCAAGTCTCTATGAAGACATTGCCAAAAGACCACTAATTGAACAGATAGACCATAACTGTGATGCAATATTAAGGTTTCTAGCTGCGGCGAATGCTGAAGACTTCTCAAACTTCGTCACAAACAAGGTCTCACTGATCAGATACAACCTCTCTAATGAAGGGGAGTTCTTGCACTACTTGGAGTTGTTTTCCTGTATTTATTTGAACGAGACTTTACTTTTGCAATATTTAAAACAAGTTCGCGTTATTTTGAGTTCATTGAAACGTGCTGCGTACAGACAACTTGTTTTCTCCTTTTTACTGAAGGCCGTTAAGATTTGGGTACAGTCCAGACCAGATGAGTATTTGAATGCTTCAAAGCCAGACTGCAGTATATCACTAGAAGCTGAAACTTTATTCGATGAAATTTTGTCATCATCAGATGTTAATATTTCAAGGAGTTCAGTTTCCCTTTCACAACAAAGACAATTTAGATCCTCATATAAATTTCTTGCATTCTTGTTAACTTTATGTCCTAAGTCGATGGAACAGTATCTTTCTGGCAACATATCAAAATCCAACTCCCTCAAGAAAAAAATCGCAAGCATGAATACTGGACCCAACAAAAAGGAGAAAGTGTTATCAACTGTGATGAAGCAGCTCCAAACTAAGCCAAAAGACGCTTCAGAAAATTCCAATGTCTTGGAGAGTTTAGATTTTATTGTCTTCATTGCTAGTGTAGCTGCATCAATCCATGAACTTGACTCAAATCATATATTATCCAAATTCTCATTGCAACATTTTGGATTAGTTTCAAGGGTCCTTGTTCCTATTACGTCTAATCGGCCCACAGATTTTATGGTCAATCCTTTGAGCATTGAACTGTCTTTTTTCAAAGACTTGAGACTTGAATACTTTTCAAATCTTTGTGTTTTGAACCCGCATGAGTGTTTTCCACAATTGATGCAAATATTAGTCGATAATACCTCTTCTTTAGAGAGTTTAAGCTTGACTTGTTCAATTTTTAAAATTTATTCTAGAACAAGGAATTTTGACCCTACAGATCAACAGTTTGTCATAAAAACACTTCCTGCTCTTCGCACAGTTATGATAAGAGTCAGTATGTTGGTAAGAGCTAGCTCCTATTCCGGATCTATATACGAAGAAGATGAACTGACAAGTTTGAGCAAAACTAATTCCTCGACATCTAATGATCTGTGCTTACCTCAACACAAATCACCTTTAGAGACACAAAGTAAATCGTCCTTACAAAAGGACCTAATGAGAAGCCCTTCTACAATGTCCTCAGGAATCTCTACACCAAAGAATGAAAATAAGTTCAAAGAAGGTACCAAAATGTTCTTCAGAAGTCACCAGTCTTCGAATCAAAGTAACTTCACATCCAGCACGGAGGACACAAAGTCAATTGACTCAAGAGATAACAAAACAGCAGTCTTATCCAGAGAAATTCTCACCAATGGTTTCAAAATTTTCAAGAGATATCCTCATTGTTATATGTATAAGTTTGACGACTCTTCCAGTGTTCCCGAGAAAGTCAGCTGGATTGTTTCAAATATTTTCGAGTTAACTGATCCTCTAATTGTGGCAATGAGCGACTCAAATACTTTGCTCAGAATGTCTGCAGATGATTTCATTCATAGTTTTTATGTGTTGACGAATGTTACAGATGATGTTGATGCATCTGTTGCCGCATTTACAGGATCATCTCAAATTGCATACTGTATCACATTTTATGTTTTGAATAGTTTTTCGTCGGACTCCAGGAAGAAAAATTTCATTGAATCTTTTGTAAGAATGTTGGAGTTCCGCGTGGTTCTACATACAACCTTGAATCAACATTCATATTTCATTGAAATTGAGCAAGCTGAAGTACCTTTTCACAAAAAAGTTTTCTCTCTTATAGAAGAAACTCTCATGTTTTGTTTAACTATCACGGATCATGAAACTCTCAATTTAATTAAGAGAGGTATTAGGGCTTATAGCCTTGAATTTCAATTGAATAAACAGCTAAAAGTGTCATCCGATGAGTTCAATCACGATTTTATCAACGCAGTGACTACTGATAAGATGGTAACAACTGGTTCTGTCGCACTGCACAAGAATATTCAAAAATACTTTGCAAAAATTAATAAACCAACTATGTCTGTATGTGATGCGTTCACACGTATCTATGACAAATGGTATAAGTTTGCCAAGTCAGACTACTCTGAACTGACAGCAGCGGAATTTGCCGATTTTAGAAACTATGCCAGTTTTATTGCTTCATCTGCTGGGTTGTTTGTTGATATTTGTACACCCCTGCATATTTCTGAAGCGTTTGAAGATAGAGTTGAAGCGTTCATTAGTCAAGAATTATCTATGTTGGCTGATGAAAGTTTAGTGACAAGGGATAACGCAAGAGAAATTCTTGCAGTTGAATTAAACCACAAAGCTTATCCTATAGTTGTGAAATTGCTTAATCCTCTGATTGAAAGTATGAGCAGGAAATCCCAGCTGACCGAAATGGACTTGAATGTTCTTGAGTTGCTGATCATTTTAATCAAATCCATGTTAGATAATGCAGATGGAACAGTCCTGTTTTTGATTTCGGTTGGTATCATGGAATGTTCAGAGCTAGTTGCTACTATCGTGGATTCAATTCAATTGGTTGATAGAACAAGTTTGAAGTTGAAAGTCAGGTGTTCTTTACTGTTTTATAAACTTCAGATCCATAGTGATGATTTGCAGATACAAAGTGCGTACAAGGCCAGGAATAAACTTTTAAGATTTGCCTTCAAGTGGTTCGAACAGTCCGTTAATTTCAATCCACAGACCGGCTCTTCCAACTCTGATAAAACCTACAGGGATTTAGAATACGTTTTTACAGATCTAACTCTAGAAAGTACAAAGGCTATGGCTTCTTTGTTAGACTCATTAGTTTTAGAGGCACCAAAAGTGATGAACGAACATGAACTACAGTTTTACAAAGCAAGAGTATTTAGTGTTTATTTCAACTCTTTGTTTAAAGCCTTAGAGAAGTTTAGTGACTTGGAAAAATTCCCAATGACAGTGAGGCACAGAATTTCAACGATATCAGAAAATATAACCGCTTCACTAACAAATTTATTGAAGTCTAATGTCGATGTGGGTCTAGCATATGCACTTCCAATAGGATATCATCCAAATTCAAAGGTTAGAATATCCTTTTTGAAAGTTTTTATATCGATCATAGAAAGCTATTCGAAGAAAGCTGAGGTATGTGAAGAAGCCAAGAAACGGGAATTGACCCTGACTGGATTCAAACATGCCTTTCAAAACCCCCAATTTTTTAGCTGTTTAGGGCGCTGTTGCTCATCACGAGATGCAGCAGCCGTCGCCTCTACTGCGTTGTCATTAGCTAATTCTTTCAACCAAAGTGCCTTTCTAGTCTCATATCTGTTGAAGGAAGAAATCAATGCTGGTACCAATTATGCCGACATATTGAGAAGAAATAGTTTCGCCAGCAGGTCATTATCAGCTTTTGGGAGATTGAAAGGAACAGAATTTCTTGTGGACACATTGAGGCCTATCCTTACCGAGATCAAGAATTCCACTCTTGATCTTGAAGTTGAGAAAATTGACATGGATGGTCCAAACGCGGATGAAAACTTGGAGAATTTCTTGCATTTTCTCAAAAAACTGGTTAATGTTATCGTCAATTCTTTTGATAAGTTTCCTGTGGAGTTCAAAAAAGTATGTCAGACAATTTGCGAATCTGTGTCCCAAAAGTTCCCCGATTATAAATTGACTGCTGTTGGATCTTTTGTATTTTTGAGATTCTTTTGCCCAGCAATTGTCAGTCCTGAAACAGAAAGAATTGTTGATATTCCCAATAGCGAAACACAACGAAAATTTCTACTTCTAGCAAAAGTTTTACAGAACATGGTCAATGGCACACTTTCATCTATTAGGTGGCCGCTGGTAAAGAAGCGCGAGAAGGAACTATTTGAGTTGAACGAAAAAGTTATAGCATTCTTAAAAAAAATCTCTTCCTCTGAAGAAGTTATTGAATTTGACTACAAAGAACCTGAAGAAATTGATGATGATGTGTTTTCATTTTTTCACAATTTTCTATATGAAAATTGGACTACTCTCAGAGACGAGATTTTTCAAACTTTTGACACATATGAGGATGTTGTCAATGGTAAAATAATGACCGAAACAGTAATGAAGGTATTATCTATTAGCAATAGGCCAACAATAAGCTACGGATATGAAATTCCGTCTTCGATCACGCCTGAAAATAATAGTGAACTCTATGAATTTATGAGTAAATACACTATCAAGGATACGGGAGTGTTCGCAGAGAATCAATTCGTTCGTCAAGACATTACACAGGAGGGACAACCCTTATTGGTTTTCTCTTACAGTGATTATGGGAAGATATCTGAACATGATGGAGAACTAGCTTTGTACAAATATTTTCAAGTGGCTTCAAAAATCTGGGATCAAAAGTTCTCGATGGTCGTTGATTGTACAGGCTATGATGACCATAATGAGTATTTAACCAGACCAGTCGTTTTGTTTACAAGACTTGCACCTCCTCAAATGTTTGACAATTGCGTCTCCATAACATACTATAATGTGTCTTCCTATTTTTACAAGCGAATGTTGAAAAATTTGGGAACTGTATTTACAGGTAAATCAACAAATGTGAAAATTAATTTTCACTCTAGTATGGATGATAAAAAAACCGTTATGAATCTCGGTTTATCAAAACAGACTATAAAAAGCTTCTTTGACGTGAGGGTTAATTTCAGCGATGTATCATTCTATCAAGAAGAATTCAAGAAGTTTGTTCCAGTCAATCTGAGAATAGGTCATGAGAGCTTACAGATTTATCAAACAACACCTCATAGATTAAAGATTTTGAATGAAACAAAATCTGTGTTTTTGAACGATGTTCATAGATTAGATTTTCTTGAGTCTGTCAAGATAACTGAAACTACGAAATTCCCCAATGAAATTACTCTAACATTTTCCAATGGCAACAAAGTGATTTTAACTTCGCCCAAATATCTTGAAATAATGCGCTTATTGTATTTTACAAGAAATCGGGCCTCAAATACTCTTGGTGATACGGCACTTACGGAAAGAGTTGAGAAGTCAGTCGAAGATTTATTGGGTCAGCTTTTCAATGTTATTTTGCTCGGGTTAACTTCCTCATCTTCTGAGATAAGGGGAATCTCCTACAATCTTTTAGCTGTTACACAACATGCTTTCGATGTTGAACTTGGAAGAGAATTGCACCAATTACATGAGGTCTACTTCCCTAGCGATAATAACTCTTTCGTGGTAAAAATGTCAGAGATGATCGCTAGAAAGATGTCACATATTACATTCGAGTTTATCGATGCCTTTTTCAAGGTCTATGCTGAATCCATGACTTCTCGCCAAAGATTGTCATCTATCTTATATGTTGCACCATGGATTGATAATATATATGAGTACGTTTTCAAAGCAGATGATGAACATGGCCCAGATATGGTAGCAGAGATCATTAGGAAGTTCTTGGAAGTATCAACTATTGACCCTGCCCTTTTAAGCGCTTTCAATTCTTCGTTTTGGTCCAAACTTTGCCTTCAAGAAAGAATGAGTCCCATTTTGGTCAATGAGATAGTACTTTCAGCCATCGATCATGAATCCGAGGGAACAGATTGGAAGAACACTATCTCATTTTTGACGTCTACACCAACCATAGAATTACTAAGTTGCGTAATCAAGAGACTGAGGGACATATCTCAGATTCCCTTCCCGGACAAAGAAGGTGCCTTTTCTATTGCTGCGCACAGCAATTGGATTGAAATTACTGTTTTAGTCCAGATGGCCGTGTCATTAGTATTTGATAACCACTTATATGCTGAAATGTTTCTGCCTGACGTGTTTTACATTGTTTCAATCTTCGTCGATGTTGGACCACTTGATTTAAAAATTGGAAGTCACCAGCTATTGTTGAACTTATTACAAGCTTTTTTGAGTAATCCTTCTCTATCCAATACATCTAGAGAGATAATATTGTCCACTGTTGAACAGTTTACCACACATCGCTCAAGATTGTTGTTTGGCTTAACTAATGAAAGTGATGAAAGTTTTCCAAATGAGATATCCAAGTTTTCGACAAAAATCAGTACTGTTGAATCATTGGTCGCCTTATTAATAGATGCAATCGACAAAACGCCAGCATTTAAAAGTCAAAAGATTGTCTGGATATCGAGATGGAATAGATACGTTGTTGATGCTGCCATGCGCAAAGATTCCATTCTAAGAGGCCGCGCACTTCTCTTGTTTGGGGTTTTATCAAGGAATGGGGTGAATGATCATATGGTTATCAGAATTCTTGAGATGGTCGTCGATGACACAACCGAAGATGTTATAGACCCAAGATACAATTATCTTACAATCTGCACAGTTTTTTCACTAAGTAAAGTTGCACTTGGTTTATTGCCAACATCTCAGTTGTTTTGCCACTTGTTTTGGCTAGCAATCACAATTTCCTACTCGAATCATACTGGTTTGTACCAAGGCGGTATCCAGTTTGTGACTAACATCTTGATATCGATGGAAAACAAAAATAAATTCGTGAATAATGACTTCATCAAAACTTTGATGGATGGAAAGGCTGTCTTTGGAAACTTGTTGAACCGTGTTGAAGAGCTGGATGGTACAGCGTTTGATTCCAGAAATTTCGATATCTTATTGTTATACTTTGCCTCTAAAGGATTGCAAATGCCATACTCCAGAGATAAATCAATTGATTGCTTAAAGACATTTTTCAACATTAGATACAAAAATGAGATGAAAAGAGTTCAGTCAGATTCATCCAGTAAATTTGATAACAATTGCTACTGCTATTTATTATTATTACTCATTCTATTAGACTTCAAAGACTTGAAAATTTTTTTAGATGAGGTTGGGATCACAGACGATTTCATATATATTGATGATGGATGCTCAATTCCTAGGGCTTTAGCAAACTACATGTTGAGTGGTACAGAACATTCTCATTTGGTTTTAGTGGTTGCATGCACATACTTCAATGTTGGTCATCCAAATGACAAACAGATGATTCGTTTTGTTCAGTTTTTGAAATTTATTTCTGAGAGAAATCACAGATTATTGATGAACGTGTTTTATGAGATACAGATAACACTAAGAAGAACTGTTCAAACCAGCATGAGCATGAATTTGGTTACACAGATTTTTGAACTTGGTTCGTTGGCATTTGTATCCGAAGGGTACAACGAAAATGAAAAGTATAGAAAAACCACCGAAGAGTTACTGGTGAAGTATAATATGTTGGGGATCAGGAACTATGAATTTCCTACTGAACAACTTCTGGAGGCCATTTCCAATAATAGAACTCCTGAAGCGTTGAAGTTCAACCGTGGTGCTATCATTAGACCAATAATCGAAAAGATATTCGAAACAAGAATGGAAATTGCCTGAATTATTGAACTAATCTATGTAACAATTATTTAGCAGTACAGGAAATAATTTTTCACATTTTGATTAATATGTAGTTCTTTCTTTTCATTCTTTTTCTCTATTATATCTCTGATATTTCTGTTCAAATTCCTTCTTATGCAATTTATACAGCATCATAGTTGCTCTTGCATCCTCGATGGAAGAATGTTCTCCTCCTTGGATGTCGATGTTTAATATTTCTTTGGCAAGTTTTTTAAGACTTGGCGTTTTACCTTTCGAAAGTTCTCTAAATGGTTTATGCTTGGAGGTATCTCTGATCAATAATTTTGGATGCGATAGGTACAAAGCTTCTAAATCATGTTCCACTGCATGTCCAACTAGTACACGATCTTTAAGTAGTTCAGAAACTTCTCTTTGAGCAGTTTTAAAATCTATAGCACCTTTCATATGAGATGGAGACACACCACTAACCCAAGTTCTCCAATCTGTCACTTTTTCTCGTGGCTGAACAAACTTATCATAGACCGTGTTGCCATGGAAGTTTACAAGCGATACTCTGGCAAGTGCAGACTCTATACCTTCTGGACCAATACCAACAAATTCACAATCTATGGCTAAATATTTTCCAATCTGTTTTTGATGCATTGAAAGACCGTTTTTGTGGTCCTCCTCAGATGATAGATGCATAATTTCGCTTTCACTTGCTTCCTTGGTATTAGACTTCAGTTCTGCGTTCTTCAAGTTTCTTATCAGTTGAACGGTATTCTGTCTTTTTACATTCTTTGGTTTCTGTACACTGTTACTTTTATACTTAGGTATTGATCTGGATGACTGTGTAGTTCTAGTGTTGCGATTTCCTTTGATGGTAGTTTTCTGCAGTTTCTTCCAATTAGAAGAAATATGATCCTGTAGAGCCATAGTGTATCGATTAAGTGTAAAAAGCGTATAACTTACATACTCATCACACTGATACTAAAAGCCAGATTAATTTTTTTCTTATAGAAGAATATGACATAAGCGATGAGGTTAGTCACATGACTAGTAGACTTCAAGGAGACGCTGCTCAGAGAGTCAAATGAGACTCAAGAATGGGGAACCTCGATTGGCTTCTGAAGCTTAGAGCCGTGGTAAATGTCATATCTGTGCGATTGTGAACTGAGCGTATAATGTGATTCGTATGGCGATTTAAAGATATGTTACCTTACGTAAGAACCTATCGAAGATATATTCATTACAAATTTATGTCAAACTTTCTCTTTTGATTCACTTCCACAAACGGAATACAACAGCTGTTATATTGTTGTCTGGAAAGAGCAAGTAGAAGAGCCACTTGTCTGAATACTCTCATTGCTTAATTGGGATACAAGCAGAGTGATCAGAACCGGCTCGTATATCGCAAATGGTTTCAGGTGATGTTGGAGAGGCAGATAAAGAGATAATTACACCTGCTACAACACCAGTCATCACATATTCAGAAGCTTTTGGAAATCCTAATCTCCATGATCAGCAGATTTTGCATACTAGTTCGCGGAGACCTTCCACAGTGTGTTCATCTCCATCATCTCTGTACGAAGTTAGCCTGAACTTCTACGATGCATCAGCACAGGATACAGTTTCAATTGCGTACTCTGATGATGATGCATTTTATAATGGGTCAGATGATGAAGATAATGATGAAACAGATATGGAGGTTGTAGGAGACATTTTGTCGTTTCCCTCAAGACATATTTCGAATGGGCGACTGAAATCTCCGGATTTGTTTGGGAAGAAGAGCGATTTTGGAGCAGTAACGCTATCTCCCACCCCTACACACATGAACGATAAGACTGCGGAGTACTTTTCTTCACCAACACAAAGCACTCCCATATTTAAAAGAATTGTAAGCAGGAAGAATTTGAGACCACAGTTGAAGTCTTTTCGAAGAATAAGTAATGACTTGCTTGGGGAAGCAGATGTACTGGAGAATGAGATTAATCATGAAAAATTAATTCTTCTGAATCTGAGAGAGGAGGAAGAACTTGTAAGTAACAGGATGATTTGTGTTGATAGCGTCAATAAGAAGTTTGACATCATCAGGCGTGCTAATGAAACATGGAACGCGAGAAAACATGACAATGTGCTAAGGGAGAAATCTAAGAATAAGTTGATGGAGGAGATACGGAATGATGCCGAAGAGTCAAAAATCAAAAACAATAGACTGGTTAGGAAACGTTCGCTAGAGGATAATAGTACTGCTCTCAAACGAAGAGCAGTCAGCACATCTCCCATAGGTACTGCTTTTTTACAACGAGGTAGTATGAAGCTAATTACAAAGGCATCAAGAAAGTTGGAAAAGATGACGTTAAATGGCAATGATAATGGAAAATGAAATGCTACATATATATATATATATATTAGGGACAAATGCTAATGATAATGATTAATTCGTTGGTAACAAGAATGTCTCTCATTACTATCTCTCCATTCCATCACTGTCGCGTCTTCTCGTATGCAACAGAGGCAAATCCTTCGAATTTTTTGACTTTCAAATTAGGCGACCTGGAGAGAAGAAGTTTCAGATTCGAAAGTTCGTTTGAGCCACCAACGAAAGTCTGCGAATTGGATATCAGAATGACCTCAAGATCTTGTGCATCAAATTTGATGTTCAAAGATTGCCTATCTTCAAAATCAACAACATTATAAATTTGTAATTCTTTCAGCTTAGGAAGATAATAGCCAGTATCTGAATGTTTCAACTGTATTCTACTCAACCTTAATTTCTGTAGGTTAGGATATTGAGATGTTTGCAAATCTAGAATTGGAAGCTGTCGTATATCTGACATTGTTAATTCCTTAGGCGGATACTCGAACAGTTCCTCTTCAGATGATAAATCAAGAATCTCCAACCTAGGTGCGTCAAAATGTATATTAGTTACATCCAAACAGGTTATTAATGGAGCTCTTGTAATCAGATTGAAATTTTTCAAAGAAGGAAAAGTTGCTTTCTTTGACAGTGTCAACGGAAATGATGAATATAGAGTTAACGATTCTAAACGAGAGAAACAATCGTTCTTGTCTCGAAGGAAATTCTTGGATATCTGAACGTCATCAGAATTTATGAATATAGAC
Source organism: Komagataea salicaria (assembly GCA_003707885.2). NCBI lineage: Eukaryota > Fungi > Ascomycota > Saccharomycetes > Phaffomycetales > Wickerhamomycetaceae > Komagataea > Komagataea salicaria. The sequence goes on from PPMB02000003.1 coordinate 105,117, forward strand.
CTAGTATTTTTCAGAAAAGGAAAGTCATAATCGCTGATGGTGGAAAACTGTCGACATTTTGTAATATCCAGAATAGCAACAGGATCCTCCTCATGATTTTCGATTGAATCTTTCATTAGGATAAAGCTAGCAAGTGATGGATTGATATGAAGATTATGAATCTCGAAATTATTGGAATAGTAAGTCAGCGAGAAGTCTTTCAAATTGGGAAATTCAACATCAACTAAAAGGCATTTACAATCAGCAAATTCCAACACATTCTTTGACCGTTCAAATGTTTTTATTTTGGGCAAAAATGAAAGCTTGAGAATTTGGAGGTTTGCTAACGTGATGTTCTTGAAAGCCTGGACACTCTCAAGCTCCAAAAACGTCAAGCTTTGGCTGAAAGAAGAATGATCAAATGTGAAACGGGACGGAGTTTCAATAATCTCTGTAATCTGTGGTCGACATCCCTCGTTTATCAGAGAGATTGATTTGTTAGCTTGTCTCAGATTCATGCCAGACAGAAACCTGCTAGAGTTTGTTTTCAAGATAATCGAGTCAACATTCTTCAATTCGAAGAAACATTTATCAATGTAATTCTTCTCATCGAGCACATCATCAATTGCATGGAAATGGAAAAACTCAACTTCATCAAATAAAATTTTCATTGGGTCATAATCATCAAATGTTTCATCGTATTGAAGCACTTTAAAGTTTTTGAAGATGAGCTGAACGTTTAAATCATTGCTTTTATGAAACAACTGCAGATACTGACCATGCCTTCCTTGAGATATAACTGGCCGAACATCAATATCTTTGGATATTCCCACGACAGCAACATGGATCTCGTCTGCAATTGGTTGTAATTTCTGGCAAAGTTTAACAATATCCACATCATCATCACCGCTGCTCTCATAAAACACCTCAACTAAAAGCACTTCGTACCTTTCAAAAATCTCTTCGCCAATTAAGTAAACGTCACATGCGGTACTATCAAAGTATCCCTCACTACTACCTTCGGGCCTGACTATGGCTACCCTCCGGCACATTCGATCATAAACTAGTTTACCCGTGGTTTTACTGAAGACAGTCATTACAGTATTTTTCTTATCTCCGAATTCCCGGCTAATTTTTTTTCCTTCATTTTCTCAAATTGCAAAACAAGTTTGATGACTTGTACCTGAAGCACACTTGTTAACAAAGAGGTTACAACCAGATATGAGCGCAAACAGAGCATTAGCAGCATATAGACACGCCCTTAGAGCTACTAGATTAGCATTTCAAGGTAAGTTGAGATCGAAGAAGACGCTAAGGCGGTAACAGCCAGCTGTTGCGCTGGAGGGAAGCCTAAGGAAAGTTGATTACTAACAAATTACCGGTGTAGGTGATATGGTACTTTTGAGCGCTTCAAGAGAACAGATCAGACAAGGATTCTATAAGCCAGACGAGTCTAAATCAGTGGAGGAGAGAATTCAGCACCTGGAGGACGTTGCTAAGTTTTTAGAGTCTAACATAGTGCAGGGTAAAATGAATGAAAATGGAAAATACAGACTGAACATCCATGGGAAAACGGAGTTGGGTGATAACGACAGTATCAAAAAGGCCAAGAAGGTGCTACAAGAAGAGAACATGGGTTGTTGTGGTGGTGGTGCCGGTTTAGTCAATTGAATCTGATGTTTATATGTTTGTAAGGGTTATGGTTATGGTATGAAGGAAGTGTCTAAGTCGCGGTTGCTCGAAATAAAAGTATATAGTATGAATAAGGCGGTGACTTTGAGTTTCAGAAATTGTAGAGATACTCACATAGCAAATCAGTTCAGTACAAGATGATACGTGAGAGGCTGACTCATTTGAAACTTTGTAAATTCGAGATCGGCGTTTCTCCAGTAAAAATCGTAAAAGTGTTACACACATGTCTCTCTGCTCAAGTGAAAAGTTACTCCTTGATTCCCTGATCACACAGCGACAACTTAGCATAGACAATATGTCTGATAAAAGAGACGTTCTTATATCAAAGTCACTCAGTTACCTGCTACGCCACGGAGCTGTGCAAGCTGGGTTAGACATAGATTCAGCAGGATATGTAAAAGTGTCTGATATCCTTAAAACCAACAGATTAAAGTCGAATAAAACGACTTTGGAAGATATTGAACGCATCGTTGAAGACAATGAAAAGAAACGATTCAACCTCAAGAAAAGAGAAACCGATGGTGCTTTAATGATCTGCGCAACCCAAGGGCACTCACTGAAAACTATCACTAATGACAACTTACAGCTATTGAGCCATGAAGAGTATCCAGAGATATTGATCCACGGCACAACAAAGAAAAACCTCAAGCTTATCCTAGAGTCTGGAGGCCTATCGAAAATGAACAGAAACCATATTCATTTCACTTCGAAACTGGTTTCTGATCAGCAGGCCGTATCTGGGTTGAGAAACTTCAGTACAGTACTTATCTATCTTGATATTCCGAAAATAAAACAGAGCAAGATTCAGTTTTACAGGTCCTTGAACGATGTATACCTCTCGACAGGTATCGATGGAGTCATATCTACCGATTATTTCAAGAAAGTTGTTGATAGAAGTTCTGGTAAACCAATTGATATAATGTGAATGTACTCTTTCCTTACCGAAAAAGGAAGTCTACGTCTCATGATATAATAGACGATTTATAGTGTTTTTTTTTGTTTCTTATTAAGACCAATACGTAATACTTAGCGAGAGATTATATATACTACTCAGAAAGCTCAGAATGAGCAACAAGGGCTATGAGAGAATCAGCTCTGTATCAGAAGGAACGGCTGCTGGCAGTCCGGATGTGAATGGAGGCTCAACGCGGTCAAAGTTGGAGGAAAATGAAGAGATACTTATCGCGCAGCAACAGCGAGAAGTGAATAATTTAAGCCAGAGGAAAACGCACAAGAAGAAAATATATGCCATTGTATCCCTGTTCTTGCTGTCGCTTTTTTCTTTTGTATCACAGACAGAGCTCACGTCGTATCTATACAACAGTCTTGCATTCGATCAACCATATCTGCTATTGTATCTGACACATAGTTCATGGGTCTTTATCTGGCCCATTCAAGTTCTATCAATAGTAATATTCAAGCACCTGAGGAAGGCGCGGAAGTACCACTACAACGTATTGAGCTTCTCCCAGTTTAGACGTCATGCTTACGACTCGATCAAGAACCAGCATAAGAATATCTACAAAACTTCTGGCATTGTCGTCAATGAGGTATACACTGGCGATATAGATTATCCGAGGTCCGTGACTCAATTCATTCTATCACCATGGATTTTGAAGATATTCAAAAGTATTCTTCTCTTAACTCTTATTCTGAACCTAGCAGGGTGCACCTGGTACATAGCAATGGGTACATCACCTGCATCTGATGTCACTGCTATTTATAACTGTTCAGCGTTCAGTGCGTTGGTTTTGGCAATTCCTATTTTAAAGGAGAAATTCACTTATCTTAAATTATCATCTGTCTTGATTGCGTTGGTAGGAGTGTTCTGCGTGTCCTATTCCGGCGATAGCAACAAGCAGACAGACAACTTTCCCTTCAGGATCTGGGGGGACTTGGTGATATCCCTAGGTGCAGTGTTATATGGCTTATATGAAGTTCTATACAAGAAGTTGGTGTGTCCTCCTAATGATTCTGTTTCTTCAAGAAGACAAGTTGCCTTCTCGAACTTCTGTGCATCTCTCCTAGGACTTGCCACTTTTTCTACTCTGTGGGTCCTACTCGTTGCTGCTGACGTTTTTGGTTTCAGCAAGTTCAACATCACTTCCATCACTGCATATGGGTGGATGATCATTGTGCTATCAATAGTTTCGAATTTGATTTTTTCGTTATCATTTTTGTCCTTGATGTCATTAACTTCTCCTGTGCTGTCCTCAGTTAGTTCCTTAGTGACAATCTTGTTTGTTGGTCTGTTTGAATGGGTTTTATTCGGAATTGCCTTAGTTCCTCAACAGTTAGTTGGCAACTTAATGATCGTGATTGGCTTCATAATTTTGAGTTACTCATACTGGAACGAGATCAACAAGGAAGACATAGATGACGAAGATGAAGATGCCACCGATATCGAACCATAGAGCACATCACTACGTCTTGTTGTATACGTTTAATGCATGAATACATAGACATTCACGTCGTTCCAGTATCTATTAATACACACCACCTTCTTTCATTACCTGATTGGGAAACCTTCATCTTCTATGTCACGTGAGCTATTGCTAGACTTCACTTATAGGCTCCCTGCAGGCCACTTCTTCGTTATGAGGCAGCGGAATGCAACGCGTATATCTTAGTAGTATCGTGCTATGTGTTTCGATCTTCAGCTGTTCCTACTCAAGAGCAGCTGTCAAACATTCCCATTCTTGGGTATGTGTGTCCCTTAGGAAAAATCTTGAGATAATTCTTCTTTTTTCGCGTTACAGAAATCTGCTGTTAAATTTCGATCAGAACAGGAACCTTTGAGCTCGTCTCATTCGCTAAAATAAGAGAAATACTACACGAACCGGATCGTAAGGTTTGTGGAAGCGATTGTACATATCTGGGATTAAAGACAGTAGTTTCACAGCTTCAGCGAGCGATCAATAGCCTGGTGCGTGCAGAACTACGATCACCAGTTTGTGTATATAATAAGTATATACATTGAGGGAGAAGAGAAAGGGATATTCATTTGAAACAAACACTTCTACGGTTTCTCAACCTTCTTTCACAGAATAGAAAATAGAGTGAGAGTGAGAGAAACTATAAAAACATATAGAGATTGTGAGATAAACACAAGTTTTGTGATCGAACAAATTGTTTAGCGTGCTTTGGAAACTAAAACAAGAATGTCGATCTCTTTGAAAGATAGTGATTTTTCCAACTTGGGACCAGCTCCGAAACCTCCTGGAGCAACAATTGGAATGATATCCAATCCCACAACACCAGCAGCAGCTTCGAATTTGATCAGAAGACAGGGTTGGGTGCAGATCAGAGATGAAGGGATAATGTCTTTTAGATGGCCTAAAAGATATCTCGTGATGAATGATTCGAATCTCATAATTTACAAGAACGACTTGAAGGATGAGGTTTGGCTCAAGATCCCATTCTCAGTCATTGTCAACCTTTCAAGAGTGCAGATAAGACCGTATTGCTTCGAACTTATCAGAAACTCGAATGGGAAGAAGCCATTATTCATCAGTGTGAAAACTTTGAACGACTTGTATGGTTGGTTGGATGCTATTTTCGCCAAATGCCCGTCTACTGGGACAGTTTCCTCACCAACTAATTTCACACACAGGGTTCATGTTGGTTTTGACCCTTCAAGTGGTAATTTCACCGGACTACCAGAGAATTGGAAGAGATTATTACAACACTCTCAAATTACGAATGAAGATTGGACAAAGGATCCAGTTGCCGTCATTGAAGTTTTAGAGTTCTATCAAGATCAGCAACAAGGTAGTAATCTTGATGCAGTTGATACAAGCAATACTAGACAAACTAATTATGACGACACAAATATTACTAATGACCAGAATGATGGTGATAAGCTATTAAGCGATTTATCCAAGCCATACTCCACTCCTGCCAAGAGAGATTCACCTCCAAAAGTTAATCCTTATTATAAAACAGGTAATGGAAATAACAATAGTAATAATGGCACTGCATTAACAACACCTACCGCAACCACGAAATCAAAGTCTACCAACAATGACCTCATTCCAATGAGAAGAGCTCCCCTTCCACCTAAACAACCAGCTCCTCAACTTGAAGTTCTTAACATATCCCCTGGTGCTCTTTCCAAATCAGTATCAAATTTGAGACTGAATGAGGCTATTGAACAAAATATGAAGAAGGATATCAATCCAAACTTGCAAATCCAAACGAGCATTCCAAATCCTTATCTTGATGAACAAAAGTCTGCTTCTTCCTTAAAGTCTTTTGATTACAGGCAGCAAGATCTGGATTCTTCACCAACTGCGCTAAAACAGAAGAAGAAACTTGATTTACAACCTGTTAGACAAGCACCTAGACCACCACCTCAACAAAGTCATATTCAAACTCCTACAAGAACTCCTCCTCCTCAACAACCATACCAAGGCTCCGTCCCTCAAACAAAACCTATTCAGCCATTACAACCACATCACAATTATCACCAGCAACAACAACAGTTACAACAACAGCATCAGCACGTTACTAGTCAGCAAGTATCCAAGCAGACAAACTTCATACCGAAGCAGAACGCAATACCGCCTTTACAAGGAACTCAACAGTATCAGGCAAAACAATACCAACCCCAGTACCAACCATCCCAGCATCAGCATCAGCAGAGACAGCATTATAAAGCAACCCCACCATCTCAATCAAATACTAAGAATTCACCTTCTTCAGCGGCAGCAGCAGCACAGGCAGCAGCGCAGGCAGCTCTCCACAAGTCACCAACCAAGAACCCACAAACATCGCCTTTGAAACCTCCAAAGACAGCAGCACAGAAGGCCGAAGAGAAGAGAATCTCTGCAATGAACGAGCAGCAAGCTTTAAAGAATTTGAAGGCAGTTGCTCGAAATGTTGATCCAACTCCATACTTCCAAATGATTGAAAAGGCCGGTCAAGGTGCCTCGGGAACAGTTTACCTTGCCAAATCTTTGAATAGAGGAGGTATCAAAGTTGCTATAAAGCAGATGGACTTGAATTCACAACCAAGAAAGGAATTGATTGTTAATGAAATTCTTGTTATGAAAGACTCCCAACATAAAAACATTGTTAATTTCTTGGAAGCATTTTTAAATCACTCCGAGCTCTGGGTTGTTATGGAATATATGGAAGGTGGATCTCTGACTGATGTGATTGAAAATAATCCAAATCAATTGCAAGAAGATCAAATTGCGTTGATTTGTCAAGAGACCACAAAAGGTTTAAAATTCTTACACAATAAGAAAATTATCCATAGAGACATCAAATCCGATAATGTCTTGTTAGATCTTCAAGGTAACGTGAAGATAACAGATTTTGGATTCTGTGCAAAACTGACTCCTCAGAAAACCAAGAGGGCTACAATGGTTGGAACCCCTTACTGGATGGCCCCTGAAGTCGTTAAAACAAAAGAATATGATGAAAAAGTTGATGTCTGGTCTTTAGGTATAATGACAATCGAGTTAATCGAAGGCGAACCTCCATATCTGAATGAAGAGCCATTGAAAGCTTTATTCCTGATTGCTACGAACGGCACGCCTAAATTGAAGAAACCGGAGACTTTGAGTGTTTCAATAAAGAAGTTTTTGAGTATTTGTTTATGTGTTGATGTTAGATACAGGGCAAGTACTGATGAGTTACTGCAACATGAGTTCCTGAAACTAAGTTGTGGACAAGAAAAACTTGCTGAACTTTTGCAGTGGAAATTGATTTCAACTGAAAGTAAGCTTTCCTCTCATTAAGCAAGTTTCCGGAAACTGCAAAGGCATTTTAGCTAATATTGTATAGAGATATCAATTTTTTTGCTACTATTCTATTTATTGACTTGTATAGGTATAAAAGTGGTAAAGCCACGTTCAAAATTTAGACAAAAAATCACATCAAACAAATTAATCATAGCTGTACTGTAAACACAGCAGGGAGAAGATCAAACATTGGTTAGCGTATCATGTCCAACGATAATCAGGGAGGCTCTTACTTCTATCAGCAGTCTCTTGAGGTCCAGCTAGCTTCACAGCAGAAAAAGACTACTACGCATCGTCGTATTATTGACCATGGTGCACCGATGGGAAGATGGGTTATACAAAAGAAGTTAGGACACAGGAAACAAAGGTTGGGAAGAATAAGACCTGAAGCATCATATACAATTGATCTGCTACCACCTGTTGCATACAAGAAGACACCCATCATCAACTCGCAATCTAAGTTTGTACACTTAAGTTCCAACAAAGCGAAACATGCAATCCATGCTATTAAATGGACGCCAGAGGGGAGAAGATTGTTGGTGGCAAGTCATTCAGGAGAATTCACGCTTTGGAATGGTATGACATTCAATTTCGAGACCATAATGCAAGCGCATGATACTGCGGTACTCTGCTTGAACTACTCACATAATGACGATTGGTTGTTAAGCGGTGATCAAGACGGAATCATTAAGTTCTGGCAACCTAATTTTAATAATGTCAACATTATAGAAGCACATACTGATGCTGTTAGAGATATTGCATTCAGTCCGAATGACTCGAAATTTGTTACTGCTTCAGACGACAGCTCTTTGAAGATATGGAATTTCAGAGATAGTGTTGAGGAGAGGGTTTTGAAAGGTCATAATTGGGATGTTAAATGTGCTGATTGGCATAGCACTTTAGGGCTGATCGTTAGTGGGTCAAAGGACAATTTGATCAAGTTTTGGGATCCTAGAGTTGGTACTGCTATCTCAACTTTACATGGATTTAAACACACCATAACCAAGACAAAGTTTCAGCCTCAACAGGGTTCTAATTTATTAGCTTCTATTTCCAGAGATCGTTCGATGAGAATATTTGATCTCAGAGCAATGAGAGACATATTTTTATATAGATCAGAAGACGATCTATCTAGTGTTGCATGGAATCCTATACACAGCTCAATGATAACCACAGGTGGTTACGCTGGGGCAATAAATCATTTCTCATTGAACGAAACAATTCCAGAATCTATAGAAACAATCAAACCTTACCATACAATTCCACATGCGCATGAAAAGGCTATCCACACGTTAGAGTATCATCCATTGGGACATATATTAACTTCTGCAGGTGCAGATAGATCAGCGAGATTTTGGTGTAGAGGCCGTCCAAACGATCCGAATGCATTTCAAGATCCTCCGTACACTAATGACAAACAAGGTGCATGGTATTTTGCCATCAATAATGCTGTCAACGCTGTTATCCCAAAGAACGAGAATGTTGGTCGTCCTAATGTTAATAATGAACGTGATGGATCATTCAATTTACCAGGATTGGATGGTGGTTTCAAAAGGGGTGGCGATTATTCAAGTAACGGATTCAATCTGCCGGGGTTGGGTTATTGATAACAGATCTTTACATGGAATAATATTAGTAATGAGTATTACGAAGCAAATACGTAGTTAGCATAATTTATTTATCATCCTGACAAAATTTTCTATAAATCCTAAAAACAACAATACCCAAATAAAAATAAATATAACAATAAAAGAAACCCATCATCGCAAACCTAACCCTTTTTTTGTATAATAAACATAATCAGCTACCCAATTGAGCTTTATTACGAGCCCAAAACTTTTGAACCTTCTCCTCATATTCCACTCCATAATTTGTATAATAATTTTGAATAAAACGCTTCAATTCCTCATAAATCAAGTCCTCGTTATTCTCAAACCCGTTCTCATATATCTTGTAGTTTTTTCCACAGTTATCAATCTCCATGTATATTAGGCCTTTTGTCTTTTCCAACTCTTCAACAGTGATGTCTTGGAAAGCACGTTGGTATAATTCAGCTCTTTTGACAAAATCTGAAATGGCAACATCATGATTGGCATTTACATAATCCGGACCTGTGGTTTTACCTTCAACATTGTACTTCCAAAATGATTGATCAGTACATTTGACATGTAACAATACTGTATTTATCTTGACACCGCAAGAAGCTTCTTTCTCCTTGATTGTTTCAATGATATTATCACGACGTTCTCTTGTTGAATTGGTTGCGTCGAAAATACCAACATCAATTTGAGAATTCACTAAGGAGTTCAATAAATGTTCCAATGCAATTCTGGCAAAGCCTTCTCTTTGCTCCTTGGCAGCCTTATTAGAAAAATCAAAAAAATGTGAGTTTTGATTCTTGAAATCTGAAAGCTTTCTCCTGAAGTTTCCTGCATTGAATGAGTCTATCTTGAAACTAACATCAATATCGTTGGTGAAGTAGTTTGTTGTTTCTTTGATTAGATTTTTGCAAATAGACGACTTCCCAGCAGCTGGCAACCCCACTAGTATAATGCACCATTTCGAGTTAATCACAGGTTCATTATTAGGAGTAGTGGTCAATTTATTTATTGACTTAGGCTGGCCTTGATTGGAATTTATTCTTGAAAGTGCCAGCTCTAAAGCGTCGCCAATATTCTGGTGAGCTGGCGCGGTAGTGTTGGCAGTGTCATCCTTGATCTTTGTGAAACTCAGCGATTTAGGAAGATTGGCTCCACTCTGTGGCGAATAGATGGTGGTTACAGATGTGGAAGAAGGATTTCTTGAAAAGACAGAAGAAGTTGTTGATTCATTTGTGTTCAATCGTTGTAGTTTGGCACCCAAGTTATTTATAGTCTGCTGGTCCATGAGGTAGGCCCTGTATTGATCTTTCTGTACTTGTTTTTTCCTCTCTATGTTAAGTTAAGTAGACCTATTTTTTTTCAGTAATTCTATTTGATTAATCAGATGGATTACTCAAAGTTGTCTTTTTTTCAAGAAAGATATATATGTGTAATGATGTATCAGCCGATGACTTGATTGAAAATGTCTTGAAGTCTTGCTTCCTTCAACTGATTTGGTGGTTGCTATTCTTTTGGATGATTCAGTTTTGATCGTGTGAAATGGGACAACACTTTGTTTAAGACCTTTCTTATATAGTCCCCTATGTAAAACGTGTCTGGATGAATTGGGAAATCTGTTTATAAATAACACTGATTACAAGATAAAGCAAAAAAATTTCTTTTTCCGCGTCTATTCCGCGAAATGACAAGTGCGGAAGGAAGAATAGATGCGTCTTTTTCTCGTCGCCACAGAACAAAAAAAAGAAAAGAAAGAAAAAGATTGCGCGTCTGAAGATTTTCCGAAATGTCTTAGGTTCGGTGTCTTTTCCTAAATGGTAACAGTACTTCAGATTAAAAGTACACTAATTTTAGATTGTCACTGCGGTGTATTCTTCTAGTTTCACAGTTGAAAGTCAGCGGGAAAATGGAAAGCGGCCTGATATGATATATATAGAGTTCTTCCCACTCAAAAGAATATGAGTTTTTGGCAATTCCCCTCACCCGCCAGCTCCCTCTGAAGAGTGGTACACCACCGAATTCGGCATTTCTAGGCTTGAATTAGCGCCAAATGAGGAAAGATTCGAAGCTCTGCTTATCGCACTCCATAGCTCAGCTCCGGTATCACGTGATATAAAAGATTAGCTCCAGCAGTAGTCAGATGAATGAGGGCGGCTAGGTCATTCATTATTTCAATCATCACGATCCATGAGCTCTCTGATGAAACGTTTATATTCCTTGATCTCCTTCTGTTGCTTAACAATAATTTGTTGGGCCTCGTTTTCGTATTTCGGTGGCGGATTTGATGGAATCATAGGAATGTTGGCATTGGGTAGAGTCTTGAGGTCGTGTTCTTTGATTATGTTGTGGTATTTATCTTGCAATTCCTTCAATTGCTGTTTCTTTTGCCCCAATACCTGTCTTAAAGACTCATTTTCTCTGTGGGATGATTCATGAAGCCCCTCAACAAATTTATAGTTGTTTTCATAGAACGTTAGCTTCAAAGCACAGTTCTGACTCAATTTCAGAATCATATCGCTTAGCTTTTCCAAAACTTCGTAGTTGCGTTTTTTATCAGTATCATCACATTCCTCTACATCAACATTGTGATGGTCATCATCACTACTGACCCTGGAGCCCGTTCTTCCTGCTATGTTGACATTTGCCTTACCACAACATCTCCCAAGAATATCCACGCTTCTTCTTAACCTGTCAATGACGCGAGATGTTTTATCAATGGCTGCTTGTCCTCTACCGGCTTTATAACCTGCCGGCATGATACTCTCCTCTGGTGAATCTCCGTACACATGATTCAGGTCTGGCTGTCCAAAATTCTGGCGTTGCCGCCGCTGAGGTGCGCGTTCAGTTCTAGACACATTCTCACCTTCCAACAGATGTTCTACCTCTGGCAAGCTCTTCAATGGTGATGAATCGTATAAGCTCAGATCAAAGGTGGCATCCTTGATTGAGATACAGTCTTCTTGTCCTTCAACAGCCATTACCGCCGAGTTTGATGACGATATACATGATATTTATATCAAAACCTAAGCAGATGACAAAGACAAAAACCAAAAAAAAAGCTGGAGAAAGTTTAGCTCATCGCATCCAAACACCACAAGCACTAGTTCATATTTTTCAAATCGTCAAATATTGTTGTCATGTATGATACTCGATAGTCGACTTAGTGCCACAACTAGAGCGAACAATATGGTCGAAGAATTAGAGTCAGAGACACAAAAGGCGGAACCATCCGCCTCAGAGACACCAGCTATAGAAATTAAAGAAACCGACAAGGGAAAATTCACAGACCAGTACAACCATGTCAACCCCAAACCTGTTATTCCTGAAGGAATGTCAAAAAGTCAATGGAAAAAGCAGCAAAAGAGACTGAAGTATGAAGAAAATAGAGCTACATTTCAACAAATACGTAGAGAGAAAAAGCTCAAGAAAAGAAGCGAACGTCGTGCTAAAATTGCAGAGTATAAAGAAAGAGGTGAAGAGTTACCAGAAGAGTTATCTAAACCTGTTAGACCAAGACCTCCTAAGGATCAAGTCAACAATGGTGGAACTATCATTATTGACTGTGCCTTCGACGATCTAATGACAGAAAAGGAAGCTACCTCGTTGTCCACTCAGATCACTAGAGCTTATTCATCAGTAAGATTTGCTCCAATTACCACAAATTTGAAACTAACCTCGTTTGAGAAGAAGTTGAAATCAAGATTTGATAATTACTTGATAAAATCTGGCTACAAAAACTGGAAAGGGGTTGAGTTCTCTGAAGAACCATTTATTGTTGATGACCCATCGAAGTTTCTCTACCTCTCTGGTGACTCAGATGACGTATTAGAAGAGCTAGATCCTTCCATAACCTACATTGTAGGGGGTATTGTTGATAAGAATCGTCATAAAAACCTATGTCTCACAAAGGCTAAAGAGCTGGGTATAAAGACAGCAAGATTGCCAATCAGTGAGTACATCAAAATCTCAGGAAGAACAATTTTAACTACTGGTCATGTTATTGAAATTATGCTTAAGTGGTATGAGTTGAAAGATTGGAAGAAGGCTTTCGAATTGGTGATGCCCTCGAGAAAATTAGATAGCAGTGATAAAGAGTCTACTCCCAACTCCAACCCAGAGTCTCCTGATAGCAAATAGTTATATTCTATATTATAGTAGAAATCGTTATTTAATGAACAAAATATAGAGGTTATGAACCCTTAACTGTTATTATACGAGTATTATTTTTTTTTGTCGATATCCCGCTAGATGTAATATCTGTGAATAGAAGTAAATGAGCTCGATAAAAGCAGCTGAGCAAAGAAGCAAACAGGTGTTCAAGCCTGTTCTTGACGATCCTTTTCCACAATCCAATTTTCCAGTAATTGAATCATCTATTCAGCAACAGATATTACACTTCTTGTTGTTATTACTAAATGATATAGGTACTTACAACAAGATCAAAGACAAAACTAATAAGGAGCAGGTGAAGGAAATAAGGTCCAAGATATCTGAGAACTATACTTTGGGATTCAACTCGACTGTGCAACAGCTAGAAATGCAGATCAGATCAAAAGTAAGAGTTAGAAACCCAATACAGTATGTATTTGTTTGTAAACTTGATATATCCCCACCTTTGTTAATTCAGCATTTTCCAAATCTATGTTTCATGGCAGGTAAGAATGGTCAGAAAGTGAAGTTGATACAACTGCCTAGAGGCTCAGTTGAACAGCTGGAGCAAGTGACTGGTAAAAAACTGAATATAATAGGACTGAAAGATAATGAATCTCTTTCATCAGGATTCCTCAATCTGCTCAAGGATGATATCAAAGTCCCTCATTTAGATATAGAATGGCTCAAACATTTAACCTACCACAAGGCCAAAGTTAAAATGGTCCAAACTACTGCTCCGATAAAAAGAAAGACATCAAAGAAGAAGCCAAATAAAGTCGTGAAATGATGAACAGGCTTGATTCAAGTAGGGGTTTACAGCAAACCTCAAGTAGGCTACTTGTTATTCTCATCAACTGATATCACTTACTACGTATGCTAGTTTAGATTAAAACTTGACTTCAATACAAACCAGACTTATGTGTAGGTCCAAAAAAGCGAATCTATTCATGAGTTACCAAAATTTCTTACCCTTCAGCGTAGTACTGGTTGTATGAAAAGATCTGTGCAGGTTCCTGCGAAAATTGAAGGGCAGCCCATATCCATCAAAATGTTTCACTTTATTGTCTTTGAACACTTTAAGAAGACTGTCATCAATTGAGGGTGACTTGTTTATAGTCAAACCATCTTTGAACACATTTGAATTTTTCGAAGAGTCAATATCTCGCCTATTCATCTGCATATATAGCATCGTTCTAGCTCTTGTCATACCAACGAACATAACCCTTCTATCTTCTTCACTAAGAACGAATTTAGTAGTGTCAATTCCCCAAAAAGGCCTCGATCCGTGTGGCTTCATATCAGGTAAGAAAACAATTGGAAATTCAAGCCCTTTTGCTGAATGAACTGTTGATAACCTCACACCATGTTGTGATGATGAAATGGGTAGACAGTGCAAGTAATTTTCCAAAAAAAAATCTACTAAAGTTTGACTTTCTGGTTTCAAGGTACTCAATAGTTTCAAATTTTCTTGAAAATCAATTAATTGTTGCAATATTGAATTTTTATCTGTGCTGTCTTCAACTGATTTGGCAATCTTAGCACTCAAACCTAGTTCATGACTTATTTCTAATAAATTTTCGAAAATATCAATGGGATCATCGAAGTTAATTTTATTTCTGACTTGATCAATGATGTTAGGATATTTCGAAATATTAGAGTTTTGATTGTAGAGACTTTTGTATAACTCTCCTGGTGCATGTGAGTTGTAAATATTTTTGATTGTTGTCTGTCCCACCTTCGGTAACAAGCTCAAAGTACATATAATCGAAAAGTCGGCACTTTCAGGGGAGTGCAGTACCTTCAGATAGTTGACAAGGTGAAACAAGTCATTGGAAACCCATGTTGGAGACGATGATAATCTTGTAGTAGTAATACCCATTGACGTCATGAGTTTTGCAATTTTGTCTATTTGTGTATTGGTTCTAGTTAAAATCGCTACATCATCAAGCTCAATGGACCCATTACTTTCAGATATCAGCCTTTGAATTTCGGATGCAATATATTCATATTGATCTTCAGAGCAGTCGAACATTTTCAGTATAGGCTTTGGACCCTTCTTTTGAGAAAAAAGATGAGCATTGTTCCTGATTTCAACATCTTCAGTAGAACAAACTAAAGTATTGGCACAACTGAGGATTTCAGGAGTGGATCTAAAAGATTCTACCATCTCAATCCTGACCATTTTACGTGTTTTATAAAGATCCTCCATGATTTTTTCAGTGTTGGCACCCAAAAAGCCATATATAGATTGATTAGGATCACCAGCAATAACTAGTTGAGTACCTCTGGAGACAGCTTTGACAAGTTCATAGATATCTTCATACATATCCTGAAATTCATCAACTATGGTAATTTTATGTCCAAAGCTCGAACAATCTAGTTCATTCAAAATATAGGTTGCCTTTATCAAAACACTTGCGTGTGTGTGCACATTCATAGAAACGAAAACATTATGCAAAGACTTAACATCATCATAAGACACTTTTGTTCTTTTTGAAATATCTAGCAACTTCTCTTTGATGACCGCCTCTGAATCATCATTCAAGCTGACCATCCAAAAATATTTTGCAATATTTTGAAGCTTGAATTTCGTAAACTTCTTTTTCGACCCCATTAGCTGTAAAACAGTTCGCCAACCAGATTCTTCTATCAGATTTGTATTGAAATCATGAAACTCTTCAGTAATGATCCTCTGTGCAAAACTATTGAAAGTCATTACATTGAGACGATCGACAAGTTCCTGATTTTCTAAAAGATTCAAAAGGCTTTGCTTCAAATTATCTACAGCTTTGTTCGTCATACTCAAAACCAGGATTTCTTCAGGATTCACTTTCAAGTTATCAATCATAAATGCAATCTTGTAAACCAAAGTCGTCGATTTACCTGCTCCAGGACCTGATACAATATGCAAGTCATCTCCTGACAATGGATATGTTATGATTCTTTCTTGTGTAGGTGTGACTTCAATTTCTTTAGTTCTAGCATCAGCTGAGTCAAAACCATTCCAAAGAGACACACTTTCACCTTCCTTCAAAATTTGATAAGAGTCAGATGCGGTAACTTTGTTCTTTTTTCTTGCAAACTCAGACTGAGTGTATAAATCTGGTAAAGGATCTATTACTTTTTCTTCAGTATGAAACGGCTCGTTGCATGTAGCATTTTTCGTGTAATCAAAACCCTCTAACTTCTGTATCAAACCTTGGTACTCATATACATATTTATCTTGGTCAGTTTGAAACACTAACTGCTCACCTGGAATCGCGTCTTTACAGCTGTTCATACACTTCCCAACTCTGCTTTTGTTCAAATCATCATTCTTGAAAAGTTTTCCTGTATTGATAAATTCACGAAAAAATAATGAAAGATCTAAAACTGCTTCATGTTCCTTGTGATACTTCAAATACTCGTTTTCAATAGTTTTCAAACACTGCAACAATGTATCATTTTCACTATATGACGCTTTAATATTTTTGAGATCACCATCATCAGGTCCACCTTTGTACGTAAGCTTCAGTTCAGAGAGGAGCTCCTTTTCAAATTCATCAACTGTTCTCCATCCTTCGGTAATCAACCAATTGTTACTGTTGAGTAACTCTTTGTTAGTTGCTAATGCCTTTTTACATTCGTATAGACGACTTAACTTCTCTTCCAGTGCTTTTTTATGGCTGTCTGAAGGAGCTTCTTCCATTATTTCTCCGGGCTTTCTTGTTTCTTTTGATTGCTATATATCGTTGATCAACTGCTGTAGTTCCATTTTCAACTACTTTTGACCTGAACAACGTTGTAGTGGCGTTATATCGAAATGTGCGCAATTTCAAATGTGATAAGTAACAATCTTTTTTATGTGATCACTCACAAAAAGAAAAGAAAACAATAAAATTCTACGAGCTTGAACAAGAAACAAAATTACAGATTATAACAACTATTTATCGTCTGCTTGTGAAAGCGTCAACTAATAGTTTGTAATGCTCTATTTCCACTTCTGCCAGTTCACCTTCACACCCTTGTATGGTGTTCAAGATGTAGTTATAGTTAAGTAGGAGAAAAGACTCCACTTTGGCCTGCGGTCTGAGATTCTTCGAAAGCTTCGTTAATATGGATTCGAGCTCTGATCTTAGTCGTATAATGGAATTGTATAATGGCTCTTGTTTGGACTCTATTAGTATCTCATTAGAGTTACTTAATTTCAAGAACCCATAAACTAAACTTGTGAACTGAACAGTGAGAGAATGTGGGTTTAAAGAGTGTGCCTCTGATATGGATGATGATTTTGACGATGTCCGTTTCAAATTCTCACAGTTTTGATCTATAAGCTTCTGGAAAGTCGGCCATAGAGTGATAAGTTGAAGATTGAAATAGTTCTCTACCATAGGAATCTTCCTTCTTTGTAACTCGAATATTAATGACTGTGATAATCTAATCAATATTAGAATTCCAAATATGTCAAAGCTTTGCTGGATCAAACTTTTAGTATAGTGAATACCAACTTTGTAAGTCGGTTGGAACATCTCGTCAAAACTTGAGTTTATAGTTTCCATACTAGAAATTTGGAAGAACTCTGTCAAAAATAGATATTCAACGGACCCATTGTCAATCAACGCAAGATTGAAACTTCTGAAACCTGTTTCCATATTAAAAACAATTGGGTTATGTTCTGCAATCTGAGCCAACATAACGGTAGGATCCTCTGCATTGATAATCTGATACCTCTTCCCTATGTTATAGTCTAACACACTAGAAGACTTCTGAAAATAAGATTGTTGCCCTCCAATTAGATAATTGTGGTCGTACATATTGATCTTCAGTTTTTCCAAACTAGCAAGATATCTTGTGAAGTGACTCTTGTAATACCATCTCATTGTGAATATGTATGCTTTGAACAATTCTTCAAAAAGTTGTGGTGAGAACCTTGATAAAAACGGGCAAATCTCCTTCACCTCCAATAACTCTTGCTGTATAATTTGAGACGACGTTCCCACAACTCTTAACGCTTTTATCTTGAGGATTAAAAAGTTTCTTATTCTTTCTATTGTCTTCTTTAAGAGGATATCAAGTAATTTCTGTAATTTGGAGATCGATTTCATATCTTTATACTCTTCACTTTTGGAGTATTTCTCATAGATCATGATCTTATCAGTTATGAACTGTAGGTTTTCACACCATTCTGCAGTGATATTGGAGTTATAGATATCCTTAATTACATCGGGATTAATTACCAAGTCTGTAACAATAGGGGCATATTTCTCCTCGAGTGACTGTATCCTATTCAAGTTCTTTGATAGGTCCATTGATCTTGTCTTCAAACTCTGTAACTCTTTTGATAAGTCAATCAAACCATTGTTGAAAGAGTTCAAGAATTCCGCAAGCGGTGTGAGAAGTGATTCCAATTCCTCTATAGTGGAATTAAATTCAAGTAGTTTTTCTTGTTCTTTTGCAGTGGCAACGTGATTGATTGAGTGCTGAGTCGAAAGGTATCGGACCTCTTCTAGGGTGTGTTGGTTGGCGATGCCTATATCATCAATATTACTCAGGTGTAGGTCCAAAGAAGTCGGCAAAAAATCCCCACTCCCTAATATCTTTTGAAGATATTCCATAGAAGGCATTGATGTTTGTGCTGAGTGGAAAAGACAAGCAAAGATCACGATGATGGTATGTTCTGATACAGATGTTATGAAGTGTATTGATCGCGAATCGCAAAAGTTAGATTACATAAGGGAAGTCATATTTGAATAAAATATGTCTTATACATTATTAATGAGATTCTATAATTGAGATACTCTGGAAAGAAGTGCGCATAACTGCAGGTATGAGCCAACACCTTCGATGACACGAAGGTGTGTCACTCCAATCTCCTTCATTATTTCTAGCCTCTTCGGCTCGGGAATGTCTTCTAAACCTCTGGTGACTTTGAAGCTTGTAGATACGATATCAGTTGCTGAGTAACCTTTATCCCAAAGATCTTTCAGGAAACTTATAGCAGTATCCAGGTCATTGTTTGCACACACACTCATGATCATTTTTTTGATCACGAGAGGGTGAGGACTGTCAACGATCTTGAATACGTTTTCCCCATTCACGAACCCGAAGCCAGCAACAGTACTTTGCAAATTGTTCAAAGCCTGTCTCATATCACCTTCTGCACTGAAAACTAATGCTTCCAGCCCATCATTGGAATATTTCACTTCTTCTGCTTTGATAACTTCAAGCAGTCTCTTCAACACCTCATCGTCCTGTAGTTTAGTATATCTTAAAACAGCACAACGCGACTGCAACGGTTCAATGATCTTATTTGACTGATTACAAGCAAATGCAAATCTTGTAGTGTTCGAGTATATTTCCATTGTTCTTCTTAATGCCTGTTGTGCACCTGGTGTCATTGAATCTGCCTCATCCAAAATGATGATTTTATGTCTCCCAGTTGGCAGTTGAACTTTCTTCTGTGCAAATTGCTTAATCTTACTTCTAACAACGTCAATACCACGGTCATCTGATGCATTTAACTCTAATGTTGCCTCATTATAGCTCTTTCCCAATAACTCTCTGGCCAAACAATGAATGGACGTAGTCTTACCAATACCCGGAAGTCCTGATATAATCATATGTGGCATATTACCATCCTGTGCTATCATTTTAAGACGATCAATTGTTTCTTTATTCCCCACTACATCGTTCAACGTCAAAGGACGATACTTTTCCACCCTAACGTTTGTTAGTATCAACATCAATTCTTTCTAGTACCTGGGCGATAACTTACCAAGGAAGCTCTAATTTCAATGCATTGCTCATCGTATAATTACTTTTGAACTAACTGACAAATAGGTTATTATTAGTCTCTTCAACTCCGACTGAACTTATTCTGTTTCTAAGAATGTCTTGTCAATACAGTATTGGTGTTTTGTGTTTTTCGCGTCTTGTAATTTCTTCGGCCGAAATGTGAAGTTCTTCAAAATGTACTGAGTTTGGCTCAGCCGACTATGACCGAATCAGCCGGAGAAGTTTGATATTGAGTGTGTTTGTTTGTGTCAAAGAACAGCAGCTCGGAAATTGTCGCTATAAGATGTGGATGATTGTAAGTTCTTGTCACAGGCTGAATGGCTATATAAGAGTTGAGATTCGCTGGATTGAGAGATGATAGTAAAATAAGCTAAACATATCTCACATAATGTTCATGAGAAGTAGGAACACTGTTGATGTATCTAATGCTTCAATGAGAAAGCAAGAACAACCAGAGTCATACGAGGACGACACTGGAGACAACCGTGAAGAGTTGGGCTCGTATAGAGGTTTCGATGAGGAGGTGAAGCGAGATGTTCATGAATTGGCTAGAAAGATCACAAATCATGCAGAAGAGGCTGATGATATCAGATCGATCGCATCCAGTGTTGCACCAGGAGTCCCACCTTTGAATGGCGATGATTTGGATCCAAGACTAAATCCAAACTGTGAGCAGTTTGATTCGCGTTACTGGGTTAAGAACTTCAAATCGTTGATGGATAAGGATCCAGAGTACTATAAATCATATTCCTTGGGAATAGCTTACCACAATCTAAGGGCATATGGCGATACTACTGATGCTGATTATCAATCGACAGTTCTCAATCTTCCTCTGAAGTATCTTTCACAGGCCTCAAAACACATTTTCAGATTTGCTGGATCTAAAACCAGTCAAAAATTTGATATTCTGAAACGAATGGATGCCTTAATAAATCCAGGTGAAGTCGTAGTGGTATTGGG
Organism: Komagataea salicaria; assembly: GCA_003707885.2. NCBI lineage: Eukaryota > Fungi > Ascomycota > Saccharomycetes > Phaffomycetales > Wickerhamomycetaceae > Komagataea > Komagataea salicaria. Next base: position 126,022 of record PPMB02000003.1, read on the forward strand.
AAGACCAGGATCAGGTTGTTCCACGCTTTTGAAAACAATCGCTTCAAATACTCATGGATTTGATGTTGGAGAGGAATCACAGATATCATATTCAGGTCTTGATCCTACTGATTTAGTGAAACATTATAGAGGTGAAGTGGTTTATAATGCTGAATCAGATGTTCATTTCCCCCATTTGACAGTGTGGCAAACGCTGTCTTTGGCTGCCAAGTTCAGAACACCACGTAACAGAATTCCAGGTGTTTCCAGAGAAGAGTATGCCGATTATCTGACGGAAGTTTATATGGCTATCTATGGGTTATCGCACACTAAAGACACCAAAGTTGGCAACGAACTTGTCAGAGGAGTCTCTGGTGGTGAGAGGAAAAGAGTTTCCATTGCGGAGGTTTCATTGTCTGGTGCAAGACTTCAATGTTGGGATAATGCCACAAGAGGTTTGGATGCTGCTACTGCTTTGGAGTTTGTTAGAGCTCTGAGAACCTCTGCAGATATTTTAAAAACTACTGCTGTTATTGCTATTTACCAATGTTCTCAGGATGCTTACGATCTTTTTGATAAGGTTTCTCTGTTGTATGAAGGCCGTCAAATCTACTTTGGAAGGGCAGATAAGGCAAAAGAGTTTTTCGTTGAAATGGGATACAAATGTCCAAATAGACAAACTACTGCTGACTATTTAACCTCGATCACATCTCCAAATGAGAGAATCACTAGAGAAGGGTTTGAGAACAAGGTACCTAAAACACCAGCTGAATTTGAAGAATATTGGAAGTCATCACCAGAATATCAACAGCTTCTGGTAGATATTGAGCAATCCTTCCAGAAAGCGAAAACAGAGAATGTTTCTGACTACATTAAGACAGCCCATAATGCCAAACAATCAAAAAACTCAAGATCATCGTCTCCATATACTGTTTCCTTCTGGATGCAAACAAGGTATTTATTGAAAAGAGACATATTGAGAATCAAGAATGACTTTGCAACAAATTTGTTCGAAACCTTTGCAAATTCAGTAATGGCTTTGATTTTATCTTCGATCTTCTACAATCTTCAGCCAACTACTGGATCGTTACGATTCAGGAGTGTTTCTTTGTTTTTTGCTTTGTTCTTCAATGGATTTCAATCATTTTTAGAGATTTTATCATTGTTTGAAGCAAGGCCAATTATTGAAAAGCATAAGCAGTATGCATTATACCACCCATCTGCCGCTGCGTTATCTTCAATTATCTCACTTATTCCGCAAAAATTTACAATATCCATCTTTTTCAATCTGGTTTACTACTTCATGATAAACTACAGAAGAACACCAGGTCATTTCTTTTTCTATTTGTTGATTAATATAATTTCGACCTTTACTATGTCTCATGTTTTTAGATTGATTGGTTCAGCTTCCAACACACTTGAGCTCTCAATGGTTCCCGCTTATATCGCATTGATTGCTCTTTCATTGTTTACTGGTTTCACGATCCCTATCACCTATATGCTTGGTTGGTCTAGATGGATCAATTACATCAACCCTCTGGGATACGCTTTTGAATCTCTGATGATAAATGAATTTGATGGGGTTGAGTATCAGTGCTCAAACTTCGTTCCTGCTGATCCAACTCTATTACTTGGTCAATCTGCTGATTCTTTCGTTTGTGATACTGTGAGTGCTTTACCAGGACAAACATCAGTCAATGGTACTGCTTATCTGATATCTTCATTTGGGTACCTTCCTGAGCACAAGTGGAGAAATTTTGGGATTCTGCTAGCGTTTGCCATCGGCCTTCTTGTGATTCACTTGTTGCTCTCAGAGTATAATGAATCATCGAAACAGAAAGGGGAGATTTTACTTTTTCAGAGATCTACACTGAAGCGTCTACAAAAGAAACATTCCTCCATCAAGAATGATTTAGAAAATGGGAACCTGGAAAAGATGAGAACAGAACAAGATGGTGATGTGAGCTATGGTGAGAAATTAGAGGTCAGTCGAAATATATTCCACTGGAGAGATGTGAATTTCACGGTCAAGGTTAAAGACGGGGAGAGGAAAATTCTGAACAATGTTGATGGTTGGGTGAAGCCTGGGACGTTGACTGCCTTAATGGGTGCTTCAGGTGCTGGGAAAACTACATTGTTAGATGTTCTTGCAAATCGTATCACCACTGGTGTTGTGACAGGGAACATGTTTGTAAATGGTCATTTACGTGATATTTCATTCCAAAGATCTACCGGATACGTTCAGCAACAAGATCTTCATCTGGCATCTGCAACAGTTCGTGAAGCTTTGCAGTTTTCTGCCTACTTGAGACAGCATTTTGAAGTTTCCAAAGAGGAAAAGGATGCATATGTCGAGGAGGTCATCAATATCTTGGATATGCAAAAATATGCTGATGCCATCGTTGGTGTCGCCGGAGAAGGATTGAACGTAGAACAGAGAAAAAGACTCACTATAGGTGTTGAACTTGCCGCCAGACCAAAACTCTTGCTTTTCTTGGATGAGCCTACTTCTGGACTGGATTCTCAAACAGCATGGTCAATCTGTCAATTAATGAAAAAGTTGGCAAAAAATGGTCAGGCAATTTTATGCACTATTCACCAGCCATCAGCTCTACTAATGAAGGAATTTGATAGATTGTTGTTTTTGGCCAAAGGTGGTAAGACAGTTTATTTTGGAGACCTGGGTGAAGACTCTACAACATTGATCGAATATTTCGAAAGGAATGGTGCCCCTAAATGCCCTGAATCTGCAAACCCTGCTGAATGGATGCTTCAAGTCATTGGCGCAGCCCCAGGATCACATGCAAATCAAGACTATCATGAAGTCTGGTTAAGGTCGAAAGAAAGACATGAAATATTAAAAGAGTTAGACTCGATGGAAAGAGAACTTGTTAGTATTCCTAAAGAAGATGTCGATTTATCATCATATGCAGCACCACTTTGGTACCAGTATTGCATTGTTACTCTTCGGTTGTTTCGCCAATACTGGAGAGAACCAACATTGGTTTGGTCAAAGTTGTTCCTTTCAGTTTTCTCATCATTATTTCTTGGGTTTGCCATCTTCAATTCAGACAATACCATTCAAAGCTTACAAAACCAAATGTACACACTATTCATGTTTACCATCATTTTGAACCCCCTGGTCGATCAAATATTACCTGGGTTCGTGAAACAGAGAGATTTATATGAAACAAGAGAGCGTCCTTCGAAGACTTTCTCCTGGATAGCTTTTATGGCCAGTCATACAACAGTTGAGATTCCATGGAACTTTTTAACAGGTACAATAGGGTTTTTGACTTTCTACTATCCTGCTGGTTTTTATCACAATGCTGAGTTGACTGATGCTGTTGATTCAAGAAGTGCATTTGCTTGGTTTGCAACAGTTATTCTTTTTGTGTACATTGGGACAACTGCTCATTTAGTGATTTCTCCATTCGAATTGGAAGAAACTGCAGGTAATGTTTCATCCTTAATGTTCACATTAGGATTGACTTTCTCAGGTGTTGTTGTCAAGCGCTCGGAACTTCCTGGATTTTGGAATTTCATGTACTATTTATCCCCATTCAACTACTTTATCAATGCATTTCTCTCAAATGCGCTAGCCAATAGTGATATAGTTTGTGCAGATAATGAGATCATAAGTATGGCTCCAACAGAAGGCTTAAATTGCTCGCAGTATCTGGAATCCTATGTGCAAGCAAGTGGAGGATATTTGATTGATCCCAATAATATGGAACTTTGCCAGTTATGTCCAATGAGCTCCACTAACTCCTTTTTAGATGCTGTGGGGCTTATATACCATTTGAAATGGAGAAACTTAGCTATTTGCATGGTTTACATTGTGTTCAATATATCGGCTGCATTCTTCTTTTACTGGTTAGCTAGAGTCCCCAAAAAAACTAATCGAGTTGAGAAGAGTAAAAATGTTGACTCTTCATCAATGGAGACCACTGAAACAAAGGGGTAACAAAAGGAGTAGAAGCTCAGATTTGTATATTATCTAGAAATACAGGAAAAATTGTATTCATAACAAATTTTTTATTTTCTATCACAACTACAGTTGTACTAACTAATTATATGGATTCATGCGTTTTAAATTAAGCTATCTCCATTGTCCCAAGCACTGAAATTGTCATTTGTCTTATTATATGTCCTCGGATTTTTTGAAGGAATCAAGGAGTCACCAAATCCGGGAGGAAGTTTCACATTTTGAGCTTTATAAGACTCTTTCGTCCAGTCAATGGATGTATTTGAATTTGAATTGGCTGTGTTGAAAGAACTGCCTGTGTTATCTTCAGTTTTGAGAGACTGTAAGGGAAATGGATTGTTTGTTTGCTTCAATATGTTTGGGCTATTGTATCCTTGAAATGAATCAAATTCATCATCATAAGAAACATCTTTGATTTTAGAGTTCAATAAAGTATTTGAACTGGAGGTAGTTTGAAAATTTGTACCAAAACTATGACTTGCTGGACTATTTGGGTTTGATTTCACGTTCAGTGGAGTGACTTTTGGTTTGATAACCGGTTGTTGAACACTAAGACTAGAAATTGAATTTTGTAATACAGGAGTGGCCTTTTGTGAGCTGGAAAGACTTTCAAGAGTAGCCGCTGGCTCATTACTGGTCGCCGTTCTCCTCAATTTCTCCATTCTTGTAGCCTGAACGTTTTGGGAAATTTCATTGATGACATTGACAAATCTTGAATAATCATTCAAATTCAAGGTATCAGAGTGGGAAAATTCCCATAGCTTGGGCAAAATATCGGTGATAATCAATTCATCGTCGTAAGCTAATTTATGGTCTATCATAGATTTGAAGAGACCCAGAATATTAATCAAAATAGAAGGGTCTCTAGCTTTCATCGACTTGATAAGAGGAATGACGGAGTCTTTGATCATGAATTTGTCAAGGCCTTTACTTTTGTGAGTAGTCAATGACTGTAAAGAGAATATAGTCTGAAGCTTGACATTCAACGAGGTTGTCTTCGTGAAAAGATTGGTAATTTTGGGAAAAACGGTATTCTTTAGGAAAGGAAAATCAAGAACTTCTATAAGGAAAGGGGTCAGTTCTAAAGATTTCATTGTAACTTGAATGGAGGTTTGTGTATTAGTGGTGTCCAGTTCCAAAGTTTTTGAAAAGAGTTGTTTTATGAATTTGACAAATTCTTCTTCATTGTTCGTTACTTTGTGCTGAGTTTCATTCAAGTTCTGAAGAACGACTAGTGTGACTTCATTTGATGACAAAATCAAAGATAGATTTGTGTAGACTTTGGACAAAACTAAATCATGGAATGAAAGATCAGAAAGTTCACTTAATCCAATCTGGAAGATTATCTGATAAATCCCAGGCAAAATGGATAAGTTTTGTTTTGAGCTCATCAGATTCACAGCGAAGTTTAGAATTTTATGGACCTTCAAATCTTTGGGAAATGAGTCCAATATTGGTAATAGTGTGTTTGATAGAAACTGGACTTTCAATTCATCGCTTACAACGGGGAATTCCTCATCGAGGTAAATCAAACATGATAGCTCTCGATTACTTGAAAATACCTCTGACTGAATAAACTGATCAATATTTTCCATCCTCATCAGTGGTGATTTTTGTAACATGTTCAAGAGAACACCATGAAACTGTTGGGGTATTCTTTTGAACATTAAACCATGGTTGTTTATTAGTTGTTGCTCAAATTTATTATACTCATCTCTATAGTAATTTGAGGAATTTGAGCAGTTTAGCAAGTTGGTTCCATTGTTGAACACATAATATATCAAAGCAGCAAGTGACCATAAATCCGAGTTTCTGTAAACTTTCATTTCCTGTGTCAGTTCTGGCGCTGAGAAGTCTAGATTGATAGAAATGAAGTGTGGCATTCTTGGATCATAAGTCTTGATACCGTAATCCTTGAATTGATCGAAATCTATTGATGTGATGAAGCCTAATCCTGATAGTTTCCAATCGTTGAATTCATTTATAAGAACAGCTGAAGGCTGAAGATTCAAGTGAAGGTAGTGTGCGTCCAAATTCAAGAACCTCAATGCTTTAGAGACCTGCAGCAGTCCCTTCAAAATCTCTAGCTCAGACAGTGACAATTCCTGAAAGTGTGCCAATGATTCTGAGATATATTCCGAAACAACTAGTATCTTAGAGCTAGTTTCTTCGAAAGGTTCTAATATGTTCAAAAACAGAGGATGTTTGAATTTCGTTAAATTAGAAATTTGAAGTCTTAGAAAATCATAGATTTCAGAAACAACAGACTTCTTATGTAGTCCATTCTTCGAAAGCATTGATTCAAATTTCTTCTTGTCAAATACATGGACAGACACTTTAAGTTCTGGTTTGGACTTGGACCTTCCCTGATGGATAGCCCAGTGATCGTTTACAAAAGACGGCGTGGACGAGTATGAATAGTGTGACTGAATACGTGATTTCCATGACTTGAACATCTTCCTTTCCCTTTCCTACCAGCTAGGCTGTTCTGTTTCTATCTGTGTCAAGATGTGTCTATGTACTACGTATTCATTTTTTTTTATCTTTTTTTTCCTGTGCATTTTTCACTATGAGGGAAATTCTGTATTATCTTTTATCGCCAGATTCAATAGATACAGAGGGCGAAATTGTGAATAACAAGTGACTAGCTCTTGTCTTTCATGCTGAACTGTCAATTTCGCTTTCAAAAGGGGTTTTCCTAATTATTCTTGGGAATTTTTTTGGATCTTTTAGCTCAGGATGTGCCTTCTCATATATTTCTCTCAATTTAGCAGTTAGTGGAATAGGGTATCCATGAAAAGGCGCCGACCGTCTTAAAAAGTTAAAACCTCTTGTGCCGTTTGAGTCCATTGATCAGACGGGGTGCGTACTTTAGCGACATCCAAGCTGTAGATGCTAGAGAGTTCTGGTTTTATATAGACATCAGATATCTACACGTGAGAATATTTAAATTAGATATGTACATGAGATGAGACAAACGAGAAATATACATAGTGTTTGGCGAGAAGCCTCAACGTTTCACCCAGGTTGGTGACTTTCTGGCTTTGAGCTTACCTGGTTTCTTTCTCTCAACACGTCTGTGATCTCTGGTCATACATCCTGCTTTGTATAATCTAGGTTTTAGCAATGGGTTGTGAATAACCAAACCCTTACCGATAGCATTTGCGATAGCTCCAACCTGACCAGTTGGTCCACCACCTGTGACTTTGGCGAAAACATTATATTCAGCCTCAGCTCCAATGACTTTGAACGGATAGAGTAACTCCAAGCGATGCTTCAACTGAGGAAAGACGCTGTTGATAGTTTTACCGTTGACTAAAAACTCGCCAGTCCCCCTTACTAAATAGACAACGGCAGTTGATGATTTTCTACCACCGACAGTTCTAGATCTACCAAACTCATCTAAAGTGGCTTGTTTTTTAGGTGACTCCGTAGCACTGGAACTACGACTGTATCTAGTCAATACACGGACAACTTCCTCCGGGACTAGCTGTTTGTCAATCGAGTTCAATCTGTTTAAGTGGGCAACAAGTTGTTTATGCTGAGAGGGTTTCAAACGTTCACCTCCCCCAATAGGTTCGTACTGCTGCAATGTAAGCCATTTTCCTTGGGAGTTGGCCACAGTTGGTAATGTGATGTGTTTTCTGATGAGGTTGCTCAGTATCTGTAGGTTATGGTCGTGTTGAGAGTTTGGAGTATAGAAAGTGTTATGCAAAGGAATGATTCTCTTAGCCTCTAGTTCTGGAATAGCTCTTTTTACTGCTGTCGTTCTAGCACTTGCAGTGGCCACTGGCGCCAATGTCGACTGCGCTCTGCGGAAAAGGGCTCCAAACATTGTATCTTGCTTCCCGTTTTCACCCTGTCTATATCTTGTTTGGATATATCGAGTACGAAGATGCCCGTTCGAATACCTTTGATCACCAACAGAACTCCAGAAACAATTTTCAACAAAAACAACGAAAAAAACCATTCCGGGTAACCAGATACAGAACGGAGCGTGTTGATTACATAATCAAAATATCCTCGGTTTTCGAAAAGAAAAAGACGTGTCCATAACACATCTCATTCGGGTTTCCATAGACTTTCCGTTAGGATTATTTACATTACACTACCTATGAACGTACAAGTATGCTAGATATTGATAACTGTAGTGACACGTATAGAACACAAAGAAAAGAACAACGGTAACAACAACGGTAATGATCACTAGAACTCATGCTATTCTCTGTTTAGCGCCTCCAGATGATCTCTAAGAAGGTTCGACAAGTCGTCGTTGCGTCGGCTGACCATCAGAACATCGGCAGGAGTGATTGTCTTTCTTCCAGCGTGTCGGGAAAACATCTCAAGATCTTCTCCTAACTGTAGCGATTGATTGTATACAAGTTCCACTAGCGAGGCGACAAATTTAGGTGTTGCTTGTACCCCCTCATCCTCTATCATCTTTGCCACGGTATGCCATAACTTTGCTTTCAACTGGCTTGCCAGTTGCTTTTCCTCTGAACTTAACTGCTTCATCTTCCGCACGTACCGTTGCAGTCTCTGATACCTGGTGCTAGTTTTCTTTCGTGTTTTCTTTTATTTATTACATCTCTTGTATACGTTTGATTGGTTTGTTTTCTCCGTTCGCGATCAAATAACTCACTGCTGTTAATTATATCATCACTGTATAACTAACAAAAGTAGGTGGCGGCGTGGCTTGAACGAAATATTTAACGCTTGAAGCAGAAGGCCTCCTCCTCCAGGAAAAGAATTGAATTATCTTCTCTTTAGAAGGACAACCGCCGATTACTTGAAAAATTACATCAGCGGCTCAATTGACCATGTCAAGGGAAAAGACACAGACTGCATCCATAAGTATTGTGCTTAGTCCTCCATCAGCACCAGACTCTCATGTTCTCCCAATCAATGCAACTGCGATATCACCTAATGGCTTTCTCTACACAGCAGGGAGAGACGGAACTATAATTCAGCATTCCCCTAACAATCTCCGGGGAAGCAAGCCAGGTTTGTTGGCAACGGGTTCTGAAGAGTTTCACATCCAGCAGCATACCGACTGGATCAACGATGTCACCTTTATTGATGAGTTGTCAACAGTTGTTTCATGTTCATCTGATTTGACAGTGAAGTATTGGAATCCACAGACAAACAACCATGGATTGATTGGTCACCACTCTGATTATGTCAAGGCCATTACTAACAAAGGAACAACCGTGTTTAGCGCAGGTTTGGATAGTACTGTTAAGGCTTGGGATGTCACTAGATGTGTCGAGTTGTATAGATGGGTAAATGGTGGACATGAGGAAGTCAAAACCTCATTGTACTCGATACGGTCAACCAATCAATCGAACGGGATGATAGCTGTTGGTGATCTTGTTGGAAATCTTAGTTTTTTAGATCCTAGAACAATGAGTTTGATTTCAAGGCATAAAATTCATAAAGATGTGATCAAGACAATGCTGATCAATGACAAATATGTTATGACAGGCTCGAGTGACTCCACTGTCAAGTTATTCGATCAAAGATATATGAATCAACCAGTCAAAAACTGGAATTATGATGAATCAATTTGGTGTTTGTATGCGAACGAGAATTCTGGATTCGAAGAATTTTACAGTGGGGGATCTAAAGGTAATGTCTTTTTGAATAAGAACGACACAAGTATCAAAGTACACAATGAAACAAAAGGTATCCTTTCGATATCCTCTTTTCAGGATGAGATATTTGTTAGTTCAATGAAAAATTCCAACCTTGTTAGCATTCAAAATTCTAAAAATACAATAAAAGGTCAACCTGGACTAATGCGATGTCAAATGCTGAATAACAGAAGACACGTCATAACATTGAGTACTTGTGATGAAGTAATGATGTGGGACATTCTGACTCTGAAAATGGTGAAATCATTCGGTCGTGATTGTGAATTTGAAACAGTTATATCTCAATTACAAACCTCAGAAATTCTCAATTCTTGGTCCAGAGTCACCATTAAAAGTGGTAAGTTGTTCATAATTGTAACAGACTTGAGCTGGAATTGTTGCGAGGTCTATGGAAATGACCTGAAAGATTACAAATTCAGTGAACCACTGGAACATGATATTAGATATTCCTTAGGCAAAATCCTCTTTTTGTCAATATTTCAACCTTTCATTAGATATGAAATAGATAAAGACCGGTCGTTCAGAAATGAAAAAGTACGAGAGCTAAAAGGAACCTCCAAATTGAGTTTAAGAACAAAGTTCTCTGATAGCAGTCAAAACCTATCGAAGCCAAGTACGCCAGTTGAAGAGTCCTCTGATCACTCCAAATTCAAACTGTTTACTAGTCGCAAGAAAAATTTCATAATTGATCAACCTACTATAGAGAATGATTTTCCCAACACTGCATATCAAACAATCTTGGACATCAAAGCTCAGTATTCTCAAATACAATCATCAGCCTCGCTATCCTCTGTTTCACTACTCAGTATACCAACTGATCCATTTTTGAGGGAGATTGAAGAGCTGACACCATTAGAAAAAGAGCAAATTCAATTAGTGATATCTAAAGACGTTGACAATACTGGGACTTCAGCTCAAATTGATACTTTCTCAGAAAATCTTTTGAAAGTTATACCAACATACTCAACTGCTAACTCGTTAACCCCAGAAACCAACGACCAATTTTTAGCTCTGGAAAAGAAGCTACCAGGATGGACAGCAAACTTTCTACTACAGAACAAGTTCAACGTTAAGGATACACCCAAAGTGGGATTTGTGATAATGAGAGATCCTAAAGATAATACAGTACCAGACGTGAAGAAAAATACACCTATACCTGCTGTTCCGCCTCAGGTACCACCCCAATCTGCTCCAGCAGGTTCAAGCTCATACGCCAATGGAAGTTCCAAGGCAAATCAAAACTACAATCCTCCAACTTCATCTCATTCTGAATCCCAAGTTGCTGGCTCAACAACAAGTACTACCTCCTCCAACTCAACAGCTTCGACAGTCCCGACTTCTTCATTACCAACAGATTTTGAAGTCAGATTAAATGCTTACGGAATGCTGAGAATACGTAAAGTGCTCTACTACCTGTACGATAAGTTCAACATGGAGGAGTTCAAACATGAAGATAAAGACAAGTTAGATTTGAATGTGGAGAACCTGGAAGACTGGTTAGAGGTGACATGTCTGGATGAACCTGTTGACAATGACTTGACATTGGCCACGCTTAGATCTTTCGTGTGGAAAAGAGGTGGTGATGTCAAACTGTCCTACAGACGTAAGCATCAAAAGAAGGTATAAATCATTGCGTTGGTTCCTTCAATAATGATGTCGTATATAATCAAAGTCAATTAGACTATCTTAAACATATCTTCTTTGGTTCAGCGTAGATTTTAGAACAGTTCCTTATGGTGTTCGCGTAATTGTTGTCCCTAACTTAAAGAGTAAAAAAGAAAAAAATTTATTATCAATAAAAAAAAAATAACAACACTGAAAAAGAAAGAAGTGATTGTTGTTTGAGAGTGAGTTTTCTTGTGTGGTTGTTCATTTGTTTTGAGCTTTTCAGACCATAAAAGTATATAGAACTATAGCAGAAAAAGAAGGAAAAATAATCAATAGCAAAATGGATCAAGAAAATGAAAGAGCAGTATCCCGTTTGTGGAGGGCATTTAGAACTGTGAAAGAGATGGTTAAAGATAGAGGATATTTTATTGCACAAGAAGAACTAGAATTAAGTTTAGAGGACTTCAGATCCAGAGTATGCGATGCTATGGGTCGTCCACAAAGAAAACTCATGTCATTCCAGGCTAATCCAGACTCTGAATTTGCCTCTAAATTTTCAAATTTAGGCTCGCTATGGGTTGAATTTTGCGATGAGCCTTCAGTTGGTATTAAGACTATGAAAAATTTTGTCATTCATATAAGTGAAAAGAATTTTAGCACTGGTATTTTTATTTACCAAAACGGTATCACCTCCTCAGCAACAAAGTTGATACCAACAGTCGCTCCTGCCACTATTGAAACTTTTCAAGAGAACGATTTAATAGTTAATATCACTCATCACGAACTAGTCCCAAAACATATACTCTTAAATGACGAGGAAAAGAAACAACTATTAGAGAGATATAGACTGAAGGAGTCACAATTACCTCGTATTCAACGTGAGGACCCAGTTGCCCGTTATCTAGGTCTCAAAAGAGGTCAAGTTGTAAAAATTATCAGAAGAAGTGAAACATCTGGTCGTTATGCCAGTTATAGAATCTGTTTATAGTTTATGTATTTGTGTCCTTCTTATTTGAAAGGAGTTTTTAGAGAGTACACATAACATAGAGAAACAGACAAGAAAACATCCTACCCTCTACACTTTAAAATGACAAATGTAACATTCAATTGATGATTGATTGTAAAGTAGCAGCTAGTACACTATCATGCTGGCCATACCACCAGTTGATATTCAGTAGATTGACATGTTTAGGCGGTGAAACAGTAACACCTTTTGAACCCAGGAAGACTGCACCAATCGTGATGATCAAAATATCAACTAGTTCATGTCTCAATAGTAATTGATTGATAACATCTGCACCACCTTCAACCATTAATGAATCTATGCCCAGTTTTTTCAGCTCCACCAGTATATCATCCCACAGTATCCTTCCATCCATTTTGGTTGGTAAGACTATAACTTTCCCACCGTTGCGCTCTAAGTACAATCTTTTTTCGACCTCATCAGCTTTGTCATTAACTATAACCCAGGGTTCCTTTCCCTCTCCTTTTCGACATAACTGCTCCATTTTACTACCTCTGTAATCCCATTTGAACCATGGATCCAGAATAATGGGTCTAGGCGTATGAATCTCATCTATGGAAAGAATTCCATCATGGTCAACGGTGAGTATTCCATCTTCACTAACAATAATCTTTTCAGCAAATCGGCTATTCAAGCCAGGATCATCAGCAAGAACGGTCCCTGAACCGACAAGTATACCATCGTGCAGTGATCTCAAGTAGTGAGTCATCGTTTTTGTCTCAGGGTTCGATATTGTTGTTCTTTCTCCTGGTTGAGAAGCAATCTTGGAATCAAGAGATTGTGCATATGTCAATGTAACATGAGGCCTCAAATCCACCAGGCGTGGAAGGAAGGGTTGTAAAAAGGACGGCAATGTTTCTGGAAGAAATGCCAATGGTGCCATGATATTCTTATGCTTCAAGGACAACCTTGGCTAGTTAAGATACTCACAAACTATTAATCAAATAATACCTTGTATCGAAGAATGCGATTAAGTGAATATATGAAGAAATATTCGCGTAGCTCATCATATTTTGGCATCTCATCACGAATAATAGAATTTCACTATGAAACAAACACACCTATCGATCTGTACAATACAACAGAAGAAAAGCCGGGAAACATGTCATCATCCCTAGGAACCCTGCTATCACAAGAGACAGGCGCAAACGGGTGTGTGATATGCAACGATGTACCGGACTGCCCAGTGTGCGCAAAGGATGAAAAATGTCTACAGTCAACACAAACCTGTGAGAAATGTCCAATAACGTATTGCGGCAAACAGAGAGGGCCAGGACTGTCTGCTGTTGGAAATAATGAAAACAAAGTTTCTACTGGTGTAATAGTTGGAGCAGTTGTTGCCAGTTTACTGGCTGTGGGAATATTGATGTTTTTGTTTTATAAATTCTATTTTAAGAAGAAGTTAGCGTTCAACAAAGTGAATAGAAGTAAGGAATATTATGACTTGGACGATGATGTGGACATGAGATTTCATCATCACCTTCCTTCTGGGTTGGATAATGAGTTGGAGAAACCTTCATCCAGATCAAGTTTTGCAACCATCTTCACTCGAGCATCAAATATTATTCCGATTGCGTACATTCCAGGAGTTACTATTGGAACTGCTACAACTCGAAACAGTTCGAACATTAGACAATCCAGTGTTTCTGAGGCAGGGACATTTGATTCAGACTTGATTGGAGACCGACTATCAAGGGCTTCCATCGTTCATAATCCATCGCTAACAACCACTGCTATCAGAGCAAAACCTAAGTTAATTACTGTCAGTAACGCAAAAAGCTCTGGAAACGGTGTAAATGATGGTTTTCATGACGGTATTCCAAAGACGGCTATTGGAGCACAATATTTGGGTGGAGTAAAGTCGGTGAGAGCTGATAAAAAGAGTAAGAACTATAGATTGCAGGATGATCTAATCGAGGAAGAGGAGGAAGAAGAGTACAATATTCAGCAAAAAAATGCAGAAGAATACTCTGTGCATGAGGAGTATGATCCATTCATCATTGACGACGAAAACGACTCGAGTTCCATACGGAGCAAAGATTCCAATGGGAGTGTCATTCTAGAAGTTGAAATAGACACTGCTGGGATTGACCCATTCAAAGAAGAAAGATGAATCTAAGCAAACAACTCAACTGTTCGAAAATGATTTCCACGCCAAGAGAATGCTTAGAACGATGCCAGTAAGTGAACTTCACTCCATCCTTTGAGAGGATGAGGCTTCGTTGCAATTGTCAGCAAAACGAGGAAACCCGCAAAACGGGCCACCTGGTTCGAGTATTTCAGTGGCAGGAACTACCTTGTGCTAATATTTACTGAACAGAATGGTAAATGGCATATCAGGTACCCATAATCAATATTCTAAGATATTCACAAAATGTAGTTCTTCGCAGTTTTCACCATAGACACTGCAGGGAACACATAAAACAGTTTCTATAACACTATTAGTAGTTCGAGTCTCTCTCTCATTATCATACTTTGTCCTTCGTGTTGGTTGGTGCATTATTGATTCACATACTATTTGGTGTTCGGGTGAGATGGTGATGGAATCTCAAAGAAATTCTATAGATATTTCTCAAAAATGTTATACATATAGAAATACTGATTACACCAAAGACTTTTACTTGTGTATTGATTGCTATTGCTTTCCATCGTACTGCATCGTATTATAAGTTAGTCTTTTCCGTTCAAGATGGTTGTCAATAACCCAAATAACTGGCACTGGGTTGAGAAGAATACACTTCCATGGGCTCAAGAATATCTTTCAGAACAACTTAAACAGTTGAAACATTCAACTGAAAAGCATGATATTGTTATTACCAACTCACAAATCACAGGGGATTGTAATGTTTCGCAACGTAAGGGTAAAGTGATATGTATTTACGATATGGCATTGGATCTAGAAGTTAAAGGACAAGCAAAGGAAGATGCTGATAGCGCTGATTTCAATGGTAGACTTAATATCTCAGAGTTCATCCACGATGAAAAGGACTATGAGATTCAATTCAAAGAACTTGGAGAATATAAGTCAACTGTTGAGAAGGAATTTCTTCCAGTAGTTTTAGAGTTGTTGCACAAATTTCAAGATGAGTTGATCATGGCTCATAGTAAAGATCTCCAAGAATAAATTCAGCTGGAGATACAATATCCATGTACAAGTACTGAGATTTAACAAGTGAAGATAGGGTTGGACTGAGTCTTGTGCTAGTGCGCACAGGTGCACATAAATATCCCGTCTTCAAAAATATATAGACGAAATTATAGATTTGAAAAATCAATGTCTTGTATAATGTACTACTTCAATGAATATCATTTATTTATTCTCATTACTTTAGCCTCCAAACCCTTCAGGCACACCTTTTGCATGTCTAACATTATCCCTGTCTTCAAAGTAGCAGCCCCCTTTCCGGAAATCACCCCAGGCGAATTTCCCATCCTGTATTCTCTTTATTACCTTATAACTTTCAACAGAAGAATACGGCATACCTGTTTTGGGATCAAAATACATGGCAGGTTTACCAGTAATCAAGCAGATTTTTTTATTGCCATTAGGTAGGTAAATTCCTGTTGGTGCAGGCGTCGTAAGTTGAATCTTCACATCTTGTGTAGCTTCAGGGATAACTTGTTCTTTTCTGACTTTGTTGAACTCGCCGAATTTAGGAAAATATCTCTCTAGAATAGTGAAGTCAGGCATTTTAAGCTTTGAGTCAAGCGATTGAAACTGCTCAAGTTCATTTTCACTCTTTTTGATGTGGAAAAGAGGCTCCACCTCTTTCGACTTCCTAGAGGGACCTAACAAGGAATCCTCACCGAACAGAAACGTCTTGATCTCTGATATTTTTAGCTTATTTTCGAATGATATGAGATTTATCCCAACCTTTTGCAGGGGTCCCTCATATACCAAAGCTTCTGGTGGTTTTTCTTCATTCTCAGGTTCTGCGATAGAAGACTTGGACTCTTTCATATCCACCACTTCAACGTTTTCGGAAAGAGGCAGTTCATTGATATTTGGGACTTCTTCTTCTTCAGCTTTGACACTTTTAATATCAGAAGCTTTCTCATCATCCACACTCTCGTCCTTTTGTTCTTTGACGCTCTGAGAATCTACTAAAATCACGTCTTGTTCACTTTCTTGTGCCTTATTGTATTTTATCTCAGATTTCTCATTATCTGCTTCCACAGCATCAATTTTATCATCATTAACATTCTTAGTGTATTCTTTTCTTTCATCTTCTCTCAGCTCGATAGCCTTATCATCCTCAGTTACAGGTTCACCACATGCCGATTCCTTAGTTACCACTGACTCATTATCCAACATCACCACGTCACTGTCTTCTCTCTCCTGATCATTACCAACATATGGTGATGCTTGTAGTTCTGGAACTTCTTGAACTTCATTATCTGTCATAATCCTTTCGTCTTTAATGATTGTTGGAACAGCCTCTGCGTCAGTTGAACCAGAAACACTGGCTTCCAAATGCAGTTTTTTGATAGGAACTTTGGTGTTATTCTTATCTGGTGTAGCATCAGACTTAATGTCATTACTCAGTTTGAATTTTTTCAGACTAGGCAGTGTTACACCATCCAATTCTTGTAACCTTTGCAGTTTTCTCTCCTCTAAAAGCCTTGCCTCGAGCTCTTCTCTTTTTTGCTTGTCTGATTTTCGTCCTCTTCTGTCCTTTTTCTTGAGTTTGTCTCTGGTTAACAGAAATTTTTCGAGTTCGTGTTCTTCTACTATAGTAACGTATTTCTCGCGAGTAATGAAACTAACCACATCTTGTAATTTTTTTCTCCTACTGAGCTGTAACGCTCTTTGTTTCTTCTTCTTCTCAATCTCTTGTTCCTGATATTTGTTCAAAGTTGAGGTGTTGTAAATTTCAGTTTCCTTCGCTTCTTCTAATCTTTCTTCTTGTGTCATTTCACGATATTCAACCTTTGTAACAGGTTTCAAACTGGCACGACGAGCTTCTTCCTCACGAAGCTTTTCAACCAGCTCAAGCTTATTTTGGACAACCGTCTTTCTTGAAGATTGTCTCCTCGTCTCCGACAATAGGGTCTCTGGCTCAGGAGCAACATACTTCTTCTTAGCTTTTATAACTTTTGTGGTCGCCATGTTCTTAATTTTGGGTATGATTCGACTCGCTTTCTGTTTCTCCTTTCTTTTCAATCTCTCCTGTTTCTGCAACTCTCGTTCCCCCGCATCTGTATCATCACTATCCTCGCTCTCTTCAGAATCACTGAACATCTCGTCACTGTCAGCAACATTTCCTTCTTCATCACTACTCTCTTCTTTGTCCTCTTCTTTGGTCTCTTCCATTTCGTCGGTGAAGTCTCCTTTCTCTATTGATTCATATTCTTCATCAAATTGTTGTTCATTATCACCCACCTCAAAACTCTCAACCTCGTCACCCTCATTAAACTCATCATCATTCTCGTCCTCTTGAAACAATAGATCAATGTCATCATCTCCAGTGATTCCCGTGGCTACACGTTCTTCACGTAACAACTGCTGCAGTCTTGAACCAGCATTGGGTCTTCTCTTACGTGTCGAAACAAGTGACTCGTCCGACATTGTGTTCCTCCAGAAGTTTGTCTTGATGTGTCTAGCTTGATTCTGTTTTTTGTTTTGTTTTTGTTTTCCTTGATGTTTTTCACTATCTTGCCTTTCGTTTGAAAAAAAAGTGTTAACTTTCTCAAAGATGAAGTGAAGAAGCTTCATTGTATTTTTGAGAAAGTGAAATGCTCAGAATCAGACAACCCTTACAATCTGTACTGACGAAACGATGTATACTCAATGCAGGAGCCGGTAGTTTCAGTCAGACTAGAAATAAACACCATTATACGCATCACCATGAGCCCCACAGTAAACACATGGACAAAAAGACTTCTACTTCACCTGATGAACTAGCTCATTTCGGCCAGTTGGCTTCAACTTGGTGGGACACTAATGGTCCTCAGAGGATTCTGCACAAGATGAATCTACTACGCATGGACTTCATCACGTCCACTATCAATGAAAATATTCCTTTGAATACTGAAACTGTCCAAGAAGATGAGGTCTATGTCCCTGGATACTCTCTTGACCTTCTTCCTCACGCCATAAAGGAACAAATTATCAAGGAACAAGATTTGAGAAGACAGCAGGTTTTGGACAGACAGGGGAAATGGACGGTTCTTGATGTAGGATGTGGTGGAGGACTTTTAGCTGAATCAATGGCAAGACTACCACAAGTCAAATCAGTTACCGCAATTGACTTGAGTGAAAGTGTGTTAAATGTTGCCAAGGCACATAGAGACATTGATCCAATTATCAAAAACAAGATAACTTACGAATTAATGGCGGTGGAAGATATTCCAAAGGAGGATCAGTTTGATGTTGTTACTATGATGGAAATGTTGGAACATGTAGATTCACCAAACGATGTGCTTCTGGCATCTTTGAGACACGTGAAACCAGGTGGATGGCTATTTATCTCAACCATCAACCGTGATTTCATTTCTTGGTTCACAACTATTTTTATGGGAGAACATGTCCTCAAAATAGTGCCATTAGGAACCCATACGTTATCCAAATACATTGACGAAACGGAAATGCAGGAGTGGTTCCGTTCAAAACCAGAGTTTGAAGTTGTTGCATCAGAAGGCTGTCTCTATTTGCCATTCAAAGGGTGGATATATAGCCCTACAAAAGAAATCGGTAACTATTTCATGGCTATCAGAAGAAAGGCATAAATAAGCAAGAAAAAGAACCTTGTACAGACAGAAATATATGAATAACTACCAATATGTATATATAAAACAGTGCAATACGATGTAATACATTGAGATGTTGAGTCATTGTGCGACCTCTTTTTCCTTTGTATCCTCTACTGGTTCATCAATGAATTGTGGTACTTCATTCGTATCATTCAAATATGACGGAACCCCGAGTCCTTCGCCCATTTCACTCTCCCAATCCATCTCTTCTCCCAATGCCTCTAGCTCTGCATCCAATTCACTTTCACTCAGCTCATCAGGGACATCATAGCTTGATCCCAAAACAGTTTGTAGTTCTTGTGCACTTTCCATCATCTCCATCATTTCATCTTGAAGATCCATAACCTTATCCACATCAATCTTACCATATGTCTTCTTCAACTCTTTGTTGGTTTGTTTCATAACATCATAAGTCATCATCGAGTTCTTCAAATTGTCTGTTGTTATTTGGGTTTGTGTTATATTCCAACTTTGGTTCTCCAACTGTTGCTTCTGTGACTCAATTTGGCGGCGTTGTTTAAGAAGTTGCATTGCTCTTGACTTCAAAGCTGATTTACCTGGTCCATCTCTCATACGGCTCAGTTTTTGTTGATATGTAGCCAATTCTGCATTCAATTTAGATAGCTTTATGTCCAAAGACGAAACACGCTCTTCAATCTGGTGTGCTGTGATTAGTATATGTGATATACATGGATAGGTTTGGTAGCACTTACACTTCCAATTGCGTCATTCAATGTTGGCTTTGGGGCCGTATTTTTTGAGCCAAATAACCTGTTCATGATTCACTGAATTTTATGCGACTCTCAGTCCCTATCAATTAAAATTGTGTATACTTTTTGTGCTTGATGAATAAATGTCAATACATTCATATGAATAATGAAAAAAATGATTTTTATTTAAGGTAAAAAAAGAACTATACATATACTATACTTAATATCGATAGAATTGAGTAATAGAACCTCATAATTCCACCCCATTCCTAGATGCGGACCAACGAATTAAGTCCCAGTCTTCAGGAGTAATATCATTCACTATTACCAGAGGAAGAGATTTCTGAATTTGCTTTTTGGAGTGATCTTCGTCTTCCGGTGGAGATGAGTCTTCTAAGGAAGTTGGTGCTAACCCATTGTAGACAATATCAGTAGTGGTGTGTTTGTATATCAACTTACCAACAAGACCATATGGGAAATTTGCTGGGGAGTTTAATGATGCTTTTTGTTTCAATACTGACTTCATGTCGTCAGAACTTACACCTTTCTCTAGCAAAATAGCACTGAACCCAGCAACGATTGGTGATGCCATCGAAGTACCTGATAGTTTTATAGCACCGTTATAATTTCTTGAATCCAAGCTTTCAACGAGTACACCTGAAGCAAATATGTCAACACATCTGCCATAGTTAGAGAACTGAGCAACAAAGTCATTGATATCGTCGATTGCACCAACCGTTATCACATCTTTTGCACTAGCTGGACTAACTTTGGAAGCTGAGGAGCTTTCGTTTCCAGCAGCAACAACAACCACTAATCCAGTCTCAACAGCAGCGTTGACAGCATCGTTCAAGATAGCACTGAAGGTAGCCCCCAACGAGAGATTAGCAACTGCAGTAATATTTTTGGATATTCTATCCGTGACTGCAAACTCAAGGCCTTGAATAATGGAAACCAACGAACCACTTCCAGATCCATTCAAAACTCTGACACTGACAAGTTCAACTTCTTTGGCGACACCATACGTTTTCGAACCAACTATACCAGCAACATGTGTACCATGACCATGTAGATCGAAAGTGGTATTGTCATCAGCAAAATTGACACTTCGGATAATTCTTCCCTCAAACTGGGGATGATCAGAAGCAATTCCTGTATCCAAAACGTATACAGCTACTCCTTTCCCTGTTTCGTTATAGTAATAATTAAAATCATCTGGACCTGGCAATTCTTTCAAAGGAACAACTGATGAAAGTCTGACCAAATGATTTGGTGCATGTGATTGAACAAACTTTGAATTCTTCACCTCTTCATTATTGTCACTATCATCTTTTTCCTTTTCTTTATCGTCTTCTTCACCGAAGATGGATACAGGAATATCTGGAAAGACATCTTTGATAACTGTACTTCTTTTCAAGATATCCAAAGAATGAGGATCTAGCTGAGCGACTTGGCAATGAAACAAATTTCCAATTTTAATATCGTTTTCAACTTTCAAGTTCTTGAGAATCTCAATACTCTCGGTATTAATCGTATGCATCTCCGCATTGTCGTCTAGCTGTTCAGATGATGTGAGATTTGTATCACTGTTTAAAGAAATAAGATAACGGCTAGCAGCAAGGACAGCACTAAGGGATTTCAATACTAGCAACAACTTCATCATGCACCTCTCCCAAGATGTTTACTACTTTCTCAAGCTAAGTAAGGTTTGAGTTGCGAGAATAGGTGAAAACTATGTCAAAAATGTGGTTTAATAACCTGGTGCTACATTGAGAACTGTTTAAGGCATCTTTTTGTGTCATTTAGAAGTACTCAATTCATGATAATCTTCCACTATCAACCACAAAAAGTCAAAAATGATGTATAGGCTTTTTGTAATTTTTAATATACCGGTGGACGGCTTTGAGAGTTCAAGCTGACTGATACAATATTTCAGATGGTATCACCAGAATCCCAATTACTAAGTAGAGTATAGTAGTAGTAGTTCATGTTATAGTTTCACTGTTGTAAGATTCTGTTTTAATGACACATATCATTGGACCTGCAGCTAAATGCAACTATCTCATCAAAGGAAAATTCGATGCTTTGGGACTATTAGCTACTTCAAAGCAAAACAAAACAAAGGGGAATTGTCTACAATCCGACACAGACCTAAATATTTGAGCTTTCTAGCTATATGTAACGAAATCATAATAAGTTTGCTTTAGTTGATGGCATTATGCAAGTCATGATTTCCTAATCCGGTAATTGTTTATTTTTGATTTGTTTACATTTTACCGAAAACAGTAATGTATATGAGTTGAGTTCTCAATGATATAGACAAAAACATTAATTGCGACCAAGCAAATCGTTTTTTTTTGCACATATGGGTACACCGGTAGTTCTTCATTGATAAACACCCCGTGTTCACTTTTTTTTAACTTCTACATCTAACATTGAACAGACCATCCACTACACTTGGGTAAAATAACTGATATCTACATACACCGGTGTGGTTAAAAGAGTTCAAAGCACAATAGCTATTAGTAGCTGAATAATCCGACAAGAACCAAGCAAATTTTTCAGCTATCAACATTACGCTAAAAGTCCTGGACAATCCTCTCTGAAAGCATATCAAGATCGAAGAAATTCATTGATCACATACACTCTTGTGAAAGAAAGAATCTGCTTGCTGGCGAGAAGGTTACTTTTGAAAACAGAACTGCCTGCACATTTCCAAGATCAGCATAGTCGAGTAGTACTGGTATAGAAGAAGGCTAAAACCATCATAAAATGAGTACTTTTGAAGAGAATTGGTTCCAGCCTTCCCACTCATCTCAACCGTCATTAGCTGCATTTTATGAAGACTACAAGAAGATCAAACAGATGAACGACGAGAGCACATCTTCGAAATCGCGACTTCCGATGCCCAACGAACTATTTGATCCTTATTTTGAAGGTTATAACGAGGTTGATGATATATTGAGTCAAACTTTAAACTCTTTACAAGAGCTGGATATTCCTGTTGGTCCATCCAATGATGGTACGCAAAGCAGTTTCTCCAAAGGACATTCTAAGAAGCCCAGTGGTACTGCAATTTTTGGATTTGCTGACCATAATAAAAATCTATCTATCCCTGGGTCTTCAGTTGCTTCACATGACGTATATAAAGATAAGTCAGATCCATTACTGTTTGAAACAGTTTCTGATCTTGAAAAAAATGTAAACTGCTCAAAAGAAAAAGACTACATCATCACAAATGACTCTCCTAACAATTACAAATTTCCAAACAGTACGTCCAATGACTCTAGTTCGTCCTTGTCTTCTGATGCCAATCAGAAAAATACGTCCAATGACTCTAGTTCGTCCTTGTCTTCTGATGCCAATCAGAAAAATACGTCCAACGATTCACAAAAGACTGTCCAAATCCCAATAGAGTATCTACAAAAACTGAAAAGTATGATAAAGAATTCAGAACATTTGGATATGGATACATTTCTCAATTACGCACTTGATGAAGATATAGAGAGAAGCAGCAATAAATTATCAAAACAAATATCAGATAAACAGCCTGTGCAAAAGCATTTCACAGAAAAAACAGACACTACTTCCATGAATGCTAAGCTCCTAGCTAAATCACTTCCACTTTCGAGTCAAAATGAACCCATAGGACTGGGGATTAAGTTTGATGAACACTTTTTAGACGGTAACCAAAGTGGGCAGCCATTTTTATCACCACCATCACAACCAGACCACTTCCAACAACAATTACAACAGCCCATAGTTAACCCGCACATACAGCAACCACAGCAGCATCCTCTGTATCAAGTACCATATTATCAGCAGCAGGCCTATGTTTCACAGCAATACTCACATCAGATTCCTCCACAACATGCACAATATCAAATTTCTCAAATAACACAGTTAGCACCACCACTACATCCCCATTTAGCAAACAATGTGCCAAATTTGGCTCATCAACAGTGTGAGCGGAAGATAATTCAACACAATCCTGCTAAATCTCATATTCCATATCAAATTGATTCTTCAGAATCTGAGTTTTCGGATGCACCAAAGACACCTTCCCCAACGCTGAAATCGCAAGCTAGGTTTGATGATAAGCCACCAGGTTATGCGACTTCACCAAGAAAGACAGGCATTTCTTGGACACCCATTTCCAATGGGAAGAATATGCCAATGAGTGAAGGGAGAAAAACTCATGACAAAGTATCCACCTTGCCACCTGGTGAAATTGACCTATACATTTCAGGCCCACGGGAGGACAAGACTTATATTTGTAACTTTGAGAATTGTGGTAAGATATTTACCAGAAGATACAATGTAAGAAGTCATGTTCAAACTCATTTGAGTGATAGACCTTACCTCTGTGATTATCCAAAATGTAATAAATCATTTGTGAGACAGCATGACTTGACAAGACATAAAAAGGTTCACACTGAATTTGCACACAAATGTCCTTGTGGTAAGAGGTTTTCAAGGCATGATGCTCTTTTCAGACATAGACAAAGACGGATATGCTGTGGTGGCCTAACTGACGAAGAACTGGCAAACTATCAACCAATAATGTCAAGTGCTCATAACAGTAGCGTAACTAAAGTCAAAAGACCTACCAGCAATATTGCAAAAGTTGACAACGACAAAGTCGCGAAGAAGCTGGAGTTTGATCTGATCAATAAAAGTCAAAAGAATCATAAGAAGTCTCCAAAGCTTCCACATGATCAAAACACACACAATGATGAAGGAAACACACATTCTCCACTAAAAGAAGAAGAAGAAAGTAACGTCTTCTATGACATTAGTTTCAATGAACAGTTTGATTTGAATGGGTTCTGATAGGTTCTGAGGGTTATGGTAATGGTTATAAAATGGATTGCTAATGGTTTCGTAAGTCTGTATCTTTCATGTACGTTTTTGTTTTTTTATATTGTATAATATATTTATATTAGAGGACTATTTTTATCAAAAGTTTTTATTTTTACCATTGACCCAAAGTTTTGTATTGCATTTTACAGAAAGCTATTGATAAAGGCATTCTGCTTACTGAGTCGTACCCTGTAATCTAGTTCATCATCAAAATCATTTGGATCAATAGGCTTGCACCATTTCACCACTTCATCTCGAAAATCTGGGAAATCAATTTTGGACTCTTTGAAACGGTTTGAAATAGTTTTGAGTAGCCTAGAGAACCAGTTTCCTGTTCGATTCTCTTCTTGGTGTGTGAGTTTCTTTGCCCCATCTGTTAACTGCTCAATTTCCAAATTACAAATAGGGCCTATGAATCTTTTAGGTGTGTAAACCTTGTGAACTTTCAAAAACTGGGGGTGTGATCTTTCAGGCTCTTGGAAGAAGACTCTATTCTCCATTTCAAGATTGAAAATCGAAGATGTAATGGAATCATCATCATCAACTTCTGTCAAGCACTCAACTAAATCATTGTCCATCATTTCAAAGTGATCTTCACCTTCATAGAGCCCCCTATAGATCAAATAATCTTCCATATCCGAGTTAGAGTCAACCTGATTATATTGATTCTGTGTTATGGAGCTATCCACGACTTTCTTTTCGAGAATAGAATCAATCGAAGGTGAGGGAATAGCCGTATCTTGTTCCACTATATTGAAGAAAGCAATCTCAGCTCTATTCCTATCCGCTTGACCATACTCGCTGGAAGTAGTGGAAACTTGAGTGTCCGTAGAATCAATAGATTCAAAAAGATATTGGAACTCAGCTCTATCAATACTAAGGCCGTGATTTGAGGAAGAGACTGAGAGACTACTCAAGGAGTCATCCCTGTAGCAGTGAGACTGGGAGGATTCTATGCAACACCTTTCGAGAGAAGTGTCATCCCCAGATACCGTAGCCAACATATCAGAATTTGTACCTCCAAATTCTTCTTCTGTATCTATCTCTATGGTAGTCACAGTCACTCTTTCAGAGGGACTAACAATATCGCTCGAATCGACATAGATTGTGGAGTTGGAACGTCTGGCATATGAGTCCAGAGATGAATACTGGAGAGGTGATGTACTGAATGGGAATGGACCAAGATTCGTAGTGAAATAGCCCCTTAGTTCAACAAAAGTATCTGAAGAGTTATCTGATGAACATGTACTGCCATGAATATAGAAAGTCTCCTGGAGAGGAGTATTTGGAAGTTGATAGATTGAAGAAGCTGGCGTTGAAAAGGGGGTAGGCGGTTCTGATTTTGGCGCACGGTTTGGTTTCATGGAATTCAGTCTCATTATCAATTTTTTCAACCTCTTGGTGATAATACCACGTCAAGATACAAATGAGAATTGTAGAGTAACGAAAGAACATATATATTATCTCAAACATTCGTTTCTGTTTGAATATTGCAGATGCTCAGTCAAGATATCATTATATATTTTCTGTTCAGTTACTAAGAATTGTATCGTAGTCGTTTGTTCTTGAAGCAAAAAAAAGCATAATTGAGAAGAGTAATCAAACAGAAAAAGTAAAGTTCCCCCCAATCCATCTGTTAACCATGTCTAATGCAACCTCTGGTTGATCATACGGAACCATATGTCCCGCATCATAAATTCTTAAGAAACTTAGACCTCCAAAACTTTTGAACTGACCTACTTCTCTTTCAGTTGCTGAATGATACCATGGTTGAAGCACTTCATCCCTATAAGAGTCTCCCAGAATCCAGTCCAGATCATTGGTCCAAGCATGATTACCCAACCAATTACAGATAAAATCCTTATCACCAGCATAAACTAACACAGGATATCCTTTGTTTAACAACTCGGAAACATATCCCTGAAAAGGCTTCGATTCATCTCCGGTTAATATGAAAGAGCCAAAAACATCGTTATTACAACCTTCAAAAATAGCAATATCAGACCCTAAAGCATCTTGTACTTCAGGAAGATTCAAATATTGATCTATATAGTCAAGAGCTTTGTAGCAAAGTTCTGAATTTGAGTCCTCACAGGGCCCTCTAATATCGTAAACATTGAGTCCAGTTTTTTCATAAGGGCTCAATAACCTAGCACAGTAGGTAGTAGCAGGAACACAACTAAAAGCATTTTTGAATTTGTAGCAAGTTTTTACTAGTCTTGCACATCTTGGGTATATTGTGTCCATTTCAGCACAGTCTTTGTCTTTGAGAACTTTTTTGTGACCTCCAAGGCCGCAAGCCATTGGCTGATAGTATTTATCTTGTACCAATGAGTCAACAATACCATTACCAATTAAAATCGACGATAATTCAAAAGACTTGTCAGCATGATTGATAATTTCAGAGGCAATGGCAGGTATATAATGACCAGCATAAGATTCACCACCAATGTGAAACTTGTTCTCTTTGAACTTAGGAAATTTTTGGTAAAACAACTCAAGAAAGATAAAAACGTCTTTTGCTGCTGCATAACTGGTAGATACTTTGGTATCTCCATAAGAATAGCCAACACCCACTGGTTGATCAAGAAAGATAATTGAAGCGTTGTTGTTCCACGAGTGCGGATTGTGGATTGGTTTCAAGTCTGCACCAAGAGACGATGGCCCCAACTCAAAAAACAAACCTGTCATTGATGAACATCCTGGCCCACCGTTCAGCCATAGAATCACTGGGTCATTAGCTGGATCGTTTCGAGATTCGAAAAAGTAATAGAACAAATGTTTATCCTCAAAATCCAAGTATCCAGAGTATTGTTCCACAGTATCAATATTCAGCCGCTTCGGATTGCTTTTGGAAACACGGAGATGGTACTCAGGATATTTAGGACTATCAACAGTTTCATATTTCAATGACACATCTTCCATGCTTTTCAGTAAACCACTCTGAACTGTAGACTGAGGCGTATACTGCAGCCCATTTCTATTGAAGTTATATATCATTGATTTCATTTCGTTGTAGGAGTATGTCTTCATTAGATCCCTCCATGTGGACATGACTTCCGGGATTGAAGCCACTTCATCTCTAGTCACACCAGTCAACTCCAATAACGTTTCCAACTCGTAGTTGCTATCCAATATATGACTTCCTAACAAGGGCAACTGTTCCTTGAACAAGGAGAAAGAAACATGTACACCACTCACTAGCGGTAATAGACTCAGAAGTGGTATTGTGATTGTGAACACTCTCATCTTCTTCTACACTTATGAAGGGGGGCTGGACCAGACAGTAAGAGTGTAAGAATGCAGAAAGATTATGTCATTACGAATTAATCTTTTCGTTATTTTTCAAACAGAAATATATATCAGTGCTTTAATGACATGTTAGACAGCTATTCAATGTCCATTAAAAGGCATTTCAAAGGACAAAGTACTGGAAACGCTCCAGAACCAGATACAGAATCAAGCGAAGATGAATGCAACCAGCAAATTACCGACGAGGAGCTTTCGGAAACGGAGATTGGACAGAATATCAAAAAGTCCCCCAGACCCACTTCTCTCAAAACTAGTAATCCAGCAGAGCAAAGCAAAAAAGAAACAGAAAAGATTAGTTGCACTTCTGTGGATAGTAATAGCAGTGCTGATAGTGAGACTGATAGCGAAGCTGGCAGTGATGACGAAGAAAGCGATAGCGACAGTGACAGGGGAGCCCTGAAACTGATGACACCAGTCTTTCTGTCGAAGAAGCAAAGAGAGGACAGAAAACAAAAAAAAGATGTACAGACAAAGGAAGACAGAGACCACTATAGAGCTTTGAAAACTTTGGAACTTTACAGAGAACAGGAGGAGGCGGCACGCAAGCAAGAAGAGCAACAAGGGCTTAATTTAGGTGGGATAGATGATACTGATGGACTCAATCCGGAAGAAGAACGCTCATTATTTGAACAGAGGAAGGTGGAAAGAGAAAGACGTCTGAGGGATAAACTAGAAAAGGAACAAGAAGAGCTAGCAGAGTTAGAACTCAGAAGACTACGAACTGAAGAGGAGAGAGATGAAGAATACAGACAGCAACAGAAACATCAAAAAGATACTGCATCTTCCAGTAAGATAAAGGGTGCCTTTTTCCTTGATCAAGACATTAGAAGCAGAAAACTCGAGGGTGATATAGAAAAGTATGACAAGACTTTGTTGCCCCAACGTTACAAACCACAAGCACATAGGGATAACCCTTGAATTTCCAATATACAATTCAAACTAATGGCATCATTATTTACTGCCTGTTTATCTATTTATAAGACTCGTAATAGTTTGAAAGACTCATCATTTGACTGCTGAATGATTTCAAAGACTCTATCAGTCACAGATGGGTCAATTTCTAACCTTTTCAACAACGAATGATCTTGAATATCCTTTTTTAATAGGTTGATATTGTCTCTCACTTTATGTCTTTTAGCTGCCAAAACATCTTCTCTGACATTTTGTAAAATTCGTATGTTCAGTTCTTTCACCTCGTTCAACTTGTCTTTATTGATATCTTTGTTTGACTTCATGTTTTTTGAAATCAATTGTTGAATAGATTTCGTGGTATCAATGATATTTACAGTGTTGTGTGATACCTTCCAACTTAGCTCATTAGGAATTTTAGGGATGGACTGATAAAGCTCGAGTACCCTTTCTGTATTAGCTGTTTTACCATTCAAAAACTTAGCAAGCTCCAAAATTGTTTCGAATGACCATTTCTCTATAGCAGTCAATTCAGACAAATCAAAGCTATGGTCAGTTACTGCCGAGCCTTTTAACAAATCCTCGATGAAAAACTGGATTTTATGATAGTTTTGAATATCTTTAGGTACGGTAGCCAAAATTTCAGATTTAAAATGTAATTCTTCGTTAATACCGATATCCCAAAAAACTCTCATATCTCTATTATCACTTTGCTCTTCGACGTTAAATAAACTTGCCCTATACTTCTCATAATTCGAAATCATCGATTTGTCATTGCATAATCTTCCAATTTTCAATCCTTGTAAAATAACATGTTGCTTGAGAGAAGAGCGACACATTTTTTTCTGAAACTCCAAAATGCTCTGCATTTTATTGAATGCACTTCGGTTAAAACCGATCTTGGTGTAATATATAGCTTCATCTTCGATCTTTTCAGCGTTTTGCAAAAATTTTTTTAGAAATTCATCATAGTTTGGTGAGATGGAACCAATCCTTGAAATCAAATAATGATCAAAGATATCGTGCTGAATGTTTTTGATTTTCAAGGTATCGTAGTGAAAACGGCTTTGACCCGTGCAATTTATCAAGTTGTATAGCTGGACCAACCATAATTTTAAATGAAATTCATGTACATCCGTGACACTGGCATTCTCCAAGATAATGATAGATAGAATTATATTCTGTGTCGAGAAGTTTTGCAATAATAAAGAACAAACAATGAATAATAAAAACTCGTCACCGACAAAGAAGTCCGTCTCAATTTTCTGAGAGGTAAGATATTTGTACTTTTTGTAGTTATTAACGTTTTCCTCAATGAAGTTAGGTTGTGTGAATATTGTATCTCTTGCCAGATAAGCTTTAAATTTAGTGAGGTTAACTGACCAAATTAATCCTTTCTCACCTTCTGGAACCTCCTGTCTCTTTAGCCAATCTAAAAATTTTGAAGAATCGATTGCATGGATATAATGCTTGATATCTGGAAACGCACAGTTTTTGGTACCCATCTTTGACAGATAATAAAATATCTGATCTTGGCAAGATTTTCCTTGTTGTAAATTCAACTCTATTCTAGCCAATAGTGAGTTTCTAGTTTCTCCGTATCCATCAATAAGCTTCACAACATCGTCTTCCCTTTTCAATTGTAGTCCACTTTTGATCAAGTACTTCCAAGAGTTGAAATCATCTAGCTTGTAATCAATGAGGACGAGATACGACAATTCAAACAGTTGTACCCAGTTCTCCAATTTGTCAAGTGTATCAAACAATATTATTTGCAATTCTAGATCTAGCTTATTCTTACCAATATATGCCCAAATTTCCTCAGGTATTCTGTCCCTTTGTTCATTTAGGCCCAAAAGTTTGACAAGTATATAAGTTTCTTGTTCTGTTTTCATTGGTTTCAAACTTTCAATAATCTTCAATCCCAATTTAGGGAATAATGTCTGTTCAATAGCAGAAGCATCAGGATTGATGGCACCGAGATATGAATTGAAGGCAGCCCAGAGATTGAACAGTCTATGGCTGCTCTGAAGATTCTTCAAAGATATACTTGCTTTCTGTAATACCCGGAAATCACCTGTCTCACATCCAAGATGGAACCAATTGGTCAAAATTTCAAAAGATGGATACTTCTTTGCTGCATTTTCAAACACTTGTTGGGCTTCGCTTCGCTTGTTACATTTTTCGAAAATCTTATTCAACAGAATTAACGATTTAATATCGTTTGGAGTCTTTGACATGATCTTCAAACAGTCATCCAAGGCTTCATCCTGCTTACCAGACTCCATCAACACATAATTATTCAACACTTGATAGTAAGTACTTTTCGGATATTTATTGATTAATTTCTGACATTGCTGGAGGGCAAACCGATAAGTGCCATTTTCAACAGCATTTAAGATTGCCTCTTCAGTAGCACTTGCCATTCTCAATTGAATATATTTCCTCAATCAGCGCCCTTTAGTGCTATTGTTCATTCTGACAGGTTAATTACAGACCAACAGTTTTTCGTGAGATTTGTGAAGCGCTTATGTAATGATTCTCAGTCGATTATGTCATCTGGTCTGACGTTCCGGGTAACTTCAGAGATGAGCTGAAATTTTTTTTTAAGCTTCTCTGTAATATTATCATATATAGATATAGTACAACGGAGATTTCTCACTTGATATTGAACCGGGTGAATATACATAATGAGTGCAATCTACAAAGCTCTGTCAGGCAAAGGTGCCAAGGTTGCTGAAGCAGAGGAGAAGAAGAAACATATAAACAGACAAAGGGTACTTTTGATTTCATCTAGAGGTATAACTTTCAGACATCGTTACCTGATCAAAGATTTATACTCATTACTGCCACATTCTAGAAAAGAACCAAAGCTTGATGGTAAAAAACAACTTTCACAGTTGAATGAGATTGCTGAACTATACAACTGTAACAACATACTCTACTTCGAGGCTAGAAAACATCAAGATTTATACCTTTGGTTGTCTAAACCTCCAAATGGACCAACAATCAAATTTTTCGTACAGAATATTCATAACACTGAAGAGCTGAACTTTACTGGTAACTGCCTAAAGGGATCAAGACCCTTACTTTCATTTGATGCTTCATTTGACGGCGAAGCCCATTTCAGATTAATGAAAGAGCTTTTTATCCACACGTTTGGGGTTCCATTAACCTCCAGAAAGGTAAAGCCATTCATTGATCACATCATGTCATTCTCTATAATTGACGGTAAGATTTGGGTCAGAAACTACCAAATCTTAGAACAAGCAGAAGACGTCAAAGACAGGGACGATAATGATGTTTCCTTGGTTGAAATCGGACCAAGAATGGTCTTGACACCAATTTTGATTCTTGAAGGTTCTTTCGGTGGCCCAAAAATATATGAAAACAAACAATACGTCTCTCCTAATTTCGTTAGAGCTCAGGCTAAACAGCAACAAGCTGCAGAAGCAAGAGCTAGACATGATGCTGCGGTTTCATTGAAGTTGAAGAAGAGAGAGAATGTTTTAGCTCTTGATCCATTGTCTAATGAAGCGCTATTTAAAGATCTCAAATAATAGCTATATCAAAAACCGGAAAACTGTATAATAATAAGGAATAGAAGCCAGAATTCATACAATGGAAATCAAAACATGACATTTGTAGCTAATATATGTATATGAATATAAACAGGTGTAATCTAAACTAAAGGTACAATTAAGATTGATACCCTAGTAAGAGTATCTAGTGTTTTTCTTCTTTCTTTTCAGCAGCTTCGGCTTTCTTTAGATAGTCACTTAGTCATGGAATGTTAGTAAAGTTGTTGGATGAACTCTGCAAAGGAACTTACACGATGAATTTTTCTTCTTCAGGAGAGGAAGCATTAATCTTTGGTGTGTTTGATGATGATGAGGAGAATGGGTTTGGCAAAGCAACTAGTAAAGTAGCACCAATGGTGGCTAAAGAGATCTGCCGTTCAGGTTAGTACCCATCAATCCCTTATTGGTGATCTAATCTGGGGGTCGCTACACATGGAAATCCCCAGAAGAGGTCTTTTCATATCTAGAATAAACATACGTAGTGAGCTGGAACGGTTTTACCTAAGATATTGTAAGCAGCAGCCATTTTAGAGGTGAAAATATACTATCTTTTGTAGTGAACTATAAAGTTCTGTATGATTTCATTCTTCGACTTGTTTTTTTTTTCACTTTTCATTCATAATTTCCGGTCTCGATCACCCACTCAAAACAGATCTAATTGGCTGAAAAGTATCGAAACAATCAGTAAAAGATAGAAATCGACAGTAATGCAAATTCAGTTACACGGGAAGTGAATAGATACACATTGATGTTAAAAAAGCACATTTGCATTTCTTGAGAGTGTTAACGCAGGCCAGATAATAGTCATTATAATAGGGCACGTGTATATCACGTGCTTTCCAATCCACATATCCTGTCTACTATCTAGTAGTTCTAATTTGTGTTGTAATCTACGAATCAAGAGCCCTAATCCAAGTCTTGAGAGGTCCAAGGAGATACAATGACACTGCCGAAAGATGTAGGGAGTGCTTTGAATGAGATGAGAGCGCGGTACCTGGCGACATTTGATGATGAACAGAGTTATAGAGTCATAAGACCTTATACAGGAGATGGCGCATATGACATAGAGGAACAATTTGGTGAAGTTCTTACTCGTTTGGAAAGCCCCCCTATACCAATAAATGTTCTGGAAGATGGTGATTATGGCTGGATTAAGCGACATGATAAAGGTGAAGAAGGTCATAATCCACAATCCACTGAGGGTACAAATGGAGACAATCGAGATGATAACCTTTACAATGGATATGGAGAGCTTACAGCTGGAAAACCAGCTATAGACATGAAAGGCAGTATTCTGGATAGACTTCACTTTCCAATGGAGAATGGACTTAGCTCAGAGACAAGTTCTATAACTACGTTGAGAGTGATGAAAGAACCAATGGCTGATCCAGTCTTGAAAAAGGGACAATATGCTCATAGCAAGTATGTTCCGTCTTTCACTAAACTGTTTCGCAATACTAGCAGTTCAAGCACATTAGAGAAGAAGAATGTTGGGAAAAATGGATTTTTTAGATCACTTCGAGAAAGCGACGATGAAGATGAAGATGAGGATGATGATGATTATGATGAAGATGGAGATGAGAATGATGATTATGATGAAGATGGAGATGAGAATGATGATAATACGGGTTCTACCTCTCATATAAGTGATACACTGCAAAGTATGGGCGAGGATGAAGATACTGAAGCTATGAATGCTGTAACTGAGTCAAATGTTGAGTTAAGCTCAACTTCACGAAGCTCACAAAATCAAACAAATGATCAAAGCGGAATCCTGATTAACCAACAGTTATCAGACAGTAATAATACTTCTGGCAATTACCATTTCAATGGAAGCAAGTATGTATACAACAATGGTGACTCATCATCTGATCACGATGATCTACTGCTAGATTCAGACTTCTCTGATGAGGATAGTGCTATGTTAAATGATACATTTGATAGCTCGGGTCTTCCAAGTATGGCAAAGTTCGCATCAAGATCAACGAAAGCTACTGATTCGGTGTTAGTATCGAGCTCCGCCTCACAGAGGAAAATGTCATTAGATAGCGCCAAATCAAAACGTTCAGTTCGAACTAAGAGAGCCGACTCTTTGAACCCTAAGATGATGTTTAACTCTGTCGCCAGCACTGAGCATAGCTCTCCCTTGGGTTTGAGAAATGTAAAGACATCATCCAATTTTGAAGAGCTTTTGAACTCCTCCAAAGATGAAGCAAAATTCAATAAGTCTGATATAAAACGACCACAGGGCTTGAAATCACAACTAAGCGAAATGTTGAACAAAACCCTCAATTCGAGCTCCTCCAATCCGTTGGAATATTTTGAATTTGTTTCCGCAGATCAAGTCACAAATCGTCGAGACTCCATTGATCTGAAAGTCTACCTTCCAACCTCTATGACACTGATGGTGAAGGTCAGAAAGACCTCAAATGTTTTTGATACAATTGGGTACATTCTTTATCTTATAAATAAAAGGTCCCTAAATATTGCGGAAAGTTCAAAGCTTCTAAATGCTAACTGGTGGTGTTTGAAGTTAATCGATGAGGATGGAGAACCATATGAAGGCTCGTTTGGGCTGATGGACAGATCAGCACAATTATCTTCGTATGGTGAAGATGAAGTTGCACTTTTGCAGGTATCAGAGGAAGAATTCAGAGCAAACGAATCGTTAACTCCAATGCCCAAGTCGCAAAAATCAGAAAAAGGTGGCTCAGCAAAGTCATCTCCAACAAAAACGGTCTCTCAAAACAGTTACTATAAGAGTATCATACCTGTAATTGATAACGATGTGAAGGATTCAAAAACCGTTACTTTGATGATTTACGATTATCCATCGGATTTGCAGGGCACTTCATATGTCCCTTTAGAATTTCTGGTAACAGATAAGCTGAAGAGTGTACTGGAAAAATATGCCAAATGGAGAAGGATTGACATGCATGAACTAGTACTTAAGGCAGCTGGGGAAAACTATGTTCTCAATCTCGACGACGATATCAGTTCATTAGATGAAAACTACAAGCTAGAGGCTCTATCAAAAGGTAAGGCTAGAGAATTGAATCTAAGGAAAAGAAACATTTTAACTGCTAACACTTTGCCAACGATCAATTCAAACCTTACTCCACAGACCCTTGTTGCAGACCCACTACTAAATAACACTGAAAATGGCAATACTTCTGAAGACCCTTCAAAAAGTTCGAGGCAAATTGCATATAGTGATAAGTCTTCATTGTTTAAGCAAGGGTTAGCCTCATCGCTTAAATCCAAAAGTCTTACTAAGGCATCATTTAGTCGCCAGCCACAAATAATTACAACACCTGATACAGCACTTAACGGGGAATATCAGACATTTACTGTCTGGAGAAGACTTCCAATGTCATTCATCAATCGTCACGAAAGGGAGCTGGCCATAGATGGTGATTATGTCTATATCATGCCCAAAGATGAAAAAATATGGTATGATACTAATTTCAAAACAACAACATTTCATATCAGCAGGATAAAGTCTTGTAAAGTTAGTAACAGTGTGCCTTCCAATTTTAAGATTGTTGTGAACAAGACTAAGGGCCCGAAGAGATACGATTTTGAGGCACTTAATAGTAAAGAGGCCCATGAAATAATTGATAGACTTAAGAATTTAATGAAAGCATATCAAATCAACACAACCAAGTGATCGAGAAATATTGAACTTTTTAAGAGAACACTGGATCGGTATTTTTATCGGTTTCAACGGTGAATAATGAATATAGTATTAATAATGATTGTATAAAAGGAAATGAAAACTAAGTTGAACTACCTGGTAATGATTTTATTTCTTCCCACCAATGTATCTGCAATTTCCCTAGTGGCTTCCCAGTGTATGAACTTTGGCATTCTCTTGCTTAATGAGGTCTCAAAATCATACACTTGTCTTATACCAGAAAATTTCAGGTGTGATCTCTTAACACCAAGAACAGATGCAGTGTTACTAATTTTAGTGTCAGAAAGATCAAACTCACGACTATCACGAATACCAAGTGAATCTAGAAATTCAGACTGTTCTTCAATAAACTGAATTGCTCTAGCTGCTAATCTGGTAGCTCTGGTACGGTCGATAGGTGATGGTAACGAACCTTGTTGAACATGACCAGGTGTGGCTATTTTTGCATCAAATCTACCTGCAGCTTCATCCGTAATTATATCTGCAATAACTTGGGACGTTAAGACTTTAGAGGCCGATTCTGATTTAAGGATCAACTTACCAGATCTTGATTGACCTTCGGCCAATGCAAATGATTGTTTTAAAGATTGAATATCCAAGTCTAGTTGATCTAAAGAAATCCCTTCTTCAGGAACGTAGGAGGCTTGTGCACCGCATGCCAATTGGGCCAGAGAGGCAATATAACCAGAATTGCCACCTTGAACATCAACAACAAATGTACGACCTCTTGTTGATGACGCAGATTGCTTGACAATGTCACAATAATCCATTAATGAGTTTAGACAAGTATCAGAGCCCAGTGAATACTCGGTACCAGGAACATTGTTAGATATGGTAGCAGGAATACAAACCATAGGAATTCTGAAGGCTGGATAATCATTTCTTGCTCTTTCCAATTGATGCAAAGATACAAAGGCCTCAAATCCACCAACAAGAATCAAACCATCGAACTTATACTTATCAAAATAATATGAGACTAACCCAATATCAGCATCTTCAGGAGTAGTTCTATTAGTACCAATTTCAGAGCCACCTCTCGAAATCCAACCCTCGATATCCAGCCAGTTGATAGATCTGACTGACTCATGTCTAGCAAGACCAGTGAAACCGTTGTGGATAGCATAAGGAGTATGTCCTCTAGACATACAATATGTGGCCATGCCATACACAGCACTATTCATACCACCAGCAGGAGCACCAATATTGATGATCGCAATTTTCTTTCTTTTTTCAGGGGATAAGGCAGGCTCATTGTGATCAGCTGAATTCATTGCCATAAAATTGTTCAAGTGTTCCACAAACTCAGTATCTCTGAGAGCAATAGCTTTTTTGAAATTTTTCTCGGATATTGCAACGGCAACTTGTTTTGTCAACTTGACTGCTTCAACTAGAGGTTGTCTCACAATCTTGTTCTCAATAACACCAATCATAGGGGATGGTGTCTCAGGTGTACTTTCCAAAACAGCTTTAACAGCTTCGACACCTTGTAAAGTTGCTAGAATTCGGTCAAAAGCTACAGCAGTACCACCCCTCTGAACATGACCAAGGGTTGTGATCCTTGTATCCAATCCCAATCTTGAAACTAGCACATCCTTAACCTGCTTAGAAGTAATAGGTGTCAAGTCAGCAGCAATAGCTCCTTCGGCGACTATGACAATAGTTTTTCTTTTACCCTTGGCCCTATGTTTACTAACAATATCACACATCTGGTCCTCCCATTCTTTGGAAGAGGCTGGTTTCTCTGGTATTAGTATGTAGTCTGCGCTAGTTGCGATACCAGCCATAAGAGCTAACCAACCACAGTGTCTACCCATTACTTCAACGATAAAAGCACGTGAATGTGAATTTGCAGTTGCATGAATGTAGTCAATGGCTTGACAGATTCTTGCCAAAGAAGAGTAAGCACCTATTGTTGAGTCAGTACTTGACATATCATTGTCAATAGATCCTACGGTACCACAAATATTCAAGTGCTGATGTCTGTCATGCTGTTCTTGTGTTATCTCTCCATTGGTTAGCAGTTCGTTGATTAAGGATGACCACTCTTGTCTGAACAAGTCAGCTCCTGTTAAGGAGCCATCACCACCACATACAATCAATGCATCAATATCTGAATCAATGAGATTTTTAGCACCTTTCAATCTCCCCCATCTCTCTCTAAATTCTTTACATCTGGCTGTACCTATTTTAGTACCACCCTCATTCAACCAACCTCTGACACTTTGCCAGTCCATTTCCTTGATGAATTCATCACCCCCCTTGACTAGACCCTCATAACCTTCATAGATAGCGAATGCTTTACATCCTCTGTAGATAGCTGCTCTGACAACTGCCCTAACACATGCGTTCATACCTGGTGCATCACCACCAGATGTCATTACTGCAATGTTCCTTTGTGGTGGATTAGGAGATGTCTCAACATAGGCTGCAGTATAACTAGTAGAAACACTTGCATTCAAAAATTCAGGCTTTCTATAAGGCGGTGGAATGGTGGAAAGTGGATGAGTTAAGGAGGTAAAACCAACTAGGTAACCCAATGGATCAATAGTATAAACTTCGACTGGGGCTAGATCTGAGGGAAAAGCTTGCCATTGAGAGCCACTGTTCTTGATATTTTCATAAACGTAACCAATTGAATCAGTTTTAAATACAATATTCGCTTTCAATGATCTCCAATCATTAGAATTGCTATAATATTCGATGTTTCCTGAACAAAATGGCCCTTTTGGATCCACAATAATCTCAATGGACGCACTGACCTCCGGAAACACTTGTCCTGAATTCAATAAGGCCTTCTTCTCGGTCTGAGAAAGGAGCGTGAACCCAATCACATTCTCATAGTATTTGACTGCATCTTCCATGTCCTTCTTGCAAGGGGCTTTCAAGGCGAAAGAATATGTTCCATTCACTATAGGTTCAGTTGACATGATTGGAGTGTATATGTGGTCAACAACTGAATTACTACCGAAATGAGGTATATATGGTAAAAGTATTTCCTGTGTAATCAAAATTATCACTTTTATGCCATCTGATGGTTCATAATGAAGTGTTGTATGAAAAGATATCGGAGTTCCGGAAACGGATACCCTCGGTTTTCAGAGTATGTGTCAGTTTCCACCAATTACATGTTAAAAGTAGAATGTGGAAAATAAGAATATGCTAAATGTGAATATTGATTTCTATATTGTTTGGCTGACTCATTGATCAGCGTTGAAGTGTTGCAGAGTGGATTTCGAGTTAGACTCATAACGTTTCTTGCAATTTTCAACTTCAATCAACCATGCTTGAATACAGTTACCGCAACAGAAGTTTCGTCTCACAGGAATTAGTTTCTGCAACTTAAAATCCCACCACTCTAGAGATTTTGCCACTGGGTCAATGCAGATTTTATCACATACTGAACATGTTTCGTCATAGATCTTTTTTTGAAGAGCTTTTGCGATTTTGAGCTGCAAAGATGTTGGTATTTTCTTTTTCCATTCAACAGTATCAGTAACTGTTACATGATAGTTACTGATTGTGCGCAAGGCTAGCTCAGATAATCTTGGCACTGGCGTTATTGCCTTTGTCAGATCCTCCTGCGAAATATCTGAGGCATTTGATTGTGACAATGTCAAGAAGGGGTCTTTGAATTTCAAAACTGAAACAAACCTTCTCACATCAATATCATTGTTTTTACTTTCATTATTAATGCAGAAATATGTGGATGGATCTTGATCTTTGAGTTCTATCAATTGTGAATTGGGTCTGACAAGAACATTCACCAATTTTGGTAGTTTCAAAATTTGATATGGTAACACCTTGATCTCATTCGAACCAATGGACAAGTATGTTAGTTTTTGTAACTTTTGAATCTTACCAGGAACTTTTTTTAGCTTGTTGTCTCTTACAGACAAAACCGTAATATTGGAGATGTCAAACAAAGAGGGTGGTAATATTTTCAGTCTGTTGTGTGAAGCATAGATTTCAATATCAGGAACCTCCACACCGTTACGGCCATAGCATATAAGATCCTTCATGTCTTCAATATTATCAGGGAGAACTTTGAGTCCCATACCATCAAGATGAAGCTGAGGTTTACCATTTTCAAAACACTCGTTGATAATTCCCTTTGTTGTGATGTTCAGCTCTTCATCATTTTGTTCGTTTCCGTCAGCCTCGAAATCGCTACTCACATATCCTTGAACCTTGTTGAGTGATGTTACATTGAAATTAACCGTTGTGTCATCTGAACCGTCAGTATGGGAACTATTTGGTACTACCGTTACTTGGGACGTGAAGAAGTTATCATCTTCTGGATAAGGATCGATCTGTGGTGAACTGTTCAGAGTGAATGCATTACTAACTGGTGGCGATGAAGGTGTGTTGTTCCTGTCCTGTGTATTCTGGAAGTTATAGGAAGAAGACTCTGAACTTGGATCAAACGAGTGAGATGATATGAATTTGGAATTGAACTGTGAATCATCACTAGTTAAAGCCATATCGGATGATGGGATGGAACTGTTTGCAGGTTGTCTTCTCTTGTTTCCTTGCTGGTTCTGTATCAGTGATCTCTTTCTCAAGTTAAGACTAGCACCTTCATTTTCTGTAGTCTGTCGCGTATGAAATCTTGTCCCACCTGCATCCTCGTCACGCGTTTTACGATCCCTTGGAGCTGGATTCAATACATTAGCATCCTCTATTCGTGAACCATTATACCAAAAAGGATGAAGCGGGTTCTTCTTCTCCATTGACAGCAATACTTCTCTTTTCGGGTGAATCGAGGTTCTTATCAAGTATTTATTTACCTTTTAATGATCTACACAAAAAGACATCAAACAACTTCGCGAAAAACATTTTCTTATTGTCGTTCAGAGGTATTATTGTAATAATGCGGTGCTAGTTCGGTAAGCCACTTTTGTTGAATAGGCATGCAA
This sequence comes from Komagataea salicaria, assembly GCA_003707885.2. NCBI lineage: Eukaryota > Fungi > Ascomycota > Saccharomycetes > Phaffomycetales > Wickerhamomycetaceae > Komagataea > Komagataea salicaria. The sequence continues at coordinate 167,016 of PPMB02000003.1, forward strand.
TTTCTCATGAACTCTTTGCTGGTAAGAACCAGTTCATGATAAATGAGAAATTTTGGGGGTGGCTTCACCTTGTAGACGACAGAAGAAGGGTGAATATATACAGACTGATTTCTCTTTAATGATCTATAACCATCACCATTTTTCGACAGTCGAGCTGTATTGGGAAAGAATCCAGATACTATGGACTTCTCTATGTTTGTCACTAGATTCTTTAGATCCTTATTACCTTCATTGTTCTCCGATCTAACCATTATTTCAACTCTATTACATAGATTTTGTAGTTGATCTCTAACATTTCGTGCCCTCACAAGAGATTTGTATTGAAGAAAGTTGTCACGACACCACTGGGTCGAGTATCCAGAGTCAACCCACTGGTTATATATTTCCAGCAGGGTGAGATGGTCACTAGATTTTTTGAATGCATCCCGCGCGCTATCTGCCATCAACTTTTTATCCTTGGGTCTGAAGAATAGTGCTGCTGATTCGCCTAGCATTGAGATAATAGACAATACTTCCTCAGTACAGTTGAACTTTTCAGATGATAAGAGAACTTTCGCTAGCATAGGATCAGTCGGAAATTCTGCCATTTGTCTACCCATTTTTGTAAGTTGGCCTTTAGCATTCAATCCTCCTAAGGCATAAAGCAATTCAAGTGCTTTTATTAACGTATCACTTGATGGGGGGTCCATGAAATCAAAATGGATAAGATCATTAATCCCTAGTGATAGAAGTAACAAAACAACACTTGCAAGATTTGTTCTCAAGATTTCTGGTGTTGGATTGCTTGGAAGATCATTGAAATAAGACCATTTAGTATACAGCCTAAAGCATTTTCCAGGGCCAACACGACCGGCCCTACCAGCTCTTTGATCCGCTGATGCACGTGAACATGGGGTGACAATCAGACTTTCCATACCGGTACTTGGATTATAAACATTTTCCTTGACGAAGCCAGGATCGATGACATACACGATTCCATCAATAGTGATAGACGTCTCGGCGATATTGGTTGCTAAGACCACCTTTCTTGCATTGTCAGGCGTGGGTTCGAATATTCTTTGTTGTAACTCAGAAGGTAAGTTGGCATATATTGGACAAATAATCATATCTTTGATTCGGGATCCCAGCTTTTTGCAAGTTTCAGTCAAATTCTCAGCCATCGATTCGATCTCATCTTGACCTGTTAAAAACACCAAGATATCACCCGGACCTTGAGACGTATGTATCTGAAAAACCGTAGTAATTGCAGCATGAACATAGTTTGACTCTGGCTGTTTGGTGTAATGGATGTCAACAGGAAACCTTCTTCCAGGAATATTGAATATAGGAGCACCATTGAAGTAGTCACTAAATTTCTCAGCGTTCATAGTGGCAGAGGATATCAAAAGCCTCAAGTCTGATCTATGTTTACAGATGTCTTTTACCAAACCAAAAAGAATATCAGTATGTAGTGTTCTTTCATGTGCCTCGTCAATCATGAGTGCAGAGTATCCACTCAATTCAGGATCTGCAAGAAACTCTCTGAGTAACATACCGTCTGTCATGTACTTTACAACAGTCTTTTCATTGGTTTTATCTTCAAATCTAATAGAGTAACCTACCTCATGTCCAAGTCTCACTCCCATTTCATCTGCAACTCTGGTCGCAACAGACATAGCTGCAACTCTACGAGGCTGGGTGCATGCAACTTTCATACCATTTGCAGTATAACCAGCTTCAAACAGGTATTGTGGCAGCTGAGTTGTCTTACCAGAACCAGTCTCACCGACAACAATAAGAACCTGATGTTCTTTGATGGCTTTTAGAAGTTCAGTCCTATAATGGTAGACGGGTAGAGATCTTCTTACTTCATCCATTGATTTTATTCTAGCTTCTTCTTGTTTAATCTTGCTTTCTAGCACCATTTGTTCTTCTGTCATTGTGGCAGTGCTAGAATCCAAAGTAAACTCGATATTTTGCGATTCATCAAAGACATAATCATACTGATCCTGGTTTGGGGCAACGATTTCATCTGGATGAGATATCTTGGTTTTCTTCACCTTTGAAACTTGTTGGTTCTCCCATTGATCATAGTCTGATATGGCTTGTCCTGTATCTTTTTGTTTGGCATAAAGTGCTTCTTCTCTCCTCTTCCTATGAATTTTACCATCTTCATCTAAATAGTCGTCCTGGATTGAATACCCTTCTATGTTATCTATATTTCTCTTCTCCCGAAGTAGGGAGAGAACTTCCCTTTTATGCCTAATCTCCGTCCTCTCTCTCTTAGTGAGATTTTCCCAACCGAAATGCTGGACATCCTTTTCTAAATCTTCGACTTCCTTTTCCAGCAGATGGAACCTCTCTTCTTCTCTTTTGGTCAAGTACTTCTGCCTGGCTATTAAACGAAGTTCTTCCACATCTTCGTTCACGATAGTCTCTTTTTTTTCTGCTTTATCATGAGCATATTCATATTCAGTGCCTGAATCTCCTGTGTTCCCTTCTACGTTAGTGCTTGTTGTTATATCCTCCACTTCTTTCTTTTGTTTATCTCTATCTAGTCCACTGACAATACCCGTTTCCTCATCTTCTGAGTCACTACTCCATCTATCTAAATCTTTCTCTCTCCTCTGTGAGTTCATAGCACGTTGGCACACAAATGAAATTTCAGTTAACAAAATACCAAATACACTTCCTTGTGTTCTTTTGTTGGCTTTGGAGCCCAATACTTAACCTGGCTTATTACAAAAGGTTTTGAAAACCTTCATATTGGGAAATTACTGAATTGGTATTTTTGAAATCTATGACACAAATTAAAAAATGACCAGACTGAAAGTGAAAGGTGAACTAATGAGAAGATCACTAGCTTCAATAAAACGATGGAAGCCTCTCCAGTAGCAGGAAAAGCTGGAAATCAACAGAATCTAGTTGGTAAAGGAAAACTACGTACGTTGAAGAACATAGCATCACAAGAACCGTTTTCTGAAGATAGTGCATTGTCAAAGAAGAGAGATGCAAACGATAATGGACATTACAATACGAGAGACAAGGCCTTCAAAAAAGATGAGATCTACTATGTACCACCTTGGACAGAGCCTTATATTATTGGAATAGCAGGAACTTCCGGATCTGGTAAGACAAGTATAGCTAATAAGATAATCCAGGAGATAAATACCCCATGGACAGTCTTGCTTTCATTAGACAATTTCTATAAAGAGTTGACCCCTGAACAGAAAGAACTAGCATTCAAGAGTGAGTATGATTTTGATCATCCCAACGCAATTGACCTAGAAGAGGCATATGAATGTATACTATCCTTAAAAGAGGGCAGAAAAACAGAAATACCAATTTACTCATTCGAACAACATGCTAGAACTGATAAGTTTCTCACTATCCATGGAGCGAATGTCATCATCATTGAAGGCTTATATGCCTTATATAGTGAAAAACTTAGAAATCTCATGAGCATGATGATTTTTGTGGATACTGATTTGGATATCTGTTTAGCCAGAAGACTAAATCGGGATATTGTCCACAGAGGTCGGGATCTTGCAAGTGTCTTGGAACAATGGTCACGTACTGTGAAGCCAAACGCTGAAAGGTTCGTTAAACCCACAATGAAATATGCTGATTTGATCATACCCAGAGGTTCGGAAAATACTATTGGTATTGACTTGTTAATACAGCACATTAAAAAGCAATTGCTGTTGAAATCAGAGGCACACCTTTCTAAACTCGAAATGTTAACTGGGAAGAAGGATGTCAATAGCGAGAACTATCCGAATCTACAGATTTTAGAATCAACAAATCAACTCAAAGCAATAAAGACTATTTTGTTGAATAAATTTACATCTAGAGATGACTTTATCTTTTATTTTGACAGAGTTGCTACCACAATGATTAACAAGGCATTGGAGTTCAATAACTTCAAAGAAATTGAAATAACTACCCCATTGAACGTTACTATGAAAACTGTTTCACCATCTGACTCTGTTTGTGCTGTAAATATCATTCGCTCTGGTGATTGTTTCATGCACTCTTTGAGAAAGACTATTCCAGAAATTGCCATTGGTAAACTTTTGATTCAATCAGATTCAACAACTGGAGAGCCTCAACTACATACCAAAGCTCTACCAGCCGATATAGGTACCAATAAAAGAAAAATTTTATTACTGGAAGCACAAGTTATCTCTGGGGCTGCCGTAATAATGGCGATTCAAGTATTAATTGATCACGGCATCAATCCGAATGATATTACAGTGGTTTGTTACTTGGCTTCTGAGATAGGTTTGAGCAGAATTTTGAAGGCCTTCAAGAAGGTGAAAGTGGTTGTTGGAGAGATTGGATATAGGAAGGAGTTGGAATCTCAAAACTGGTTCAGAACAAGATTCATAGACGAAAAATATTTTGGTACTTCCTGATTAGCATTGATAGATTATTTGAAATAGTATGGATATATGTATATATATAACTCTGTGTATGTGGTAAAAAAAAGCGAGAGGCTGTTAGTTTGTCCTCTCTAACCCGCATCTTATGCATTGACAGACACATTCATTAGTAGACCTGAACTAAAACCCCATTATTCTCATCAATATAAAACCAACAGTGACCACAACCAAATATGCAAAAATTGAGGAAGGAACTCCTGCTGTGATAAAGTTGCCCACTGTCAAATATCTTTCTCCGAAATCATCTACTAGAGATATCGCAGTCACATTAGGGAAACCAGATGTAGGTAATCCCATTGCGCATGAGCACAGGAAGGCTGCAGACATGATAAGCAGGTTAGGATGAGGATCATCCAATTTCGCACCAATCTCAGCAACTAGCGGAACAATAATTAAGGCAGCTACAGTATGGGATATGAATGTTGCCATTACCAGAATCAAACCACCAAAGACAAGAAGTATTGAAAACAATGAAAGGTGTTCAACTCTTTGCTGAATCTCAAAAGCAATAGTCTCTAGAAGTCCAGAGGAGGAAACACCTTTACCTAATGCAATTCCACCCATAGCCAAAATAACAATAGTCCATAAGAAACTATTAAAATCTTCACCAGTCAGAATACCCGTTCCGAAAAACAGTAGCATTGGAATAATTGAGATGATGCCCATTTCACCAAAGATATCTTCTAACTGATGTGCTAAACACCAAAGGACAATAGTTAAAAGGGTAACACCTGATATGAACCATTGGGTTTTGGTAAATTTATCCTCAAGATGTCTAATACCCGCAATGGTTATTGGTTCTTTGGAACTAAAGAAAACTAGAAGGTATAACCAAATGATAACCAAAGATATTATACAAACTGGAATTGCGATTGCAAACCATTGACCCCATGATGGCTGCGGGTCCATAATACCAATTGATATGATATTCTGTGGAGAAGCAATTGGAGATGCCATACCTCCGATATTGGAGGCCAGAGCAATACCGAGAACCAATTGTTTTCCAAACTGAGAGCCACGAGGTAATGTTCTGAGCAGAGATTGGATGATTGAGTAACACAAAACTGGAGCTGCAACATTTGAGACCCACATGGAAACAAATAAAGCAACAGCCATTATTGTCAGTAATATGACTTTTGGGTTGGTACCAGCTTTGGATAAAATCCAAGTGGACACAACTTTCGCTATGTTATACTTAGACAAAGCGGCTGCCAAAGTAAAGCCACCCAATAATAACATGATGACAGAAGACCACATTTGAGAGAGAATAAACTTTGAAGACTCTTCTGGGTTCAATCTGTTACCATCATCATCTTTCATCACGCCCAAAATGACCAACAATAAAGGAACCAATAAGGATGTGACGAACAATGGGATTGTTTCAGTTGCCCATAAAAGTGATGCACAGATCAATATAGCAAAACAATTTTTTTGTTCCGGCTCAGAGAACGGTGAGACTAAAAGCAGAGTCACTGTAATGAGGGCAATGAAAAGTAATTTGAAGACTCCACCACTGAGAAACAGCTGCCCTTTCACTTGGTCTTCTTCCCCTACTAGTACTTCCTTAGAATTATTTCTTCGAGCTACTGAGGCTGCTTGTGCTCTTCTCTCCAAACCAATCATGTCTTTCCAAACTGTATTTCTTTCCCAAACAACATGCTCTCTCAAATGCAGTCTTAATTCTGACTTTGCTGTTTCAATGGAGCCATTAGTTGCCAATGATGCATAGATCTGAACCAGCTTCTCAATCTTCGATGCCAAAGTCTTTTCCGTATCTGGATTGAAAATATAGGAGCCTTTCAAATTGTTTTCAAGATACTGTGGCTTCAATTTGGTGTTAAGGGATTTGTCAAATTTCTTTAATGCCTTAGTAAAACCTGTTCTATTTAATTCTATAAATGATTTAAGTTCAGATAATCCAGTGAAAAGAGCAATAACTCTTCTTTTTAACGTAATTCTTATATCTGCTAGAATTGATGCTGAATTCAACTCATCATACTCGGTATCCCAAAAAGCAGGAGATCTTGATCTTAACAAAGTAGAGTTGCGTCTGACTCTATTGGCCAAAGGTAAAGAACTTCTTCTTCCTCTATTCGGTCTATAAAGTTGAATATCGTCGCCATCTTCTTCATCCTCAGAGATTTCACCCTGATCCTGATTGGAGACTAAAGACTTACTTCCAGATATTGTGGAAGGGATAGACTTGTGGCGACGCAACCCATTTGAATGCATCTCAGTAATCTCGTTTTGGAAGTCTTCAAAATCATGTTCCAGTAGGAGAATATCTTCATATGCAGTCACTTCACGCTCTTGATAGAAGCTGTCCACCTTCCTCAGCTCAGCATCAAGAGCAGCAGTGAAAACCTTCACAGCATCTCTGACTTGGTTCTGATCGCCAGTGATTAAATACGAAGCTTCATTATCAGTTCTGTTAGCTCGTAGTTCGGCAATAGACTCTCTTTGTAGGTTATAGATGAGCTTCTTTAGGTTGGAATAGGCAATGTACTTGGTAGACCATTCAGGCACAGCATTAAATTGCAGAGAGTGAGAGAACTTCATACTAATGGAATATATGATCCAATTGTAGTTCTAAGACTTTACTTCAAGACTTTAAATGCTCAGTTACTTTCGTCTCTGTCGTAACTTCTCCCTGTAACAATGTGAAAGTCTTGTTTAGTTGGGAAGAGGACTATAGTTTCGCGATTGCATTTTGGGTTATTTTTTACAGTTGTGGTTTGGTCCGAAAAAAAGGGACGAGACGAAACGTGGGCCTAAACACTTGGCTGGGCGTGAGCCAAGCCAGAGCTGAGACATTTGAGGTTTTCACTCTCAATGAGTACTAAGTTACAAGTCAACTACTTCCCAAGCCTCAAACGTAAGCATAGAATGAAAGCAACTTGAGAAGATAGTACTGTACATTTGGCAGTGATAATGTATAATATACAGATTTCATTAGTCTATCTTCTATTACAATTAATTGCTGGACACAATCGATACATAATACATATCAATTATAATGACTCTTTTGTTGGCATATCCTCAATTGCATTTAGCTTTGAACATATCTAATACCTCAATTACTTTGGATTGGTGGATTAGAAAATCTATATCAAAGGTGTCTCCATGAGCTTCAGTTTAAATAATAACAACATGTGAAAATGGAACCAAGTTAACCAATATGTCCTCACGAATTACCGATTGCATAAAGTTCTAGTCTCTAGTTCTGCCTTCTTATTCTACAGTCTACTATTTTGTTTTGCCTTTTTCTCTGCCATTGTGGACTTACACTGATGTTGTGTAACGACACAAAACCGCATCAGTCTCACAAACCCACAAATTTGAGATTGGGCTCACAGAAAGATGCTAGTATGAAGAAAAGATGATGTGAACATTGATTGGCAAAACAGTAAAGCCCCACCTGTCTCGTCTTTGTTGGAAATGTTGTTTCGTCAACGTGGAGAAGACCGCTGTGAAGAGCAAACCCCTGATGTAGAACCTTCCAATAACGATGAAAGGTATGATACTTCTGTTGATGACACAAATGTGGACAAAGAACCAACCGAGCCAAACGCTTCCCTGGTTGTCTCAGAAATTCCAATCAATATCATATCAAATCCGGCAAGTACAGAGAAATCAGCGAGTCACTCCACTGAATCGCGCTCAATTATAATTACTGGGTTTAATGATGATGGTGCTGATGTGATCGAAAACCCTACGTCCTATATGTTGGATACGGATACATCTGTTGAAGATAGTGAGACTCAAAGACTTTCCACTGAACTTTTGGCGGGTTCCAAACAAACTTCTCTACGCGATGTTTCGAGCAATTATTCCAAAGTAAAGTCACAAGGGTCAGCTTCAATTCGTACCGTTTTTAAATCAGATATCAGATCAGCACCTATCTGGCTTCAAAAGACACAGACTAAAGATGGAGAAAGGTCTACCAGAATCATGGAGTTGAGCAACACTGATGGTGGAAATTCGAGTAGAAGAGAAACAAGAAGATTGCTTTCTTTGCCAATGTCTACAGCAAGCTTCACAACAGCTGAAGAGAAGGAGTCATCAAAGAAGTCAGATGGGCTCCCACTGCCCATGAAAATCGAAACTCCAAATTTTGAGTCTTCATCTAATATGAAACATGTGTTGTCTTCTAAAACAGCTTCATCTTCACAGGAGCGACAACAACTGGATCTTGAAGATCAAGATGAACAAAACAGGAGACAGAAGTCTCTTCAAAGGCAATCCGTACAAGATGCTTTGTTCAGGAAAAGTACCTTGACGGGATCACACAGTGACATTGATATCATCAAAATAGGATTATCTAGATCGAAATCATTACAATCAAGAAAGATCAACTCGGACTCGTCAACCGAGGGAACGCCATTATTATTCTCACAAACAAAGGAAGGCCTTAGCAGGTCAAGAAGTTTGAAAAAACAACATCAAGATTGCAGTGAGGAGGAGACTTTGGACCTAGAAACAAAAAATTTCGAGAGAGATGTTTATGATATTGATATTGATATCGAGTCAAAAGTTACAAATGAAGAAACTAATATTCCTTATAATCCCATCACAGCAGAAACTGAATTGAATTGTTTGAAACCCAAAGAACTAAAATTGACACCTCCTGTCAAGCAAAATGTGTTTTCAGCCTTGTTTAGTCCCCATTTCAAAAATTTCTATAAAGCTGAAAACCCGAAATTGAACAAAGCTTCTGGAAAGAACTTCTGGTCTAGATCATCTGGAGATTTGACAGGAACTTTGAGAAAGAATGAGCGTGTTCAATATATTATTATTTGGGTTCTATTTGTCTTATTGATGGCTGCAATGTGTACTTTTATTCCGTTTATGATCATTTATTCAAGGGGAACTGATTCGACTGTGAGAAAGTACTTGGCAAACATAAGACCAGATCACAGGAACGAATTGTTGAAACAGTATATTGCTACAAGTTCTGAGAAGTCGATACCAGTTTCATCTTATCCAACGAATAAAATATCTTATTTGAACGAGAGTGTTCATGATCAACCAGTAATCACGCCAGACCTATCTGCAAGTATTGCTGGAATCACTCACTTCTCCCAGCTACCAGAAAAGTATAAGAAGAACGAAGAAATAAAGGAAGTGATGATAAATAAAAATTTGAAAAATGTGTTTTACGGTATTGACTATGCACCAAGAAATGTGATCTACCCACAATGTGGAGTCGCCTTGCATGATGTGATTCTAGATGTTGCGATGTTATCGCAAGTAACTTCTAGGATACGAACTTATGGAACTCAATGTAATCAAGCTAAGTACATTTTGGACTCTATCAAAGCCTTAAATTTGAATGTTTCATTGGCTTTAGGCGTTTGGATTGGCCGTGATGAACTAATAAACAGAAGACAAATGGAAGAAATGAAGATTTTACTATCATCCTATCCAAGACAGTATTTTGAAGCGCTTTATATCGGAAATGAAGTTCTTTTCAGGGAAGAACAAACGCCCAACGAGTTGGTTGCTTATATAAATGAAGCAAAATCATTCGTCGTAAATGACTTAAGATGGAATTTACCTGTGGGAACTTCTGAACTAGGATCAAAAGCTAACTTGGATATCATGATGGCATCAGATATATTCGGTTCAAACACACATCCTTTTTTCAACGGTGAGAACGTGCAAAACTCTTCACGGTGGGTCTATGACTTTGTCGATTACAATGTCGAACCCATTAGAAAACAAGCTTTGAACAAAAAACCCTCTGGTTCTAAACTAGATTTGGTTATTTCAGAAGTAGGGTGGCCCTACAATGGTGGTAGCTACAATAATGCTATTGCTGGAAGAAGACAAATGCAATACTTTTTAAATCACTGGATATGTGAGTCCAAAAAGAGGGATATACCCTGGTTCTATTTTGAAGCCTTTGATGAGCCCTGGAAAAGCGTCTATCATAGAGAAGGTGCTAAATGGGAAACAGAATGGGGTATCTTCACAGCAGATAGAAAACTAAAAGATGGTATAGTTTTTCCAGATTGTTAATGACCTAACTAATGTAAAAGTATTTGATTGACATATGCATTATTGTAATCTAAACATTAACAGTACGTAATTTGAACGCTTTATAGTGGATCCATAACCAAAACAAGACAAATGAACCGAAAGAGAGAAATAAATTGGCCACAACCCAAAGATCAGGGTATCTTTTTGGTGGAGTGATGAAAAAATCAAACATATGAATCATAAAGACACCAAAATATGATGACAGAATAATAAATATCCAAAACTTGTTTTTTGGGAGACCATGTCTCTTTTTAGTTTGATGTCTAACTGAAGATATTGAAGGTCCTGGTGTCAGGAACCAAGGTAAAAAATGAGGTGTCAAAAAACTCAAGTTACCCATCAACCAGTTAGATAGCAGGAAGATTGCAAAATATTGTAACATCACACCGTCTTTCTTCAACAATGGCCATAAACTAAATAATGCAATATTGTTGATCCATGATATCATAGCAATTTCATCAGTATTCGATGTTGAATACAACAAGGTAATAGGTAAAAGTGGGATCAAGATAGATTTTTCGTGAACTTGAAAGGCAAATAGATAAAATGAAAATGAACATGCAGCAAGGCACCAAAGTAAAAGTTTCTTTCTTGGTTTTAGCAAAATGAGAATACATGATGGAGAGAAAGAGACCAATGTTAGTAGTAATGATAACTTCTGTAGTTGCTCTTCTGTAAAAACAAGTTTAAATTTGATAAAAACGTTACCAAAACACCAAAAATTTGCAACTTTATCCTCAAATAGACCACGATGCAGCGGAAAAATTCTTATAAAAACCTGCTTCAAGTTATCTAAATCTCCAAAAACCACTAATGGTAAAAAAAGTGCAGCAAAAGCGGCGATAGTAGAAATCGCAATTAGTATCAGCCTCAAAAAATTCACTCTACTCAACAGTGGAACCTTAGAGTTTGATGAAAAATCAACACATCTCCCCAATAAGTAACAAAAGATCAATGGTGCGTAGTATAATGCCATTTGTTTGAAACCCAAAGACAGAACAAAGAATACCGAAGCCAGCATGTAATTTTCGTACAGTAAATTGAGAATCGACATCAAAGTCAATCCTAACATAACAGAGTTATACTGAAAATGACCATGGTCAATAAGCAACAATGAGGGCTGGAATAATATAGCGCTAGCAACTATTGTCTGATCAATTGGTGATTGATTGATAGACTTTCCACTCCATCTAGTAAATCTGAAAACAGCAGGAATATAAATAATAACTTCGCTTAGCAAGACGGTGAACCTCATGAAGGATTTTAGCTCTGTAGTTTCTAGGCCTCTTGAAACATCCAGTTCGAACCAAGTAGGATTTATGATACTTCCCAACTTTCCCAGTAAGAGAGAATGGTATGCTGTCAATGGTGGGTAATCCAGACGCCAAAAATTGGGGCTATAATAATACCATTCGGAAATTGGTAAATTCTGAGTTATCTCGAGCCAGTGTCTCTGAGCCTCAAAATCTCCAAAATTAGGTGGTGTGTTATATCCAGAGTAAGATCCCAATCCTACAGCGGATCTTATAATGATTGCAAAGATGATAACCATATATCTGGCAGCCCATTGATTTTGTGCCTTTTTGAATGGTGAAAGAAAATCATAAATTGGTGACCCATAAAACAACAAACTTGGATCAGCTTTTGATTTGATTTTTGACTTCGAGTCCTTTCTAACCATTCTATTAGCTGGGTATTTCAAGTAAGCCTCTCTTCAATGGTATTTTGTTTCTTTTGAAGTAATGTGTTCACACATTGGGTTTTGTTCTGGCCACTACTTTATATAAATCTTTTAGAATGCTTCGGAAGACAAGTCTTAGAGTTTAAACGAGTGAAAAAGACTGCTGAGTGGTTCCCATACCGTCCCAATAGATGACCAAAATCGCAGAGTATGATACGGACTCCTTAAAAAAATTTAACGCTATTTGGGATGTCTTTTGTATTGGCTTTTGAAGTCTGAGGGTAACCTACAGAAACATCAATTTGTAAAATCACGTCTTCTCTGTCCTCTTGGCCCGAATGATTCTCATTAGCACTGATGCCATTCCGCTGCAACTAGTAATCTATGGTTTCTATTGCTGGAAATAAGTTTTAGCTCATACTTAGAAAAGAACTCATTTACTTCTGCATATAATGAGATAAGGCATCACTTACTGTTAAAATCTGTTCCTCGTGGCCCAATGGTCACGGCGTCTGGCTACGATTTAATCAGTAGTTACTTCTGCAACCAGAAGATTCCAGGTTCGACTCCTGGCGGGGAAGATTTTTTTTCTTTCTGACATAATTTTTGTGACACCGGAGAAAAGGTCAGAATGGAAAAACTATTGAAATGTAATTAGTTGTTCCCTATTGAAGATTTTGTCGTTCTCCTTAGTGTTTGACTGTGTGAACTGTTATTTATGATATGTTGTTTAACAAACGGCTGCTTGAACCATCCGAGATTTTTGCCTATCCAGAAAGCCCAACTGCCCAGTCTCCCTCCCCTTTTTCTTCCCTCATCTGTCTAAAAACCCCAGATACAGAAACGTGCGATTACCACCAGAAAATCTTAAACACAAACTGTCAATATACCACCCATACACCAACCTTTTTTACTTGTATGAGTCAAAAGAAAACCTCATGGACAATTCGCATTTACTTCCTCTAAACCTCCTATATCCTTATACGCAGCCATGGTGAGTAAATTATGTGTCCAGGCACTATATGACTGAGCTCAGTGGTGCTTAATATATGCATGCGCCTACAGCATCAAGATCTCTACAAAGCGTTACACATTTTCTGGTGGAGAAAGATTTGAAATGCCGTTTATTGCCGATATCATCTTTCACCGAGATCATCTCCTGTTGAATGAAGAGTGAAGTGAAGCTTTGACCAACACGATTTCCAGATCATCTCTTCTCCCAGTGTGTAGAGTTTATGTGCAGTAAAGAAGCTTCTGTTTTGACCCTCACGTGAGATTGTTATGTTCACTATGACCCACTTTCTCTTTAGTGAAATTTGCTTCAAAGTGTTTTGTGGTTCAAGCACTACTCATCGAGAACGGAAAAAAATTACTCTCATGTCACAATAAAATGAGTAATAATATTAATACTTCCGAACACATCATTACTTTGTTACCTCAGAAGCTTTTCAGTCGCATCCCTAGCCCGATACTGAACTCTCAAGCTTTGAATAACATAATACTAACAATGTCCATTTTGCAGTCCTCAGGTACACCAGCCCCAGAAGAAGTCGAAGATTTAAACATTATGGGTTACGATCCATTAGTGTCCCCAGCCCTATTACAAAATGAGGTCCCAGCTTCCAAAACAGCTCTGAAAACAGCTACAATCGGTAGAGAAGAGGCCATAAAGGTCATAAAGAAGCAGGATGATCGTTTGTTAGTTGTTGTTGGGCCTTGTTCTATTCACGACTACGATGCTGCAATGGAATATGCCGACAGATTGAAAAAACTTTCCGACGAGCTTAAAGGTGAATTAGTTGTCATCATGAGAGCATACTTAGAGAAACCAAGAACAACTGTTGGATGGAAAGGTTTGATCAACGACCCTGAGTTGAATTCAACTTTCAATATCAACAAAGGTTTAAGACTATCTAGACAGTTATTTGCTGATCTAACTGACAAAGGTATTCCAATCGCTTCTGAGATGTTGGATACTATCTCTCCACAATACTTGGCAGATTTGCTGTCCTTTGGTGCTATTGGTGCTAGAACGACTGAATCTCAACTGCACAGGGAGTTGGCCTCAGGTTTATCTTTCCCAATCGGTTTTAAGAATGGTACTGATGGTTCTTTGGATGTCGCTATTGATGCTGTTTTAGCAGCCTCCCATGGTCATCATTTCATGGGTGTCACCAAGCATGGTATTGCTGCCATTACCACTACAAGAGGTAACAAGAATTGTTTCGTTATCTTGAGAGGTGGTAAAAAAGGTACCAATTATGATGAAGCCTCTATCAAAGAAGCAAAAGAAAAATTACCAGAAGGTGGTGTTTTAATGGTTGACTGTTCTCATGGTAACTCTAACAAAGATTACAGAAATCAGCCAATTGTATCCAAAGAAGTCGCTAGACAAGTTGCCAACGGTGAAGATGACATCATTGGTTTAATGATCGAATCCCATATCAATGAAGGTAAACAGTCTATACCAGAAGAAGGCAAATCGGGTTTAGCTTACGGTGTGTCCATTACTGATGGTTGTGTTGGTTGGGAAACCACTGAAGTTATGTTGAGAGAATTAGCTGAAGCTGTAAAGGCAAGAAGAGCTAAGAAGGCTTCTTCTTCGGCCTAGATTGACTTTTGTTTTTTCTGTTGATCAACACAGTACATAAAAAAGGATAGAGTGAAATATTCAAGAAGTATTTTTTGGCAATACTATCCATGTAGTGCTAATGTGTAACCTTGTACTTTACTTCAGCTTGTTTACCTTTCGAAAAATAATCAGAATATACTATTTTGGCATATTATGTTACTATGTACTTGATTTCAGTTACCCGGATTTAGTGAATTCTAAGTAGATTTTAAAGTGGCAAGAAAGAAACAAATATCAATCTTAGAAACGAACACAGTGATATTGATAACAAGATGGCAGCCACTGTAAATTCCGGCTATCAGTCAGAGACTCAAAATGTTCCAATTGAACACAGGTTTAACCCTTACTCAGATTCAGGAGGTACTATTCTAGGTATCGCAGGAGAAGATTTCGCAGTTTTAGCAGGCGATACAAGACACACAGTGGGATACTCTATCAATACTCGTTATGAACCGAAAGTGTTTAACGTAGGAGACAACATGGTGATATCGGCTAATGGATTCAGTGCAGATGCTAACTCATTGATTTCTAGATTCAAGAATCAATTGACATGGTATCATTTCAATCACAACAAGAAATTGACTTTAGGCTCTGCAGCTAGATTTATTCAGCACTTATTGTACGGAAAGAGATTTTTCCCATACTACGTACATACAATCATAGCAGGTCTTGATGAGGAGGGCAAAGGTGCAGTATACTCTTTCGATCCTGTTGGATCTTATGAGAGGGAACAATGTAGAGCGGGTGGTGCAGCTGCAAGTTTAATCATGCCATTCTTGGATAATCAAGTAAACTTCAAAAATCAATACGAACCAGATTCCAATGGCACTAAGAGAAAAGAATTGAGATATTTAACGTTGGAGGAAGTCATTCAATTGGTGAGAGACGCATTCTCTTCGGCTACTGAAAGACATATTCATGTTGGTGATGGTTTGGAAATCCTGATTGTCACTAAGGACGGCATCAGAACAGAATATTACGAATTGAAAAAGGACTGAATGATATCTTATTATGTAAAATAACAAGAGGAGTTTTGATGAAGACAAATAATATTAGATGCTTACTTTTTTTTCCTGATTATCCTCCTTTATGAGTTTGTAGATGTGCTTTATATGTTTTGGTGTATATTCTCTAGCTGGAGGATAAGGCTTTGCTTCCCATTTGCTGCCCTGACTTTGTCAATGAGCATTGAAATTAGCTCCCTTGTCTCTTTCAGACTTTTGTCTGGCTTTAGCAAAGCATTGATTGTTTCAGTTGTCGTTCTATCATGGGTTTTGGCATTTGCTTTGAAGTCTACTTGGTCTAATTCTCCTATTTTATCCATAAGCCTTTGAATTTTTGTCAATCCGTTCTCGCCTTTGTTTTGCCCATCAATCTTTTCGTGGCTCTGGGATTGGTGATTGTAGTTTAGCACATCCATTACGCTCTGGCTGTTTGTATCTTCTCTCGAACTGAAAATTGCAAAGTCAAGATCATTGAAATCTTGAAGGTAATCATTAAGTTTGATCAGTTCATAATAGTTATTGTATATGATATCCTTTATGGATGAGTTTATAATATTGATGCTGGATGTCAATCTATTAGTTTGTTTCAGTATATCTTTGAACTCTGCATTCTGTAGATCAATCTCATTGATCGGTTTATCCTCTAGGATGTCCGCTTTCAAGGCATCATCTTCGTCAATATCATTCTCTTCCTGTCTAAAGTGTGCAACTTCTTGAGCTTCTTTTTCCTTTTGTTGTTGTTGTTGTTGCTTTAGTTTGTAATATTCTTTTAAGGCGTTTCTACGTTTCTCACTAAGTTCATTACGCACGCGCAATGGTTTTTTGAATGAGATCTGGCCCTCTCCCTGGTTCTCTTCCATCTCAACACTCACACAAATTAGTCTGTGTGTAAGCTGATCTGTTGATTATCACAGAAAAATTATGATAAAAAAAGATACTTTATGAATGGACATTTATAAAACCACAAAAGCAATACATCGTTAGTACCCATCTTATACTGACTGATGTCACTGCCGAAAAACAACAGCAGTACAAGTCTTTCGGGTCGCTTCTCACTGCTACGAAGTGGTTCCAGTTTTGAACAGTCATCCTTCGATGACAGCAACTCTGCCAATTCGCTGAAGTCTTTGAAGAGAGCCTCATCAAAGGGATCTGTCTCATCAACCGTAGGCTCGATTGTTGCCAAAATACGGCCTTCTTCAGCTACAGATAAGATCAAAAAAACTTACAAGGGTCTTCTAGATATATCAGGAAACTACAGCTCTAATAGTAATACGAATGACTTGACCGATGGTCCAGTCACTAAGCATTTTGGTGAATCAATATCTAGTGAGCCTAATAGCCAGCATGACATCACTTCTCTGAACTCTTTGGCATTGGATACAGATGAGAATAGTTTACTCGGTGTTCATGAAGTACCAGAAGTTTTGCTTCAAGGTATCTCTCTGATTAGAGTGACAAGAAAGAAAAGAGTGTCAAGAATGTTTAGGATTGATCTAGACAAAGGCATAGTATCTTGGAAAAATAACAAGAGTATGAGTTTAGACAAAATCTTACAGATTAGAGTGGGTGATGATGCCAAACATTATCGGGAAGAGTACGGAGTGTCGATAGAGCATAACGATCGATGGGCGACTATTCTTTATAATGACCAAGACACCTCTAAATTGAAAGCATTACACATAATTGCACCAACAATGCAGGATTTGGAACTCTTCATATCAAATCTTTTTCAGCTTGTCTCAAGTAGAAGAAATCTAATGAAATTTTTGTCTATACCTGGTGAAAACTTCGCCAATATTCATTGGAAAAATTACACCTCTAAGGGACAAGATTCTAATACCTCTTTATTGACATTTGAAGATGTTTTGAAGCTAACTAAGAGGCTACACATCAACTGTAATGAAAGAAAACTCTTACTATTATTTAATGAAAGTGATACCAACAAAAAAGGTGCATTGGACTTCGAAGAATTTCAGAAGTTCGTCAAAAAGTTGAAAATACGTCCTGAAATTTTGTGCATCTTCAATCTATACACTAAAAGTACTGAAAAAATGACGAAAGCACAGTTTCATGATTTCCTCAAGATTGAGCAGCTACAATTTGAAACCTCTGAAACTGTAGATAAGTGGTTTTACAAATTTTCCAAAGGTTTAGAGCATCTAACTATCGATACCTTTACCAACTTTTTGACATCCTCATTACTCATGCCCTACAAAAAGACCAACAATAATTTTACAAAGCCCCTTAATGAATACTTCATCTCATCTTCACACAATACATACTTGATTGGTAAGCAGTTTGGCAATGGTTCTGTTTCCATTGAAGGATACATCAAAGCATTACAGCGTGGTTGTAGATCCATTGAAATTGATATATGGGATGGTGATTCAGGACCTGTGGTTAGACATGGTAAATTAACAGGCTTCATTCCTGTGGTGGATGTTTTTGAAGTTATCAGAAAGCATGCCTTCATCATCACCCCATTTCCCTTGATACTATCTTTTGAGATTCATTGCAAACTGGAATATCAGTTTAAAGTGCGAGATTTGCTGTTGAATATTTTTAGTGATGTTCTTGTCACCAAGCCATTACATCCTAACTCAAACGTATTACCAAGTCCGGAGGAGTTGAAACACAAGGTTTTAGTCAAAGTCAAGAGAACGCCTTTCGATGGGAGTTTAACAATCAATCAAAGCAGTTCATTTGCATCTGTATATGATGAAACAAGCGGTGGTGAGGATATTCATCGAACAAAGAAGTTTTCTAAAGACAAAAAACGGTTCAAAATCGTAAGTGAATTGAGTGATCTTGGCGTGTATACCCAAGGTTTGAGATTCACAAACTTCTCACTTCCAGAATCCAAAACATTCAATCACATTTTCTCATTCAGCGAAAGAAATTTTAATTCCATGATCAAAGATCCCGAGAAAGAATACTTCTTACTGAAGCACAACAGGAAGTACCTGATGAGAATATACCCTTCAGGTTATAGGTACAACTCTACAAACTTCACTCCACTCAAATACTGGAATTATGGTGTACAAATGGTTGCAACTAATTGGCAGACATATGATTTGGGGCAGCAAATAAATGAAGCAATGTTCAACTTTGATGATAAAAGTGGTTATGTACTAAAACCAAAGAATTTACGGAATTTGTCCACCAATGTTAAATTCAAGCATCTGGAAAACCCAGCGCCAACGATAATCAAGTTCAAAATAGAGATTATCTCGGGGCAACTATTACCTAGACCTAAAGAGCTGAGACCAGAAGATAGTTTGAATCCTTATGTGCAATTTGAACTTATTGATGTTGATCAAATCGATGATATGAAAATCATCGATAAGATGACCAAACTTACCTCTTACTCTGCCATTGGAACGGGTTCAACGCGTCCTGTGTACTTCAACGGTTTTAATCCTGAGTGGAACTATATATTCGAGGGAAAATTTGAAACACCCAACGGTTTAGATTTTATTAGATTCCTCGTCAAGACCGGAGATGTGGCTTTTGCTGTTAATTGTACTAGACTTTCAAACTTGAAACAAGGTTACAGGCATTTACCTTTGTATGATATGAAAGGTGAAGAATACATATTTTCTACCCTATTTGTTAATATCAAATATAATGAAGTGGAAAAGTGTATGAACTAAGAAGAGAAATTTTAATTATGACAATGCATTTCTTATTAATTTTACGAGCTAATGATAATTAACATACATAACTTTACATAGCATGACAAAAATTTTATTTTTGAACTCAGTATGATTATTTCGATATAAACTTTCATTATATGTTGAACCTCAACATATCAAATATAATCTTTGGTTGATTCAAAAAGCATCTACCATATTAGTCTCTTTCTCTTGAGATGGTGGTTCACGAGCGACACCTGCTAGTAGTTCTCTTCTAATCTCCGGGCTGATGTCTTTGTGAGGTCTCTGTCTAACCGTCTCCAATAAGAAATCCCTTTGGTCTTCAGTAATATCATTTTTGTATCTCTGTGCAAATGCTAAAAACGCCTTGTGCCAAACAACAGGCAGGGGTGGCTGTTGTGACTTTTTTCCATCAAAATCATCGGTAACAATATCAGAATCCTTTACTGTTCTGAATTTCATGAAATAAAAAACACAGTTGTCAATAATTTGATAAGGCAATGCATATTTTTTTTCAAGTAGAATTCTAATGAAGACTGTTGAAGCAGGTGTGAAATCTAAGTTTAGTAAATAGTTCAATGCAACTGATGAATGTAGAGCAGGGATGGAAATTTTTGAAACAACAGAACCAGCAATTGTAGCTTCTCTTACTGTGCAACCACCTTGAACTAATGGGAATAAAAACCCTTTGAAAAAAGCACCAGGTTTATATAGAGATTTCTTCAATGCTCTGTAAATGTGGTAGTTCAAAGAGTGAGTCTCGCTAGTCTCAATATCTGTTCTGAATCTTTCAAGAAGGATATTTTCAACAAACTTCTCAGCCTGTTTGGATTGCAAATTGGAGACAAAGAGTTTGGTTGCCTCGTAGACAATGTGCGGAGTCCACGCATCTGGATTTGTAACGTATAGAACATCTTCCCAGTTGTTCAGTGATGGTATAACTTTGAAAAGCTTTGGTAACTTGCCATGTGTCCAAGTTGATAAAATTTGACCAACTTGTGTATAAGCTGCAATGACTTTTGGAGGTAAAAGGACAGCATCTACCGGTTTCTTGAGTTTTTCGTTTTTGGATTCCTCACCCTGTTCCTTCTCTCTGATCGAAGCTAGAATTTTGTCAACTAGGTTATAACTTTTGCCATCAGAACCAAATCTGCTGGCTGGCTGAGACTGTTGCAAATACTGTTCGAATAATCTTGCATCTGCCTCATCAATCTCTTCTTCATCGATATCATATTCCTCATCAGATCCTCCGAAATTGGAGATATCATCATATTCTTCCTCATCTTCTTCTTCCTCATCTTCGATTTCAAACCTAGATCCGAAATCAAACTCAGTCTGAGAGTCATTCTGAAGAAGCTCCTCCCTTTCTATCTCTTCTTGTTGTTCCTTAGCAAGCTGTAAAATCTTTCTTGATGATGCACTATCAATATATTCACCATCTTCTATCTTCTCTTGCTTCTTCTTTCCTCTAGCCTTTGTTCTCAAATTACCACCTTGTGTAGTAATTTCTGTATAAAGTGAATCATGTTTATGTTTGGATTCCTTTGTAATTTTACCCATCTTTGACTTCCCTGGCAATAAATAGACCTTTATCTATATCAAGTATAAAAATACTAATAAATTTTTTTGAAGTGCTCATCGCTTAAAAAAAAAGTTAGTTCCGGCTCTTTTCACGTGCATTCGCGAATGTTACTTAATTTGGAGACTTAGATCTATTTGTTTTTTTTTTATGTCAAAGGATGAAAAAATATGTGAATTAATACTCACCACAACATTCTTCAATTGATTTCAGATATTCCGTCCAGTTTGAAGTAAAACAAAATCTCTTCAAAAAAATATGGTTGCTTTAAATAGAAAACGTCAATCCTCCGAGGATACAGCAGCTGCTGTGAAAAGAATGAGACATACTGGTAGATCATTGAACTCATTCAAACATTTACCAAAGATCAATGAGATTCCAAAACCAAAAAAAGAAAAGCTGGCTGTATTTGTTTGGGGTACTGGATCAATGTGTGAATTAGGTCTTGGACCAGATGCAAAAACTAAGGAAGTGAAAAGACCAAGACTGAACCCATTTCTAGAGGATCTTGGTATTGTTGATTTTACAGCTGGTGGTATGCACACACTTGCTTTGGATCATAAGAATCAAGTCTGGTCATGGGGGTCCAATGATTTGTTCGTGTTGGGTAGAGATACATCAGCTGCTAAGGAAGTTTTAAAAGATATGAACAACACTGACAGTGATGACGACGATGATGGGGATTTAAACGAACTGGAGTCCACACCAGGTAAAGTGGTTGGTTTACCAAAAGACATCAAGGTTGTTCAGCTATGTGCTACAGATAATTTATCAGCAGTTCTGTTAGAAAATGGTGATGTCTGGGCTTGGGGAACCTTCAGATGTAATGAAGGAATTCTTGGGTTTAAACGTGATATAAAAATCCAAACTACACCAACTAAGGTTGAGGAGTTCAAAGATGTCGTGCAATTAGCATCAGGTAAAGATCATATTTTGAGTTTGGATACAAAGGGTGTCGTTTATGCGTGGGGTAATGGTCAACAATTCCAATTGGGTAGAAGAATCCTTGAAAGAAATAGATTGAGAACGCTAGAACCTAGGGAATTTGGTTTAGCCGGAGTCAAGTTCATTGCCTCGGGTGAGTTTCACTGTTTCGCCATTACTGATGAAGGTAGAGTCTTAACTTGGGGTTTGAACCAATTTGGACAATGTGGTCTTTCCTCCGACTTGGAAGACGGCTCAATTGTGCCAACTCCTACTGAGGTTGAAGCCTTATCAGATAAGAAAATTACATTTATAGCTGCAGGGGAGCACCATTCATTAGCTTTGTCTGAAGATGGTTCAGTTTACGCCTTTGGCAGATATGACATGTACGAAATAGGTATCAGCAAGAAAGATTTACCAGAAGAAACCTTCAAGGATGCTCATGGAAAACCAAGATCGGTTCCAATTCCAACTAAGATACATAATATTCCTAATATCAAAACACTTGCAGTTGGTTCTCATCACTCATTGGCAGTTTCTGAGAGAGGTGTTGTTTACTCTTGGGGATTTGGTGAAACGTATGCAGTTGGATTAGGCCCAGCCGGTGAAGATGTTGAAATCCCAACGAGAATTAAGAACACTGCGACACAAGACTATGATATAAAATTAGTCAGTGCAGGGGGCCAGTTTTCCATTAGTGGTGGGGTGAAATTATCTGAAGAAGAGTCCGAGAAAAGAGAAGATGCTTTAGAAGATGAGGAATAGAAGGAAGTTACGCATAAAAATAACAACTAATCATCTAATCACTAAGTAGTATAGCTTGTTTTATAGAAGTAAAACCACAGTAGAGTAGTTCATACTTACACTGTGGAGTCGTCCACTCTGGCTTGAAATCCAGTATCTCTCAGGTGCAATTTTATATCTTGTACAGAGTATTCATCTCTGTGAAACATACCAGCTCCCAAAGCAGCATCTGTTCTTGTTTTGGAGAAAACTTCGCTGAAATGTTCTGGTTTACCTGCTCCACTTGAAGCTATAACAGGAATTGACACAGCAGATTTTATGTGGTTGATTAATTCTAGGTCATATCCTGAATTGGATCCATCTTTATCAATGCAATTCAGCAAAATCTCACCGGCACCCAAGGCTTCACAAGCTTGAACCAACTCAAAAGCACCTAAATCAGTAGTTTCACGACCACCCTTGATAGTGGTAGCATACCAAACATACTCTTCACCTTTTGGTCCTGGAAATTGTGTTTTCAGTGTTTTATTGTGTGTGTCGTCTGGTCTCTTTACGTAAATTCGTTTAGGATCGACTGATATCACAACCGCTTGATTACCATATGCCTTAGATATTGTTTCAATTGGAGAAGTACCATCACCCCTACAACCTAGTTCGTAGTACTTTTTGGCTGTGACAACAGCATCAGTGCCTATACTGACTTTGTCCGCACCCGCTCGAAAGTATAAACCGGCGACATCAAGAGCCGGTACCTTGGTTCCATCTGGATCAGTTACATCTTTGATACCACCACCAACGGTTAATGGAACAAAAATAGTTTTGGCTGCTCTTTTTAAAACTTCCAGCATGGGAGCATCAGCAATGGGAGAATTTCTAAAAGATGTGATGTTTAAGAAGGTTATCTCATCAGCACCTTGCTTATAGTATTTCTGTGCCAATTCGACAGGCTTTCCCAAATTTCTTACATCGCCACCATTGCTATCTTTTTCACGGACATCGTATTGGTCACCTTTTGTTACAACCAAATCACCGTTATCATTAGTCCTAACATCTAGACAAGCGATCACTCTTCTAGTTAACCCGTTGTTGGACCCATCATTTGGTGAGATGATTTCTGGAACAGAGGATGATTTTCTCTGTTCCAAGAAGGCCTTGATAATTTTTAATCCTGCCATACCTGATTTCTCCGGATGAAACTGAGTTGCGAAGATGTTACCCTTGGAAAAAGCAGCAATAAACTTTTCCGAGCCATACGTTGTGGTAGAGCATTCCCAACCTTCAGCTTGTAGTTTAGCTTCCAAGTCATCGTTCAAAATGGCAGCATAGGAATGAACAAAATAGTAGCGATCATTTGGGTTGATATCATATATTAAATGATTTCCCACCGCAGACGCAGAGTTCCAGCCTATCTCTGGTACACTCTTTGAGTTGTCTTTACTGTTGAATTTCTTAAGATCGAAATCGATGTAGTTCAAACCCTTGCTACCAGGAGCCTCTTCGCTTCCTTTGAAAAATGTCTGCAAACCAACACAAATGCCCATAATTGGTTTTCCTTGTGCAATATAGTCCCTGATTGGCTTTTCAAACCCTTTGGAGTAAAGCTGGTTGACAAAATGTCCGTAGTTTCCAACACCTGGTAAAAACAGCTTTGTAGCTTTCAACAGCTCTGGATCAGATGAGTCTCTGATTAGTCTGGTCTTATAACCAAGATACTCGATAGCATTTTGAAGAGAACGTAAGTTTCCAGATTCAACATCCACAATATGAACAACTTCAGCCATTGTGAATTGTGCCCTGGTGATTACTATAGACTAGCTTGTCAGAATATGGCCAATCTTCACTACAACTTTGACGATAATGATGGTTAGTCGTCTTTCTTTGACTCACAAAAAATCCTAAATAACCAAAACTGGTATCTTTCCCGTTTTTGTTATGTTTTGGTAGGACCCACATAAAGTAATTAGGAATACAATCTCTAAGATTTTTATTCCTCGTTATAATTTTGATATAGCATGATGAGTTGACGGGAAACAGATCAACATTGGAACAGAGCTCTGCTAGATCTGAATAATAGCAACTATAATCCACATAACATATTAAATTTGACGTGACATCACCAAGTAAACTTCTTGTTAATAGTGACTCAGAAGCAAAATGAGTTATTAGTAAGCTTGCTTAGCCTTTCCTGTCGGCCTGGCTTTCATGCAGTTTAACGGGCTTATGTGTCAAAAAAAAATTTCGCACCGGCATATGCATTACCGAAATTGTGAACTACAATGAACTTTCAGATAAACCATTTCAATGGAAACATGCTATGTAAGTGCTACTACGATTTCAAAGTGATTAATACTTAGTATTGGAAGTTAGGTAAAAAAAAAAAAATGTATCATAACGTCGTAACATGTCGTAATAAATAAACAATGTGAACAAATGAGTGAGCGCATTCATCAGCAAAGAACAGTGGTCCTTTGTCTTGGGATGATATCAGATATACGCTCATGGAACAAAACATCATTAGAAGTTGGTTTTCTCCATTTCCCAAGGTCTGCAAAGTCTATCTCTTCATGTTCTTTATCCTCTTCACTGAAAATGTCCTCTTCATCCTCGGTACTGGATGAATAGTTCAAAGATGGCGTGCTATTCAGATCTGCAACATCCACTTCCTCTTTTTTGTGCTCCTGGTCAGCCTCTTCGTCTGTTAAATTGGATGCCAGTTCGTCTAGTTCTTGTTCACTGAGCTCGTTTATTGTTGGTAAAGATCTAAAGGTTGGATTCTGTTTGGTCAAGGTAATTCCAATTGCTACTAGCTCATCCTCGTCATACTCCTCGTCAGAACTAGAATCATAGTCATCTGAATCCGTATCTGTGTCTGTATCCGAGTCGTATGCAATCGTCACTGACATTTCGTCATTTGTATAGTCATCCTCATCAAACTCATCATCAATGTAGTTTTCGGATTTAGCATCCACAAATGTAACAGTGGTATGGTGCTTTTCATCACTGTTGTTCTGTCTTATAGACTTGAACATTGTGTTTTTGATTGGCTCAGAATATCTCTTATTGTGTATCTGCTCCATAACATTATCAAGTAGATTAGCATGTCCGACTAATATTCTTAGGTCCGGATCAGCACGAGATGCCTCTTTAGCAAGTTTAGCCCTCGCGGTATTTGCAAGATAGAAAGTGCCTGATAGTGTTGAAGCCATCCTAGTGTGAAACGATCAATTTTCTATACTTGATATCGGAATATCACGATCAACTTCCAGTGTAGGATTTTTAGTGCTCTTATAGGTATGTCTTACAAATCAATTAGCTGTATAGACTAAATGCTTTATAAGATAACTTTAACAGGATTTGTAATCACTGAAAACTTCTGTCAGAAAAAATTATAGTGATTATTTGAAAAGTTATGGTATGTAAGAACCTAAAGCTGACTAAAAGCCATTTGCATTGATTAAATACTTTAATCTGCCTGGGACCTTGGTTCAAACGGGTACAGGAAGTGAGTCTTAATTGTCTCTTACAGTAAACCCGAAGCAACTCCTGTATTTTGAGCTGTTTCCGAAGTCCGTCTTTTTTCCAAAAGTTGTTCCGAGGAAGTGCCCTATAAAGCCTTCGTTCAACATCTAGTTAAAATCTGTTGACAAAGATGTTGAACTCCGGAACTAGACATACTTGCCCTATCACCTTGCTGGAGTAGTATGTTCCAGAAGAATACGAGATGTTTTTCAGAGTAATCCAAATTCATCTTAGAGGTACTTTGTATGTTCAGTTGTGCTATAACAACTGTATCGGCTGTCGGGAATAGAGGCTTTTAACGTTCGGGTTTAACACGCTTACAAAAAAAATTATAAACAAGATACTCACTTTGATGAATTCTAGACTGTAAAAAAAGAATGTAAACGCTATCTATCAGGTAGGTGATTCAACTAAAGGCAGTGTCAACTCAAGGCAGTGTCAACTCAAGGCAGTGTCAACACACTACGGATACAACACCTGTTGGATCTTGTCAGTATTCTATCTTTTCTACACTGCCGCTAAGTCGTCTTGGCCACATTGTTGCTTCAACGGCAATTGACACAAAATGAAAAACAAAGCACTTCATTCCGTTTCATACCCCTATATTCAAAATCCAGTACTTTGCTCACCTCCATCACCTATTATACATATTATGAGATTTATAATTCTATCATCTTCTTCTCGTTTGTACCAGGCAATAATCAACACTTCTCTCTCAATTATCTGACTTATCCTATTCTTCGTAGGTGTAAGGAAACACTTTAAAAACTATAGGACTCATCATCAGTCAAACATGTACTACAAAGAACTTCAGAAAACCACCACCTACTGAGCTCGTTACATGTAGTTCCATGCTGTTTTTGACTTTTTCGGGTTGTATTCTTTCTTACCATCAACTACCATCGGATTTCCCTCGGTATTGACAATTGAAAACTAAAAAATGTCCTGGTTTTAACCCATTGCTAATTAAAGCTTAAATTTAAAACGACGAGGAAGGAGCGAAGTGCAACAGTTATCAGCTTTAAAATATCTAGCATTCATAGGTTCATTATTACACTGCATGGGGGGGCTTGACTAACTTGAAAATAATTATATCTCTCTTTTTTTTAATTGTATTGCCATTGAGTTTCGAACCTCTAACCATCAGGCATCAAAACATTTCGAATTTTCCTCAAAAACGGCCAGTATGAGTAGTATATTCTTCAATGTAAGGTTATTAGTGGGACTTCAAGTCTAGCTATACTTCGTTAGCTGGGATTTCAAAAAAAAAATAGTAAATCTCTTTGTAAAACGGTTCATCCTTATGCAGGGGAACTGCTGATCATCTCTGTATTATTTCTAATTGACCAAATGTCCACAAGGGACGAAATGTTTCTTCGCGACTAAACTATATAGTATTGGAACGTTAGGGGACACAACAGTTGACTAAGCGTAGCTGTTTGTCTAATATACTACAAAAGGATAACACCACTATTTATCAGTGAAAGGTGACTTCATATTCTCTTAAAATGAATGACATCAAATGTATCACAGTTCTTGCTCCCAGTATGAATAAAGATTACTGCGGGGCCCACGGTGTGACATGGAGGCAAAGTAAATGCATCCAAGAAGAAATTGGCGCCAGCTTCTTAGTCATCTAAAGAATTCAATTTGACTACCTTTGAAGTAAAGCTTAGGTTGATAGTCGTTCAGTGCTTGGTTCTTGAACTATCCGGGGGGTTTCCTGTTTTTCCTGTACTTCTGTTGCTAAACCTCTGGCTTGAATTTGAGTTAGGAGTAGAATTAGAACCGTAAACTCTTCTTCGAAGCACCTCTCTTCTCTCTTTAGCAGCTTTTTCCTGTGCAAGTTTCTTTTGAGCTAAAGAATCTCTCTCCTGTTCACGCCTTTGTTTTTCAGCATTATAGCGTACCTGAAGCTCTTCCAGTCTTCTTATTTGAGTTTGGTATTCTTCCTCGCTTTTTGTGGCTCCTTTCCAGTTTTTATCGTTTAGTAATTCATTTATATGGCTCGTTTGTGATAAGATCTTGATCCACAAGTCCAGCAGTTTATTGGATGATTCTGTTGTCGATATTACTGTTTCAATATTGGATGTTGAGGTTTCCAATGATACTATCACGTTATCCATCATCTCGTTGATCTTTTCCAGTTGACCCATTTCCCGTTCTAATGCCTTCACGCGTAATGGTCCGCTTAATGCTGGTTGTTCTGTATTGGTCTCAACTGCTGCTTGAACATTCTCTAGTACAGGGAGAATCTGTTCTGCCATTATTGTACTTGTTTGCTGTTGATGTTGATCTTTTGGCCGTATGCAGTACCTCTTTAGTCTTTTACTTATATGTTTGTTAATGTTTATGGTTCTTTAATTATATTTTTCTATATTCCGGTTACCTTTTTAGGGAAGGAAAAGAGCCAGACTTTTCCTGCATCAATCGAGGTTGTTGCCCATCATCGATCGTAATAGACGGTATCTGCCCAGTTGCCAGCTTTCCTGTGCCCCACCGTGCTATATCCATGGTATAAATAATGCTATGTAACACTTTCTTATCTTTAGTGTTTACCATAAATCTTGAATATTTCACACTGTGGCACTAGAAAATTTACACTACTAGCTACTTGCTAAGGCTGGGGTTGGGTGTTGAAACTACAGGACTAAGTAGAATTCAGTCTCAGTAGCTATTGGGAATTTAGCCGCTTATCCTGTAACGTAAGATATTCATATGACTATTTTCTCTATTCATACATTCCATCCAAGCTCGTACCTCATCGCTTATGATTTAGCCGCGTGTGCTTTTTTTTCATTTTTTTTTAAAGGAAGAAAAAGAAAAATTTATGATTCTTTGTTTGATGATTGAATAAAATCTTAAAACTTATCGACTACTCAATTACCGCTTTATTGAGAACCCGTCTCTCTTGTCAAGTCCTATAGCATTGCACAACTCGTTTCTACTTGAATTGGTTTAAAACAGGCTGTGGGTTTCCTTCATTTGTTGGCAGTAATTGCATTACCATAAACTGGCATTTTTCTAGGACCTAATTAGAAAAGCACTCTTCTAAAACATCTCATCATCTCTACTCTGAGCTGCTTTTGATCGCATTTGCTTGACAGCTACACCTACAGGATCTTAAAAGTCAAACACCCAGTAGCAATAGTGACAAATTGAATTACTATGTCTGGATCAGAAATTGATTTTGAAGGATTTTTCAATGATCCAAAGAACATGATCAATGATTTTTCAAACAATGAATTTGCTATAGAACCGGAGCTGAACGAAGTATTAAACAATGCTCTTGCCGAGATCAACGAGAACCAGCGCTATATGAATTATGGCATTGCTAAGAATTCGAACCAGGTTCCGACTGACTTCATGGAACAGCAATTGGACAAACCACCACAACAACAGTCTCAACAACATCGATCCGTCAACCAGATTGAATCAATAAAAGACCAATCTTTTATTGACAAAGATTTGAAACCCTTATCGCCCGAGTCTTTACTAGCAACAGACGAATCACATGTCAACTCACCGAACGACTTGTACTTGAATACGGCTTTCACCAATTCAACTACCCTGCCTAATATAATTGGAGATAACGAAAACGACATTGAGCAAAATGCATCATTCACAGTCGGAGAGGATATCTCTTCCAATGATGCTGCCCATTTTCAGTTACTTCAAAATTATGTTGAGCTCCAAAAAGAACTTGAAAACTATAAAGAGTTATATAAATGTGCATCTGCTAATCTCAGAAGCGCAATGTCAAAGCTGAAAAAATCTGAAATTCAAAGGTTGGAATTGATGGATGAGAACAGGCACATGAAGGAAGTGGTCTCGAAGTTAGTTTTGAAATCTGAGCCTTAATTTATAACTTCTATTACCAATTGATTATACCTTAAAGAGGAACATTCAGGCTTTGCCCCACTAACCATTAGCATCATCATAATGTTTTACCATAGTTTGCATTACATGTCATCATATATATATAGATTCAGTCATTACACTACCTGCATTTTTGATTACAGTCGTAAGAAACATTGAACTGTCTTAATCAGAAGCCCTGACCTTCTTATAGATAAATTATTGAGTAAAGAAACTGACAACTACAAGAATCATTCACCAAACTAAAGATGTAACATTTACTTATACTAAATGAACACCACAATCGAAACTCGATCATGACGATTCAGGAACCCTAGTCAAAGAAAATCTTAGTTGTTAGCTTTGATGGTCAAGTGACATTTACCACAGTATTGTCTATCACCGTGGTTGGCCATGAAGACACCAGCACCACAAGTTTCAGCTGGACATTCTCTTCTCAAACGTTCAACTTTACCGTCTTGGTCAACTTTGTAGTAGGTCAAGACAGCTAACTTGACTTTTCTGTGCTTGTGTTTGATCTTTTTTGGGGTGGTGTAGACTTTCTTCTTTCTCTTTTTACCACCACCTCTCAATCTCAAGACTAAGTGCAAAGTGGATTCCTTTTGGATGTTGTAGTCTGATAAAGTTCTACCATCTTCCAATTGTTTACCAGCAAAGATTAATCTTTGTTGATCTGGTGGAATACCTTCTTTGTCTTGAATTTTAGATTTGACATTGTCAATAGTGTCAGAAGATTCAACTTCTAAGGTAATAGTCTTACCTGTTAAAGTTTTAACAAAGATTTGCATTTTGGTTCGTCTGCAAAAAAGTGCTTCTTTCTTACCAAAACTGGGTTAAAGAAGAAGAAAAGAATATGAATGCTGAAATTTTTCGTTTGAAAATTTTTATTGTATAGAAATTGCGTGGTGGATGAATACCGAGGGTACAGTCCGAAACCAAATCCGGTAAAGTGACACCCAGACATTCTCTATTTCTTGATTAAGTAATTTTACCTGAGAAAACCGACCGGTTTGACCGGTTCAGTTCCGAGGAAATCAAAATCACTATAATGACTTGAAGTGTAAATCCAGCTAGCAGTAATTTGCAAATTAGGCAAAAGCTGTTGGGTCCCATTGAGTGGTGTATCATTCAAGATTTTCTTCAATAAAGAGATAAGTTTGGTTGTTTCTCCTCTATAATCTCCTTTCGTAACGCATTTGCAATTTTCTTTGTGTCATTCTCAATATAAATTGACACATCACGTATAGTGAGTGGAATGTATTTTTTCTAGGAAATGTCTAGTCAATATGACAGTTTGGAGAATCATAGGAGGTCCCTACCAACAATGAGAAATTGTGACAATAATGAGGTTAGTCATGTTATTCCCACACGAAATATTGCATACTGTAAAGAAGATAATAGCATAAATAATCGAAGCCTACTGGAACTTAGAAACGAAGAGAAACAGTACATAATCGGGGACTTGGTCTATGAAAATAGGAAAAGAAATTTCCCAGAAGCTGCTTCTTATCATCCTTCGATCAAGAGAGGGATTGAGTTTCAACAGAGGTCTGTTCAAACACATCAAAAGAGACTGGTTGGCATTTTACATAAAATCCTGGCTGTTTTTGCATGCCGTTCTGTATAACTAAGATACATAATCTAAATATCCAAATCACTTTCTTCATCTTCTACATTGTTTGGGTTTTGCTGTTTCGTAATGCGTTGGTAATTACTAGCCTTTTGTTGAATCAAGCCATTATCGAGTAGAAAGTGCTCTAAAGTTTCAACTTTGAAATCACCAGAGTCGTTGTAATCCAATTTGTCAAACCCAACTAGTCTGTTCACCTCAACTCCATTTATATACAAAATTACAAGTGGAAGGACTTTGATTTTCAATCTAGTAACCAGAAATGGGGCGTCCTCCACATTCAACTTCAGGAATTTCACGCCTATGTGCTTCTGGGCTATTATATCCAGTTTCTCGTTCATCTTTTGACACTTTTGAAAATTGGGATGGAAGAAATGCAGAACTGAGTACTTTTCTTTCGTGGTTTTCTGCAACGCTTGTTCTTCATTAAGCAAAGTTTCAACAGATCCATAGCCTTCCTCAATATGTCTCTTGGCTGTTCTCATTCTGTATTTGTGCGTTAGCTAAAAGTATTCCACTGTATATACCATATCCAGATCAACTCACTGTTGAGCTAGTTCTTGCATCCTTTGTTCCCTGTACTGATCGAACTCTGTCTCATCTTCAAGAATGTTTAACAACTCATCTTCGTTGTCTGATTCTACCTCATGTCCAAGATTCTTCCGGAGAAGCTTGTCTTGAAAGGAATCAATTATCTCGTTTGCCATTGCTTATATTTTGAAAAATGCAGGCTATGGTTCACGTCTTGCTTGATCTTTTTAATTATTGTTCTATTTGTTTAAAATCAAACTGGTTGATTTTCACGTTTTTAACTTCGCGTAATAAATACAGTGAAGAATAAGGTGCTTCAAAGCTGTCCAAATAATTCAATAATTTGCCGCAGGCTGCTTGTAGATTTGGAAATCTGGGAGGCAAGACTGGGATTTTCTGTACCATAGTTCTCTAATAACCTATTCGACTTTTGTAGATTTGAGTCACTAAACATTGATGCTTTTGTTAGTAGCGTACATTGTGTGTATTTAGATATAGTCTAATATGCTCACATTGACTGAGTCAGAAGTAGAATTTGCTGCAAGAGTTGAAGCTCCTCCTTCTGTTCCGATGATAGCCCTTCTTCTTCTGTCAGTTTATCCATGTTTTGGGTGATGATGTTGTTCTGCATTTCATGGTCTATACTTTGTGTTTTATTTCTTTTCGATTTGTTTTGTTTTTGATTTGTATTAATTATTATTACATTTCATCAAAGTATTACAGAAGAGATCTCATATAAAAGTCACAATTTAATAGGTGATGACATCGCTATATGACTTGGACCCGAGGATTAGCAAGCTTCTCTCACTGGATAAGTTTCTGGTAAGCTCATTTCACTGTTCTTATGACTGGTTGTTGTGTAACAATTGGACATCATAATACTGGACAATCTACTAACCGCTAGTTTGCAGGACAACTTGACTGTTTATGACTTCATTGAGGAGTTGAGTCGGGATCATATACCAGAAAATGTTGAAGGAAACGGTTTGCATCAGCTAGATGCCAAGCCCTTCATCAGAACTTTTGAATCGACGTTAAGGGAGCTGAAGAACCTCAGCACAGAAGCTGCTGTTAGAAAAGCTTCTTTAGAAAAGGAAGTCAATAAGTACGAACTGGACCATAGTCGAAATATTTTATCACTTTCCACAAGAATGGACTCCATCAACACCCAGTTCAAACAGCTCGATGATCAATTATACAAGGCAAACTCTAAGATTAATCCTTTGACAGAGAACCTGTCAACAGTCATTAGTGCTAAGGAACGTTCTCTGGCAGCGATTTCGTTAATCGAAGTATACACTGAGTTTTACCAAAAGAACCACTCTGAAGAACTGGAACACCTGATAAACGGTAATATAAAGGACAAGAGAAAATGTGCTACCATTGTTGCCCAACTATTGTCCTTATCGCAGAAACTAATCTCTGACGATTTACAAAACTCTAAAACTTGTCACGACTCAATTCAAAAATACTCCGAGACTATGGAGAATGCTTTGCTTGAAGACTTTGAACATGAATACAGATCGAATAATCTCTATAAAATGAAAGATATAGCTGATATACTATCAGACTTTAATGGTGGTGTGGCAGTCATCAAAAATTTCGTTAGTCAACACCAGTTTTTTATCAACGCAACAAGCAATGATGACGATTATTTGTCAGATGCAAACATCTGGGATTCACTCTCTGATCCAACTAATCACCAAGGCCTGCCAGGTAACTTCATCACACCATTATTTGATCTTATTGACAGTGCATTGAAAGAAGAAACGATCACAATTCTGGAAGTGTTTAGAGATCCTATTACTGTACTTGGACTGTTTATCCAGAGAATCTATGCACAGCAAATTCAATCAAGGGTTGAATCACTGCTGAAGAACTCTTACAGTTCAAGTAACTTGGCCTATTTGAGAACTTTATATTCACTTTACATTTCAACTGCAACTTTTTCAAAGGATCTCAAAGTTTTTTTTCAGAAACAGCTCTCATCACAAAGTCAAGCAAAGTTAGATGAGTTAAACTCTATAATTGATCAAAGTTTTGCTGATCTTTTCATTCAACATTTATCAGATTCGAAGTACTTTGAGATAGAGAAAAAGACCCTAGAGAGTATTTTGTTTATCATAACATCAACATATGAACAAATCAATGAGACTTGGATTACTGGAAAACTGACAGCAAGGATTTCCACTACTACACAAACATCAACCGATAACAAATTAACAAATGAGTATGAAAGTTTGAATAGAAGGAGCCGTGTTGGACAGTTCAAAAATTTTATGAGAACCCATCTTGATCGATCATCATCTTTCAAAAGGTCAAGCTCGTCAAACAGTCTAGGTGATATCCAAAATGAACGCGATCTCAAACTAGCCAAAAGGTTGGACCTGACAATGGTTGATTCAATGTTAAAATCAACAGTCGAGTCTTTGTCAAGATTGATTGAACTTGCACCAAACAAGGCACCTGAGTATGGATTAGAGATTTTGGAAACCCTACTCATTGCAATTGGAAAGTCATATGTTGACCAGGGATTAGAAGTTTCCTTTTCAGATTTGATTCACCAAGATAATAAACTGGACTCTATGGATCTGGAATATTTTTATAATGTTAATGCAGCCAGTGAAATACTGTACTTAACATCAACTTGTGTTAGGACAATATTTTTGCCGTTATCGAACAATAATACACAAATAAGACAAAGGATTTTGAATTTGACAAATGGCTATGTTTCAAGGGTTGAAATTGCAATCAATGTGATCATCCAAGAGACGCTAAATAAAGCGCATGACAAGATTCAAAGTTCACTATCAAAGCAGAAAAGGAAAGATTATTTGACAACAGAGTTATTAGAAACGGATACAGCTGCATGCGTATCTTTATGTAAATTTTTGAATGAAATTCATGATCAAGTAATCAAGTTTTTGAATGGCGAGAACCTGGAGAACTTCTTGAAAGAACTGGGTGAATATGCATTTCTACAGCTTTTCAATCATTACAAAAATTACCAGATCAACTCAACGGGTGGAATAGTTGCAACAAAGGATATAATCAGTTATCAGCAGACTATTGAGAAATGGAAAATTCCAACAATTACCGATAAATTCGCTATTTTGAGAGAAATTGCCAACCTCTTTACTGTGCAACCAGAATTATTGAGCTCCTTAACCAAAGAAGGTCATCTATCCACAATCAAACCATACATATTGAGGCAATTTATTTCGAAACGATCTGATTATAACACGAATACGAACTACTTGGAGAAGTTACGAGGAATTATCTAGATTGTCTTCTCTTTTAGGGATATATGCTATACACCGCTGAATGCTTCGAAATATACCGAAAATATCAGAAGAGTCCCAATTGTAAGTGCACACCCGTTTATACCCAGTGACAAAAAGTCTCTTGTAGCTTGTTCAATCTTTTGCGGCTTCGATGTCTCAGCAACTGGCAATCCAAACTCTTGAGTATTCAGATATCTCTTAGCATGAGTGAGTATTCCATTCCAATACTTGGGCATCAAACATGCAATCACCAGAATCAGAGAATTAAGGACTGCAGCAGAAACATACGCTTTGAGTGTATAGTATGGGTCTGGTAGGTAACAAATATTTGTCTGGTATGACTTCTTGGATTTGTCTTCTGTGTTCAAAGACAGTAGTTGAATTGCAGGGTATCTTATACCCATGTTCATTGCACACGATTTCACTGTTATTTCTTCCGCCGTATTCTGTTCGCCATATGTATGTCTCACATGACAGTAATCATGGTCATCACCACTGAAAGCAATCAGTGGCCGCACTTTGGATAGCACCTCCTCTGTTAACTTGTCATTAATTGCTGTTTGGTATTGTTCACCTTTCATCATGGGGAACTTTTTTTTGGATTCACGCAATGGGCCGCAATCTTGTTTCGAAGGGTCCCTAAACAATGGAACGTGTGATATGAGAATCCTTGGTTGGTCTTTTGGATTCAATGGTGCAAGTTTATCAAGTATTTGTCTTGGGTGTCTATTCACCTCTTCTGTATCGAAATCTGACAAAGATATGGTATCTAGAAGAACGATGGTATGATTTCCTATATCATGAATCGATGACGTTTCACCAAAAAACGCCCTGAACCTTTCCAATGCACTAACCTCCACAGTTTCACCAAATCCTATGTCATGATTCCCAGGTAATGACATGAGTATATTCTTATTCGGGATTTTATGATAGATTGAATTGAATCTTTTAAATTCTTCAAACCAGTAGTTATCTTCCCACTTTCTACCACCATCGAAAAGATCTCCCAAGAATATTGTCGTATCACTATCCAGAACAAAGTTCACATGGTTCCAATTACGTCTGTGATAATTATCGATCAGTTTTCTAGCAAAGAAGTTGACAAGTGCTGGTCTGTTTGGATATGAATGGTCATCCATTATTTGTGGGTCTGCAAACAAAGCGATTCTGTGCGGTTCTGACTCCCAATCTTCCCAGTTTCTCCAATCGCATTTCTTAATTGTGTTTCTAACATAAGATCTCTCGAAGTAGTTTACCAGTATCCACCAACAAAGAAGTGAACTCAGTATGAGTCTTATTTTTAGCTTTGACTTGACTTCTTTTAGAGTTTGCATCAGTCCAGGAGAAACTCTCGTTTTGTTACTGATTGGTTTGTATATGTTCTCAGACGGGCTGTATGGAGTAGTTCCACTATGATTGTTGCCTCGTCCCCTGAAGGAGATTTCCATTTCTCCTTAAACGGATAAGTAATAGGTACCACTTCTGGTTGTTGAGGTTAAGTGTCTTTCGTTTTGATACTTGAGATATTTTTGTCATATTTTGGCCGAATCCAGGCACTGCCTATGCTGTTTGTTTGGCTCAGAAGGATGTCCGTAGCGGATTATGCAGGTGGAGGCCAAAAAATCCAGGCTTAGCAATTAGTGTTTCCTTTTCAGGACTTAAAAGGAAAATCCCAAAAAGTTAAGCAGACGAGATTATACTTTAACAGAAATGAGTATGAGGCTAATGTACCCTGACATATATGTATTCCTTTGTGGAAATGCTTCTATAAAATAAGGCTCAACGTCTCTCGGTCAATTATAAGTCCAACTTTGAGATTAACTCAAAACTTTTTCAGTTGTAGAGTGGTGGGTTCAAAATAGATGCCACTCTATCCATGAAAACTCGGGCGGAATATTGAACTTTTCATCTATTTTTTACTATCTTTTGGCACAGTTGATGTTCTCACTAGGCTTGATAATCAAAGTTTTACCTAGAGTACACAGTATCACGCCGGTCTGCAGAACGTTTGCTACCAGCTATCCTAAGACTCGATTTTTGATGACGAAGAAATTCCTACCTTTGCCTGCTTATGATCCAGCTTATACTGTTAGTAAATTCAGTAATAGCTACAAACCGATAGTATGGATTGACTGTGAAGTATGTATTATCTTCTTCCAGAAATTGTTTCAATTCTAACAAATCCTCTAGATGACTGGGTTAGATACCTTAAAAGACCATATAATTGAAATTTGCTGCATCATCACAGATGGTGACCTGAATCTAGTCGATGACGGGTACGAGAGCGTGATCCATTATGATACATCGGTCATGGACCAAATGAACGAATGGTGTATCGAACATCACAGAGCTGTATGTTGAACGTGTCCTGTATGCTCATCAAATGTAAGAGATTGTATATACTAACATATGTACAGAGTGGTTTGACAAAGAAGGTATTGGAATCTACAAAGACTTTGGAGGAGGTTCAGGAGGAATTGTTACAGTATATCAAGAGGTACACAGAACCCAAGACTGCAGTCCTGGCTGGGAACTCAGTCCATGTTGACAAAGACTTCATGATAAGGGAGTTCCCTGAAGTTTTAAATTACCTTCACTACAGAATCATTGATGTTTCCTCTTTCCGTGAAATGGGTGTTCGTCATAATCCTGGGCTTTTCAGGGAATGTCCAAGAAAAAGAACAGAACATACTGCGAGATCTGATATTCTTGAATCAATTGCAGAACTTAAATGGTATAGAGCAAACTATCTTGTTGGACCAAAATAATCCGGCTTTGATATACAACTAAAATCTGCTACAAATCATACGAGCACCTATTGTCATAACATCAGATTTACTCCTTATCTCCTCATAAAGGAGACATCAGAGATTTATAAAATTATATCATCTCAGCATCTTTGGTGAAAAGGTGGACCTTTATGCAGACTTTCTTTTGGTTAAAAGCAGTTTGCAGCTCATCATCATCGTGTAAAGGAACGAAATGGCTAGTTTCTTGGTCTTTGTAATATAGCTTCACATACGTATGTGCTACATCGCATTCCAATCTAGTCAATACTGACTGTTTAATATCTTCAAGAGACGCACTTTTCTTTACCTTCAATGCAAATATATCTTCGTTAGCATATATCTTTATCTTAAGGCTGTCTTCCGACATAGAACACTGATGAACAGAGGGCAATATCGGCACTGAAGCATTTCTGCCTCTTACTCTGAACTCAGGAGAAGTATGAAACTCGTTTCTAGGAGCTGTATTGTTGGCAAACAATGGCTTTGTTGGTTGCTCTAGGTATTCTTCGAAGTTAACATTTGGAAAGACGCTGTTATTTCTTCTAGTTGTGGAGTGCGCTGAGTGTTGGTTGATATTTGGAGTTGAGAAAGATGTTGATCTCTGAGTCTGCCAGGTTGGTGCAGAGGCCATTGTTGGTGATTGCCAAACCAAGGGTGAGTTTGATGGTGAGGCTAGGTTTGATTGTGTGAAGCTTGGCTTCCCAAGAAATGATCCCGTTGGTGCAGGTAATGGTGGAGTCATGGATGTTGATATGTTCAGTGAAGGTTTCCTTGTTTTGTAATGGGGTATCATATTTGATTGTGATTGAGCGAAAGTAGTCTTTTCTGGGGATCCAAGCAATGTTGTTGGCTGTTGTTGGTTGGAAGTGTTGTACTTAGAAGATCTAGGAGAAGATCTAGGAGATCTTTCCACATCGTTAGATTTCACTGATGATAAACTTGGGCTTTTTGTTATCTTCGTGGGTAATGGTTGAAGTAGCTGTTCCACTTTTTCATTAGGTAAAACCTCTTGAGCAGAGAGCTCAAGGTCTCCTAGTCTTGGTTGTATCCAGTCATTTAAAATTTTGGTGTAGTCAAGTTTGTATTTGTTTTGAACAATTCTAAATATATAGATGTTCAACACTTGACATCTTTGTAAAAGAATTGTTGATAGAGTCTGTAAGTCTGGTCTTGGTATAGGATCAGGTAGAGAAGGAAGCTTCAAGATGTCTTCCTCAGTTTCACTCTTGAACCTCAGCCTCTCGACAATCGAACAATGTAACTTATAGAAATCCTGGTAGTAACGACATAAATGTCTCTTTCTACCATCACTCATATTGATATCAACACGATACCAATATCTGCCGTCGTGGCAAGATGCATTTCTCACCAAACCAGAAACGGGGAGTGCTTCATCTATACTGACGGAAGAACTTGGAGATGAATGGCTTTTACCTGTGGCCTGAAATGAGAAATGTTGCTCATTTTCAGAGCTGATTGAAGAATTTAGTGACGAGTATTTTGTTGAGGATGAAGAAGATGTAGCTATGTTTTCGTGACCATATGAGGTATATGTTATTGTCTGTGGTTGTATGGTGTCATTTTCTGAACATAAAGGTAGCGGTGATTGTTCTTTATCTTTAGAAGCCAGCCATTCATCGTTAACCAAAGTAGATGTATGATTCTTCTCCAGTCTAACAATTTTCACATAACTGGACGGTATCAACCCTGCTTCTCCCAACCTTCCAATAGGTTTTACCAAGATCCAGCCATTACCTTTCCTCTCAATCAACTTGAAAGCTTCACCAACGCCGATCGTCAATTCATGTTTGTTTTCCCCTTTGAAATCAAACTTGGAAATCAAGATGACTTGTTGCTCAGGGGTACTTCTTGGAACAGGGTTAGTCAGTGAAGAAGCCTGACCATCTTTGGCCATAGGTGTTGAGATTTTCAAATCTTTACCAGATTTAAACCTCGTACTTTTGAACATTTCTACCATAACTCTTTGAGGTATAAGTAAACTAAACTCAATATAACTAAGCTCAACAACGATACACCCCTGTACTAACAAAAAACTTAGAATTGAGATGAACAAACTTTTTCGTGGAAGGTTTTCCTCGAGAATGTTATCTTTTTATCTAGTGTCGGATGATCTTAGATCTGAAATATGCTATACCTGGAATGTATGTACGATGAAAACAGGACGCCTGTATTAGAAAATTGAACTGCTCTCGACTTCACTAACCTCGATATTCTATATCTTGCGAAAAGGTAGCTTGTAATCCTTTGTGGAACCCCTCATACTTTTATAAGATGGACCAAAATCAAAACAATCAACTATCACTCGTTAGATATTGTCCCATAGATTTCGTTTGAAAGAATAAGACCCAAACTTAATATTCATTTTTCATGCATGTGTCCCAATAGAGTATTTTTTATTCACATTTCGGTGGATTTTGGTCGCGAGCTGCGTATATGCATGCATATTTCAGTCCCTTTTCTCCAAAATATTCACTTTGATGATGTTCGATCCGCGTTACATCACCCAAAGTGTATTTCTGCAGTTTCTTTTGTTTTCTCTGGTGGGAAATTTTCAATCGGAAAGTAAAGATATGTATTAGTGAACTACAGTTGGGATATCCTGTCAGGTAATAAATGAGCACTGTCAAGTAGCAAACTAGCTAGCTACTTTGCATACGTGTTGCAAGAACACAAGCTCGAAAGTACAATATCAAAATGTAGTAGACCGTCTACCTTGACATCATATGGAAGCTAAGAAAAAGTTTATCACTCTTGGTGCATAGTTTTTAGAGGCGTGTCTACCTCAACTTACCAAAGAGGCTAGCAAAAGTGATCCCTACAACTAATTGGATCTAGTTTCAGTGGAAGATCTGAGAGATATAATGGAAGTGCAATGCGAACCAGTAAGTCCAACTAGACTTCATTTGAAGCCACGTCAAGCCCAAACCTCTATCATTTAGTTCTTCAACTTAACAATTGTCCGTTTTGAACCAATTATTATCCGTTAATCTTGTTTTACAATGTTTTGGTCCCTCTGTTAAAAGACACTAACATCACTCACATAATTACGAAAAAGCACTCCACTGAGTTCGCTGAGCTGCTACTACACAACGGGAAAGGAAGCAGGGCCTATGGTTTTCTCCCTGTAATGTCTCTCTTTTTCTCCGTATATTCCTTGAGACGAAGTCTCATCTAATTATTCTATTTTTTACAACTTTGAAGAGATGCGATATCGTAACAGTTTCCATAGTTAGTCGCTCTTTTTCTGATTAACAAACAATATGGCGTTTTTGACTTTTGGTAACTAGGGTAATTTTTTTCTCAAAACTGTTCCACATCAAGACCTTCCTGAAACTTTGCACATCACTTGACTTTTAGTTCTTACAGTTGACACAAGAAATTCAAAATAAACAAATCCTACTTGGAAATCAAAACATGCAAAGAGAATCGCTAGAGTTTACTATTTGTCATGGCACAATCTTCCTACCACAGCTCAAAAGATGGCAATACAAAGTTTTCAATTATCTTCGCCTCGTTTATCCACGGCATATCATCTATAGTTGCACACTTAGGGTGTAAGAAACCTGATGGTAAATCTATAATGTAACTGTTTATTAAAACCGCGTTGTTCCGCATAACTATTTACCCTAAAATATTGTGAATCAGCCAAATTCGGTTATTTGTTTATATTCAAGAGAAGTCTAGTGTTGTTTGTACAATAGTCAGCATAGAAGTCTAAGACATCTTCAGCATTGCAAACCACTTTACCTCGTCCATTATCAGAAGTCATATCCCACTGAGAAACAGATCTGTGGCAACCAACAACAATGGTCATACCTTTAGGCCATTCCTCTAGATCAATTCTTTCATAAATCCTTTCTCCTTTTACTATGAAGTTGAGAAGTGTTTGGCCAACTTTCTCACCTTGACGGAAAGCACCTCCAGCAGTCTTGATGATTGGGAAGTTTGTGACATCACCAACTACAAATATGTTTTCATATCCCTTCATCAGCATATTGGTGTCAACAATAACTTCGCCTTTGTTCATATCAATCGAGTCTTGAAATGTTGGCAACAGTGGTTCAATGTTGTTATGGTGAGAATTACACCAAATGTTCAGATCTGATTTTATGGTTTCTCCACTTGTTGTACATAGATCACCATTTTCCAGTTCAGTTTTCACTCTTGTGTTCAGTCTAAGGTCAATACCGACTTCAATAATATGTTCCTTC
Organism: Komagataea salicaria; assembly: GCA_003707885.2. Taxonomy (NCBI): domain Eukaryota; kingdom Fungi; phylum Ascomycota; class Saccharomycetes; order Phaffomycetales; family Wickerhamomycetaceae; genus Komagataea; species Komagataea salicaria. The sequence goes on from PPMB02000003.1 coordinate 209,569, forward strand.
AGTTTCTCTATCAAGTTTTGAGAAGCAAATTGCTCTGGAGGAACATGATCATGAGGGTGGATCAGTATAACATGTTTATCAGGATATGTGTCCTTGATCTCACCAGCAATTTCAATACCTAGTGCACCAGCACCGATCACAGTAATTGTGTTGGCCATTTGGATCTTTGGTAAGAATCTTGTGACTTCGTCCACGAACTCAGTCTCTGTACGACCAGCCGGGTCCATAGGCCATGGTCTGCGTCTACCAGTAGAAAACACTGCATAATCAAATGACAATTTTTTAACAGTGTCATCATTATTTAAACAGTACGTAATGTTATGTTCATCGATGAACGAGGTACATTTACCATGTATAAAGTGCACTTTCAAGTTTTCAGGCATTTCCTGGTTTGACTCGGCATTCAGCACTTTCTTTTTGAACTCTTGGTCTGTCGTTTCCACCGATTCAAATTTAATGTTATACTTTTCAACATTCAGGTAGATATTTTGAGCAAACTCAACATTAATGATAGCTTTTGGTATACCCAATACATTCAAAAAACCAGCTCTTGGATCTACCAAGAAAATTTCCACTTTCTTGTTGGATGGAACAGGGCCCAATGTGTTGAACTCTTTAATAAAATATTTCAATGAAGTTAAACCACCAAATGAACCACCCACGAAAAGGATTCTAGTAGTATCAGCTTCGACAGTCATGGCTGGAAATATTGTGGAGCTGGATGGAAGATATTGATGTTGGAAGTTAAATTTAGACACTGGAGAGAAGACCGTTCAAAGCCAAAGGTATGCGTATGAGCTCAAGCGAAATACCTAGTATATCAGAAACAAAAAACCGGGAAAAAAGGAGTGTCTTCCTTTTCTTTTTATGATATTGGACTTCAAAGACAATAGACTTATTTCACACTTGGTAGGATGTTCAAGATATGATCTTTTTGCGGTGTACACTCACTATATAATCATTCGCAGAATGATGGATCTTAAGTAAAAAAAAAAAGTGGGTGTATAGTAGTGCCCGGCACCGGTCATAGATGCCTTATGCTTCCAACTGTATGAGGTTCTGTAGGACGAGTCACACTATTACTTGTGTGGGTGTTATAGAATTGCAGAATAACTTGCAAGTTGTCGAACAATCTACGAGATACTGGCTTCAAAATCAACTAATCAAAGCACTTGGTTGTGTTAATATGATGAACCAAGCTGATATGTCATTTGATAACGGTTATGAGGCACCAACTTGTGAAAACCCTTAAAATACGAAATGGAAAAACCATAAGTTCGGTACACACACGCTCATAGATTGTGAGTTTGTGTATAAATGGTTACCCTGCCTGCGGCTCAAAATGTTCTATGCAATTTTATCACTATGGTTACCGAAGTACAGTAAACAAAAATCAAAACAAAAAAAGAGCTAACTTAAAACAAAAACAAAACAAAAACATACCCACAAATAAAATATATATTTGTTTTATTAGCTGATAGAAGTGAGCCTCCAGAAGCGATAAGTTTGCCCCAGCGTAGTAATGAGTCAAGAAAACTATTATAAACGCTCGAGGGGCCAGACTAATGCACCACTAGGTCTTCTTGATCTCAACCAGGTCCAGAATGTCAGCCATATTCCCCAAATGACCTCTTCTTTGAAAAGGAAATCAAGTAACATATCGAGTAGGCAGTCCATTATTGGAGCACCACGGACAAATGCCCCTCATACTCTCAGAAGTTCCAATGTTGGGTTATCAGACATGGTACAACAAAGTGCCATACGAAGCGTTGGACGGAAGTCCCTTGCATCTACAAACTCAGTCCAAAGAAATAATAACAGAGAGAGCAACAGAACGAGCTCGTTTGGTCTAGGTACCCTCTCTCTTTCCCAGCCACTTTCAAGAGACCCTCGCCCTTTGAGAGATAGAAATTTTCAGCTAACCATGCAACAAGATATACTGGCCTATCTCAATAATAACAACTTTGAGTATGAGATGAAGCATTCGTTGAATCAAAAGTCTTTGAGGAATCCTACTCAAAAGGATTTTGTTTTAGTTTTCCAATTTTTATACAAAAAACTAGACCCGGGTTATAGGTTTACCAAATCCATTGAAAATGAAGTTTACTTCGTCTTGAAGAATATCAAATACCCTTACTTGGATTCAATAAATAAGTCACAGATTTCTGCTGTTGGAGGACAAAACTGGTGTGTATTTCTAGGAGTTTTACATTGGCTAGTTGAATTGATTGGAAAAGCTGAAATATCTTTAGTTGATAGCGAATTAAGACAGAGTGACGATAGTGAATTAGAACTTGAGAAGATATTTGTCAATTATATTATCAAATCTTATAATGCATTTTTGAACAATGTTGATGACTATACTGGCTTTTATTCAGAAATGGAGCAAGAGTATCAGGATTATACTAAGAACATCATTGTTGAGTCGGAAAATCTGGAGCAAGAACTTCACATCCTTAAAGATGCTAATCTTAAATTAGTCCAAGAAGTCGATTCGTATGAACAGATTGAGAGAAAATCCCAAGCCTTGGAATCTGATCTATTCAAGTTCAAGGCGTATATTGAATCAATGGAAAATCGAAAGTTAAAGTGGGGCTCAGTATTACAACAGATCAAGCAAGAAATGGTCAATTCTGAAAACGAACTTGCACGTACAGAGCAAGAGAAGGCCTTGTTACAGAAAAAGATCACTGATCAGGGACTTACCTCCAAGGATATTGATAGAATGAACAACGAAAGGGACCGTATATCTAAGTCCATAGATGCTGTGAACCAAAGACTCAATGAGATCACAAAAATCGTTCATTCGAAAGAATTGGAAGTACAACAATTGTATGAGGCATTATCCAATGGACTGAAGGAATACAATTTTAGCATATACTCAATTGCATCAAGCATTCCTGATATGGACTCTTCTAGATTTGTCATAAAACTAGATAATCTGCTGAATGAAGACAAAATAGGAAAGAACGTGGAAGAGCTCTTGAATGGTCAAAATATCAAAACTATAAGACAAAACTTGATTGACCTCAAATCAAAAATCAACATCAAGATTCATCAAGTTCAAGACGAAACTATCAATGTGCACGAGAATCTTGACTCTGTCAATGAACTTTTGAATGAGAAATCAGAGCAGATAGAATCAATGGAAGCAAAGTTGTCTGCTTCTAAAATCGAGTATGAAGAGTTGTATGAGAACATGACTAAAGAAGCTACATCCTACCATACAGAGATCGAAAGGTTTCAAAGCGAACTCAAATCACTTCAGTCCAACTCGAAACAGAATATATCCTTGTTGGAGCAGCATGCCAAATCGATCGATATGGAATTCAATAAATTGAAAACTCACATAAACCAAGAGAGAGAACATCTATATTCAAGGGCACAAAAGATGATGGATAAGGTTATCACGTTCAAGTTGAATATTCAAGGGGCCCTTGAAGATTTGGAAAATGTTGTCACTGAAGAAGTGGAAAAGCAACGAAGCACGACAGTTAGTTGAATCGTTGTATGAATTTCGTTGTTGGTTCTCAGAAAGCAAGGTTTTCCTTGTTGTTTTAGATTGTGAAGTTTTAAGTATGTAATATTTGTGTTTACTTTAATGATTTTAGTGTGGATTTTTACATTGTAAGTCATATTCTTGTCATTAAACTATACTTGAGATAACTATTTTTTTGCCTTTTTATAGTACATTTTTTGGATTAATGGATGGTGTTCTTTCAGTTCTCTGTTCCGATTTGATGTGTATTCAACATATGCCATATCTTCACCACCTGCCAAACTTGCCAAAGACCCAGCAGTTCTTTGAGCTTTCACCTTTTTTCCATTACCTCCTTTATGTGATCTCTTCATGACATTAGATCCTCTTCCCACAGAATTTTCAGCATCATCACCAACTTCCAGTCCAGCAGCATCTTCATTTTTCAATAGAACTTCCTGCAGCAATTCTCTTCTTTCTCTGGCTGAAGAGTACGCAAGATTTGGTAGATTTTCCATACCATGTAGATGTGTGATAACTTTGAAAGCATACCCTTGGTCAACTAAAAAAGCTTGTCTCTTAGTGGAATAGTACATCTCTTGTGTATCTTTTGACACTAAAGAATAGAAAAAAGCATTGAAACCTTCGTCGTTTCTTCTTTTAGCACGCAAAATACGGCCTAATCTTTGAGCCTCTTGACGACGAGAACCATAATGTGATGAAATTTGAATTAGGCAGGTAGCTTCTGGTAAGTCAATAGATGTATCACCAACTTTCGATAAGAAAATAGTATTCACTTGGTCATTATATTGAAAGTTTTGTAAAATGTTCATACGTTCCTGTTGGGGTGTAGAGCCATAAATGAAAGGTTTACCCAGTTTCAAAGCATATTCCTGAAGGGCATAAACATTATCTGCAAAAACAATAATTTTATCACCACGCTTTTCATGATAATGAATCAGGAACTGACAGGCCTGGAATTTGGTGGGATTCATGATATATAGTAGCATTCTCTTTCTGGCACTTTCTCTTAAATACTCCTGGTAAAACTCAGACGTCATTGGACACCATACTTCTGCACATTGAACATTTGCAATGTGACCCTTCTGTGCTAAATCCATCCAGTTTGCTTCATACAATTTAGGCCCAATCAAAAAGTTCAAATCGCTAATTTTATCATCCTCTCTGACTAATGTTGCTGTTAGTCCCAATTTGGCATGGGCTGCAATGGTCGTGACAACTCTACGGAACATAGCTGCTGGGACAACATGCACTTCATCCAAAATGATAAAGCCCCATTCTCTAGATGTCAGGAAATCCATAACCTTTTGAGAGTCATGTGATCTATTTCGAGTATTGGCCACCATAGAGTAAGTTGAGACAACCAAACCAGCTTCACTTTGAAACATTTCCTTGTTATCAGATGTGAAAACAGCAACATTCTCGGGTTGTATTGTACACCATTGCAAGAATTGCTGTCTCCATTGCATGACAGAAACAGAAGATGTACATAAAACGATAACAGATTTTCTGATTGTACAAGCAGCAGTGATTCCAACCAATGTCTTACCCGCACCACATGGCAAAACAATGATACCAGATCTTGCACGGCCATTCCCAAACATCTTACTTAATGATTTTTCCTGATACGGTCTGATTTGGGTGGACGGTTTCAAATCTATATCCAAATCAGGGTTTCTCAAATCATTACGAAAATCGTACTCCTCCAAAACTGGATAATCAATTTCTTGACAGCGTTTCTTCACTATCTCAACTGATTCGTTAGCAATTTCAAAGGCATGGACAGCATCAATATCTTCTTCCTCCACTTCGTTTTCTTCTCCTTGATGTCTTTCTCCAACAACAGACGCATAAATATCTTCGACTGTAGCTCCATCATCCTCTTTTGGTTTGGTACCTGGAATTTTCAAATCACCTATCTCTGGAGCTTTTTCCCTAGAAAATCCTGATTCGGTAGTCGTAGTCTCAGAAGAATCAATCCTTAGCTTTCCCAAGACAGGGTCTTTCAAAAGCATTTGTAAGATATCTGCTTGAGTACTTTCGACAAAATACCTATTATGCTTTAAAACTAATTTAACCTTACCATATGATATTGTTGCGCTGCGAATAAATTCTATGATACTTCTCGCCACCGGCATTTTTGATAAACGCTCTAATACAGCAATTATATCATTCGTTTCTAGTCCCACAGAAACTGCAGCATAAAGAGAATATGCAGTGATACGATATTCGTGAATGTGGCTAGGCCGTGATACTGGTTCTGCAATAGTTACTAAAAAGTCCTGAGCTTGCTCTGCAAGAGGGGAAAAACTTTCCAGTATGATTCTACCATCATTTGGAGAAATCCACAAAGGTCTCGATGCATGGTCTGGTTTTAATTTCAAATAACTAAAGTCATTTCTATTGAACATTTTGGACACAACATCTGGAACATAGTCCGGAGGGATATCCACCATAGAGTCGAAACTAAGATTATCGTTACTTTCAGCATTCTGGGCTTTTTTGGTAGGTTTTCTGATAGAGAGATTCAATTTGGACTTTTTGCCATCATATTCATCTTCAAGGTCTTCCTCAGAGTAACTAGTGTTGGTGGAGTCTGAAAAGTCTTCATCGTCATCATAAACTTTCTCGATCTTTCTCGCTTCTGTACGAAGAGTCATTAATGAGATGTTGACAGAGGTGCGAACTCGATATATAAAGACTTTAATGTGAGACTTACTACTTAGTTTATTTGACTTTTGTAATTAATAAAATACACCCACACATTTTCGGAACTACATATGTTAGTTATCTCACCATGATATGAAACAACTTTTTATGTTATATATAGCCCTTCTGCAATACTATGCGGAGAATAAACACAAACTGTAGTGTAGAGATACAAATTTGGATAAATCATGTAACCACAGGAAGCATAGACGAACGTATCTCAACACCTATCAACTAATCTGTGAATTTGTAAGAACCTGAGGCAAGAGTGATAGAGCCTCCTCTGTAGCTACCTCTTTTCATTTTGTTTTTGTTCTTTGTGAAATCTTTACCTCTAACAGCACCCAGTTTTTCATTTGCCTTCTCACCCCAAGTACCAGCGGCACCTTTATAAGTATTGTCCTTTAGTAAACCAGATTCAAAAGTGATTTTGGATTTATCTATTCTTGAAAAATGCTTACGCTGTTTGAGATTTGAGTCTGGCTCTGGAGTAGATGAGATGGATGTAGCCGCATCAGAAAACGCGGGAGATTGTGTCTTGGATGACGATTCTTCATATTTTATCTTTTTTGGTTCTGGTTCATTATCTGACGAAGATGAGTCTGATGATTCAGAATCCGAATGAGGTCTTTTCTTGCTTTCAGATATTTTTGGTTCTGTGCTTTCCTCATCTGATGATTCGCTGTCGGAATCGTTGCTTGAGGAGGAGTCAGTGTCTGATGAATCACTGTCTGACGAGGAGTTACTTTTTGAAGAATCTGAAGAATCTGATGATTCTGAGTCTGATGAGTCTGAGTCTGATGAATCTTCTGAGTCTGATGAGTCTGAGTCTGATGAATCTTCTGAGTCTGATGAGTCTGAGTCTGATGAATCTTCTGAGTCTGATGAGTCTGAACTTGATGAGTTTGATGAGTCTGAGTCTGATGAGTTTGATGAGTCTGATGAGTTTGATGAGTTTGATGAGTTTGATGAGTTTGATGAGTTTGATGAGTCTGATGAGTCAGAACTTGATGAGTCTTCTGAGTCTGAATCTGAATCTGAGTCTGAATCTGAATCTGAATCTGAATCTGAATCTGAATCTGAATCTGAAGACGAGGATGAATTTGAGTCGGACTCTGAAGAACTTCCTTCCTTCTCTTCAGACTTCTTGTCTTTCTTTTCTTTCTCCTCTTTCTCTTCTTCCTTCTCTTCCTTCTTCTTTTCGTCTTCCTCGTCATCTGAATCTTCTGATTCCGATTCTGATGAAGAGGATTCGGAGGATTCGCTTGATGAATCACTGTCTGAAGAAGAAACATCTTCAGAGTCTGAAGGCTCGTCCTTCAACAAGTCCTCCAACTTTTTTTCTGCATTTTCTAGTTTGACATTCTTTTTGGAAACTTCCTTCTCTAATTTATCACTAACACTCTTGAAACCTTCACGTTTCAAATAGTCAACAACTAGTGAGAGAACCTTTTCCTGTGAAACCATCGTCTAAAGCACCTTTTAATCAAGTGTATAAAGTGATAACGTACTATTAAGTGTCAAATAAGTGATAAAAAAAATTTGGAATTTTTTTTCTTTTTTTTTGTTGTTAAGAGACACACAAATCAAATTTGTGAGAAGAACTTCTGTATAACATGGACCCTAGTTTCTTATGACAGTTGAGCTTTTAAAAAATTAAACATATACAGGTGATGTCCTTTGAAATCAATCTTTTGCGAGTTAAATAAGACTATACAGTTGTAACCAATTATTAGACAACGATCAGACCTGCTGCAACTGTACCATATAATCTCATAGTTTGGCACCCTTTTTGAGGATTATAGAAGAGTAATGATGATTAAAAATCTCTTTGTATTTTTCTCTTGTCAATAGTGCCCTTTCTGTAGAATTGCTACGTTTGCCTATATGTATTCTGAGGCTGTCGATGATGATCTTCAAGATATCATCAGGCTGTTCACCATTCACCAAATGGAGACCCTTTGGAACCTCTATATTTTTAACATTGGGAATCGTGTCCACAACTATTTTGACAGCTGATTTCTCAATCCAAGTAGCATTTTCCCCCACAATGTGCACGACGGGCACTGGAATTTGTGACAAAACGTTTAATGCGATTGGAAAGATTTTAGACCCGCTATAGTAACAGAGAATTTGTTGCTCTTTGATTGTCTTAGAGGATACAGTGCCGTCTCTGTTAACGATTTTCTCAGACTCAATCAAATCATTGAGAATCTCTGGATGGAAGTTTTTGTAAAAGCTGTAGTTTCTGAAATAAGTGTAGTACTCCGTTTCGTTCTTAAACTCAGATTTTATTGCTTGTGACAAGGCTGGAATTATCTTTTCCACAAACACCTTCGTGCCAATTTCTGATGTATAGGTTACAGGTTCAATGGCAATGCAGAGTTTGAATAGTTGGGGTGCAACCGTCGTTACATATAATGACTGGAAACCACCCATTGAATGACCGATAATCACGTTCTCTCCAGGCAGTCTCAAACTTTTGGCAACCTGCACCAAATCGTGCGAGCCTTCTCTCCAGTCTACCTCCCAGCCTAGCTTTCCATCGTTTTCCACGGCTGACTCACCATGGTTTACCAAATCCATGGCCACACAATTAGCAATCTGCCACTTAGAGCGTGAGCTGAACTCCTCTGACTCTGAAAGCTCAAACAGCTTTCTGATGTAGTATCTCCATATAGCTTTAGTCATACCCGTCCCGGACATGAAGTATAGATTTACTTGTGTCTTGTCGTGATTAATTCGACTTCTTGCCAACCTATAATGGTCAAAAACCACAGAAAGGCTAATTCCTGATGGTATGGTAGAGTGCAGATTCCATCTTGGGAATTCTGCCTCCACTACCTTTGTGTATCTTTCGTAAATGTTGTTACTACTCATAGTATTTTATGTCTCTTGTATACCTTTTAACTATTTCATTCTTTTTGGATCCTTTCAAGCTTAAATACTTTTGTTACTTACATCTGCCGAGGACCTCTTCTTCTCCGCAATTTGTAAGATAAACTGTAATCTGTGAACTCCACAAAATATCTCAATTTCGCGAAAACGTTATTGAATTTATCTTATGTCTTGTGCGTTAGGCACTACTATTACTACTATAAAACAGAAGTGCCCTGTTTGTGATGGAAGTCATGTCCGGTTACGTGTATATAGAATCAAAAAATTACACCATATACAGAGTGTGGAGGATATTTATATGAGAGTTCGTTGCAGTCTTATGTCGGTGGATAAGTAGTTGGAATGAATGGCAGGGAGCCTCAATCAGTCTCACTAGCTGTCTGCTCATCAACATCGGCATCAGCCGTGCTGTCACTCCTACTAATTGTATCATTCGAGTATCTGGATTTCAACACACGGGGCTCTTGCGGAGTATTGGCGTACGAGTCGTTATCATCCTCATCATCAGTTTCAATGTCCGTTTCCTCATTAGCATTGTGGAGTCTGTCGCCATTCTTCTTCTTTGGACTGAGCAACTCACCAAATGATAATGTCCGGGACGGTAGAGTGCCGTTCGTTGTCAGATCAAATTTGGGCTTAAATGACTGCGGCGATGATAATGACATCAACGTTTGAATGGCATCTGCTTCAGGATTATTGTCCTTGTTTAGGGCAGCAGGGTCCAACCTCAGAGGGGTCAGATTGTGGTTGCTTTGTCTTCTTTTGGGTGAACGAGTTTTGGAAATCGCCTGAAGAAATGCAAAATTAGCTGAGCCATCGTCATCATTATTACCTACGTCTTCATACTCCATTTCGTCATCAAGTCTCCTTCTATTGTTCTCAAGTCTTGAAAATTGTGCAGGTCTTTCCACCTTGATGTTTCGCTGTGGTGACTTTATAGGTTTAATCACTTTCGAAGGGGAAATGTTCTTTTGCAGAGCTCCAGCCCTCAAATCCTTGATATTCAGTTGGTTATCGTTATGAATAACATTTCTCTCTAACTCGTCCAAAGACTGGTTAGTCCAGCCCTTCTGAACTTTTAGAAATGCGTAGCTCAATCTGGTTTTCAAAGCTGTTGATATCTGTCTTATTGGTGGTCTTTCATCCTCTTCTTTCGTCGGTTGATCTGGAGATTTCAGAGGAGAGCCTTCTCCTCCACTAGACTCTTTGACAACTGCCGGTGTCTGCGGCACATTGGATAACTTGAATCTATTACTATTCTTATTGAAGTCAACTGACGGTGTTTCTGGTGGTAGGTAGTTCTCTGTGTGATCAGTGGGTGTTTCATGGATGGGAAACTGACTAACACTTTGGTTTGGCGGAGTTGTGGGTATGAATGGTCGTTTCTTTAAAATATCCTTTCGTTCCGGTGTCTGTGGAGAGCGTTTATTCTCAGGCGTGCTGTCCCCTGCATCTGTTTGAGGAGATATGAGCTTTGTGTCGCCCAAATTCGTCTCATTCGCAACATCTTGTGTTGCCATATTTAGTTCGTTGATGAATTATGCCTCACCTAGGTTGGCTCTTTTTGTGAAAAAACTGTCAGCTTATTGGGCTCAATAAAAAACCCTTGAAATATTCTGGAGCGATTTTCAGTCTGGCAGTATGGATATAAATAAGGGGCGAAAAGTTATAACTGTCTCGGTGCCTGAATGTTGACGTTTGCAGTAACTTGTACTTGGTGCTCAATTTAAGAGGGTACCTGTGACAACCAGCTAAATGAAAACAAAAACAAAAATAAAAACTGTATCACACAACTAACTGTAAAATGGTGGATAACTGTTTGATAGGATATCCAAAAATTATACGAACTAGTTAACGTTCTCTGGTAGACGGATTGCGACAAGGGGGCGTTACTTCTGTATCTTCAATAGAGATAATGAGTTATTTCTATAACATTTTTTGTTTATTTGTTTTTAAAATCTTAAACAGCAAAGGCAGCACTGAAAAGGGAGAAAACGCGAAAAAAGGTTGTTGCCGTGGAAACTTATGGAAAACTGAAAGTTCCAAATAGTGGTAAATAGGGCAATAAGAAGGTATGAATAGAGCGAAGGGAGGTACCATGTCACACTCTGGGAACTGCTATTGTGCTAATATTTTGTTGTAGACTTTGACCAAATCGGTGGTATGTCTTTTGATCCATTTGTGATTCAGGGAACCATCAGCAGACATTCGCTTGTCAATATTGACATTTAAAACACACTTCACGAAATCTTTTGCATCTGTACTGATCTTACACCATTGTGCAGCATCAAAATTTAGCAATCCCATCTTTCCATTTTGTACAATATCAGCATCTATTCCATTGGCGTAGAAAGGTGAAATCCCTGTTAACATGATATGTACAATCACTCCAAGGGACCAAATATCGCACTTGAAATCATAACCTTTTCGCTTTGATGCAGCAGTTGATTCAGCAGTTGATTCATCATTCTGTAGATATTTCAATGCCCCAAATCCAACCTCTGGAGCACAATACTCAGGGGTCCCAACTGTAGTATACATTCGCCTGTGAGTGGAGGATATCGACTTCGCAATTCCGAAATCAGCCAAAACGACTCTAGTGAAAGGCTGTGCAGCTTCCAAAAGTACGTTGTCTAATTTCAAGTCACGGTGTACAACATTATTTTGGTGTAAGTATTGTAAAGCTTTCAAAATTTGATAAGCAATCACCAAACTTTCAAGCTCATTGATAGGCTGTAAGCTCGAACCATTTGACAAGTAAGAGAATAGATCACCTCCACTAATTCTAAAATAGCTCTGAAGTTAGTAATTTCAAAAGTCTTGATTTAATCAAAATATACTTACAACTCTTCAAACATGTAAAAGTGTTCACCAACAGTCTGGGTTTCGTAGACTTTGATAATATTGGGCTGAAAGAGTGTTGTTAGAATGTGATTGACAAGAAAAAATAGAAATAAAGATACATCTTTCTCTTTGGGAGTGGTACATACGTGATCTAAATTTAGTAGGATCCTAGCTTCATATGGTATGACAGTTTTGGAATTTTTGACTACCTTCACAGCACACAACTTGGAATCCTTTTTTCGTTCAGAGACAAAAACCTGTTTTGGTTAGTACTCTCCTTGAAATCCTTGAAACTGCAGTGTAAGGTAAATGTTGATACATATCCGAAAGTTCCATTGCCTAGAACTCTATTCTTGACTCTCCAGTTATTGAACTCGATATTCACATCGTTATCTTCAAGGATACAATCCCCAATAGCTTTCTCATGATCCCCAAAGATAGACTTAAATACCAAAGTAAGCCCAAATTTCATACAGACTCGATCATTGTTGTTCAACAAATATGCTTGATTTCGAACCATCTTCAAACCATTGAGAAAAGTTCCATTGAGTGAGGTATCTTTTATGTAGACAACAGGAATTGAGTCATCATCGAACTGAACAGCCCAAATAACGCAATGAGTGCAGGATATTGCAGGATGTGAAATCATTATCTCATTCTTGTCGCCTCTTCCTACGTGAAGTGCCTTATTCTTTACCAGCACAATGGAGTCAAAGTTGAATACATCAATATCAATAGATATGGCTGACTCGTCGAAACAACTTTCCAATTTCAATTCCCCTAGAAGAGCTGGTTCAATTGCCATTTCAACAGCGGTGTAAACCAAAAGAAAACTGTGAGACAGGATATATAAAACTAAGAAAGACTATTGATGGATAAGATTAATATCTGGATTAATATCTGGACTACTAAACAGGTAATTAAGCGCCTGATATAGATACAAAAAATAAAAAAGAGGGCCGAGCAGGGAATTGAACCCTGGACCACTCGCATGCTTATATGGTATTATAGAACTGGTGAGCCAATTCTTCGCCCAAAGCGAGTATCATACCACTAGACCACGCGGCCATTTTTGAAAATTTAGTTTCAGATTATTTGTTACATTTCTTTGTTCAGTGTTATGTATTCAAAGTCGTATTTGCTTTGTTTTGTATTTCCTAATTTGGAGAAATCAAAACAATCAAAATTTCAAATGTGATGATTTGCTTAAGTTTCAAATTAAAAGCGATATTACTAGGTTGACATAGGTGTACCCTGCTAAACATACTATAAATTGAGACATATACCAAGTTTAGTTGGGAGCTTAATCTATCAGTCATCCCTCATCTTGGATTGCTATAATTCGTTTCCAGTTTGTAAAATTTGTGTGGATGAAGGATATGGAAGAATCTAACGAAAGCGTTTCCTCCACAAACACACCAGCTGCGAAGAAACTACAAGAGAACATCAATGTTGTGTACCCTGATAATTTCCAGATTCTCTCGTCGCCGATGAAACTGCATATACCCAAAGATAGCAATGACAGCACCAGGAGCAATACACAAGAGTTTGGACAACTCTCAGTAAGATTGTCAACACTTCTCAATAAGCTAACAAATATCAACCAGGAGATAGGATACTCAAAAGAGGAAATCTGTAAAAACGAAAAGGCTTTATTTGAAACCATCTCTTTCACACTTGACAAGTTTTTGGAAGATTCAGGGAATTATAGAGATGCTTTGAAAAGGGAGAACCACAAAACCATTGAAGCCTTGAATCTTTTACTTTCTGTCATAAATGATCCCAAAGCAACCAGGACAATTCCAGATCTCTACTTAAGAAACTTAATTTTGAAAAGAAGAGTTGAAGGAACCACGTTATTGAGTCTCAAGAAGTCACTAGAATCATGTAAAAGATACATCTTGAAAGAGTATAGAGATCGAATGCTCAAATTTTTGGAACAATTTATCAGGCTACAAGATTTGTCTACAAGATTGGGAGACTTTGACTGCCCAATAAAACTGGAAATCCCTGAGTTACCACAAATAATGGAGATTTTGAACTTGTTTCAGGCTGTTAATGACCCTCTGGATATCTATCACGTTGTGCTGAAAGACTCGGCAGTGTTCTTAGAAAACGACTTTTTTGGTGACCTTTCAGACACGAAATATCAGGATCTTATCAGAAGTGTTTCAACATTGCAAAAAGAGGTTGATTCGAGGATTAAAAGACTCACTGAGTTATCAACAGATATCATTAAACTTTGGAAGGATCTTGAAATTGATTATGAAAGCGATTATTCAATGATTTCTCAACAACTTTTCGAATATGTCAAGAACTCACAAAATTTTAAGAATGTGGATATTTCATCCTCAGCAATCCAGGAACTTGTGAAATTACAGCAAGACTTGCTTGATATGAAAAAAGAGCGTGTTCAATTATTGGACGATTATTCCAAGAAATGTGGAACTTTGTGGAAAAGGTTGAAGCAAGATGAACAGTCTGTTAAAATCTTTGAAAACAACAATAGCAGTGTCAGTCTATCCAGTATCGAAAACTATAAACAGGAATATACAAGATTGTTGGAACTGAAGCAACAATACATTCAGGAGTTCGTCATAGATGCAAGGGAAAAAATCCAAGAATTGTGGGATCTCCTTTCATATTCAAAATCTCAACAAAATCAGTTTACATATTTCTACATCGATGAATTTAATGATGAGATTTTGGAGAAACATGAATTAGAGATTGAAAACTTGAAAGCCAAATATGAAACTCTAAAGCCTTTGTTGGAACTAATACAGAAATTTAATACCCTTTTAGAAGATAAAGAGCAACTAGAGTATAGTCAAAAGGATTCATCCAGACTTCTCCAGCGGAATTCTCATAAGATTTTGATGGAAGAGGAGAAAACAAGAAAGAGATTATCACGACAGATGCCCACCATTGTTGAACAACTATTGAAAAGAATTGAGGAATTTGAGTTGAAGGGTGAAGATGTCAAAAGTTTGTTGGGTGAAGAGATTTTGAGTAATATAGCTGAACAACAGAAAGAACTTCAGTCCAAAGGAAGAAGAATTGGATCTTCTAGGGCTGCTTCTCGAGCTCCCTCGCGAGCCCCATCAAGGGTCCCATCAAGAGAACCATCAAGGACCACCTCTAGAGCTACTTCAAGAGTCGCATCCCCAACAAAAACAAATTCACGTATCAATGAAATTCCTGCTCCCAATTGTGCAAATTCCAGAATTGCTAGGAACAATATTCAAAAACCATCTGTCAGTTCTTTCAAGAGGCCTTTGCTGAAAGCAGCTCTGCCAAGACTCACTTCATCCATATCTTGTGAAACAGCTTTATCAACCAGTCCCATAAAGTCATCAAACGTGACGATGGCCACCCCTAATGGTAAAATACCAATAAGAACAGCGACAAGATTAGTCAGGTCACATTCATCCTTTCAACCAAAACTTTCTAACCTCCCTGAGATAAATGATAGTGCATCTAGGCATATAAGCCAAACTTTCGGTGCATCAAAGTTGCCTTTGAAGTCTTCCAGTAAATTCAATAGCATTGCTACGCCCAGTGCCAATATAAGAGAAAAAGTGATGACTTCCCCTTTGAAGTCAATGAAAAAAGAAATTGATATATCAGATGACAAAGAGAATGCTGAAGATTTCACCTTCTCTGATGACGATAATGACGAGACAGTATCCAACTCTTACTCAAACTGGAGACAGGAACAATTGAAAAAAATTAATAGTGTTTCGAATGACCTTGTTGATTGGACAATGGACACTTTTTGATGATTATGTTGTATTATTTACCCCCTTTACTTCTAAAGACTTTTGAAACCTAAAAAGGTTGTTTTATTTTAGTTTTTTATACGTTTATAATGTTTATTTACTGTACTATATATTGATTCAAAAACTTTGAGATTGGTAGATCATTTAAAAACAAACCAGTTTCACCTCAAGAAAGAACTGAAAGCTATATAAATGGCGAGAATTTACAAGAAACGCAGATTTCATTCGTTCCAAGGTTTTGCCTCCATTCCATCTGGTGGGCTTGTTTTGAAGTGTCTTTTGGAGACGTCTTCCCAATTTGTACTTAACGATGTACCATTGCTTTCGATGAACGACTTCATCATGGCCCGTCTTGTATCATCATCTGCGTTCTTGTATAGTTCCTTGAAAAAAGCGTCCTCATCTTGTGGTGAAGATTCATCTTCATTGTCGTCCAGCGATAGTTTTGACCAATCAAAACCTTTTTTGGAAGAACTTGGATAACTCAACGTAGACTCAGCCTCATGTTTCTCCACGCCCGTTGTTGAGATTGGAGATTCTGATTCTGATCTCTCTAAATTCTTCCATTTTACGTCTGTTTCTTTTTTGAGGATCAGTTCCAATTTGGTTTGATACACATTGTATAATGACTCACCAGGAACTATATTTCCAAATAGGGGGCCAATCTCGTATTGAAACTCAGATGATGTAGATGTTGGAAACTCAATCAACACAGATGATTTACCAAAGGAAACTTTCAAAGTCTTATCCTTTGGTAGATGTTTGATGAAAAGACTAACGGTTACTGAAGTAGATGATTGGAACCAGTCCTTTCTAATGTTTTTCGTAGTTGGAAAAAGATTGTCTTTGTTAGCCATTTTCTCTTCCAGTTCCCTCTTTTCTTCATCGATAGTCTTTTTCGCTTCATTGGCCTCTGAAGCAGGTTCATTCGTGTTTCGTTCATTTGACTCATCTGCTTCTTTTGCTTCGTACTGTTTTGTAAGCTCGAAAGCCTCACCTAAAGATCCAAAGGCTGCTGAGGAATCATAATTGTCAATTCCTAACTTTTTGGCCCTTGCATCAACCTGATATTTCCAAAGATCTATTTCCTTTGTGTCATAATCATAAGCTTTGGCAAGATTCAAAAACTTGACAGCAGTTTGCGGATCCCCCAAAGCATTGTGCACAACAGCATATCTGAAAAACACCTGCCCAAAAAGTGGTCTTCTACCTCTTGAGTTTGCCGTCTCTTGCGCAACGTACAGACATCTCAAAGACTCTTTGTAACGCTTTAAACGATGCAATGCAATGGACTTTTCAAGATTAGCTTTGAAGGAAAGTGGCTGCTCCTTTAATGCTTCATCGTAGTACTTGATAGCTGTCTGGTAGTCTTTGTTATCGCGGCAGTCGTTCCCTTTATCGATAGAGTCACTAATCGCCATCTTTTCCTTGCGTTCAGTTTCTGTTGATGTGGTCTTACTTTCAGTACCTCTCACCTTCAAGTAGTTTATTCTTTGGTGCTCAGAATCTTGCCGCTTTGAGATTTCGATGAGCTGGGAAATTTTTTTTCTTATTTATACATCGAAAAAGAACAAAGAAAAGAAAGTAAGAAGAAGGTATCATCACAAAAGGGTGAATATGGCACAAAACAAAGCTGGAACACTTGTTCTGGACGCACATCCACTGATTACACAACACTATTCTACACTTTCAAAGTTTGCTGATACCTTTTACACTACACCTACTATCTTTAATGAGATTAGAGATGAGAATGCAAGAAGAAATTTAGCTATCTGGGGAGATAACTTGAAGATCAGACACCCTAAACCAGAATCTATTAAACGAGTGACTGATTTTGCTAGACTGACGGGTGATTATCAAGTGCTAAGTGCCAACGATATCCATATTATTGCATTAACATATGAACTTGATGTTGAGTTCAATGATGGAGATACTAGCAGATTCAGGAACTACCCTGGTGAGAAGTTAGAGCATCAAGGAGCCGTAGAAGAGAAAAAGGAAGGCAACCATCCAGCTACAGACTCTGATGGGTTTACAATGGCGACTGGAAAGCGCAGACGTGGAAAAAGCGATAAAGCAAAAGTTCCTAAGGAGACTAAACAGGAAGAAAGTTTGACGGCTCCAGAGAAAGCCCAGAAGGATACAGTTGCTGAAAATAATGATGTACATGACGCTGTTGAAAAGTTGGCATCTTTGGACCTCAACCACGAATCTAACACTAAAGTTAAGGAAGCGGCAGAAGAAGGTTCTGTGAACACAGGGTCTCCAGAAGAATACGACGAAGATGACGATGACGGGGAATGGATAACAGCAGATAACTTACAGGAGGAAATGCTTAAAGATGCAGGACAAAATATCCAGCAGGAGGGAGATGCTTCTAGTCTCAAAGTTGCTCTCGCTACTCAGGATTTCGCAGTTCAAAACACCTCGCTACAGCTAGGGCTCAACTTGATCAATATTTTATCAGGTTTGAGAATCAAAAGAATCAGAAACTACATGCTGAGATGTCACGCTTGTTTCACCATGGTGCCTATTCCAAAAGACGGACAACCAAAACACTTTTGCCCAAGATGTGGAGGAGACACGCTTACCAGATGTGCTGTTTCTGTTAACGCCAATACAGGTAAAGTGATACCACATTTGAAAGCCAATTTCGAATGGCGCACTAGAGGTAACAAATACTCACTGGCTTCGCCTCTATCCAAGAACTCACAGAAACGATTTGGTAACAAGGGGTTTGTTCATAACAAATCCAACAAACAGAAAGCTTTTGAAGAGCCTATTTTGAGGGAAGACCAGAAGGAATACCAAAAGGCCTTGAAGGACGATGAGTGGCTAAGAAAACAGAATGAAAAAATCTTGAACGAATATATTGGAGGGGGTTCTGCTGATAATTTTATTTCACCTTTTGTTGCACAAAGTTATAGAAGCCACGGGAGTATCAAAGTTGGTAAGGGTAGGTATGCCAACTCATCTAAAAAGAGAAAATAGTCTAGTTAAAAGTTAGTTATAGATGTTCATTGTATAAGGAGATATAAAATTTAGTTGGAGATTTAGATTTTCCCAGTTTCTCTGTATAACTTGAGCTTACCCATGGCGATGAAGGAAGTGCTCGCAAACCGTATGGTTCTCCCTATTTATGCTTCTGCAGCTCTATATATGCCTAACTTTCCTATATAGTACTGAATCGTTCGGTGATACCGTCGGATATACGAATTTTTTCATATCATCAAATCTTTGTAAGGAAGAGTCCTCACTAGTATTTTGTACCTATCTTGATTAAACACACTGTTCGGATTGAAAACAGCCAACAGCTGGCAAGTTGAAAATTCATTCAAGCCGACATTGACTGATCCACCAGCTGCTTCCACTCAACCATGAATAGAAGTACCTGGTTAGGAAGAAACTGCTCGAAACAAGATTGCCCCGACTTCCGAGGTTGTTGACCAATAAACCGGTATTACGCATAACTGACAAATACAGAAAAAAAAAAATTGTAAATTGGACAATCTTCTACTTTGTGACAAGAGAAAACAACACCAATAGACCTAAAATTGCCAATTGTTTGTATTACTTGCGAAGTTTTTCACACATACAACGCTTTGTCACTGTTGTGATACAGAAATCCGCTTCTCCATCGATCAAAAGTACCCATCTATCATTAATCAGTTGTTGTTTGTGTCAGATTTGTAATTACATCAAGTTTCCACTATTCCTACCATGACTGAAAATTCTAAGCCAGAGACGAAAACTATCAAACTGAAAGGTTCAACCTCAGATGATTTGAATATGGCCTTATCAAACTTACAATGCCCATCACCGGCGCCAATCTTGAATGTTAATGTTTCCACAGGTAACAATGTTCCTTCTCACTACATCAATGACATCATAAGCAATGAGTTCAAAGATCACCATATATATAGCAACGCAAACTCAACAAAGAACTCTAGTGTCGCATCACTAGAATCATACAGTGAAACAAATAGAGAGTTAAGCGGCAATGGATCTAGTAAATCAACTGTTCCCGCAGGTGGCGCTTTATTGAAGGGGAGAATGTCGCCTAGTGTTGCTAATAAAGTGACGCGAGACAGGCTGAGGTCCACTAGTCCTGAATCTCCCTCTTTCGACATTGTGGGAAATCCACATGAGCAGGAAGCGCTGGGAACAAACCAGAGCGACTGTTCTCTATCTTCTACAGAAACACAGCAGCAACAGTTGAAAAAGAAGGCGACTGCCTTCCACGCTCATTTTTATCTAGAAGATACCATCAAACATGGTGGTGTCAGATCAAGAAGTAATAGCTCCAGTACCAACAATGATTTAAGTAGCAGAAATATAAGGGAGGTTCTTGAGCAACACGAGCAGTCGCAAAGCTCAAACCCTACCATTTCCAACAATTCTTCAACCAATAAGCTGAACGTTGCAAAGAAGGAGGTATCACAGAATTTAGACCCAAGATTACCACAGGATGACGGCAAAATTCACATCCTATTTGGATCATGTGGCTCAATTGGATCAAATAAGATTAGATCGATAATAAAGAAA
Organism: Komagataea salicaria; assembly: GCA_003707885.2. Classification (NCBI taxonomy): domain Eukaryota; kingdom Fungi; phylum Ascomycota; class Saccharomycetes; order Phaffomycetales; family Wickerhamomycetaceae; genus Komagataea; species Komagataea salicaria. The sequence goes on from PPMB02000003.1 coordinate 229,843, forward strand.
TTGGAGGAGATATATGGAAAAGATAAAATTTCAATCCAACTGATTTTGACAGAAGCAGCTGAACATTTCTTTCCAAAGAGTGAATTTGGCCCAAATGTCATGATCTGGAGAGACCGTGATGAATGGAACACTTGGAAAACTCGTTCAGACCCAGTGTTACATATAGAGTTACGCCGTTGGGCAGATATTTTAATTGTTGCACCACTTACTGCCAATACGTTGTCCAAGATTGCTATTGGTCTTTGTGACAATCTATTGACAAATGTTTTGAGAGCCTGGAATACCCAGTATCCTGTTCTCTTAGCACCATCGATGGTGAAGTACGCTTACAACTCACCAGTTACGAAGAGGCATTTGCTTACAATAAAGGAGGAAATGCCTTGGGTAGAGGTCTTGAAGCCCGTTGAAAAAATCATAGGTAGTTATGGTGATATTGGCATGGGTGGTATGATGGACTACAATGAGATTGTTGATAAAATTGTCAATAAGTTGGGAGGTTATCCGAATGAGGATGATGACGATGAGGATGATGACGACAATGACAATAAAGACGATGATAATAATGACGACGACGACAATGACGACGACGACGATGACGATGATGATGACGATGACGACGACGATAATAATAATGACGACGGCGACGATGACGATGATGCTGTTATTGACGAAACAGATGACACAACATTAGCTCCACCATCGTGATGTGCGACCCGTGCTTCCTCAGTCCTCTGGCCACCATCATTCGCAGTTTCTGATTCTTAGTAGTATCAATATTCTGTCTTTTTTGACAATTCATAAGTTTCATAAGTTTCATAATTGATTAATTTCTGTGTCTGCTGTACTGTGTCTGCTGTAGTGTTTATCTGGCCAATCAGATTCCCAGCGCAACGTATCAAAAAATCCCACGTTGAGCTTACATCTTATATGGGATTTGAACAATATTATTGAAAATCATTAACGAATCATAGCCCAATCAGATAAGATTACACAATGAAAATGATATACATTTGATTAGGTAACCCTTTAGGTTCACGTCGTGTAGTACGTGAGAGTGTCTAACTATACCAAAATGATACCAACAGCACACATGATAACAGCTTGCTGCACCACATGCCCTCAATCCGTGTAGTATCGCTTTATCTTTAATCTTTGTATGTGCTATTACTCATCGCATACTCATTTTAGTCAGCAATTGTGGATAAGTTTTCTTTTTTCTTTTTTTTTTTTTTTTTCTTCGCTTTCATATAAAAAAAAGAAAAAGAACTGTTTCCTCGAAACACATATCAAAAAGTCCAACCAATTAGATTAGTGTCCGTTATTGTGGTTAAAAACATGTCTACTGTTCTTCTGATATTAGATGACGATTTTGTCGCTTTACCTGATGCAGAGAATGTTGTTTTGTCCAAAAAAAAGGAACTGAGTGAGAGACATTCAGGTTGTCACATTGATCAATTCTTGCTATCTAATATAGTTTTGGGTAAGGCAGAGTTGACACCAAATACATACGACTCTATTTACTATCTTGATTCTTCAAGAACTTTCAACCAGACCATCCCTAATAATCCTCACATCAAACAGTCATTGAAACTCACGACTAGCCTGCCTTTGAGAACCAGTTCGTCATCTAAAGTTGGGTCCAAACTATCAGGGTTGAAAAAGTTCAAAAAGTTGAATAAAGCCGTACCTGCGGCAAGTACTGCTAAAAGCTTGGGTGTTGAACTAGACTCTCCAGCACCATCACTATCACCTTCTCCTATCGTCGATACTGAAAAGAAGTTGAGGTTTTTCGACGACTTGACATCCTCCTCGTCGGAGGAAGAAGATGAAGATGATCTCATTGATGAGGATGAGCTGATCAAGGAAACATCGTTACTTCGCACTTCTTCCATCATCTGTCTAAATGAACCATCGTCCAACGGGGCCAAGAGAAGAAAAGCATGTAAAGACTGTACGTGTGGATTAGCTGAAAAGGAAGCCTTTTCCAGTCAAAATGAAACCACTACCAAGAACAATAATACACCACCAGTGAAATTCAGTGCAGAAGAGTTGACAGAGATTGACTTCACTATTGAGGGTAAAACCGGTGGCTGTGGATCCTGTTCTCTGGGTGATGCGTTTAGATGTGCTGGTTGTCCATTTTTGGGACTTCCTGCATTCAAACCAGGTCAGGCTATCACTTTGGACAGTATTGCTGACGATCTATAGATTTTTCTGATTTGAGTGTTCCCTAGTATATTTGTCTGTTTATCTATTTATCTATTCATTTGGTTTGTTCAACGTTTCTGCTTTTGTCTTCATTTTGGGAATTGGTTCCAGGTTTTGTGTTTCTACATAGTAAAAGGTTATATAAAGTATTGAGTATGCAATCGATACTTTGTCATTCAAGTAATATACTGTAGGACAATAACTACAATAACTCAGTGTCATATCTGCCTGCATTATGATTTACATTTCACAAGTAGAAGTGAAAGAAGACACATCACACTCTAATGTATTAATTCGTTTCGTTCAACGTTATAGTCAGTGATGACTAGAAAAAAAACCAAAAATGGCAAACAGACAAGGTCAACAATGTTTCTTTCAAGCTCTCCAACTCCAATCCGGAAGAAAAGCTATATGTCACAGAAGGACTATTAGTAGAAAGAACATCCAATAGAAAAGTACAAATTGTTTTTGTAATAAAAAAAGTAAAGGTGGTGTAATAGTTGTAAAAAAAAGCAAATTAGTCAAAATAAGCCATAAAGAATCAAAAAGCATCAAAAGCATGGAAAAAAACACTCAACATGTTTCAAGTAAAGTATCGTTAGCAACATTAAAGGATGTAAAAGGCATTAAATGATGACGTGGAAGAAAAAAATCTAAAAAAGAGCTGACATTAGCATGGTTGTTGCGACATGGTGGCAACAATGTGCTCATGCAGCAGCAATGTATCTAGACTTTGGAGACAACGGTCTGTTGGCTCTGTAACTGTTTAGCGTTTCTCTCATGATAGTCCTTTTGAACTTCTCTGTAATGCTCACAGTCATGACTCTCCAGCAGGCGATGTCTCGTACAAAACTTTTTGAAACAAAAGGAACAATCACCAATGATGGAGTGTGGCGAGGTACACTGTTTGTAATGACATAGCTTTTTAGACTTTTTCTTAGGCTTCATAACCTTGGAGGAAGATGTGTTGGGACTATTCACTGTTTCTGTAGTGGCATTAGAGGTACCAGCAGAGCTGGTATTGAAAGTGGAGCTAGAGGCGGAGGTGGTGGCTGCGGAGTCAGAAGGAGCTACTGATGGCAAACTACTGGAGATGTCTGGAGTTTCTTGTGGAGAGGACATGTTTTGAATAGGCAGGGTATGTTGATTCTTCGTGGTAACGCTTTATGCAAGGTGCTTCAGGTGGGTTTTAAACTAGAATAGAAACAGAAATAGAAACAGGGAAGGAAACCCAACTGATTATATATCATCAACAGAAACGATAAGGACAACCCCCCGCGCTCACAACCAATATAGATTACATAATCATTACATCATTATTGTACTTCTATTTCCGTCTATAGGCTTCTATTTTTTATGGATAGCAGGGCCTTCTAGCTTATTAGAAAGACCTTGCCTAGCGAAAGGGGGAATCACCAGAGGCCAATACTCTTGACAGCTTTTGTGACAGCGTCGAGTACGTTTGACTCGATATAGGTTGGTTCGCAAGGCAAGTCGTCACCATCTCTGTAAACACCAGTTTTGACGAGACATGTCTTCCATCCGTAGTTGTAACCACCAACAATGTCACTGGCCGGGTTATCACCCACCATAAAGACTTCTTTCATCGGTGAGTTCTTCACCTCTTCTCCGAATTTCAACTGAGACACGGTTTGACAGGAGGACTGTTGAATCAGCATGTGGTGTGCAAAGTCATATGCGGTCTTTGTAGGTTTACCTAAAATAGTCTTGTTTAGCTCCTTGCCATGAATTTCTCTGTGTAGATTCTCTAGAATGAACCTGGTTACTCCCTGTCCAAATCTAGGTCTTCTGTAGTCGTTCGCCCATAGCCAATCGTTATTTGAGAAAATGACATGGGTATCAGGCTGGCGTTCGAAGATGTCTGAGATGACCTGAATATCAGTGCCTAGATCTCTTGAGTCGTTGAAAACTAGAATCTTGTCAATTGGTAGATCATCAACGTTATCGACAGCCTCACCGAACTCTATCAACTCTCTGTTGAAAAACGGTGATATTGAAGGATTTGTCTTGACATAGTCAGCAGGTATTAAAACATGTTTGAACCCATACCCTTGCGCAACCTTTTTGGACTTGTCTCGATCGCCACCAATAACCAACACCCTCAGCTTTTCACGATCTGGTAAAATAGTCAATGGTGTATGACTCTGGATGATTTGACTAACTTTAATATCGACACCCAACTTGGATCTCAAAACCTCTGCTCTTGAAACCTCGGAAATTCCACCACCGTTTGTCATCAGCACCCAAGGTATTGACCTTTCTTGCAATATCTTCAAAGCATCTGATGCCCCAGGAATTGGTTTGGAACCACTTAACAGGACACCATCCATGTCGAACACAAATCCAGCTTCTGAGGAATGAAATCTCTTTGGCAATGCTGTGCTATGCAACGAACGTCTTAATACTCGTAGTGATTGGATCTTCAAGGTCATTTTACGTTTAGTATTGATATTTTGGCGTTTATGAGTATAATCCGAGTCTAGATTATATTCATTTATCTATTTGATATTTCTCGGAACTTCGGCGTTATTAAGAATTCTATGTTTTCTACAACCCGTGGAATTGAGTCTCTATATTAGTATATACATTTACTGTAAACTTTTAAGAAGATCGTTGACAGGGTGATCACCGTCTTCGATACCTTCTTCAACTACCCACTTCTTTTCAGATTGTGAGTTTTTCTTTAAGACCTCACATGCGTAGCCCACAACAAGCAAACCTGGTGGTCTCGAACCTATCTCCTCAACAGCTTCGACTAAAAACTTCAGCTTTGTTCGGGTTACTCTCTGATCTGGACATGAAGATCTTTCCACGATTGCAGCAGGGATTTCTGGGTCCCATTCATGTTCCAGCAGGCCATTGACTAAGTCATTGATTCTATGCAACGACATCAAAAACACTGTAGTTCTGGTTTTGACAAATTCTGGAATGCTAGGAAGAACACCTCTTCTTCCTGTACCCGTGCATATGAGTACCTGGTCAGCAACATCTCTCTGAGTTGCCGGGATCTGTGAGCTTACTGTTGATGACAAAGCTGAGGTAATGCCAGGTAACACTGTTGGTGTATATCCATGCTTTTGAAAGAAAATATACTCTTCACCACCACGTCCAAAAATATATGGATCACCTTGCTTAAGCCTTACCACTTTCTTACCGTCTTTCAAAGCTTGTAGTCCTAAGTTTAGTAATTCTTCTTGAGCTGCTTCAGCATTTCCTGGAAACTTTTTAGCTATGAACTTTTCAGTTTTGGAAGGTATCAAACTGACGACTTCCTGAGGTACAAGCTTATCTGCAAGAACAAGATCAGCCGTATTTATTTCATTCAATGCACCTAAAGTCAATAGGGAGACTGAGCCAGGGCCTGCACCAACCAGTGAGATACTACCTTTGGAGATTCCACTTAATGCAGTATCTAATGCGGAGACTTCAGCTATAGCATCTTGCCCATTTTCTGACCAAACAGTATCTTCCTTGTTACTTTTATTAGTTGCCATGCTTGAATCAACGTCTAATCTGGCTCTTTTCACACTTTTTATTTCATCCTCATTGCTATTGGATGCATACGATCTATAAGAGTCCGTTAGATCACTCATAGAGATGTTGGCGAGTTCTGAAAACGGATAATACTCGACTACTTGGCTTAGCCATCTGGATCTTCTCATTTTCTTTTCATATTCATCCATGTTGAACTCACTTATGAATTTGTTGAATCTAGAACTTTGCACAGAGTCTTCCTCATGCTCACCTAATTGATCTTGTAGTAACATCTCATAATCCTTGCGAAACTTACTCACAAGCTCCGTATTATCTTCCTTTTGTATCATATTTCTAAGATCTCCAACTCTCTCACAGATCTTACCAATATCCTTCGGCAATTTGTTGACTATCTCTCTCTTGATTCTATTGGCCAGTTTACAGCCTTTACCTGATGTCGTTATTCCAAGTTGAAAATCGCCATCTGTGTACGTAGAGAGGAACGTGAAAGTGGATAACTCCGGTTGCTCAGTGGTGTTGATCGGAATTCTATGCATTTGACATAACTCAAACACTTTCAGCTTCAAACCATGGTAGTTTGTACTTAAATTCACAAACACTCTATCCACAATTCCTCCAACTTTGGGTCTACCCAATCTAAAGAGATCAAATTCTAGATCGAAGAGCCTATTATGTATAACAACTTTCCCTGACTTCTCCAACTCAATTAGTGAATTTGGGATCTTCTTATCAATGTTATTCGTTATGATTATAGGTTTTGCATCATTAGATAATATAGATTGAACTCTTGTGTGGGTCAAGTTAGACACACCTATAAGCAGGTGCACTTCTCCAGTACAGTTCAACGACGCCAGTATATTCACCATGATCTTATGGACAAGGTTTCAAGGGTATATCAGCGATCAGCAGTCACCACACTGCACTACTAACTCTCAAACTGTGCCAATCTCTTGTTACTTATTTCTTTTTAAGTTGATGAGCTGTGACTTATATCAAGTCACGTGAATGATAGCAATATTTTTTTTTTTTATTATTCCTTTGATTTCATAATTACGTTACTGCACTCTGATAGGCTAGGGATGGAGTTTGAATTATGTATCAAAGACCGAGATTTGACTTCTAGGTGGAGTGGGCAAAAAGAGAGTAGACGGGTTTGAAGATGTAGGCCAATAGCGGTATCATATCCGAAATGTAAAGTCTGTAGTAAAGAATCTTCAATAAGGTGTATAAGTAAACAAAGGCTTTAAGTAGACTATTAAAAATTTTTCTTTTTCAGAGATGAGCTGATTGTTGATACTATTTATTCTTTGGTATAGAAACTGAAAGTTTATAAAAAGTGGTATTAACAACTTTGGGATCCTTGCAAAAACAGCTAAAATAAAAGCCCCAGAATATGGCTAAGAGAACATTGGGGTTAGGTAAAGCTGCGAAGCAGCGTAAGAAGCAGAGGTCAGAAAGTGTGGAGCCTAAATTGGATGACGATACAAAAGAAAGTGATAAGCAAGTGACATCTCAGGCAAGATCTAACGAGATTGAAGTTGAACTAGACGATGAGGTTGATCCGGATAACGAAATCAATCAGTTGAGAGGGTTGTGGAACACCTATTTAAGAAGTACAAGGGAAAACGAACTCGTGCTGAACGGTATTATCCACGAATCTGACCTATTGCTCAGAAACCAATCTGAGGAAAAAAAGTTACCTGCAGAGTTCCACAGCATTTACGCATTAGCTTTAGCTGAACTGGCCATTTTTCAAGATGCTGAAGAAGAGGGTAATAAAGTCAAAGAATTTTTTGAAGCAGCATTGGAAAGAGTCCAAGTAGGACAAGAGCAATATCCTGATTCCTGTGAATTGAATCTGACCAAAGCAAGCATCTTGATTGCTAAGATTCCTTTGGAGTTCATTTCCAAACTAGATTTGAACTCTAAGATTGATGATAGTTGCCCAGATATCAACCAACTACTCAAACAGGCGTTAAACTGCTATGAAATAGCTGAGAAGAGAGCCGATTCCTTAAATTCTTCATTAGTTGAACACTACATCTTTGAGATATTGAAAGCTTTGGATGATTTGATAGAAATCATAAAAAACTTTGGTAGAACTGATGAGATTAAAGAAGGATTGGATAGCGATGTAGAAGATGAAGAATTCGAGGAAGAAGAAGTCAAGTTGCCAAAGACACATCCACTATACAAAGCCCATAAAAAGACAGATGACTATCTATTGTGGCTAGTAGACCATAGCCAGAAGTTTGGTAACGCAGTGAAGGAAAAATTTCAGACATTGTTGGACGAGGATGTCAGCAAATTATCAGAAAAGCAAATACATGATTTGGACTATTTAAAGTCTGTGTCATTGAAAGTTGGCCAAATTTTACTACAGGCTGCCCAGAAACCAAGTAATATTTTCACAACTATCACATACGACTCTGATGTTGATGACAACTCGAAGATTGATGGCTATTCTGCAAAACAGGCCCAGAAGGAGGCTATTGGCTACACCGAGAAAGCTGTTGAGTTTTTCAAACTGGCAGAAGATGAAGAAGATCCTCAATCTTGGGTGGACTATGCCGAGGCAGTAATAAGTCTGGGTAATCTGTTCGACAATGAAAGCGAGGAACAAGAAAAGGCTTATGCAGTAGCTGAAGAAAGATTAAGAAGAGCCAACAAGGCCACCAATGGAAAGTTTCAGAAAGTATTGGATAACTTACTAGAAGGATGAACTGATGATGAAGTAATATATATAGACAGACATAGGAATATAAGAGTCTTCTGCGTCCCGTAACAAAAGATATTTTTTGATTTAAAAAACCCAATTCTACATAGAGCATTGAAAATGATGATTAGTACAATAGTTAGACAAGGATTGGAAATGAGCAAAATGAATACAGTCAGCGATGATATATGGAAAACGAAAGTAGAGAAAGTAGTAAGTGTTTTTATTAATCTCTAGCTTCAATGAAATTGGTCTCTTACACGTTGCTAACAGATGCCATTAGAATGCTGAACTTTTCACACTAACATATGGGGCTGTTGTTGCACAGCTGGTCCGCGATTTCAAAAGTGACTATGCCCAAGTCAATGGACAACTGGAAAAGATGGGCTACAATATAGGTATACGATTAATTGAGGACTTTTTAGCAAAGACCAACACCGGTCGTTGTTCATCCTTCAAAGAAACTGCTGATGTAATATCGAAAGTCGGCTTCAAGATATTTTTGAATATAACACCTAGTATTACTAATTGGTCGGCCGATGCTAAACAGTTCAGTCTTATACTAGATGAAAATCCACTAGCGGAGTTCGTTGAGTTGCCGGACGACGAACACGCCTCTAAAGAATTATGGTATTCCAATGTTTTGATTGGTGTGCTAAAAGGTGCGTTGGAAATGGTACAGTTGGAAATAGATGCATATTTTGTAAGTGACGTCCTGAGAGGCGACGAACGCACAGAGATTCGGATTAAGCTTATAAAGATCTTACAGGACGATATACCTGCTGGTGAAGATTAAAAATGTTTTTTATCTTTCCGTTTTTAAAAGTAAAAAAAGAAATGTTTTTTTCTTGTGTTTGTATATGTGTGCAAGCCTGGAGTGAACAATGAGTACAGATTTGAGTTTAATGTATCTAGCTCAATTGCCGCAATTACCTGGCCATGTTTCTTTGCGTTTCTTCTGTAGATCTTCCTTTTCAAATTTTATCTGAAGAGTGCTCAAACCCCAAATTGCTCTGTTTCAAAAACCCCACCCACACTGTAATACAAGGTTTCAATATTTATAATGTGATTCTGTACCAAAACAATGGATAAATTTTGTTAGATAAGCCAGCGCCTTCAAAAAGAACATTCAACGGCGGTTGGACGACACTTCTATCCTCTAAACCGTTTCATTAGGATATGTTACTGTCTGTCAAGATGTCACCATTTAGGTCCGCCAATAGTTGAATATGGTAGCGACACAAATAATAGTCCTGCATAATGCAGAAACGGTGAGATTTATGCATAATAATACAGCATTAAGTTTTGGCTCTTTTGTACACATCTGAAAGTCAATCCTGGAATTTTTTCGAATCCAGCTGGAAAATATTCGCAATTGCGCAATAACTACAGTTTGATTGTACTAGACGAGCAAGCTTCCTCAGTCTAGAAAAGATTTTGTGGTATTATTACAATAACGGATGTGATTTTCCTGCTGCAAAGTTTTGTGTTGTACACGGTTTTCAATTATCTGGTTAATTGAACTTTTCCCGTGATGGTACTATGTCAAAGATCTATACTTGAGTTCTTTACTTTTGCAGAGAACTCTACGGCTAAAGCAAATGCAGTCTTCCACTAACTTTGTTCGTTGCTCCAGAGATAGAAGTTACAATTTCCAGTCCCTGATATAAAAGCGCACACCTGCTTTTAGCAACATGACTGTAACTTTTCTTCCACGGTCTACAACCCCTAAAACAGCCAAAAGTCGACTTGTTTCAATCATTATGGGTGCATTGATGTTACAGCTTCTACTAGAACCTTCTGTAGTGTGCAAAAGGTCAAACAAAACGAGCAATTTTTCAATGAAACAACTAGGTAAACGATAACTTAATTTTCGGTCTGATGAAGGGTAGAGCTGTTGCATTTGGTAGTATTTATCAATTTGTCTGCAGGTGCTTGACCGTCCGTTGAGGATTGTATGCGGACTATTGCATTCTGTGACTTATACTTCAGGCAACTTGAATCTTTGAAGGAAACTTTTCAGTGATAAAATTCTTGCCTGGAGAAAAAAAAAACAACATAAATCACCAACCACCTTGACCCATCCTAGAGGTGTGGTAGAACATTACAGCGATGATCAATGGGCTGGAACGGCTTCAAAGGGCTGGCGGTCTTACAAGCACAAATCTTAACCGCTAAATGAAGCCGCAATGCTGTTAATGGCACCACCGAAAAGGATAACCTGAGGAGGTCCAACAGGATAAACAAGTTGATGTTGCATCCCCTCTGGAAGAGATTACTTATGCGCTTCCAGTCCAACGCGATACTAGAGATAGACAATTTTATTTTTTTGCTACACGCTACAAAAAATGCTGCATTAGTAGATAAAGTCTGAAACTTCAGATCTTATAGTTCGACATAGAAAAAGAACAACAATATCCATTCTTTTAGTCATCGAAGTAACTGTATGCATTAGCTTGACACCAGGCTTTTGGAAGATGGGAAACGTTTGTGAATCAAAAAGAGAGAGATCCTTAATCTGTGAGTATTTAGTGATGATCAATAAAGATTCTCAAAGTTGTTCGCAGAACCCAAACAACAAAGTAAGCTGCGGATTACAGCGAAGCACATTGAAACAGTCACCCTATTTCGGGATCCTCCTTTTCCAAACCCTTCGATACCGATGGCTTAAAGGGAAAAACAGCCAGAAGAAGTAACACAACAGTGATGTACTTATTAAACAGGTATGCCAACTTATTTTTTAGTATAGCAGCGGGCATCGAATTATTAATAGAACCTCAACGAAATAAATAAGGGATGATTTTCATTCTGCTGTTGACCACATTGATGATTTGCAATGTACGTTGTAACTGTTAGATGAAGTTTGACATCCAACTCATCTCATTTAGGACAGGATACAAGGTGATAGTCTAAAGAAGATAAACAATTGTAAGCGTAAATATCAGATATTGTCAAAGTCATGTATTTTACTCATTCTCGCTTCTTCTTTATTTGCGGCTAATAACGACAGAGGATGTACTAACTTTGACAACAAAAATGTAGCTCTGTGTGTCCACTCAGTACTGTACTCAACTATCGGATCAACTTCCCTGCAATCTCTACTCAACAAATGACGTGTATGTAGATCTCTCACATCAAAGATACTTTAGGTCGCATATCCTGAGCATAATTGTACCTACTCCCACACACATACTACAAGTGTATGCATAAATTCCTAATTTACCTTAGACATGGTCGATGAGACGTGCCGAATTTTCATTTAATTTGCTTATTTGGCTTTTGCGGTGCAGATCTTCTCTGTCTTTGAAAGTTCATTGTATTGAAAGGCCACGCCGTTCAAGTAGCTTAATGGGACAATGATATAAATTTGTGATAAGTGCCACTGGGTGACACTTGTAAACACTTCCAGCAGGTATAAGAAGACTTTTAGAATTTATTTATCTATTTGTGGTCTCCTCTATCAAACAACATAGTGTGCTGCTTGCTATCTCCGAGACCAGTCCAGTTTATTTATTCCCCAGACGACTACAGATTATATAAAACTATTCTATAGAAGTTCGAAAGAATTAAGGATTCACCATTAAGTCTACTACAACTACTAAGAAACCCCTGAAAACAACAAGGATATTCTAGGGAAAGATACAGTCGTACCGTCTTTCTGAAACATTGCGCATGTGAATTGTGACCACCGAATCCAAATGACTCCTCGCCATGCACTGAATGATAATGTGGGCAAGTTAGAGAATAATAAACCTAGACTTCCATTACCTTCGATCTCTTCCTTGGCCCAGGCTATATCACCAATTGTACCAGATGCTAATTCAATAATCCCAGATCCGAATAGACCTCATACACCAGCTGGTGCTCACGTCAGATCGCCATTCGATGAAATCAATACTCGTCGAAGACCTGAACACCCCCAATCACCACAAGTATTTTGGGCAGTTAACAATGACTCTAATAACGTTATGTACCCACCACACAGCTCACAGTTTGAAACTTTCAATCATGCTCGTCACTACACCCTACCCGGAATGATGGTTGCACAAGACCCACATTACCATCCAATCGACTCACCACATATGCAGCATCACCGCTCTATGGGCCAGCTGCCCATTTACATTCAGGACCCTAATTTTGTTCCCGCTCCCAATCACAATCCTAGTCATCCATTGTTTAAGCCTACAAAAACTCGTCGTTCTCAGCGAAACTTAGATAAAAGAGGAAAATCACAACCATACTGTCACCGTTGTGGAATAAAAGATACTCCTGAATGGAGAAAAGGACCCGGAGGCTCCAGGACCCTTTGCAATGCCTGTGGACTGTACCACGCGAAATTGGTGAAACGGGAAGGCCCTGAGGCAGCAGCTGTAGCGGTTTTAAATGGACCAAAAGCAAAAAAATCAGCTAGAGGACAGACATCTTTGCAAAACCAGGATATGGTACCACAAAGGGAGCTTCCTACGGGTGTTGATTTACAATACAACCCAGTGGTATACGCACCAGTTCATTCCCCAACTAGTTATCCATCACACGGACCATATGGATATATGACTGCCCAAACAATACCGATATATCACTATAATGGACAGGAGAGTCTGTATCCGGTAAGAGCAGTATGTCTGCAACCACAGCTTGTATATCCGAGTATCTCTTCTCCTATCACTAATAATTTGAGGAAATGAATATCATGACACAAAAGGACACAACGTTTACCCAAAGAAGAGTAAATACCTCTTGGATACCAATAATGACAAAACAACTAATGATACGACAATGAACAATTACTCAGTAACATAACAAAGGCACTGACATGTAGATGATACGGCTAATCAAAATATTGAATAATTCTATTCCTGTTCACCTGACGATTTTCTACAATAAAAAAAGTAACAACTTTGAAAACAGATAGATATGTGAATAAATATGGAATAAATAAGTAAATAAATAAGGAATAAATAGTGAGTTCAACAGTATAATGAAGAATTAAGTCTAGCTTCTTCTTTCAGCGTCTCTTTGGGCTTTCAATTCTTCCAATTCTTTAACTCTTCTTTGGAAGTCCAAATATTGACATTTTTCGTAGTTGTGTCTTTCCTCAGGACATTTCCATGGCATGAAGTAATTGTCACGGCGGCATTTAGTTAGGGGAATCAACAGTCTAGCACAACGGTCTCTATATTCCAAAGGAATTTTGTTGGCTTTCATCTCTTCATGAGTGACTATGAGAAAAATATTAGTAAAACAGCTCCATAATTCAGTAAAAATGCTGCACAGTGATTCTTAACATACGTGGTGGTGGAATCTCAGTGATAAGCTTCATTTCTAGCCTGAGTTTTATGTGGTGATGCCCTTCTACGGAAGTTTATTTCGTACTGTTGAAGTTGTTTTTAAAATCCTTGATTGTTCAAAATTGGTGATTGGGTGTTTCAAAAGAAAAGCTCATACGCATGTAATCCAGAGAACCACATTACTGGAGTGCTCAATTGAAAGGGCTGAAATGCATTTACTCTACCCGGTAATAAATATATCTGCTGTTAAACAATCTGAGTTGGGTGTATATAATCAAAAACACTACTTACTAGTCGTGGGAAGAAGCTTTAAAGTAGTTTAAAAGCTTTGAGAGCAAAATAGGATACGACATGTCAAAAGAATTGCTTATAGAAGACTACAGTCCCTTATAGCTAATGCAATATCAAGAAACTTGATTTTGAGTATGTAAAAGTTCAAGCCAGATTAGATTCTTCTATTGAGTCTCTTCTTTCTTCTGTTAAGTATCGATTCTCTACTCATCTTACTTTTAGAGATCGAACCATGAGTTTTCACGGGAAGAACTTTGACACTGATTCCACCCTCCACATACCTAGCCTTATTTCTTAGGTTCTGAATCTTTTTCAATTGTTCCTTCTTCAGGTCTAGTGCCCTCTGTTTTTCATACTGTCTCATCAACTCTTCCTCTTCTTTCTCCTTTTGCAACCTCTTCAGTTCCCTTTCTTTCTGTATTTGATCTCTGAGTTTCAGCTCTGCTAGGTTTTTCTTAGCAAGCTCTTCTTCCTTAAGTCGTTTGAGTTCTTGTTGTTTAGTAAACTGCTCCTGCTGTAGCTTTCTCTTTGCTTTCAGTTTGTTCTTCTCTTCTACAAGAGCTTGTTTCTTCTGTTTTTCCTTTTGCTTGAATATGTCAACAGAAGAGCTCACAGATTCCTCTTCTGGGGCATCATCGCTATCACTGTCACTTTCATCATCTGAGCTTTGGGTCGTTACTTCTGCTTCATCTGCTGTGTGAAAATCGTCATCGTCGTCAAATTTTCTGTGTACTTTTTTACCAAAGCCTGAGCTATTCTGTGATCTAGTGGAAACCATTGAGTGTCTCGTTTGATAGTTCTATCAATTTTCCAACCTATTGCTTAGTTGTGTAACTAAAGATTGAATGAGAGATGAGCTTCAATAAAAAATTTCAAACGTCGCTTACGTAAATTTTCGTGAATACTAAACTCTTGATATTTGCAGCAATGAGGGATATACTGATATATTTCGTTACATTTACGACTGAAACTTTGGACAGAAATTGCTTCCAAACAATTTCTGGGATAGTGATGGACCGATGAAGTAACAAAGCAAACCTTGTAATAATTTCAACAAAAGTTCGGTATCCCCCGTGACTAATATTGTTACAATTAACCCAAGCGCTGTTAGGACAGTACCTATCACTAATAAAGTGTAGTTGTCGATACAAGGTATGTACCTACCATCTACCACCTGAGGTGTGGTTTCTTGATCTGTATCGATGGAAGGTAACAATGGCTGTCTTTCAAGATCTGAGGTATCGCGGCCACCTCGGAGGTTCTCTCTCAACTTACGTCTAAGCGCCTGCCACAAAGTAAACATTTTGCCTGATAGACAAGTCGTGGTTGGTGAAACCGGTAGACTTACGTCAGGGATTGCTGAGTATGACTGGTAAGATTGAGGCACATTGTTGTTACCTGATTCTTCATGGTCATTGGTCTGTAGTTCGTACTCAGAAGTTTTCGATATAAAAGTACAATCTCTGGGAATTGTATCATACGCGCTTTGGTAACTCACCGTGGTTTGGTCACCCAGGTTGTCTTTTATAGTACTGTTCTGATTACCTTTCGAAACACTTTCTCTGTGTTTGAGAGTGTCATCGCACTGCTGACAACCTTGACTCGCAGGCTGTCTCAATGTTTCTTGATTAGTTTGTGTAGCATCCGATGATGACCTGTTAACGACTTTGGACGAGATGACGTCAATATCACTTCTAATGAACTGTGACATCCCTATGCCTGTGAAAACTCCAACTGGCCCTTTTGAACCTGTTGAAATGTGGTTTACCTTATAAGTCGTTTTCGAGATAAAACCACAAGAAACAATACATTATCTCCACAATTTCGTTTCATCAAATATTAACACAAAACAACAAGTACACTATGGCATTAAAGAATTTTTTGGTTATTACTCTAGACTGGGGTAAATATACACAATTATGAGTCTGGAACTGCTCACTGGCAGGTATATCCACCGTCAATAACAATATCTGCACCAGTGGTATAAGTGGATGCGCTGGAGGCAAGGTAAATATAAGCCCCTACTAACTCTTGAGGAAGGCCATCTCTGCCTAAAGGTGTCAGAGAATTCCATATTTTTTTTAGGTTTGAATCAGCAAAGTTTGTCAAGTCTGTAGCAATATACCCTGGAGAGATGGTGTTCACTCTGGCAAAACCTGCCCATTCGACGGCTAGAGACTTTGCAAAGTGAATCACCGCAGCTTTGGCTGCGTTGTAGCCACTTTGGTGCTGTGGAACATTCACTATATGCCCCGAAATCGAAGCAGTAATAACATATGAACCATAGCCTTGTTTTCGGAATACAAATCCAATTGCTCTAGAAAGATAATAGACTGAATTAAGGTCTAAATCTATAACGTTTTTCCACTGCTCGTTATCTGGCTGCTCCAGAATCCCTCCTCCTTGCCAGGCAATTCCAGCATTGGAGACAAATATGTCGATTTTGCCAAAATCCTTTTCAATTCGGTCAATTGTATCTTCAATAGACTCAAAATCCGTCAAAGAACACTTATAGGCCTTTACTTTCACATTGTACTTCTCTGAAAGTTCATGGGCTATCTTATCTGCAGGTGAGGAATTGTACCAAATAGCAACATCAGCACCTGCCTGAGCATAAGCCGTTGCAACAGCGAGACCGATCCCTCTCGAGGCACCTGTAACAGATGCAACCTTACCCTTGAGACTAAACAAATCTAGGGCATTGTTAGTGGCTAGTTCAGGGTAGTGTTGTAAGACTTTCTTGGGTGTATCGAAACTGTCGTCTGTGGCGTGTGACATCGTTGTTCGTAGTACAACTCATTGATTTACTAAGTTTATGCATTCTGAAGAAGAGGAGCTTTTATATACTTTTTCTATTTACATATGACGTAATAAAATCATGTTTCAAAGCAAACAATCTCACTCACACCCAAATGGTGCCTAGATATATAAAGTACCACTAAACTGTTGTAATCGACTGCTCAGTGTGAGAAAAGAGTAAAAACTGCTTTCAACTTCCTCAGGTAGTTAATTATCCTTACTGTTTAGATACTTCACTTATACTGATAAGGTACTCTAAAAAAACCCTCTTACTACGCTTCAGTCGTTTACAGCAAAGAGGAAATAGTCAGTCTTAACTGACACTACTCAACCCAATTCAGGTACTTCGCATTACAACAGTGCTGTGCTCAAACAGTTCTTGTTCCCTCAGTCGACTTTCTTTCAATTGCAATTCTGTCAACACTGAGCAAAGACATACATAAGTCGTCCCCATAACATCACTTCGGGAATACTCGGGGTTTGACTCACCTCATCAATTTTGATTTTTCACTTGTTGATAACTTTATGTACCCCAAACTTTCAGGCGTTGATGAGTGTTTTAAAGCTTCCTTCATTGTCATGAGCGAGCAGGATGCAAACAAACCAACTGCTTTCCAAGACTTACTCTTTGGGTCAGTACGTGAGCCCTTTTCAACTTTCAACTGTGACCATCAATACGCATGTGTCGTATTATAACAGATTATTAACATCATATTTAGTTCTCTGGTTCAGTCGGCAAGTTGATCGAGTATCCCTTCGACACAATAAAAGTCAGGCTACAGTCCCAGCCCCATGACCAGCCATTGAAATTCAAAGGGAGCATAGATTGCATTCAACATACATTTCGAACGGAAGGAATTATAGGATTCTATAGGGTGAGTGTCTCTTGATCTACTTATCTGGTTTTGCACTCCAAAATGATCAATGACTGATACTAACTTCTTTACTATCAGGGGGTAGCGTCTCCCATAGTTGGAGCTGCGGCAGAGACATCTTCATTATTTTTCAGTTATAACTTGGCACAATCATTTGTTAAAAACTATATCAAACAAGATACGCAAGTTGATTTATCTCTTGGTTGGTTAGTATTTTGTGGTGGTGTCAGTGGTATCTTGACATCTTACGTGCTGACACCAATAGAACTGATAAAGTGCAAAATTCAAGTACAGGGTCTATACTCAGAAGAGTCCTCTTCCATATTGAAATTGTGTAAAGAGACACTACTGAATGATGGTATCAAAGGATTTTGGCTAGGTCAAACAGGTACCCTGTTACGTGAGTGTGGTGGCTCTGCATCTTGGTTTGGTGTCTACGAATTGTCTTGTGAAACTTTCAAGAAGGCAAGGCTTGGCTCTACTGCAACTCATAAAGATTCAAACACCACACCTGAATTACTAATTAGTGGTGCCTGTGCTGGTATCATGTATAACTTGTCTTTATTCCCAGCAGATACAGTCAAATCAAAAATGCAAACAAGTACTGTTATAAACCCAAATGAAAGACTGAACTTTATATCAACATCTAAACTTATCTACAAACACGGGGGAATCAAAGCGTTTTATAGAGGGTTAGGAGTAACTTTAGTTAGAGCAGTCCCGTCCAACGCGGTGATTTTTTTCACCTACGAAAACCTCAAAAGGATTTTCACCTGATTATAGCATTATAGAGAGAAATAGACGGATACATTTTTTGAGTACTATTATGTAGTCCCAGATTCTTACAAGGTTGACCAAGGTAGTGCAATTCGACAGTCAACATGGCTCCAATCAATCGTCGCAATCATTGGGTATTGAGTATAGTTGGAACTCAACGGGAGGCAAGTGATTTTGCCCTTCTGCTTCTCAGCAGCCTCAACAATTTGACACTTATAACAGTCAATTCCTCCTTGAAGAAAAATAAAAAGGCAGCTGTTAGAACACTTTGACTCAGTTTGACAGTGATCCCATTGTAAAATCCTTGGATACCCTCCTTCTGTAAAATTTGCTTGACCCAACCCCAAATAGTTTTTGGACTTTCTCCAGATTGATCCTTCAAATGCATTCTAGCTTTCAAAGTGATGTATGGATAAGTGGAACCTGTTGCTATCAACTTTCCTAGAGCCCCAATGAAAAATGCATGAGAGGATGTAACACTGTTGGGTTTCCTCTTGTTGATAAAATTCTTGAGTTGCTCAAAAATGGTATACTGGATAATGGGATTCAAAACTAAAATCAATGCTGGTAGAACACCTGCAAATAGAGTTCCGACGCCATCTTTCTTGATAATCTCAATGATGGCACCAAGAGTAGTTTGTTTCTTATCACCTTTGACGGTGATTCTTGTGTTAGCAACCCAAATTGGATTGGTGGAAAATGCAGTGATAGAACCAGCAATGGCACCAGTCAAAATACTTTCAATTGGCGACATCACTTTTCTTGACCCTTTCTTGGTATTGAGGATAATTTTAGTAACTGTCTCATAGAAATAGTAATACACCAGATTGTTCAAAGTAACACCAAACAATGCACTTTCCAGACCAGAGTAGAAACCAGCAATTCCTTCATTCTTCAATAAGTACTTAGCTGCGGTCAATGTAGAAACTTTCTCCTTTTGCTCTTCCTTAGTCGATGACTTTTCAGAGGTTTTAGTTGCCGAAACACTTTTCGATGATTTTGTCTGTGCCAGTGTCGATAAGGTAACCAATGGATAAGTTATTACCATACTCAAAGCACCACCAATACCACCTGCCACAGCATGTGCTGCTGGGTCAACTTGAAGTCTGTCAGACATTATTGCAAAGCTCTAGAGCAATAGATGTCACAGCCGATAAGATTAATCGAGACGTAAATCTTCGGGACTGGGTAGAAAATAATATGGAGAAGATTTTATATTCCCCAGATAAGTTTACTTTCATGCGGTTTTCTTTCACTCAAACATCAGTTAACCGATCAACCGAGGTTCCAAGGGGAAAGCGTATTTAATTCAGTCATGCGACTCTCACGTGCCCGAAAAATCACGTGAAATTCACTCTGTTCCGAATTCAGAAACCTCAGGAGAAATTGGACGTATTTTCGGTAAACCAAGGCACTAAATGATAAGTGGAAAATTGCCGTGCTTAACCGAAACCACAGAGCGCTTGACACAAATATTGTTCTTTTCTGAACGAGATGACCTTTAACAAGAAACACGCATTTGTGAAATCACCCCAATTGGCTCTCACAATTGCGATAAACACAGATTTGCCGCTTGAGTTATTATGAGTGACTTCTCACACTAGATATATAAACAGGTCACAATTCGCTCAATCACTGGCTTTCATTTCATTTCACTACTTGTTATAAGAGACCAGTGGTAATTATATCTATATAGTTAAACTTTGTACTACTTCATCAAACACTCATCAAAACAATGGCTCCTATACGAATTGAACACACAGCAACGCCAGTTGGCGCTGAGGATAAATCAATGCTGTTTGGTGAATATCTTTTCCGTAGATTGGAACAGGTTCACAAGTTGAAATCAGTATTCGGTGTGCCAGGTGACTTCAACCTGCCATTATTGGAACATATCTATAAGACGGACTTACAATGGATTGGTGGTTGTAATGAGTTGAATTCTGGATACTCTGCAGACGGTTATTCGAGATACACAGGTTCTCTTGGTGTTTTGCTAACAACCTTTGGAGTGGGGGAACTTTCTGCTATCAATGCTGTAGCAGGCGCATTTGCTGAGAATTCCAAGATCTTGCATATTGTTGGAATTCCATCAAGAAAAGTCTTGACTCATGAGAGTGAAAAGAAAAAGCATTTGCATCATTTGGTTCCAAACTTAGATCCCCATAAAGACTCAGATCATCTGGTATATACTAAAATGGTGAAAGACATTTCATGTATATCCAAAATATCTTTGAACCCATCAGATGCAGTGGATGATCTAGATGAAGTGATCAAAGAGATTTTCATCAAATCTCGCCCAGGATATCTCTTTTTGCCTGTGGATCTCTCGGAATGTGAAGTTGACTCTTCGAGATTATTCTCACCAGCAGACTTTCATTGCATTGAAGATATCAATCCAAATATCTCTGAAGAGTTGTCTGAAAAGATTTTGGAAAAAGTATACAACTCAAAAAACCCTTCAATCCTAGTTGATGTGCTAACAGATAGATACCACAATGGTGCCAAGCTAGTGAATGAATTTGCACAAATGACGAACTTTCACGGCTATACAACTTTCATGGGTAAATCCATTTTGGATGAATCACACCATGCATTTGTCGGCGATTATAACGGTGATGAATCAAACATTGGAATCAAGGAAAACATAGAGGAATCTGATCTTGTTTTGTACTTTGGTCCGCACATCAATGAGATCAACACAGGCCACTACTCATTTGGATTCGCTGAGGAACAGTTAATTTTATTTCATCCTGAATACGTGAAAATCGGTTCTTCTTTATATGCTGGGGTCAATTTTGTCCATGTCCTGTCGAAGATTGTCGATAAATTGGACATTCAGAGATGCCCAAAACCTCTTCCATTACGACATGAAATCATGTTCAGATATCCAAAACTTCCTTCAGCAACAGCAGATTTATCGCAGTCAGTATTGCTCGAGAGATTACAAGATTTCATCAAACCGAATGATGTGTTGGTTTGTGAAACCGGTTCCTTCATGTTTGCTGTTCCAGATATGAGATTCACAAAAAGCTTCAAGTACATCTCACAAGGGTTTTATTTATCTATCGGAGCTGCCTTACCAATGTCTGTGGGTGTTGGAATTGCCATGAAGGATGAGGGTTCCTCCTCAAGACTAATCTTGGTTGAAGGTGATGGCTCTGCACAAATGACATTCCAAGAGTTTTCTGCATTTACTCATCACGACTTGAAACCAATAATCTTTTTATTGAACAACTCTGGCTATACGGTTGAAAGAATCATCAAAGGTGAGAAGCGTTCCTATAATGATATCAAACCATGGAATTGGACCAAAACTTTTGATGTTTTTGACTCGAAGGGCCTAAAGACTATTTCAAGGGTTATTTCGAACGAGATGGAGCTAAACAAATCCATAGGAAACCTCGAAAACTCAAAATTGAACTTTTTTGAAGTTATCTTGGATCCCATGGATTGTCCTTGGAGGTTTCACCATATGAATGGTTACAGACATTTTCCAATCGAGAGATCATAAAATCATGCTCTTGTGTTAGCATTCATCTGATTTTTTAGCATATATGTATCAATCAGTACTTAAAACGGTTTTAAAACAGTAGTTAAAGACTACTTTTAGAAAAAAGGGGGACCTGTAGGTTGAACACATGTAGGCTTTAAAGTGAAAGCTTTTGGTTAACACTATTCAATTCTTTCTGTTCCTTTCTTTTAGTCTCTTTCTGTTGATAAGAATATTCTTCAATCATAATTTTGACGACAGCATTTAGTCTTTCTTCCAGTATCAACTTGAATGTGGATCTCATTATGGTAATAAAGAGTTTGCTTACCAAACTTTGTAGTTCAGGATTGTTGCACATTATAAATTTGAACACGGAGTTGAGTAATGAGTTTTGTGTCTTATTCAAAGTAACATTCTGAACATCCAATAATAGCTCCTCAACCTCAAAAGTACTGGATGTAATAGGAAAAACTTCCAAAATGAAGAGGAAGTTGCCTATATTCGAGTTTTTCATTGAGACATATTGTGCGAAATACTTATAGATAGCAATTAATTGGTTGAAGTTGACTAGGTTTAAGGACTTATTTGATGTGTTACCCCAAAAAGAGTCAATTTTCTCAATTAACTCTATAGTTTTGAACTCAAAGAATTCACTGAACATAACAATATTCTTGTTCTCACTCAAGTAGTAATCCTTCAAGTTAAGCTCAGGATCTTCATCATTCTCATTCAAATTTCTATGCATAATTCTCAAAATCTGCCAGATATTAAATTTTTTTAGGCTAAGTAAAATTGTATCTGAGTCATGTTTCTTCGAAATAAGTTCATTCAACAGTGACTCAAAGTAGAAGGTCTTGCTCAAGGTCATCTTGTTATCATAGAGTTCCGTATTTTTTGATGTTTCCAAAACTTCAGAATCTAAGTCATACCAGAAATCATAAAAATCATCATATTCCTTCAATATGATGTTATTTGTTCCAATAAATTTAGTATTCTTGGACTGTTTGTTATATTCTATGACTGATTCCCAATTAGAAAGATCCACTATTGGCAAGTATAAGACTTTATCATTGCTGAAGTATGCATTGTCGAACCCATTGAGAAAGTTCGATATGGACAGAACAAATTGACACAAAAAGTCAGATGAGTTTTTTGAATTATTTGAATATACCAAGACATTGAAATTCTTGTAATCCATTTGGTTGAGTTTTGATGCAAGTTTGGTGAAAAAATACAATATTTTGGTACTGAGATTCAGGTCTGTTTGAATTTCAGCGTTCGATGCAGTTAACGAAAAGTTCATAGGGATCAATTTCAACTGAGAGGCAACGCAATCATTAGTGTCCAGGGATGAGTGATACTGTAATATCCCATTTCTATATCTGACCGATGTGGCTGACAAGTCTTGAGCTTTCAAGTCCTTGAAGTGAGACAAAATGAGCCTATTATTGAAGCTGTAACACAATGATAAGTTTCTATGTAGCTGGCTGTTCATAGTTACATACTTTTGCCATATTGATATATCAGTTCCGTTAATGATATTGAAAAGCGCAATCAAATGTGTAATGGAATCATCCTTAACGTACATTTGAATAGTTATTGTTAGGAGGTGTTTAAAGAGAACTAGGTTTCTTAGAGGTGATCCAATGGCAATGGATCTGATTTTTGCACCTCTTTCATCAGCTGAACACTTGATTGTTTTGCTAACACACATGAAGAAAAGTATATCATCATCATCTTCATTGATGGAGCCTTTATCATCATTCTCATCTTCACTATTATTACTCACTTCATGAATTGTACCTATCTCATGAATATTTAGCCTGTCAAGTTCCGGGACAGATGAACCATATACTTCCTTATCACTGTCAGGTAGTAGTCGGTATTTATTATTACTGTCCTTGTACAGTATGAAGAATGTATAGTCCTCTGATTCCTTTTGTTCCATATTCAAAGGTATCATGAGCTCTCCAAGATGCTGGAGGTGCTCTTTGAAACCTGGAATCTTCCGGGGAACTTGATGCTTGATTGTGGTGCCGATTTTATTGTCAAATTCAGAGCTTATAATATATTTAGCTATATCTGAGCTGGAAATGCACCGGAGAGTGGGGAATCCCGACACTCCATGTAAACCGGGACTTCTAGTTCCATATCTTCCCCCATTCATCTTTTCGATGTCCTTCTAACATGAATTCCATTCGTAACATGCTTTCTGTATTTCGCTCAATTGAACAGTATCTTTAACAGGATCAGAAAGCTATCACGTGATAAAAGTTTCCCAATTTTTTCTTCAGAGAAAAGTATATAAGTGACACGTCTCGCTCTTTTTTTTTCCTTCTTCAATGCCAGCCATAACAAATACTAAAACAACACAACACAACACAAAACAACAACATGTCAGCTTTAGATCAATCTTTAGACGAAATTATCTCTAGTAAGCCAAAGAGACAATTCAAAAAGTCAGCTGTCACCACCAAGTCAAAAGTTGGTAAAGCTACTGGTAAACCAACCAAGGTGACTAAAGCAAAAGCTGCTGTTGCTGGCAACAAAGCCGTTGCTTCTGCTAATCTTCTTGACACTTCCTATGCAACCAAAGTCGTTGTATATGGTCTGCCAAAGGACATTAAACCTGATTCCATCAAGGTATGTTAGACATCAATGAGAAAGAGACCTGTGTATTATGAGGGGGAAGGTACGATTCATATCGAGCAGTTCAAGAGATGATATGTTGGATCCATTAATTTGATCTTCTGACATCGGCTTATCTTGTATCTCTAGAACTCAAGGGCACGTTTGCCTTCGATCGTGACAAATATTTTAGATAAATATCTTAAGGTGTTGGGCCCTTATTATTTCACATAAGAATGAAAAAATCAGAAAACGGAAACATCGGTGTGCGTTTCTTGAAAAAGAATACACCGATACAGTTACATTCGACTCGTTTTGTTATTTGTGGCTGTTCTATATTCTGTTTCAACAACATTTAGCTTCTTCCAAGAAACCACATAGATTATGAAAATCTGTTATATGTGACTGTTGTTGTTTTTTCTTAGGGCTGTTTTCACTGGTGAAAATTGTACTGCCCGCCAATGATTGATATACTGCTAGAGGCTTGACCGAAGAAACCAGAAAAATATTATGGGTTTTTCGAGAGAGCTAGTAGAGTTAATTGATCTTGAATCGAAGCGAACATAAGTGATTTTCAGATGTTATGGTGTGTCGAAGTTCTGATATTATATATATTCAAGTCTGACGTTTTGTTTTGTGTTGATGGACGCACCGTACACATGGCCAAATGAACTTTCCTGTCGCTTCGAACGTTGTTTTGCTTAATCATTGCTGGTGTGAAATAGTAATCGTCTGGCACTTGAATTTATCTCTTTTATTTCTTTTTTCCATTGCTGTTTTTATCACATGGACATTGACTAGAAACCTCATAATTCAATTCTCTAATCACCAGTCAAAGTATAGAACATTAACATTAAAAAATAGGATTTCTTTGCTTCCCAAGTTGGTGGTGTCCAATCTGTTGCTTTGAGTTACAACGAAAGGGGTCAATCAAAAGGTATCGCCACCGTTATTTTCAAATCAGCTATCAATGCTAACAAAGCTGTTGAGAAATACAACGGTGCTGCTCTTGACCAAGGTAAATCAAAATTGAAACTGGAACTTATCGTTGACCCAACTAAAAAGCCATTGGCATCAAGAATTGTTGCTAATGCCATTAACTCAAAACAAGCAAAAGCCACAGCTACCGGTAAAAAGGCAATCAAAGCTGGTACAGGCAAAAAGGCTGTATCAAAGAAAGCCAGTAAACCAAAATCCAAAAAACCAGCCAAGAAGACCATTGAACAATTAGATCAAGAAATGGCAGACTACTTCGAGAAAAAAGACTAGATCATAATGTCTTTTTGTAAAGAGAGTGTGCTTGCTTTTCGGTTCATTCACTTACTTATGTACGTCTTCATTTCACGATAATTTGTTTTGTTTGTTTATTTAATTGAATGGTTTGTGTAATATTCATTCTGTATTTTCTCTACTTTCCTGAGTATGTCTATCTATCCTCATTTTTTGTATCGTATATTTACATCAATGAACCTCTATTTACACAATTGAGTTTAATCCAGTTCAAAAGAGCTGAATTATTTGTCTCCCTTACCAAATAACCAAGTCATATCCAGTATACCACTAAACCTATCACCTTTAGCTCTTGAAGAGTAAGCATTACCAGCACCTTCGAACTCAGACTTTCTGACATATTTTCCTGTCTCTTCTGGAAGGCCAGGCTGTAATCTAGAATATGATTTGTCTACTTCCTCCGTCCCTTCAAAGTGGTCCGGCACAAAGTTCGCATCTCTTTGACTATTAATTGTACTAGATATTGTTAATCATATATCCTTCGGCATTTGGTCTTTTCAACATGTACTCACCTTTTGACCACATACATCATACCAATAGCAACTGAAGTAATAAGGCCAAAGTTTTTGAGACCTTTTTTGAACGAAGAAGAGATTTCACTCATGTTTATTTAGGCGTTGATAAGTTAATGATAGGTACAAAATGATTTATGATGTTTTTATTTTATTTTCCTTGAATTAAATATGCAAAATTCCTAATTGGAAGACTTCCATATCTGGATTATGACACTTTTAAAGAGATTTTTCTCTTTTCTATATATTCTGTACATAATGATCTTTTATAGCGTCGAGGAAAGGAATACATATCAGGAGTTAAATAATGGAGAATGAGTCAATGGAGCCCTCGTTGCTGTCTCCTTATACCCTGAAAGAATGGCTTTCTTCACCTTCTGCACCAAAATTTGTAATAATTGATGTCAGAGATAAAGACTATAAATATGCACACATCCCTGGTGGGATTCATAGAGCTTCTCGTTCATTTGACTCGAAGGTGTGTGCGAACCTATTGGCCGAGTATTCCTGTGAAGAGTATAGTTACATATTTCACTGTATGAGATCACAGAACCGCGGACCGAAATGTGCTAGACTGTTCTGGCAATACTATCGGACCAAGCATAAAAACAGTCAGTTTCTTCCCAAAATTTATGTACTGGAAGGGGGTTTCAAGCGATGGTTCGAGCTGTTTGGTGAAAATGAAGGAATGCTGGAGGCTTTGGACTAGAATTGTCCTAATCAAGTGCGTATTATTTGTTTTGAGATGACTTACAGTACTTCAATAACATGTGATCAATCCTATTTACTTGATGGACTATTTACAGTGCTTCAGCAGATAAATCTGATCTGATTCTAAATGGCCTATTCCTCCAATCAATTTCGGTTCCACACATTGCGATTATCCAAATTGGAAGTGCCAAAACTTCTCGTAATATCCAGATTGGTAGCCATTTACTAAGAGCCAGCTTTTCTTCGTGATGGTTCAAGAAGTATGGACTGAACTTCTCATTAAAGTTGGAATCTTTTATCGACTCCTTGATTAAAACTTTGTACTGGTAATGGTCAGATAAGCACCAGACAAGTTCGTTCATAAACAGCAAGAATAGCTTATGTTTTCCATTCCAGAACAAATTGGAGACCCCAAAGCTACCAAAAGTACCAATTACCAGAGATTCTGTAGTCGGTTCAATCAAAGTGGCCATCAAAACCATATATTTTCTTACCCTTAACCATCTAACACGTCTATTGATGTAGTCCCAGATACCATTACTAAAACTCGAATCAATTGGCTGCACAGCAATATCGCCTGTCATTCCTGTTCTACCACCTCTATCATTTTCCCACAGTGCGATACCAATCATGTTATCTTCACCAATGTATCTTGCAAAAAATTTGAGCCCATCTCCCGGTGCAATGAACTTGTGCGCCTCTTGTGCGATGTTTTCTCTGTTATTTATTGTTGTGACTTTGTCTTGTGCTATGCTCGTTACAGCGTGGTCAAGATCTGACTTTCTATATATATTAGACTTCCCGTTCACACAAGGAGCAAAAGAAGCCTTGTTGAAAAAGACGTAAAACTTTGCATGTGAAGTGAGCAAAAACATTTCATCTAGTCTTGCACCTAGGTTTCTTGGAGTATTATCATTGCTGGTAGAAACGGCTAGGGGAACATGATGAACTAATTTAACTTCTCGCGAAGTCTTGATTCCATTATCCAGGGACTTGTTTAATGACAAAACCGATCTGAGCAATGTCCCTGGGTTCACATACACATTTGAATCAAGTACCCATATGATATCAAATTTGGCTCTTTGATACCCTTTAGCTAGATTATTGATTTTAGGGTTCGGACCAAAATGATGTTCTTCATTTGGAAGTTCATCATCAATCAATAGTGTGATGTCTTTTCCGTTGTGCTTTTTGATCAAATTCCTTACTATTGGTACTGCAGGATCTTGTGAGCTTTCGACGCAGAATATAACTTGTAGTTTATGTAACGGGTACTCTTGATCCAAACAACTTTCTAAGCAGACCTCCATTTCACAGTCAACTCCTTTGATAGGTCTGAGTATAGTCACCCCTTCCAGTTCCTCTTCAAGTTCCTTCTTGATGACGGGTCTGAATTTCTCCTTCTCGCTAAACTTGGTGATTATTTCAAACAAGCCGTAATTAGCTATACAAAACATAACAATCCACCATATCAGACCCACAATGGAAAGTATCCAAGGGAATAGTCCAATACTGTACTCCTTGTCCAAATGAATTGGTTCAACATTATCCAGATCCACAATTATGCTGGACTCCGCATATCTTGAAATTAATAAAAGCGCCGCTGTCCACTGTATCATGGTAGGTTTTTATAATGTTCTTGATCTATTTATAATTTCACCGCGGTGATGTGAAGATTCCTTATCTGCTTAATATATTCACTGCGGCTATTCAATTCACCAGGTAAACTGATCAAACCTCTTGAAAGAGAAACAGATAACACTTATGGAGACAGTAATAGTTATACTTCAATACAAAGGAAGGACAAATTCGAGGTTTATTACATTCGGTGTAGACGATTCTGCAAAAGAAATTTGGAACTTTCCCGCGATTTGCGATGAGGTACTAAAAAAAAAAAAAACTTGAAAAAGAAAAACAAAATAATTCCGTGTCGGCATTATTCGGAAATGAATTCATGGCTTTTTCTTTCTTATGCTTTTAACATCAATTAGCTTATCATAATTGGATCTGTCATAAAAAATTACTGGAGATTCGGTATACATTATGAAGAAGTTGTCTGGCTTGCAGAAAGAGGTGCTGAAACTATACAGAGCATCATTGAGATCATGCTACACTAAACCACGAGAGAATCAGGAGCATTTTCTTGAATTCGTTAGAAATGAATTCAGAAAAAACCAAAAATCTATAGCAAGAAAAGACTACAGCACTATTGAATATCTAATACGTAATGGCCATAGAAAGTTCGAAATGTTCAGTGCGCCTGAAATTAAAGATATAAAATAAGTCTGGCCTGGGCCTGAAAATCTACTGACAGACAAAGAATACATTAATAACACCATGCATTTTCCCCCAATATAATCACCATCTATATATATACAACACTTTAATGTCATAATGAGGTTAAAGATACTCAAACCACCTAACTGTTCTGAAAGTTTGATCCTATTTTCTGTAAATGTCTATATATTGGCAAAAATGGTATTCCAGTTCCGCAGCAAGAACTCCATTACTATGTTCCTGACTTTCATATCCATCAGTTCTCTTTCGCTGGATGAAACCCTTGTAAAAGTTGGACCAAAGACAACACTTAAATTGTAAAAGTTCATTTTATTTATTGAGCTATTCTGTTCAACCTTACTGAAATGGTTAAGCAGGTATTTTAGGGTCTTCATGTTTGTTGATGGTAGATTCTTGATGATCAAGGCAAAATGTTGGATCTTTTCGTTCGAAGTGGAATATTTGTCAATATTGATGAAATCATCGTAAAAACTTTTGGGAATGATAGGTTCAGGTAAGATAAAATACAGGTATCTTTTCAATGCACTTGTGATTGCATTAATATCACAATCCAAACATTTTTCTAGTTCATACGAAGTTTCTGACTGGTAGAGATTGTTGAAATTATTTAAAATCAGATTCATTTGCGATGTACCTCCATTCTTCCTGTATATTCCTTCTGACTGAAGACCTCTCTTTTCAACCTCTTCCACTAACCTTGTGATAATTAGGGGAATTGGTCTTTTTTCAAACATTGCACGACTTTCCAATGTTGAATTGAATAGATCACTCATGATTAAAGATGGAACTGTATTCAAGTTTGATTGAGATGAGTTAGATGTTGCTGAGGTCCCCGGTGATTCTTTGAGTAAATCAATGTATTTGGAATTACCAGCTTGGGGATTGGAGTTGTTGAGTGTTAACTTCCTATTGTCATTACCACCAAGCTCATCCATTTCTTCAGATTTCAAATATGGCTCAGATATCAACTGTTTACTAATTGCATTAGAGTCATCATTCAACATATTACTAATCGAATAGGATGACTGTGAGTTTGTGATGGTGTTGTTATTATTGTTGCTACCGTTGTCTGATTTAAAAATACCTCTTTTCCAGAACTTTTTGCTCTTTTTATCGGTGATTTGCTCTGCTTGTTGAGGCGGCGAGGCTAAGAAAGCGTCGGTGTTGATGATAGGGTTTCCTATTGTATTTTTATCAATTGATTGCTTTGAGATAGATTGGGATTGCTCATCTGGTGACTGAAGCTTCAAGTTGTTGAGATCCTCAGCTAACACCGAAACTTCTTGTTTCAAAGAGTCCTTGATGACCGTCAGCTCATTTATTTCCTTTTGCAACAGACTTTTGGTCTGTTTCATCTCCATGATATCAACCTTCAGTGATCTTAGTTCCAGTTGAACTGAGTGATTTTCATCAATATGATTTCCAATAACCCCTTCAGAAGTATTGGCATCGCTCCGTGATCTATTATGATGGGAACCAGAGCTGATGGAGGTTTTGTGTTGTGGTTGATTGAGTGAGCCACTTGAATAATTACGGCGATGTGTAGATTCAACTGGTGGGGTTTGAAAAGATGCAGTACCACCACCAATTTTTGGAGATTCCATAACATTTGGCTTAGGAGTTAGGGCATTAACATTTTGCCAGTTATTGTGTTGAATGTTGTCAGAAGTCAAGAAAGGAGACGATATTTTATAATCGAAGGAAGATCCGCTTCCTGACTTTTTATGTTTCGAGGAGAAATTTGAAAGATTGTTCAGAAAGGTTTTGGGGGATTTTATGGATTTTGTTCTTGACACCGCAGAGTTCTCTGGAGATGATGATATTTGTCTGTTGTTTAACTTGGGTGAAACGATAGTGCTTTGCCCCTTGAAAGGAGAAGTAAACTGGTTTGCTAAAGGAGTAACTGTATTTAGTTTCTCATTGTCACTTTCTTCAGAGTTACCAAGTTCCAAGTGATTAGGTATCTTATTTTTGTGAATGTTACTGAAACCCGTCGGCTTGAAACCGAATTTGGAGTCTTCACCTTCTATTGAATCCTGAAAGTCCTGAATTTTATCATCATTGGTACCGTCATCGTCGCCTTCTTCTTCGTCATCATTATTATCACTAGTATCGTTCATATCTATAAAGTCATCAGTAACAGCAGCATTGTTCGTCGTATCATCCTGATTTGTGAATTCCGGTAACTTTGGAGGATTTGATAACGGCGGAGGAGAATCAGTATTATTGATGTAACTGGATAGAATGTTAGTCGAGGATGATGATGATATTCCATCCATCACGACTGCCTTTCGATTGATACTAGCATTGGGTGTCTTATTAACAGTTGACCTTAAGGGTGATAATACCTCGTTGCCTCTCTTTGGTGTGGATACAGGGACATCCAGAGTAGAGTATTCTGATTGTTGCGGGTTTGATTGAAAATACGAATCTTGGTCTATCTGCAGTTTGTGGTCGTCATTATCATCATCATCATCGTCATCATGCACACCTTCGAAAGTTCTTGAATTACCCAGATGGGGTGAAATCTCAACAGCGGGTTTCAAAGTACCCGGTGCATGTTTTTGACGCGCCTTGGATGGAACAAGCTTTCTATTTGGAGATCTTGGAGGAGGCTGATTGTCATTGGTTAAAGAGTTACTTGATGTGGCTTTGTTTTGAACTTCAGCTATACCCGGTGTCGAAAGATCAGATGAGATCGAATCTGGACTGTTAACTCTGTCTGGTAGATTGATACTCTGGGGCACTGTCGAATTATTCTTATTTGGTAATCTCGGTAATGACTTATCGATTGTCTGTAGCGCAGACTTTTTGTTCAACTCGTGTCTTTTCTTCCGCTCCAGCAGTTTTTCATGGCAGCTCATACAAAACAGCCCTTTTGAAGTTCTTGCATACCGAAGATCCTCGATCTTCTTGTGGCAATTACGACAACAGAAGCATGTGGAACAGTATGCCTGATCTCCTGTGAGTATAGCAAGGTCGTCTATCTTTTTCCCACAAGAATTGCACGTGTAGGAGCAATCAGAACATATAAGATCCCCCGTACCCAACACCATGAAGTTAGAGGATGTCCCCAATAACTTGGAGCATTTGGTACAACTGAAGCAGTACATATGCCATCTGTCACCCCCGAGTTCATACGCATGGCCTTCACTGATAGGTAGATGGCATCGTCTACAGCTATGCGATTCCTCGTCATCTGAGAACTCCTGCGAGATGAGACTCATCTCTCCTGACTATGGCGCTTGATTATAAGGGTAGACAACAGTTGAGTTTACGAAAGACAACTTCTATTTATGTTTTCAGGAAAACAAAACATCAATAAATTGAGATCTGGCCAAAAGTAAGGAAAAAAAGGGGACACAACTAGGAAATATCATCACGTGACAATAATTTATGGAGTGTGGGCAAACCAGGAGAAATACTCAAATAAATACATAAAAACTGAAATGTTTAATGTTTTGTTTGGGCGCAAACACATCAGGAACGTTATCAATTGTTGGAAATGGCTACCGAGACAGTAACTGCACCTGTGCCTGTGACTGAAAAGGAGACCACTACCAAGTCCACACCAACATCGGCATTTCTTACTGGCCTTGTCGGGGCAAAAGTTGTTGTTAAACTGTACTCTGGAGAGGAATACCACGGTAAACTTGAGTCCATTGATGGACACATGAACATCACACTAGAGGAGTCTCAAGAGCTCGTAGATGGGAAAGTCACGCGCAAATACGGAGATGTATTCATCAGAGGAAACAATGGTAAGTTGCCTTTTTGGGTTCACTACTTTTTCGAGCTCATTACTAACATCTCTGTGAAAACAGTCCTATACATCTCACAGGAGTAAATCTGACCACTGAACAGCCTACCTTCACTGTATATTAATCAATCTATGTGCATTCAATGCCTTCTTGTTCCGATTTATCTATGTTCACAACCATCCTAAATGCTCTCTTTCTCTGTAGATCTTAGCATTGTATGGGAGTCGCACTGTTTATTTCCCGATTGGGTAATCAAGGATTCC
The DNA here is from genome assembly GCA_003707885.2 of Komagataea salicaria. Lineage (NCBI taxonomy): Eukaryota > Fungi > Ascomycota > Saccharomycetes > Phaffomycetales > Wickerhamomycetaceae > Komagataea > Komagataea salicaria. The sequence continues at coordinate 263,269 of PPMB02000003.1, forward strand.
TTCAATCATTTGCCAGTAGAAAAAAAAAAAAAAAAAGGAAACACAAAAAAACATTTTCAACATTTTCACCTCCTCGAAAGTCAACAAAGAACAACTCGTCAGAAATTATACAACAGAATGTCCTTCATTGTCAGACGCCAACTTTCTACTTTGATCCCACCTAAGATTGCATCCGCAAAGAACATTGGTTCCAACCCACAAGCTAGAAGATTGGCCCAGGTTGTTGAATTCTACAAGGCTTTACCACAAGGTCCAGCTCCAGTCAACAAACCATTTGGACCTTTGGCACGTTATAAGGAGAGATTCTTCAACGGTGACAATGCCTCCGGTAAGCCATTGTTACACGTTGCTGGATTTGTCTTGATCTTTGGTTACGGATTGGAATACTACTTCCACTTGAGACACCACAAGAATGGTGCCCATTAAGTTGATTAATTGCCTCATCTGTGTTAGATGAACAAGATGATTTGATGAATATTCAGGTTAGTTGAACTTCTGTTTTATTTTGATTGGATCAAGAAAAGATCAGAAGAAGAACGTAGAGGAAGAAAAAAGAATTTATACATATATACTTGTATGTTTTATGACATTATTTTTTAGAAACCAACAAGTCAACCTCTGGTTGTGTTGTAAAAACTGTACAAGATTTGGATATTCGTCTATTTACCGTATTTGATAAGTGCTTCTTTGAATGAATCAATTTTGGTATCAGTAGGCTCTTTCGATTTTATTATATCTAGCATCAACTCTACAGTTGGAACTTTCCACCTAGCCTTGTTGTGCATAGATCCGAATCTTATCTCGAAATCATTGAGTGCTTGCCAGTCCTTCCAGTTGGTGGTGGCCTTATCTTCCAATTTTTTGAGTCCTGGAAGTCCTGGTAACTCTATATGTTTATCCATTTTACTGATATCACTCAAGATTAGACCACTTAATTCTGTCGATGAAACAAAAGTACTCAAAATAGGGCCTTTAGTGTTATTGGAGATCCACCCAATCGTATACAAGCCATCCATTAGTTCATCCTTATTGTTCAGCACTCTGTAGTTCTTGTTCGCAATAATTCCCCTTCTTTCATCGAATTTGATATCTGAATCAGGTTCAATTGGCTCACCTTTGAAACCAACAGATGTTATGATGAGGTCTGTTTTAACTTCCTCAAATTCATTTTCTATAGGTTTCACTTTCACATCTGAGTCAAGATCATCTTGAACAAGTTTATTCTTCTGAAACACTATCGATTTCAATCGATTTGGATCTGCCGCATCTACTTTGATTTCATAAGGTGATCTCAGATACTGTAGGCTCCATTCCTTTGTCATTACCTCAGGCACCTTATACTTGGGCTGCCTTTGTTCAACTGGCTGTAAAAATTTCAGGATGGTTTCGAATTTTCTTCTAGACGCTCTTTCCAATTTCTTCAAAAATGGATGTATGAAGTCAATGAGGGCTGCTGGAAATAGCCCTTTGAACTTGACACCAAATTCTTCAAGCTGAAAGAGCTCTCTTATTTCTTTCGTGGTGAACTTAGATTCCAGTATTCCCCTTCTTGCAACTATGTTCAACTCTTTGATACTATTTCCTTGGATATTTTCCAGTGCAGAAGGGCTTATATCACTTCGTGTCAAAAGAGTACTGTCTTTCGGCATCAACAGGATCCTAGCAACGTCCATCGCAACATTACCGTTCCCAATCACAGTGACACTTTCAACTCTGGACAAATCTGGTGGCGTAAAATGATCTAGAATATTTGGCTCCCCATTATACCACGCAACAAACTTCTTTGAGTTAATAACCATTGGATGATTCTCATTCTTTATCCCTAACTTATTCTCTTTAGTATTACCATATGCCAACACAACACTGTTGAAGCATTTTCTAAGATCATTTATCTTGATATCAACACCTACTTTAACGTTTCCGACATAGTTGAATCTCGATTGGTTCCGTTCCACACTTTCAGTAAACGTTTCTTCGCAATTCTTGACCTCTAGATGATCTGGAGCAACACCGTATCTGGAAAGCCCAAATGGGGTAGGGTACTTGTCAAATAGTGTGATCTCCAAATCTATTGGCTCATTATTCTTACCATTTAGTTTGTTTTTGTGCTTGAATAGTTCCGTGATTGTATAAAACCCGGATGGACCTGACCCAACAACCGCTATTTTATGTGTTAGTGAACGAGTCAATTGAGTCACGGCCAACTTGTCAGAAGCCCTCCAACATGATAAACTTTGTGATCTAAGCATTCCTCTTAACAGATACCGTCTGCAATCGGTTCAACTTCTACGCTAATAAACTCTGAAACTTTTTATGGGAGCTTTGTAATTTTTCAAAATTCACTATACAAATTGATGTTTATTAATACCCTGAACATCTCGTCTCGTTGTGTACTATAGTGCACTGTACTGAACAAACCCTCGAGCCGCATTTTACACAGCTTCCAGGACTAGAGTCGCCACAGATAGAACACAACTTCTTGTTCGGCACGATGAAATTGTTTCTCCTCTTACTCACAATACCGTATAACACACTGTGAAACCTCTCATCAATCTCATCCATATAATTGGTTAATGTTCTTCTAGAACTTAAGATTTTCCTCACTGGAGTGACATAACTGTGCTTTATTTTAACAGTTTCCTTTGTTGTGTCTTTTGATGTTGTATCTGTACTTGTAGATGCTGACGGCTTAGAAGAGAGAGATATTATTGGTCTCATTGACTGATAGTCGAAATTCAGTCCAGTCTTCGGTATGTCGATTCTAGCGTTCTCATTGAAATTCTCAGTGTCTAGTTCGAGTAGTCTTTTGTTTGAGTTTTTTTCTTCTAAAAGATCTTCAGCAAGTTCTGTTCCGTGAAGCTGGTTCTCCAGAGAACTCAAATTATAGGATCCTGGTGTTAGTCTCTTTCTTCGACTATCACTTGATTTCATTACTTTATTAGATTTAGAGGGCAAATTCACGGAGGACGTGAAATATACATCTCTGTTGTAGTATTTGTTGATCTCCTCCACACGTGGCATCCTTCCAAAATCCTTTCTTGATTTGTTTGGTTGTCAGTACTGTGGTTGTACCGTAGTTTGTCAACAAACAAACAAAATCTTGATAGGTATAATCTATTTTCAAAAGAAAAATAACACTCCTATAACAAAATACAGACATTTTCCTCTCATTCTCAAAGGAAAGAAAATTACTACAGCATAGTCTTCAGCTGGAAGACTGAACTACTAAATCGCTTGTAATAGAAACTATTTCTTATTCCAAATTTATTCATTCTTTTTCGTAAACAAACAGAACTGAGTCAATCAATGACTTGTGGCAAGGACATCTTCTTCATTCTCTGACAAATACAGCCGCTGCACCCATACCAGTACCGATACACATACTGGTGACTCCGATTTCACCTTTCTGTAACTCTCTCAAGATAGTGGCTACTTGTCTAGTACCAGTAGCAGCTAATGGATGCCCAATTGCAATAGCACCACCTCTTGGATTGACTTTGTTAACATCAATGCCAACTTGTTTCACACTCCATAGAGATTGGGCTGCAAAAGCCTCGTTAATTTCATAGACGGACACATCGTTGACTGACAATCCAGTTGCAGACAAGACTGCTGGGATGGCATAACCAGGACCAACCCCCATAATCTCAGGTGGAACACCAACAACTCTGAAATCAACATATTTACCAATGATTGGTAATCCTAATTTTTTGGCAACATCTCTTCTAGCCAATATGACACCAGAGGCACCATCAGAGATTTGAGAAGAGTTACCAGCATGTGTAGTACCATTCTTTTTGAAAGCAGGTCTAATCTTAGATAATGATTGTGGTGTGACACCAGCCCTTGGGCCCGAATCAGTGTCAACAGTGACAGATCTCGTCTTTGCATCATCATCATCACTCTCCTTTACTTGGACTTCAATTGGAATAATTTCATCCTTGAAAAGTCCTTCCTTGAGGGATTTTTCTGCAAGATTGTATGATCTGGCGGCGAATTTATCCTGTTCCACTCTTGTGATGTTATATTGCTCAGCTATATTTTCATTGGTGATACCCATTGGGATTTGACATTTACCGGCATCTGCATGGTTTTTCAAAATTGGGGAAATTTCACTTAAAGCTGCTAGCCCGTAGTGCTGTGTCATCGATTCAACACCACATGCTAAACCTAAACCGATTTGTCCAACTTTGATCTTGTTGGCGATATCATTGACACATGTCAAAGATGAAGAGCACTGTCTGTTGATTGCTAGGAATGGGGAGGAAGCTGGAATACCAGAGGCAATAGCAGCCGCCCTGAACTCAGTGGCACCAGCACCCTTATTCAAGACATTACCACAGGCAACTTCTTCAATCAAAGCTGGGTCAAGGTTCTCCACAGATTCCAAAAACGCCTTCAAGAACTTGTACAAAAGCTCGTCAGATTTTGTGTCTTTGAACAAGCCCTTACCTCCTTTGGTGATAGCTGTTCTGTTAGCAGCTACGATTACAACGTCATCGTCTCGTTTCTCAGTGACCGACTGTTGTTTGTATGATGCAGCGGTTAGATGGCTGGAAAGTTGCTCAAGTCTTTGGGACATTCTTCTCGTACTTTGTTCGATAGTAAGATCTCACAGTTATTATCTTACTGACTGGTGGTGGCAAATATTCGAAAACTTATATGAAAGTTCAGCGGGTTTTATACATTTTTTTCTTTACTTAACACTTCTATCAACTTTATCATTTTTGTGGAGAAGCACTTTCTGTGCAAACAAGTGTTTAATTTGAACCGAGGCTTGTCGGCAAAGATGAGTGATAATCTCCTGAAAAGGAAAATGTCCTGAAATGGAAAACTTGTGTGTATTATTTAACGATTACCGAAACATCACCCAGACACCGAGGTGTGGTTTATACCGATTTCGGCAAGTTTTTCAATCTCATACATAGTACTAGAAATTTTACTGGGAGAGGCTACAGTGGAGTGCCATTTTGATTTGTATGATTTGACTCCTCACTCACTTTTACAGAAGAAAGTTAGATCAGCTTATCCGACATCCTAGAAATGAGCTCTACACCACCACAATCCCAGCCAAGTAAAAGAGTAAGGGCAAGAAGGGGTAGAGGACCACAAAATAAGACAGAATCAGTAGATGCTAACAGCAGGACCACCACGGGCAATCACTCAGTACCAGCACAGTCTAGAAACAGACGGAGAAACAACAATAGAGTGAAGAAAAGCCAAGACATAACGACTACAGGAACACGCTCCACAACGGTAGATGATCGTCAAAGGACAGAATCACGTTCAGACGAGCTAGAAAAACTAGAGCATAGGCTAAACCGTGCCTCCCAGTTTAGACTCATCAACACGACACATTTCACCAAATCGTATAAGATTCATATCTCGAAAACAGATCAGTTTAGACTGATAGTGCCCTTTGACAAAACACAAACGGCTAAATTGGTGCTGAATGAACACGTAGAAGATTTACACACTTTGGATAGAGCTACGAGGAATGTACTAAGTAATTTCAACTCCAAATTGAAAAGATCGAACTCAACAATACTCTTTCTGGTGAACTTCTTGGTTAACAATATTGAGACACTGAAGCTGGACGAGAAAACTTTCAAAGAGTACGAGAGACAGAAGCTGAAGCTTGTATAGCCTTTGACTTGATACTACACATAGAGGCAATATAAACAAATCATTCATCCATAGTTAGAAATTCAAAAAAGAAAAACAATTAACTCAAATGGCTGAAATAGACCATGTAAAATCTATAATCACACATCTCCCACTCAGAATCGTTATCACTTCTTCCTTATTTTTTTAAATCCCTTTCATAAAATTAAGACATAAAGACGACATTAATGCGTTCAAAACGTCAGCAAACCCTCATTAGGTCTAATTGAAGTTTTTGATAAAATTTTTAGCTTTGGTAGCTTCTTCTTCTCTCTTAGCGTTATTCCAGTTCAATTCATCACCCATAACTTTAACAACACCATCAACCGACTTCAAAGCTGCTTTTGAGTCCAAGAAAGCTAATCTGGTTCTTCTAGCCAAGAAATCAACTGGAGTTCTCGTGTACTCATTATGAATGCTATATTTCAATTCAGCAACAGAGAACGGAAATTCGAAACTTTCAAATGACGCTTCTTCTGTATCTGCAGCTAAACCAACTGGTAATTGGTTGAATTTATCTTGTTTGTAAATTTCCAAAATTAATGGAGCTCTAGTACCATAATTGGAGGATAGATGTTCAGCCAATTGGGTGGTAACTCCATACGCTTGAGCCAATCTTGGAGCCAAAGTACTTTCAAAGTTTTCACCACCAGCTAAAACGATTTGTTTGGTTTTGGAAGGACCAACATTGAAACCGTGGTGTTTCACAACTTCATTAACAGTTTCTTCTGCCATCTCTCTGTATGTAGTCCATTTACCACCAGACACAGTAGTCAAGCCAGTTTCTGAAGTGAAGATCAAATGGTTACGAACTAAGTTTTGGGTACCTTTTGAATTTTCTACTTTTCTTGGGTCTCTAACCAATGGTCTAATACCTGACCAAGCAGATAAAACATCTTCTCTTCTAACTGGGAACTTGATGTAATGTTGCAATTCTTGTAAAATATCTTGGATATCAGCTTCAGTTGGAGTTGGATTCTCTGGAACCTTATCTAATGGAACATCAGTGGTACCAGCCAACACTTTTCCTTGCCATGGTAAGAAGAACATAACTCTACCGTCCGAAGTCTGAGCATCTAAAATACCCAATTCTTTTGAACAGTAATACTCTGGTAAAACAATATGCACACCGGCGGATGGAACAACCATTTTTGGTGGAAGTGGCTCTTTTGGTGGTAAACCTTGAGGGTCTTTGTCCATTTCTAAGATAACATCGGAGTATGGACCTGTAGCATTGATAACAGAGGTAGCATTGATTTTGAATTCTTTACCAGTCTCACGGTCTCTGGCTAAAGCACCAGCGACTTTACCTTGATCGTTCTTCAATAATTGAACAACTTCGACATAGTTGACAACAGTGGCACCATTTTCAACAGCTGTAATAGCTAATGTGGAATTCAATCTGGAATCGTTGAAAGAACCATCATGGTAAACTAGACCGGCTTTCAAGTTCTTGTCATCCAATTGGGGTAAAGCAGCCAAAGTAGCGGATGGGCCTAATAGGTAAGCTGATCTTAGGTTTTGCTTACCAGCAAACAAGTCATACATTTTGGTACCAATGTAAAAATATGGAACTTGCCATAATTTGTAAACTGGAATCAAGATAGGTAAAACTGTGACTAGATGTGGAGCAGTTCTCATCATGTTACCACGTTCGTCCAGAGCTTCAATAACTAAGTCAAGTTGAGCCTTTGATAATTGCCAGAAAGCTTTTTCCAAATATCTAACACCACCATGTGCCATCTTGGTGGACTTGGAAGAAGTACCTGAAGCAAAATCGTTTCTTTCCACCAAAGCAACATTTAAACCTCTAGTGGCAGCATCGACTGCAGAACCAGTACCAGAAGCACCACCACCGATGATCAAAACATCAAAGTTTTTCTCTTCCAATTGTTTGAGTAAATCGGTTCTAGTTGGAGGTGCCGGTTTGGATTTGATTAAAGGCGGTAAAACGGCATCATTGCTGATCAAAGAGGATGCCTGTGTATTTTGATAATAACTATATCCAATTGCAGTGGAAGCAATAGCCGCTGTTGAGGCTAAGAGACTACCACGGGACAACCTTAAGAAAGACATTGCTTTTCTACAAGTTGACAATGGCAAGTTTTCCGAACTTTTAGGATGTTTGTGTACTTAAATATGTCGTCATTCTACCAGACTCTAATGGTTTTTGTCCCGCAAATTTTTTTCGGAAAAGCATGTTAAGACAAAAATAAAGACAAATAAGTCAGAAATAAGTCAGACTGCTTTATCATTACAGGTGAAATGAATAATAACTTCAACTTTATAAGCTACCATAACCTTTCTCTTTACTATACTGGAGGTCTAGATCCTGATTTCAACCTTAGTAAGTGGCAGTTACATAGAATGATTTTTCATTTTAGTCAAAAGCTAGAAAATTCAATATATAGACCTTTTAGTAGCTTATTCGAGTTCCGACAATGCCATCTTGGGCATGTGTGAACGCCTAGGTGACATCTGATGATTGATCTAAATTTTTATTATTCACTGGTGTGACTTAACAGGAAACGGAATAACTCTTACATTTGACAAGGCTGCAAGTTCCTCCGCTCATGTTTGAAGCTAGGAATTTTCCAAAAAAGTAACGTTCTGCATTACAGCTAATGTTAGTGAATGTTACGTATATAGGGTGGGTTCTGATTCTATTTTTTAGTGAATTGTGAAGCCAGAATGAGCTGTTCGTTTACAAGTCAGTGTTTTTATAGTTCCGCTTCGTTATTATCAGGTCAAACGGAGGGGTGTCTTGGTAATCACCATTAGAAGCACCGATATTATCCAAAGTTGGAGGCTTTGTTCCTTTCGGTAGAGGAAGTGTGTTCCTTTAATCGCCGGGTATGATGTGTAATTGCTCAAACTATTCCGCATGTCCATTAAGGACAAATAGGACAAATTTTAACCAACCGAGGTTTTTAAATCATGTGACAGAACTTTGACATTTGAAATGACTTAACAACAGACTTAACAAGTGACTAAGAAAGAATTGTTTCAATATTTGATCATACATTAAAGTTATTAAAATTATATCAATCATAGAGCAATTAGTTTACAAATATCATGTCTATAATTTCATCTTGTATAGGTACCAACTGAGCGTCTTCTGACTTTCTTTTTCACAACAAGGATAGGAATATCGGGCATGTAGTTACTCAGTTCGTGCAATAATAAAGTATATCCGACAATAAATAGATTGGGTTTCAAGTATTTGATAAGCTCATTGACAAGATGCTTAGGATATTTCTGATGAACTGTCTCCAGAACGACATGGAGCGTGAAGTCTTCGCTAGTCTCTATCAGCTCAAGATAAGTCTTGACCAATTGTGTAAGCTTTTCACACTGTTTAACAAAGTACTCGATGTTATTTTCATCATCGACAGAGTTGACAATATACAGTATATCACCGCTCTTTACAATAGACCCAATAGTGTACTGCAAGGCATTAGTCGAGTCAGGGGAAAGATCCAGATACAGCAAATATGAATCAACGTCCTTGGTTTTTTTGGAAAATTGTTTGGCATGAGCAAAGAAATTACCCAGAGTCAATGTGCACGATGCTCTCAAGATTTCTTCGTTGACGTTCATTAGAGAAGATGTGATTTTGTTATTCATGGTAACATCATCCTCAACGTCGTCCCCCTCGTCTTCTTTTGATTTCTCAATCAAAAGCTTTTTGTATTCATCATAAACTTTATCCTTCTTGCTTTCGATATCAATGAAGAAATCAATACTTAGCTTGCTTGGGTCCTCAACCCCTAGATTTTTCAGTTTGTTGTGGATGTTGTCGATATCCTCAGATTGAACATCTATGCCAGAGGATTTTGTATCACTCAGGGCTTTTCCGAGGGCCAGAATCTCAGTGTGCACTCTCAGTTCGTCAGCTTTTTCATTTAACAACTTCTCCCATTCTTCTTTTCTCTTCTTTTTTTCCTCTTCCTCTTCTTGTTTCTTCTTTTTCTTATGCGCTTCATCCTCCTTTTCCTTATAACTATCGTTAAGATGGAGAGTCTGTGTCAAACTACTCAAAGTTTGTGTCCTCTTTTTGTAAAAATCGTTGATCGAGATCCTGAAATTTGGCAAAATAACATCATTGATATCAAAGTTGAAATCCGCATCGTCGTCACTTATCTGTTCCTCCTCGCTCCCGTCAGTTTCGTCGTAGTCATCATCATCATCATTCGTTTCTTCCCCATTTTCTGCATTGTTCTTTCTACCCTTAAATCTTTCAGAGGGATCATGCCTCAAAATACTCCATTTCCAATTCGTATCTTCAGCCTGTGAGCGGCCTCTAGAGCCATTACGTCTCCTACTTGATGACCTTCCTCTGCTTCCATCAGGACGACCACGACTAACACCTCTTGACCCAGGTGATATTGAGCGATCTGCAAGCGATCTGCCTCTCCCTTGACCTATCAAATTTTTCAACTCCTGATTCTCCCTAGAAAAAGCAACATCAAATGACATTGAGGCTTGGACTTCTTAATGAAACTTTCTTTGTAACAAACAATTGAGCCAGACTTGATCTATTTATATGTGTCAACTTTTAACTGGTTACCAAAAACTGCTAAAACCTGCTATCAATTAAAATCTGTCTAATTGCCTGTCGAATTGTTCTCGTTCTCTGATTACAAAAGTTGGAATGTACTGCATGCTTTTTGGTTCTTAGTGCTTCCCAAAAAACAATCACGAACCCTTGACTATCAATGTGGTCCAAACCATGTCAGTTTTTTCCAGCTGTTCGGTGTGTCCTATAACAGATTCATCCCGGAAATTTTATGTTTTACCGGAATATCTAAAGTGACATTAATATCTCATGGAGAGGTAATGCGCATTGCGTGATTGAACATGGGTGAGGGACTAGAAATGATGTTACCACTCTCTAAACCTACCAATTACATGTTCTCTGAACCGGTCAAGAGAATCCATGACAGCACTGGGTTACACGCATTTCAGCAGTCGATTGCTTTACATGACTTGACAGTTGCCATCACTAATATTGCAAAACTAGTCGAGAGTAAGGAAGTGCCAGAGGGAGTATTGCTCAAAAGTGATCTATATACCCCAGAAGAGATTGAGAAATATGAACATTCAGCTAAACTCCCGATGAATCTTGATTTTGGAGAAAAGAAATCAGCTGACACATCACAGCTGGAGATGATTTACAAAAAGAAGCCTATAGTCAAATCAATAAACGATCTCTTGAACAAAATCTCTCTTCTGATTGACGAGATACCACCACTGGAAGGGCCCAGAAGGTACGGAAACTTTGCCTGTCGTACTTGGCACGATAAACTTGATGAATGTATAGGTGAATGGGTGAGACGATTTATAATAGAAAAACACTACAGGAAGGAAAACCCAGAGGGATTCGAAACAGAGATAAAATGGTATATACAGAATGCCTTTGGCTCAAGAGAGAGACTAGATTATGGTACTGGTCATGAACTCAATTTTTTAGCATTTGTAACTGGATTGGCTAAGGTTGATATATTCAAATTCGGTACAGATTTGGATGGTTATGACTTCTTAGCAATTTTTGGCACTTACTATAGGGTTGCTAGGAAACTTATCAGAACATATACACTAGAACCCGCAGGAAGTCATGGTGTTTGGGGACTAGATGATCATTTTCACTTGATTTACATCCTGGGCTCCTCTCAAATTCTCAAACCTAGCAATCACTTGAATGATATTCATCAACAAATCTCCCCAAAATACACGCAAAACAGGTCAATCGTCTATAGATATTCAACTCGAAATCTTTATTTCAACGCCATTGCGTTCATTTTCCAGGTGAAAAGTGGCCCATTCTATGAACATAGTCCAATTCTCTATGACGTCTCCAATGTAAAATCTTGGGAAAAAATAGTAAAGGGCATGTTCAAGATGTTTCAAGCTGAGGTAGTTGGTAAATTCCCTGTTGTTCAGCATTTCTACTTTGGAACTGTGCTTTTTCCATGGCTGAACTCAAAAACACTGGCTCCGTTACCTCTCTCAACAGTTGACTCGGATGAAACACTAGAGAAGGTGACCGTTTGCAAGAATAAAGATGATACAACACACTTTTCACCAGGCATGACTAACAATGAAACATCATTTACAGCTGTGCCTTGGAAGTCCACTAGACCCAAACAATCATTACATGATTCAATACTTGAAAACAATTCAGTTTCAAGAACACTAGTCTCATCAACAAGTACCCAGTCAAACACATCAACCATGTTACCCACAAGGGCACCTTGGGCCAAGAAATGACACAGTTCTTTATGAGATTATCCCATGCTCTCTCACAGGTAAACATCACATAGTAACTAACTTCCAATCTTTTCCCAATCCATAATACTTTGGGGTAAAGAAAAATGGATCTCAAATTAGAGACCAAGTAAGTAGAAAGAGATTATGTCCAAAGTTACAGATTAATTCCTAAATATGTATGCAATATATGCAGAGATAGTTATACAACTATACCTAACCATTTTAATGTAAACTCGAAATCTAAATACTATTTTTAGATTTGCTGTCGAACTGAAAACCAAATAAATGAATATTAAACGCCAAAACACTTGTTAAATAATTACAGGAAGACTTAAATTCAATTTAGAATTTAGGACCAGCAGCAATAACCTCCTCAGTAGCTTCAGATTGGTAAATTTCAAAGTTTTTAGCAAACAATGAAGCTAATCCTTTCACTTCACCATCGTATTTATCAGTTCCTTCGACCCAGTTTTTAGCAGGGTTCAACAACTCAGTTGGAACACCTTCAACAGCAGTTGGAATTTGCAAACCAAAGACTGGTAAAGTTTCGTACTCAGCATTGGCCAAAGCACCGCTGTGGATAGCATCCAAGATGGCTCTGGTGTATTTCAATGGACAACGTTTACCACCTTTAGAAACAGAAGAACCAGTCCAACCGGTGTTCAACAAGTAAGCGTTGGCTTGATGTTCAGTCATCTTGTCAGATAACATTTGGGCGTATTTCATTGGGTGTAAAGCCAAGAATGGTTGACCGAAACAAGCAGAAAAGGTAGCTGTTGGCTCAGTGACACCTTCCTCGGTACCAGCCATCTTAGAAGTGTAACCAGAAATGAAGTGGTACATGACTTGAGCGTTGGTCAATTTAGAAACTGGTGGTAAAACACCTCTAGCATCACAGGTCAACAAGATGATGTTCTTTGGATGTGAGTTAGCATAACATGGAATTTTAGCTGATGGGATGTATTCAATTGGGTAAGCACATCTGGTGTTTTCAGTGATGGAGGCATCGTCGTAATCAACAACTCTTGTTTCTTCATCATAGACAACGTTCTCTAAGACAGAACCGAATTTGATAGCGTTGAAAATTTCTGGTTCTTTCTCCCCACTCAAACCCAAACATTTGGCGTAACAACCACCTTCAATGTTGAAAACACCTTCGTTTGACCAACAATGTTCATCATCACCGATCAATTTACGGTTTGGATCAGCAGATAAAGTGGTCTTACCAGTACCAGACAAACCGAAGAATAAAGTGACATCCTCATTCTCAACACCTTGGTTTGCAGAAGAATGTAAGGTCAAGACGTTGAAGTTGACAGGCATCAAGTAGAACATGACGGTGAAAATACCTTTTTTCATTTCACCAGCATATTCAGTACCCAAGATAACCATTTCCATCTCTTTGAAGTTGATTTCAACGGTGGTAGATGAAGTCATACCTTCAGTGTAAATGTTAGCTGGGAATTGACCAGCATTCCAGATGGTGAATTCTGGTTCAAAGTCTTCTAATTCTTCCTCAGTTGGTCTAATCAACATGTTTCTCATGAATAAAGCATGGTAAGCTCTGGCACACACAACTCTGACTTTCAATCTGTATTTTGGATCCCAACCAGCATAAGCATCAACGACATAAACCTTTTCTCTTGTTCTCAAATAGTCTTCAGCTCTTTCTCTAGAAATTTTCCAGGTTTGTTCAGTAACTTTCTTGTTAACAGGACCCCACCAGATGTTGTTGGTAGAAGTTTCTTCGTCAACAATACGTTTGTCTTTTGGAGATCTACCAGTCTTCTTACCAGAGAAGGCCATCAAGGCACCTGAGGAAGAAATGGCAGTTTTCTTTTCTTTCAAACCATCCTCATATAATGTTGGGACGGAAGCGTTGTGACGAAGAATGACATCTTCGTGCAAGTTAAGTTTTTTGATTAATTCAGCGGTCTTAGCCATTGTGAAATGATATTAAGTATAGGTTTGAATTTGAGTTGGTTCAAGTTCACAGAAAGGAATCAGTGAAAACCGATATGAGGATTAATATGGGGAATTGACTGGGTATTTATACACAAAGAATACTTGTGAAAAGTTTTGGTTCGACTTATGTATTAGGATTTACTGTCCCGGATTGATTAGGATGGATCAACGGCTACCCAGTAGCTCCCTTACTTGAGTAATGTGGCCTCTACCGTTCAATTTTTTCTGGAGTAAAGCACTCCATACTCTTTAGCCAGTTGGTTGTTTCAACAAGGGGCTTCGAATGAGGGATTGGGATGTAGTTTCTCTTGCCAATATGAGTACTTCTGGGTCTGTCATCCCTACGCTTTTCAAACATTTAGACGTCTCGCTAGTTATCCTTTGATAGAGTTTTTTCTTGCCTTTGACGGATGCATGTAAACGTCCAGCTTTTTAATTAGCACTACCCCAGATTTTTTTTACTGTACCGCTACATATTGCGGTTTTGGGATTTGGGAGATAACTTTTTGCGCTGCTTAACGGATGGTTAAACCCGGGTGGTTTGCTGGTTGGGAGGTAAATGTTTCAAGTCTAAGACAAGCAGGCGGAACACATTCGTAAAGCATAGCCTCCGTCTAGGCACAACCACCTATCCGCCCTGCCATGGGAAGAGAATAATAGGGGCATATAGGATGTCACCTCCATATCATGAAGTTCATGATAAAGATAGCAACACCGAGACACGGACGGACTAACTCGTCTCGGTGATAAGTTCTCGCATTAAAGTGAATGGGAGCATTAACTACGTGGAAAGATACATCCGACTTTTACTATAAATAATATTGACCCGTTTTTTGCCTATGTTTTAGACGTTTTTCTCGAAAATGTGTCGTTAACCAGAACTGGGTAAATGGAGAGCATCGTTTCGTGGGGAAGAGAACAGAACGTTCCTAACCTTTCCGATGATCCTTCTCCTAATAACATCAGAGCTTTTACAGGAGGAAAGTTAAGTGTCAAAATGGAGATAGTCTACACAAATTCCGGAGCATCATTTGGACGTCGTCTCCGATATAATTACACTTGACACAAATCGGATATTTATATTATACATAATACATACTATAGGTACAAGGAACCAGCACTGACAATATCCCTATGAACAAGTTCAGTTGCTTTCTCCATCTTTTCTTCAAGGGCAACGTTCCCAATCGTTTTAGCAGCCATTATAAGTTGTCTCAACATCTCCTCCAGTCTCTTGAACATTCTGATCAAACTGCCTTCGTAAACATCAGTCATCTTACAGATTTGGGTGAACGAAGCCCCCTTACACCATGCAAAAACTACTTCCATCAATTCTGGTCTGAAACTTTCAATGTAGTCCTTCTCTACAATTTCGATCTTCGACTCTTTGGAGATTTTGGCAATCTTGGACGCCATCTCTTGCATTTGTTTCAATGGTTCAGCTAGTTCCGGTTTCAATCTCGGGATTTCTTTAGACCTTTCTTGGAACACAAAACATGATAGCAGGGCAGCACATTGTTCCGCAGATAATTCGTTGAAATTACCATTGAAAATCATTTCCGTCAATAGCAGTTCATCACCAGTACTGATCTCACATGCGACACGCCCTTTCAACTCTATAACATCGGAAGCATTGGTGAATCCCAATCTTCTCAAAACTCTTTTACGGTGTCTCAAATCGTCTAACTGGATAACAGCTTGCGCCTCTAAAATTTTCTGCTTTACAGCACTTGCATCTTTCTGTAATGCAACCTTAGAACTATATATTTCATACAATTCTTTCAAATTTGGCGATAAGGATAATGGATTTGAATATAGTTTTGACTCTAGAACTTCTATTTTTTTAAGTAAGTTTTTGAAATCAGCATCATCAATTTTCATATTTTCAAGTGGATCTAACAGTGGAATTCCGTCCACAAATCTTCTTTTGACTTCATTCAAACTCTTGGACAAGGTTTCTCTCTGTTGTTGTGACTTCAAGTCCTTTGGTAAGTACAGCCTCAAATTGGCCATCTGTACAATAGAGTTCAAAGTTATTGGAATCACTTCGCATTTGGACTTTTCACCTTCCTTAGCTGGTCTAATACCTTCTGGAAAATCTGGATTGAATGGTTTAATCAAGTTAGTTGGGGAATCAACAAACATTGTATTAACCATAACATCAACAATGTAAGATTCATGATCAGTGAAGACCTTGTTTTTATTACGTCTGTTTACCCGTTTTTGATAGCCAACAACGACACACCATCCGTAATCAAAATCCCCTATCTTAACTTTCAGTAGTCTTCCACCCTGTAAAAAATTCAAGACATAACTTGGATGTGTTATAATATGACGGACATCTTCATTATAGGTATCTAGTTGCTTTCTCACGTCATAATACTCTTTGATGGTCACTTCGTCTTCAACATTAATACTGCTTAATTCTTCTTCGATTTTCAAGAGTTTCTTTTCTAAAACTGGGACTGATGCTGCATTTTGAAACTGGTAAAATGAGTGCTCCAACATAAACTCTGGAGAGATACCTTCGACTCTCATCAAATTCAGAATCATATTATATCCCAAATGAAATGCTGAGTCTAGTCTATCGGCTTCACCTTTGACCATGCCTTTGGCAACTTGAGGTTCCATTTTCTCATCTATCATCATAATGACTATACCACGGTCATCTAAACCACGACGACCAGCACGACCAGACATCTGAATATATTCACCACCTGAAACCCAACGGAAACCCTTACCATCCCATTTTCTTACTGATGTGAAAACCACAGTTTTCGCAGGCATATTTAAACCAATAGAGAATGTCTCAGTCGCAAACAAAACTTTGAGAAGACCTTCCTGAAATAGAATTTCAATGATTTCTTTCAGGATCGGCAACAAACCAGAATGATGAATACCAATCCCACGTCTCAGTAATGGTAATATATGTTTGATTTGGGGTAATTCACGATCTGACTCCGGTAATAAGTCGATAGCATTATTGAAAATCTTAGTTAAAACTTCTCTTTCCTCATCTGTGTTAAAATCCAATTTGGACATCTTCAAAGCTAATGATTCACAATCTCTTTTACTAAAAGAGAAAACAATAACAGGATTGTATTTTTTGATCCAGATCATTTTTACAATTTTGTATATATCAGATTTTGAGTCCTTTACACCACCTTTATAAGTTTGACCCTTCTTACCTCTAGTTTTTTCAGCAGAGCTTGGGTCATCACCTTGTTTATCACTAATGGAAGCCATTGCTTTTTGGAAATTTTCTTCTCTGAAAGTGGACTTTTCATCCACCACTAGGTGAATACCGTCACCATTCGCTGGGAAAAGGTAATGCTGTAAAGGTGTAGGTCTGAAATCAGTATATACAATATGACAAGGTTGAGAGTGAATCTTACATATCCATTCAGCAAACTCCATAGCATTTGGAATGGTGGCGGATAAGAAAACATAATGAACCTTATCAGGTAACAATATTATGGTTTCCTCCCAAACAACACCACGTTCTTTGTCTCTCATGTAATGAACTTCATCGAAAATCACCCACGCAACCTCTCTCATGACTTCTGAACCTCTGTATAACATAGATCTAAGAATCTCTGTAGTCATGACTAGACACCCAGCATCAGGATTCATAGTAACATCTCCAGTCATCAAACCAACATCACCAAACTCGGCTAGAAGCTCACGATACTTCTGATTGGATAGGGCTTTGATAGGAGATGTATAGATTACTCTCTGTTTGGACTTCAGGGATTGGGCAATAGCATATTCTGCGACCACTGTTTTACCAGCCGATGTATGAGCAGAAACCAACACACTTTCACTTCTATCAATACAGGAGATGGCGGTATCTTGAAAAGGATCCAACGTAAAGGGGTACACTCTGGCTTCATTTTCTCTCTTGTGTTCACCAATTGGTTTGTAAGGATATCCGCTAGGAACTGCAACTTGATGTCTAACCTGATGCGATAATTTGACTTTTCCATCTTTGACATCATCAGTTTCTGGAGCCTTTGGCATCAAACCACTTGACGCTTTGACTTCTCTGAGTGCCTCAGTTTCAAAAGTGTCGGCAACCAATGGAACTACTTCTGATTTCTCCTTCTTGTCAAGTAACTTTTTATCCTTCTTTACCTTCTTTTCGGCGCTTGTATCTGAAGAAGCAGGACGCTTTCTTTGTAGCTCATCTTCGTTCTGCTCCGTCAGAACCTTTGTTCCTTCTTTCACTTCCTCGATCTTTGGAGGAGCATCTGGCACCTCTTCAAAGACCGCAAATAAATCGTCACTCATGCTAGGTAGTGACCTGGTCTTTGTCTTTCAGTTGGAAGCCTCTTCAGTCTGGTTAACTACGTGTGCTTGTGTTAGAATTTTTTTAAGACGAAAAGACTTTTGTGGTATGGACACTACTCTTCGCTTAGGTAATCGCCTGGAAAGCTCATTTTTTACCAAATAGAACAATCATGTGAACGAACAACTAGCTTATATCTGATGAGGCTTCGGTTAATTGAGTTGTAACTCAGCATTTTTGGCACTTATTTTTCTACAATAGGGCATTTTAAAACATTTGTATACTTCTAATGTAATTTTATAGCCAAACCAGTGGCTTCAAGAGCTAACCATCTATTTAGAAGTGTCAACAACGTATCTACCCAAGATTTTACCTTGTTCCATCAATTCGTAAACTTCTGGCAATTTGGATAAACCAACAACCTTGATTGGGGATCTGACCAAACCTCTGGTGAAGAAGTCAATGGCTTCTCTGGTATCAGCTCTGTTACCGACGTAAGAACCAATGATGTTGATAGATTTGACAACGTGGGAGAAAACTTCTGATTTACAGACGGCACCAGCTGGTAAACCAACTAAGACAACTTTACCAGTTGGTCTAACGTACTCAGTAGACTGAGAAATGGCAGATTCAGCAACTGAAACGTTGATAACACCGTGTGGACCACCGTTGGTAGCGTTTTGGATGGCTTCAACAATGTTCTTTTCTTTAGTGAAATCAATGAAAACTTCACCGCCCAATTCTTTGAATAATTTACCTTTTTCTTCACCACCGTCAATACCTAAAACTCTGTAACCCATAGCTTTGGCGTATTGAACAGCTAAGGAACCTAAACCACCAGCAGCACCGGAAATAGCAACCCATTCACCAGCTTTCAAGTTGGCAGATTTCAAGGCTTTGTAGACAGTAACACCTGCACATAAGATTGGAGCAACTTCAGCCAAATCGGTACCCTTTGGAATTTGAGCAGCTTGAACGGCATCAGCAGTAGCATATTGTTGGAAAGAACCATCGTGGGTGTAACCAGATAAATCAGCGTGAGCACAGTTAGATTCGAATGAGTTTTCACATAACTCACATGATTGACATGAACCGTTCAACCATTTGATACCAGCGTAGTCACCAATTTCAAAGTTTTTGACTTCGGAACCTTTGGCAACGACGATACCGGCACCTTCGTGACCACCAACTAATGGAAGTTTGGTTGCCAATGGCCAGTCACCTTTCCAAGCGTGCAAATCAGTGTGACAGACACCAGAGTACTTAACGTTAACCAAAATTTCATTTGGTTTTGGTTCTGGAACTGGGATGTCTTTGTACTGCAATTCACCACCATTTTCGTAGAAGATCACACCCTTCTGGGTTTTTGGGATTTCTGGAGCAGAAGCCAAGTTTCTTCTCAAGTTCAATGAGATTGGTGATCTGATAGAAGTTCTTAAGTAGGCAGTTCTCAACATTTTAGCAAGTCTGGTTGTTTGTATACTAATGATAATTCTGAAACCTTACAAAATAAAGTTATGGGAATTGCTGGTCTTTAAATATTATTCTGAAGTGGGTGAATAGGAAAGATGTAAATTCTGGCGGTTTCAAAGGCTCATTGGAACATGAAAGATCCATAGATAGAATTCTGCGGACTCCCCAAATGAACGAATGATGTAAGTTCGGAGTTATACTTTGGCACCAAAAAAAAAAAGCTAGAAAACTACAGTATTAGAATAGCAAGTTAGCTGAGTTTGACAGTTGTTGTTCTATTTGGGAAATCAATTGGTCCATGGTTCTATAAAATATGGACCCAGAACCATTTAGGTTGGAACAGTCTTCCCTGAATGCTGAATTTGATTTTTACCCCTAAATTGTATTTCAACGGTGTAAAGCTCTTCCTTAATCTTTGTTGTACACCCAACCCATGTAAGAAGAATTGGTCGGTTTCCTACCAAATGACTCCTGATCACTTTATTAGCCTCTTCTTAACTCCACGGACAACGGTTGTTCCAAAAAAAAAAATCTGTTGGTAATTCCAGTCTCGGAGTGGGGACATTGTATCACCTGCCCCAAAATTAATCAGCCAACTATTTGAGATAAATCTGGAGTTAAGAACCTTTCTATATAGCTTATTGTGAACAATTCAGTTTGGTAATAATGTAGTTGCTTTCCTAGACTCTCCCCATGAAGAAAAGAGGTGTTTCCAGGTGTATTGATGATTGAAAAGGGAAGAGGCCTTTATGCGTTTGCAGAAGCCAACGAAATCACCAGGACTCCTTTTCAAAACACCTGCAGTGTGTGTGGTGTATATATCGTTTTCCATTCATCGCTATGCATGTGCTTCCAACCAGTAGTGACAGCCTAAGTCTAGGTGCGAATTCAGCCAACCCACATCACAGATAGGAGTTGTACTCAACGTTTATAGTCAGTCTGGACTTCTTACAATTCTTCATTACATATTTCTAGGGCAATCTGGCAATGGGCTCCAGGTTTGATATTCAACTACATGCATATTAAAACCGTAGGCCTCAAGTTCTTCCCACATCTTCGTCGAATTGAATCAATTGGGGTCATAAATATGGGTGTCTACTCGCCTTCTTGCCGAACAGGAAGGACATATGGCTGAAATGTTGGTGTCAAACCCAAAGCCATTCTTCGGCTTTTGTGACCTTCCATAATCCAGTCTAGATAAGCACGGAGTTAGAAAATTTTACCTGCAGAGCCAATAAAAAGACTTAGCATATCACGGCGTCCTAACACATCGCTAGCCGTGTAGTCTACCCCAATCGTGTGTATGTAGTATTTATGTATAGTGATGGTCGCTGTTAAACTACCACAACTGGTGGAAATAGGGCAATAGAAGGTACATTTTACTACAACGTACTATATAACTCAATAAAACTAGAGTATAACAAGATTTTTTTCTTAATTCATGACTTCGTGAATCATTTGGATGTATCCAAAACATAACGGCCTAGAATCTTACCTTCAGCCATCAGTTTATAGACTTCTGGCAATTCTGATAGACCAACAATCTTGATTGGGGACTTCACTAAGCCTCTGGAGAAGAAGTCTAATGCTTCTCTAGTATCAGCTCTGTTACCGACATATGAACCTTTGATTGAGACTGATTTCACCACCGTACTGAAGACAGAAGCTTTGGCAACAGCACCTTGTGGTAAACCAACCAAAACAACAACTCCATTAGATCTAACATATTCAGTTGATTGCTCAATTGCCTTCTCAGAAACAGAGACATTGATAACACCGTGTGGTCCACCATTGGTTGCGTCTTGAATGTCTTTGATAATGTCTTTTGACTTGGTAAAGTCAACATAGATTTCAGCACCTAGTTTTTTCACCAACTCACCTTTGTCGTCACCTCCATCGATGGCTAGGACCCTCAATCCTAGTGCTTTGGCATACTGAATAGCCAGGGTTCCCAAACCACCACCAGCTCCAGAGATTGCTACCCATTCGCCTGCTGCGAGATCTGCAGTCTTAAGGGCTTTGTACACAGTCACACCGGCACATAGGATTGGTGCAACTTCAGCTAAGTCGGCATTTTTAGGGATTCTAGCAGCTTGGACGGCATCAGCTGTGGCGTATTGTTGGAAAGAACCATCATGTGTGTAACCAGAAAGGTCAGCCTGAGGACAATTTGGTTCAAAAGACTTCTCACAGAACTCACATGATTGACAAGAACCGTTCAGCCATTTGATACCAGCGTAGTCACCAATTTCAAAGTTTTTGACTTCGGAACCTTTGGCAACGACGATACCGGCACCTTCATGACCACCAACTAATGGAAGTTTGGTTGCCAATGGCCAGTCACCTTTCCAAGCGTGCAGATCAGTGTGACAGACACCAGAGTATTTGACATTGATCAAGATTTCGTTTGGTTTGGGAGTTGGTACGGGAATATCCTTGTACTCCAGTGGACCACCATTTGTTTCAAACACAACTGCTTTTTGGGTCTTTGGGATTTCGACAGACATTGTGTGAACGATAATATAGTACTGATTGTTGCGTGCTGTGTCAATTGAGTACGCTACTTTCGAAATAGGGAAAGAAGTAAGAAAGGAGAAAATGAAGGGATGAACAATAATATATATAATATTTTTATCTAACACAACCATCTGACTATTACTACAACACGTGACGAACGTGATTTCGTTGCAGCCGAGAAGTTGAAGTCATGCCCTTAATTGCACGACTCATCTACGTCCTTCACTAATGCAATACATGCCATTCACTGTTGTCACATTCGTGGTTTGACTTTTCTGTGGGATTATGCACAGCGATGAGTTGAAAAAAAAAGCATGCAATTATCTAGACTATCTCTAACAAGCAAGCAAAAATCGCAAGTGGAGTTACCGATGAAATATTTTTAAGTTTTCCTATACCAAAAGGGACGGGTTACATGTAGCAGATGCCTATTCTCAAAAGTTGACGATGTAAATGTGGGGGTTAACTCTTATAATTTTAGATAGTGGCTCAAGAGATTTATTTCAATACAAACAATATGACTGGAAATTACATTTTATGATGTAGTCACGTGATACCGTCGGATATCCGGCTTCAGAGTTTAGCAGTTGAGTTGAGAATCTATTTAACAGTTACAGAATAAGAATATTTTATGATTATTTCAGTTGATTGATTACTGAGGAAAGGTTCCTCTTGTATCACGAGGAAAATATCTTTTAGATAATTTATGCCTTATGACTTCATTCATTTACTGATCATTGACCGTTTTCCGAAAGTTTTGCATTGCCTTGTTTATTATACTTCATTCAACCCTCTTATACAGTGGATTACATAAGAACCTGGGTCGCATATCATTCTTTTGATTCAAAGCCAAGTACAGTAAATATGCCTCAGCACCTTGAACATCTTTACCCGACCGTATGCTGAGGAGAAGTGGCTGGAAAGAGATTGAACATGAAATTTTAAATTGTGATGTGCTCGAAATTGCTAGAAGATTCTCGGCACTGTCACAGTTTGTATCCAAAACCGAAATACTAGATAGAAATGAAAATGTAACTTTTCAAGGTCAAGAGTTCATCTATTCAGTAGAAGGACAATTCCAGCTTTTCAAAACTCTTCTTGGTGACAAACTAGGGGTGGAATTACAGAACGATGATCTTATCGAAGGAAAGTTGATCCCAACTCTTACTTCCAGAGTAATGTATATGAAATGCATTCGAGAAGTAATGGAGGAATCGGGAGTTTTGGAGATTGTGGAAAATGTCGAAGGTTTAGATGTGGGTTGCGGCACGTATGGTGTATACTGTATCATTGGATTACAACTGTATGGCTGGAAAATGCTTGGTATTGACATTGATTCAAGTTCTGTTGAGCAAGCTAGAAAAATCGTGTTAAGAAACAAGCTGGATAACTTCATCAAAATCGAAGTAAACGATGGACTACGTGGAATCAGAGGAAATTTCACGTTCGTTTGTTGCAATCCACCATTTTACCAATCTTTGCAAGAGATCAGGACCAACGCTGGGAATAAGCCTACTCTCAAAAGAGATGCCGTGATTGGAACGGAGAATGAATTGGTTTATAAAGACAATGGTGAAATTGGCTTCATCAAGAAGTTGATTGATGAAAGTATAGACGCTAACATTAGCATCTGGTACTCCTCATTGGTATCAAAAAAGAAGTCTATACCCGAAATATCTGATCATCTGAGGCTCAAGAAAAATCCCAACTGGCATGTTAGAAGTTTCCAAGCTGGAAAAACTAAAAAGTGGATGTTTTTCTGGTCATGGATGGTGTACAGGCCAGTTGTATACAATGAGATTCAATTTAAGAACATTATACCTACCATAGTTGAGTTCAGGATCAACCTGGATTTCATTGAGAGAGAACTCACTCAAATTGACCATTTACAAATTACTATTAAAGACGATAAACTGGAAATAATCTCAGAATATGGTGATGTTTGGTCAAGAACATTCAGAAGAAGACAATTGAAGAAAAATTCAACACTTAAAAGAGATAAGTATTTATTTATTATGAACTCCCATAGTATCCATTGGAAATATGGGTCTAATCAGCGACTATTTCAAAGTTTTTATTCAATGGTTAAGAGGAAAATGGCCAAGCTGTAAAAAACTTTATACATCATGATTATATCCAGGTAGCCTCTTGATGACTTTACACGGAGTACCAACGGCGACAGTGTATGGTGGAATTACAGTTCCGGCAGTGATAACAGAGTTGGCACCGATAGTGACACCGTCACCTATTGTAGAGCCTTGCAAGATAGTAACGTTTGAACCGATCCACACTTTATCACCAATGGTAATTTCTCTAGCATATTCGTTGTCATTATCGACACGTTCAACGGGATCTAAGTGATGTGTAGCGCACGAGATAGTCACGTTTGGTCCTATCATCACACCAGAACCGATTCTAACGAGGGAACAGTCCAGTATTGTCAAATTAAAATTTGAATAGAACTTGTCGCCTATTTCAATGTTGAACCCATAATCAACACTAAATGGCTCCATATAGACATCATTACCAACTTTTCCCAAAATTGAGCGTAGGTATTCGTATCTGTACTGCATAAACTCATCAATTGATTTGAAGTCTTTAAGAAATATGTTTGCGTATTGTCTTGCTCTTTCATGACGGATAATTCTTGTTTGATTTAATTCTGGATCCCAGCAATTGTACTGCATACCCGAAATCATCTTTTCATACTCATCTGATCCCTTTGGGACGTCTGCAAGGTTGTCATACGCATACTTAATCAGCAATTGATCCTTTTCAAACCTTTGTGCCATCCTTTGAAAACTTCTTTGATGTGTGATATGCCCACTTACAAGATCTCAGTAACAAGGAAGATCTATTATATACAAACGTTTTTATTTAATTTCGTTCTAGGCAGGAAAGGCTGAAAAAATCGGAAAAACTAAAGTTGGCAGGAGTTCGTAGCTTTAAGTAATCTCGCTTTCTGATCTCTAGGCTTTGGGGATCCGAAAGTGGAAGGGAGGACGAAGGGGAGAGGAATTTCTTGACTCGGTAAAACTCTCTGAACAATCGAATTGTGAAGAGCTGACATAAAACTACAATGGTCCGAGTTCTATCATGACATGCATATTTATGTTTGTTTCACAATGTGTGGAGTCTTTGACTGATGTTTTCCCTGAGAGCTGCGAAGGGGCTCTTCTTAAAATCGCTATCTCTAAGAATACTGTCGAATCGTTGTCTCTCTTGCGCTTCAATCACTTTAACACCTGTTTTGTTCTTTGGGTTTGGGAGGTTCTTCGGATTTTTACTGATGTATTTTTGACTTGTAATTATGTTGACAGTTTTGGTCTTGCTGTTTGATTTCGTTTCGTCTACACTATTTTCCCCGACCTCTTCGTCTAGTGCCGTCAACAGATCTTGCATCTTCGGCAAAAGCTGTTCCTTAGCCTTTCTTTTACGTCTTTTCAGGGACGACTTGGAGATGGTGGAGGACGCATTGCTATGGATCTTTGTGAGAAATCCTTCACGCTTTGTCAGTAGCTTGTCACGTTTGGTCTGTTTCTGGCCGTGCAAAAACGCTAAAGGGTCTTCTCCAAGTGTTGATATATTCTGCTTTGTAGATTGAGCTGATGAGCCTTCATCACCTGTAGCTGATGTTGCTCTACTTTGAATTTTTGCTCGCAAATTTGCTCTTTTCTTAGCTACCTACACAGTGATTGCGCTAATTAGTATTGAAGTCTCCTATCACATCGCAACACACGGCACTTACCATTATTTCTTCAATATCACACAAATCATATCAAGAGTAAAGTGTCATAATCAAATTTTTTTTTTCTTCTGAGTATATATTACCTAATTCCTTATGTAAATTTTTAAGTTGAAAAACTTCAACAAAAAAATCAAGCGGTTTTTCTCTCTTATGGACGAAGGAAGAGCAATCAGAGAACATTAATAATGTCTAAATTCACTGCTGTTGTTGCTACCATTGCTACCGCTGCTGTTGCATACGCAGCATACTTTGATTACTCCCGTCGCCACAATAAGGAGTTCAGAAAAAGCCTCCGTAAATCAGCTAAACTGCATGCTAAATTGCAGAGTGATAAAGAGAACAGTATCAAATCGGCTAAGGTTGCTGAGGTCAAGGATCTTTTGGAAAAGTCATTGAAAGAGGATCCTTTGCCTACGTCAGCCACAGAAATGGAAGCATACTTCATGACCCAGGTGACTCAAGGTGAACAATTGGCAGCAGTTCCAGGTAACGAGATTCAATCCGCCTTGTCCTTTTACAGAGCACTATCAGTCTACCCAAACCCAACCGATATACTAGGAATCTATCAAAAGTCTATTCCAGGTGAGGTTTACGAATATGTGATCACCATGATTGCCATTCAGCCACCAAAGTCCGTTGCTTCCTTCTTAGGTGGTGTTCCAGGTGGTGCTACTGCTGCTACCGCAGACGCCACAGCTTCCATCGAAGAACAAGACTGATTGAGCGATGTCCCGCCTGTACTATGAGAGAGATTCGTTTGATTATTGAGATGTTTTATCATTCATATTTTTATATGTATTCATGTATGTGTACATGTGTATGAAACAAGAAAAAAAGAGAAGTGTATATAGCTTTGGGAGTGTCAAACCTCTCTATTTTGGAACATAACGAATGATGTTTTTGGTTAGAATAAATCCGTATGTAGTCATGGCAATGAAGTTTACTGCGTTAAACAACAAACTGATACCGTGAAGTTTACCAAATTTCTGAGTGACAGCTTTATGTTCTTCAGTTTCTGGACCATGTCCTTCAGCTTCCAAAGCCAATCTCTGCTCTTTTAAACCTCTGGTCACTGGTAATAACCACAACCAGTTAGTAGCACCACCAACAACTGCGGCTCCAAGAGTCACCAAGGCACCGGAACTCAAGGTGTATGGGGCCGTAAGTGCAACAACAATAGGAACAACAGCTTGCCCCAAGAAGAAGTGTGGAAAGACCTTGTTTTGCAACTTACTGAATTCTGGGCGTGAAAGGGTTTTGAATGCAATAGGTGATGCGACGTAAGAGTAGTAACCTGAACCACCCCATAGGGCAGCCCAAGAGAACAAGTGTGCAGTGGCTAATAAAGACATGATGTGCTCTGTGAGATCTTTGAACTTAAATCAGGTTCTTGTTAATAATGTCTGAGTCTAAAGAACCAAAATTGAAAAATGGGATAAGTCTTTATGGTGTGATGAGGTATTATTTATTATTGGGACGCTACGGAGATAAGTCGGAATGGTGATCTTTTACCAATGATTATAGAAGGAAGACTATATAGCAATTGTCAGAAAGAGGCATGAGAGCCGAGAGACCAGGTTGAGTGCTAATAAAGTGAGGGAGTTTGTTTAGTTTAGATCTTTGTTCTATTCAGTTTCTTGTATTCACATGTTGCACTTCAATTTTACATTTCATCTTACTATTTATTTCACAGACATCGAGTACGCAGAATTTTATGGTTTAATATACACGTTGATTCGCATCGTAGCACTGTGTATGAGGAGTGTCAGTTCGTCTCAGTTCGTCTCAGTCGATCAGCCTCAGCAGGTCAGCTCTTCTTCTTTCGTTTTTCGTTTGTATACAAGAATAAATGAAAAGATTAAAAAATTCTTTTAGTCTCATCATCACACAAGTACAAAGCTAACTCAAGCTCGAGTATGATAAGCTCAGAACTGGCAACATTAAGAAAATCAGTATCCTCTGTGGTATCACAGAGAGTAGTAGTAGTTAGTGGAAACCAATCAGGTGATCTGGACTCAGTCGTGTGTGCCATAGCACACTCATTTTTCAATAATGCTTACAACAGAAGCAGAGACATAAATAGTCCTGTAATGGTTCCATTTCTGAACTTCCCTAAGAAAGATTTGAGGCTTAGAAAAGACGTAATGCTTTGCCTGGAACGTACCAAGATTGATCCCAATAGCCTCTTTTATGTGGAGGACCTAGGATCCTTGGGGAAGAAGGTTAGCAGTGTGTGTCTATTGGATCATAATGCTCCACAAGGGTCAATTGCCTCTTTCATTAAAGAGAATCCGCAGGTAGAAGTCTCAGGAATCATTGATCATCATGAGGATGAGGGTATGTATAAAGATACATCTCCAAGAATGATTGTCAAGGCAGGGAGTTGCTCAAGTCTCGTTTGGGACTACTGGAAGGAGGGTGTTCTTGCAAGATTGAATACTGAAGAGAGCGAGAACATCAAGGACGTTGTAATCCTTCTTTCTGCTGCACTAATTCTCGATACTAGCTGCTTAACCTCGAGAATGGAACCTGTGGATTGGCAAGCATCGGATTTTTACAAAAACTTTCTTGCAAATACCGCTAGTGCTCTATCCTTTGACAATTGGTTTCAGGACCTGAGAAGTGCTAGAATAGACATTAGTGGGCTGAATATTAAGGAAGTTTTGAGAAAAGACTACAAGTACTTTGAGTGCCAGGTTGGTACAAGTGACACACCTTTAAGACTGGGAATCTCATCTATGATCAGATCAATCGAATGGCTTCTGGAGGAACAAGTCTCTGATGCCATTGCTAAACTTTTAAAGGAATCCCAAGAGTTCATAATTGAGAATGATATCGATGCTCTCATTATTATGACTGCTTTTACGGACCAGACAACCAAAGAGTTCCAGAGGCAGTTATTGGTTGTGACCAACAAGCCAGAAACATCCCTGTTATTGAGCCTTGTGATAGACTCTATACAAAGTGAACTAAATTTAGAAGAACTGTCACTGAACCATGATGCGGATCTGCCTCAACTCAGATTTTTTCGTCAACATAACGTGGCTGCTAGTAGAAAGTTGGTGGCTCCATTTGTTAGATCTGCCCTGAAAGAGTTGTAAATATATAATAAACATTTAGGTATTGCTTCATGTACACATTTGCTTGGGCATTTTATCACCATTCCTAAGCCAGAGGCTTCATCGGGTGTTTGTCTAGTGGTTCCTAATGATTAGTCCATGCCCGGCGTAAATGTTTTGGCAATGAAGCTGTCTGCCGCAAGAAAATCAAAATAATTGCCAGAAGAAGACAAAAATTTTGAGAAGATAACAAATTGGCTGTTCCTT
This sequence comes from Komagataea salicaria, assembly GCA_003707885.2. Lineage (NCBI taxonomy): Eukaryota > Fungi > Ascomycota > Saccharomycetes > Phaffomycetales > Wickerhamomycetaceae > Komagataea > Komagataea salicaria. Next base: position 292,520 of record PPMB02000003.1, read on the forward strand.
GGTTCTCATCATTCCATATATTAGATTTCTAATAAGTGATAACGTCAAGCGAACCAGTCATATACCTGTCTTCATCAATGAAAGGAATTGTCTTTCACGGTGCTAGGGATCTTCGTTTTGAGATTAATGTGCCAGAACCTAAAATCACACACCCTTCAGAAGTCCTTATCGATGTTAGATATTGTGGAATATGTGGTACTGATTTGAAGGAATACTTCTCTGAGCAACCAAATTTCTTTGATCCTCATAACGGTCCCAACAAACTCACGGGACTAAAGCCTCCTTTGTGCATGGGCCATGAAATAGCTGGTGTTGTCATTGAAATTGGAGACGATGTTACTACAGTGTCTGTTGGCGACCACGTTGTTGTTGATCCTTCCGTTCATTGTGCTGATATTGAGAGGTTTCCAGAAAGTCCAATACACCAGTCGCACAAATGTACTCAGTGTCGTAAAGGAATGACTAACATCTGCGACCACCTTTCCTTATGTGGCTTAAGCGCAACAAATGGTGGGTTGGCAGAAAGATTTGTGACCTCTGAGCAACACACTATTGTAGTTCCTAAGTCAATTCCTTTGGAAGTGGCAGCATTGACTCAACCGTTGGCTGTTTCTTACCACGCTGTTCGTATTGCAAAGTTCAGACCAGGTTCCTCCGCCCTTGTGATCGGTGGGGGTGCTATTGGCCTCGCTGCCATTCTTTCGTGTTTTGGGTTCAAAGCTTCATCTGTTGTTTGTTCAGAGATCTCCTCAGTTAGAAGACAGAATGCTGAGATGCTGGGTGCAGTCGTTTTTGATCCTTCTCAATCAGAAGATAATATCCGGGACTTATTAGCCTTGAGTCCTCATGGACATGGTTTTGATTATTGTTTCGACTGTACTGGGCTAGAAGTTACTTTACATACTGCAATTGAAACCGCAGTCTCAAACGGTACTATTGTAAACGTTGCTATCTGGGATGGTCATCCAATCAAGTTCTACCCAATGATGATCACCAAACATGAGAAGCACGTGCTTGGATCTATGTGTTACACGAGAGAAGACTTTGAGGGTGTTCTTGAGGCATTTCACTCAGGCAGTATAGATGTAAATATCACCAAAAAGCTCATTACTACTGTTGCATCGTTGGAACATGGTATTAAAGGGGGCTTCGAACATTTGAAGAATAATAAAGCCACTGAGGTTAAGGTTTTGATAACTCCAAATAATCATGGTGAGGTGGATCATGCTAAAACATATACTAAAGTGTTCCCCCACATTTGAAGACTTCTAAATCGGAGGTTCTTGTCATTTTTGAGTGCTTGATGTTTTCCTTTACTTTTGTTTTACTTAGTTATTTTGATAGTACACATTTTAGTCAATAAAGCGATAGATTTTGGTATGCCGAATTCAGTGATCAAAAAGTGTATTAAACTGTAACGTTCTAGTATATCATTAGTTTCATGGAACTCTCCGATCGATTTCACCATTTGGACCCATATTATCTGTTCGCTGAGCAATGATTCTGTTGGCCTTTTGAAGGTCGAACTTTTTTAGCAACTTGCTGTAGAACAAACCACACGCATTGCAAGTTGTCTTTGGACCTGTTGGACCTTTTCTCCATTCGGGTGTATCTGAGTTTCCGCACTGTGTACATCTTTTCTTGACTAAAGTGCTTGATGATTGACGTCTTTGCTTCCCGACTTTGTGTTTTTGTTTTGTTTTACCTCTAACTTTCGTTTTCAACGTGTTCCTTGATGGTGCTATTATTCTCAAAGATGATGGCGAGTATGACGACTCAGAATCTGTACCAGAAAATTCAGCACTGGTTCTTGATATCGGGGAGTCAGTCAATAAATCATCTGGATCATCGTATAAATGATCATATAGTGATTTTCTTTTGCTGACAGGCCTTCCAAAAAACTTTTCATTGTGCGATTGCTTCTGCATTTGACTTATAACGTTCATGAATAGAGTGACATCTTCAACCGGTAAATCTTTATCGTTAGATTCGGAACAAAAACTAACAGCACTTGATGATTCAGAATTGCGCTTACTACTGATAGATGTTGGAGTTGGGAAAGCACCACTTCTAATATCACGACTTGGTGTGCTAGGCAACCCAGGAGGGGTTGCACCCAAGTTATTAAAAAGATCAACTGGTTGGATAAGTGGAGATAAGGTTTGTGAGAGTAGACGCTGTAACTCTGTGCTGAGTTTAGCAAGTTTCGATATATCTTGAAGAGGAACATTCTCCAATCCCAAAATTTCCTCTGGATTTCTTGTGGCCTTTAGATAGTCTATCGAGAATTCAATATGCTGTAACATAGGTGTGATCTTTTGTAGTTGTTCCAGTAATTCATGAATACGATTCATCACTTCTGGCTCTAAATTATGAGTTGGCTTTATGTGTGTCGGAGGTAGCTCTCTATCGATATGAATAGGCATTGGATGACTTAGATGCCTCTTCTCTTTTCCCAGAGGTGATATGAAGGCCTTTTGATGACTCACTGTAACAGGAAATCGTGCACCATCTTCTAGATGAGAGTTGAACGTTCCAGGACTCAAGAGGGAGAGGTCAGTCAGACCGTCAGGCTTAACTAGTTTATCTGATGGGTCAATTGCCTTAGCCTGTTTCATTCTTGAGAAGAGTGTATTTATGTAACGTTCAAGCTGTTCATTAGCAAACTTCGTATTCATAGCAATTGTAGTTTGATTTATGTAAATGAGAACGAGTTCAAGCAGAAACGAAGTAACAGCGGTAGTTCTCAACACGAAACCTGTTACTTTTATGTGATTTCTGTTTGAGTTTTAACACAAAAAAAAGGGCCACATCCTATCCTGCGCTAAAAGCTTTCAACTGACAATATATCAACATAACAGTCAGTTGCTTCCAGAAAGTTTTCTCATTTCTATGACTTTCAATAGTCCTGGTGAAGACTTAAGCTGTGATTGATGACCAATTTGAGTCACTTAGTTTATCATCATTTATAGCATATCTCCCAGCAAAAATCCATTTGGGAAAAAAACACAAACACAAGAATATTAGAGATAGTATATTTTCTGTCAAATCATCAGGTATATCTATTATATCTATGGAACACTACGTCACCTTCTTTGTATAGTTTACGAATCTTCAGAATTGACTTATTCTTTGCAGGTTTTGTTCATGTTAGAATAACCGGGTAACCTCATCGCTCGTTATTTTTTTTTCTTTCTAGAATCTTTATCTTTCTAGCTAAACAGGTTGTGAGTGGACGTGAAACAGGTTGAAAATCAAGCAAAATGAAGTTGGACACTTCGCATATGAGATATCTTACGTCAGATGACTTTCGGGTTCTCACTGCTACTGAAATGGGATCACGTAACCATGAAATAGTTCCCACAAAACTTCTTCATCAAATTGGTGGTCTGCGTTCCATTTCATTGACGAACAGATGTATATCTGATTTGGCAAAATTAAAGTTAGTTCAAAAAGTGAGAAATGCCAAATACGATGGATATAGACTGACCTACAATGGCTTTGACTATCTGGCTTTGAAATCGATGTTGAATAGAAATACCATATACGGTGTGGGAAGTACCATTGGTGTCGGTAAAGAATCTGATATTTATTCTACCAGTGATGCTAGTGGACGCAAAAAAGTATTGAAGATTCATCGTCTAGGCAGAACCTCCTTCAGAACTGTGAAGAATAACCGTGATTACCTTAGAAATAGATCATCCGGCAGTTGGATGTATCTTTCCAGATTGGCTGCTAATAAGGAGTATCAATTCATGGAAACTCTATACAACAACGGGTTCTCTGTTCCTGAACCATATGACTACTCGAGACATTGTGTTCTCATGCAGTGGATTGATGGCTTTCCAATGAGAACCATGAGAAAACACCCAAACCATCAAAAGTTATACTCTGATCTGATGAAATTCATAGTGAACTTAGCCAACAATGGCTTGATACATTGTGATTTCAACGAATTCAACATCATTATCGTTCACGAAGAGGCTGACAAAGATCAATATAGGGACAACTTTGTTGTCATCGACTTCCCTCAGTGTATATCCATAGGACATGTTGATGCTGAGTATTATTTCCAAAGAGATGTGGAGTGTATCAGAAGATTTTTCAAAAAGAAGATTGGATACGAGCCAGTCGAAGATCCATCTATGATTGACACAGAGGGATATGGAGATGGTTACAAATATGCGTATCCAGTCTTCCAGAGAGATGTTAAAAGAATCAACGACCTGGATGTTGTTGTGGAGGCTTCTGGTTATAGTAAGAAAAAGAAAGGCGACAGAGATTTGGAAGATGCTGTACAATTGATGAGAGGTAGCCTGGATGAAGAAGAAGAGGGAAGTGATCAGAATGAAGAGGAGGAGGAAGGGGAAGAATACGGAGAAGACAGTGACGATGATTATGACTCTGAAGACTACGAGGAGTACGATGAAGAGGGTGAAGAAGAAGCGGAAGATTCCGAGGAAGAAAACGAAAAGATTATTGAAGCATTACAGACAGGTATGAAAGAACTGAAGATGGACAAACTTGGTAACTACATTCTTGACGACCAATAACGGCCCACAAAACCGGCAATGCAACATTAGTATTATATATTTTAATAGAAATTCAGCTTTGATAAAGATCCTTGTTATACCTCAATTATTCTTTAGCACGGTCTATGATGACAAGGTCGACGACAGTTACAAACACGTCTTCTGGATCTATTACCAGTTATCATTCTTGCTGCCGCCACCCCAAGAAGGGTACCTCCAACGACTTTAGCCATAGATGGCCCTGATTTTTTCTCCATCTGTTGAGACTGTGATGGAGAATAGCCAGGTTGTTCGTGATATTGTTGATGTGGAGGATAGTTTTGTGGAGGATAGTTATGTGGAGGATAGTTATGTGGAGGATAGTTTTGTGGAGGATTATGCTGGTAGCTTGGTGGTGGATAATGTTGCTGATGCTGTCCAGGATACTGTTGGATACCCTGTGGAGGGTATCCCTGCGGAGAGTAGTTTTGCGGAGGCTGTTGATAGTTGTAGCCTTGAGAGGTAGGATATTGCTGGTGGCCGTGCGGAGGGTACTGATGATTGTGATTTGCTGTAACCTGCTGCTGAGGCTGCTGGAATTGGGATGGTGGAGAATGTTGTTGCTGGTTCGGTTGAGCTTGTGACACCGGGTTAATTGCAGAACCTGAAGGAACCTCCCCCATGTTAGATGACGAGGACATTGATTACCGTTTCTGTTATGCTCAGCTACGAGTTTTTCTTCGTCTGGACATCATCGAAAATCTTCGGATCGAGAGGGGGATACTTCTTTTTTTATAAGAGAGTAAAGTTTTACGAACTGAACAATGACCCACTAAAATGCATGAGATACTGGCAGCCGTCAAATCACACAGAGAAGAGATAAAAATAATCACCGGTGAAGCCATCAACGTATGTAAAAATGGTCATCGCTTCAAATACATCATACGTAATTTGCATCAGGGCCGTCCACACGCCAAAACTTTCGATGTAAGCGCCTGGTCCCTCTCTAGTTGCAATAATCTTGTAGAAATACTGATATTGACGTTGATTAAATGTACCGTCCCATGAAATCGGAAATCGGATCGAAAATCCGGATAAGAACTTTGGTTAAGTTGAAGCTACTGGGTGAAGGAATCGAACCAATAGCCATTTCATTTTAATCATCATCTGTGTTTAAATCAATCTCTTCATCTTCATCTATATCATCATCGTCTTCTTCATCATCGTCGTCTTCACTATCATCTTGACGTTCCTCATCATCTTTATCGCTGCCATCGTCTGAGGTATCATCTTCTTCAACCCCGATTTGAAAATTAGCATCCTCTTCTTCATCATCACTATCTTCATCGCCAGCAGCTAGCTCGATTGGAAGTCCGTCGGTGGCCAGCTGTTGAGATGCTTCAGCAAGGGCACCAGGTGTCTCTGCATTCTTAACTTTCTTGGCTTTGAGCTCTTCACTCATTGACTTGTCCAAGAATTCTCTGTTTTTGATATACGAATCAATATTACTAAATTCATTCTGATCGATCATTGAAAATTCATGCTTCTCTCCATTATTCAAAGCTAACGTGACATTGAACGTAATCCGCGTGATTGATGTGTAAGAGAAGGATTCAATGTCTTTGGAGCTGAACAGCAAAATTGGCTTTTTGAAACCGAAAAGTATGTGATTTGGTAAAAAATACAAACTTCCCTCCTTGGTTCCTTTATGAGCTTGAACGTAAAACGAATTGAATCCTGCATTGAAAGTTTGTAAAATCGTAAACCCAGATAATTGAGCTTGACGGGAAACGTACGTCAAGAGGTCATCTCCACTTTTGATAATTTTCTCTTCGACTAGTTGCTTACTTACATGTTCCTTGTTTAGCGTCAGTACTATCGGATCATTTTGATAAGCGTCACTTTGATTGTGTTGATAAAACAGAACAAAGTAGAGCATGTGTGGTTTTTCCGGGACGGGTAAAAAAGAGCTGAAATAGACGTTCTCATTGTTAAGTTCATCGATAACTAGTTCAGGCTTCTGATCATTAGATTTTCCAATTGATAGAATAGGCTTTTGAGTAATCAGAGAAATTGAAAACGTCAAATTGAGTTTCTTTCTAAGTGGTGACTGGAATGAAAGGTCCTTCAATTGAAAGATTATCGTATCTGGGTCAATTGAGTCAATTGCATAAAAATCATTAGAGTCACTCTCCACTTTTCTCTTCTTGTTGATACTGCTGTTGTTTGAAAGGTGATCACCAAACTGCTCGAAAACTTCCAACGCGTCAGGGACCTGTTGTACAATTTTAACGATTTGATCTTGAAGTTCAAGGGGAAGTTCTTTAAGAAAGCTCATCAGACAATTGGTTGGCTCTACGCTATATAGTGCGTATTTTCCTGATTAGTGTTTCTCCTTTGGTTTCACCTGTATAGATGGAGTTGTATACAGAACATTATATTGTTTTGATTCTCTTTTTTTTTTTACAATTTGTGTGAGAGAAATCATTGCAGTAATTTTCAATGAATTTTGTATGGGCAGGTCGTTTTGGCAAAATTGTAACCAATAGTAGCTGAACTAGGTGTAGAACTTCAATAAAAAGGTCAGTAGATAGATAAATACGGCGTATATGATATGATAAATAATAAATAAGAATAAATAGGAATAAATAAGGGGTGATCAACAGCTAATTATCCGTAAGAGAAATAATAAAGGGTAGTGGCAGTGGATTGTGTCTGTTTTTGGGTTGAAAAAAGTATCTCTTTGCTCTTGTTCTTCTTTTTGATTCTTCTCTGTCTGGTTTCTATGCAGATTCCTCCTGTAATACTCTTTGTTCTCTCTTCTGGCGTAATGTGTTTATACGTTTTTCTAATATGGCGTCGTTAGAATCGACGTACTGGTACCAGTAGTAGCCAAAGGCGGTCCAGAAGGCAGCAGAATATGCATAGCCGATCTTATTATGACTGAAAGGTCTTTGTTGGACACCTAGTTGAAATCCTCTAACCAAGACCCCTTAATGTTGATGTTAGTAACTATTACAGTGAAGAGTAAGGAGAAGCATGAAATATTGATTTAGGCTGCGATATCCCCTGTTGAAGAATCAGGGATATATTTAGAGTCACATACCAAAGAAGGCCCATCCAGCGTAACCAAGAGTAGAAGCAGCAGGCATGTTAAGTAGCGTTTTTAGAACGAATACAGATTCTTTCGCTTTCCCTTCTTCTCTGTGTTCTTTGTCGATTTTTAACAAAAAAACAAAAAAAAACCGCGAATTAGTTCACCCGATTATCCCCGAAAAGCATAAAGACAGTGTCACAAAAACACACACAAAGTTGATGATTGTTAAGAAGAAGAACCGTAGTTTACTTCACACTGTGAATACCTTACTAAATGTCTTACAAAAATACATACGTGTAATTTTATCAATGTTTTTTGCAAATTCTGAGTATTTTGTGAAGATAAAGAATGTTAAACTTCCCTTGATCAGCGTAACATCATATATCTGCGACTGGGTTGTGTATTCAGGTTTAGTTGTGGCATTCTCAGTATACAGAGTATTCACAGCACCGAGGTACCATGAGTTTGCCATTGATGATAACAGTTACGCATATTCGTTCTATAACGACAATCTAGTGCTCTTCACGAACACATTACTGTTGGTCATATCATTATTGGTGCCTATAGTATCACTTGTTGTATTGGTTTCCTTTCCAAAAACAAAGACATCCAAAGTAAGGAAGGCTTGGAATGTTCATTGTGCATTGCTTGGTTTTTTGGCAGCGCATGCTTTTCAGGTGTCAATAGTGTCAGTGTTGAAGAATGCAATAGGTGCTCCAAGACCTGACATGATCAAACGTTGTATGCCCATGTCTTTTAACATTGCCCCAATAGGCTCACTTTCTAATGTTGGTATTTGTTCCAATCCAAACATCGGGGTCATCAACGATGGATTCAGAAGCTTCCCATCAGGCCATGCTTCGACTTCTTTCTGTTCATCCACATATATATTCTTCATTTGCGCAGCGAGATGGGGGTTGTTTGAAGTGGCGCCTCCATCTTATCTTATATTGATAGCATTGTTCCCAAGTTTTGTGTCTCTTTTCATTACTGCAACAAGATTTTCTGATAACAGACATTTCTTGCTTGATTTATTTGCTGGTGCAGTCATTGGAATATTTTGCGCTTGCATTGGTTACTGTTTGTATTTTCCTTCTTACAAACAAGTCAATTCCAACAACAGCAGCAGTAATGCTTATCCACCAAGAAGATTATCTTTCGGGAAACAAAGCAAATACAAGTTCTGGATCCTACCAAATGACGAAGAAAATCAATACGGGGAAGATGCAATCAATGTTGATGATGACAGATCTGTTGTCCCCTATTTCACAGATGAAGAGCAATCACATACTGCTAGAAGCAATAGAGCCACACTGAGAAGTAGAATTAATGATTCGATAGATGCTGAGTCTCACCAAACACAAAAAACAACAGCTCTTTCCCAGTCCCAGCATGCCTCTACATATCAAAATCAAAAGAGCTTTGTGTCAGAAGAAGACGGAATGTTGGATTCCACAAAGTCAAACAGGAGGTCTCCAGCTCAAATTAAGAACGCCCATTAGAATAACAAACATTACATTACTATCTCCCATCTATGTAGAACTTCCACACTTTACCCATATCAATATAGCGTCATCTCTCTCCCTTCATGTAAAAGTCGCGGTTTTTTACACCAATAAAAATTCGTTCTTCCAGTGATACTTAAGTACATATCACTTATCACTAGCAGCAGATCTACCAAAATGTCATGGAGACAGTTTCAATTCTTCGAATCTATACCCATAAGGGATCCGAATTTTGGAACAGAATCGCCACTATACTCTGATCCGCAATTATCCGCAATATGTCCCACACCGTTTCACTTAATCATATCAACAAATAATCAGCTGAAGTTCATAGACAGGAATTTCAATCTTGTGAAGACATTTGCTGCATACTCTCAAGGATTTACAGTTACATATGTACGTTTTATAGAAGGGACAGTCTTTATTGCAACAGTTGCTGAAAGGCAGGGTCAACCAGCGATGCTGAAGTTATGGAATCTTGATAAAATTATGAACGCCAGTAATGAAAATAGTAATCAAGTAATTGACGAAAATGGATATCATACACTGGTCAACTTGAAGAATGGCAATAACTCGTATCCAGTCACAGGATTGACCTATTCTCCAAATTTTAACATTCTTGCTGTTGGGTTCGCAAATGGCGTTGTTGTTGTAGTGCGAGGTGATCTATTGAGAGATAGAGGCTCAAGTCAAACAGTGGCCTATAGATCGTCTGATCCTATCACAGGGTTGAAAATGATTGGAAATAATAACTATGATCCAATGTTATACATTACCACAACTTCAAAAGTGTTGGCTGTTCCAACTACTACTAGTTATCAACCTGGAAATGAAATCATTTTGGAAAATACCAAAGGTGCTGATATGGGTAATGTTGAGCTGGAAAATAATGACACACTAATTATTGCTAGGCAGGAAGGAATAGTATACTACAAAATTGATGGGACGACTTTTACCCTTTCTTTAGAAATGCCAAAGAAGAAGTTATTCAAATTTGGAAAGTACTTGATGATAATAACTACAAACTCCTCAAATTCTTCAAGTTTAGTACTGAACGGCTATGCTGAGCCAACGAAGATTGTGATCATTGATACAGAGCACAAGCTGGTCTCCTTCTCCACCACCATCGCTTCCACCGTACATGAGACTTTTGAACTGTGGAGCGATTCATACATATTATCAAGTGATGGTATTCTGTATCAGATTCATGAAAAAGACCTTGATCAGCAAATTGACATAGTTGTCAAAAGGGATCTGTATCCGATCGCTATACAGATAGCAGAAAATCATATTGAGTATTCCAAACTTCTAGAAATCAAAAGAAGGTATGGTGATTACCTCTACAAAACTGGAGAAACAACGGAGGCCATGGATCAATACGTCCAAACAATATCACTGGGAAAAACTAGCGAAGTGATAAAAAAATACAAAGATGGAAAAGAAGTCTCTAATTTGGCAAGGTTTTTAGAGCAAATGCTGAGAGAAGGTGTAGCAAGTAAAGAGCATATAACTCTTCTCTTGGGCGCATATTGCAAACTGAAAGCAATTGAGAAGTTAGATGAGTTTATTGATAAGTACGACACGGAGTCAACTGGCGTCATGAAAGTTGATTTTGACCTAGATGTCGTGGTTGAACTTTGCAGAGATACAAACCTGCTAGAACAAGCTTCTAAATTAGCTAGGAATTTAGGACATTCTTCTCTGGCTGTTGAAATTCTTTTGAAAGACCTGAACGACACTCACAAAGCCTTGAACTACATCAAGACACTACCAATTGATGAGACGCTAAGGGTTTTGGTCCAATATGCTAGAATTTTGTTAGATTCAATACCGAATGCTACTACTGCTCTATTGATTGATGTTTTCACTGGAAAATACAAACCTGTCATTAGTGGCTCTGAAACTGTTAGAGAGTTTGCCTCTAAAGATGACACTCCAGTGTTGCTTCAAAGTTATAAAGCCTTCGTAAACTACATGTCTAGCGCAGCAAATACTATCACCAGATTTGATGAATCCTCAGCTAGTAATGGCCTTACCGATATTTCTGGACCTGAGGATGCAATGTTTCAGCCAACCTATCAGCCACCCAAACCGAGAATCATTTTCCCATCCTTCTTTAATAAACCCAATCAGTTCGTAATTTTTCTAGAGGCGTGTGCAGAGAGTTATGACGTTTTTGAAGGGTTCGAAAAGGACAAAAATGATATCCTGACAACATTGTTTGAAGTTTATTTAACTATTGGAACTGATAGTAAAGATCCAGAAACCAGAAAGCTTTGGGAAACCAAGGCACTTGAATTAGCGAAGAGGGAGAAGAAATCAATAGACCCGAATGCCATACTGTTGATATCAGATATATTTGATCTAGAGGAGGGTCAAATTCTAGCAACAAATGGGCCAGGGTTCCAGATTGATTTATTTCGTTCGTATGTGGCATCCGGTAACATTGAAGGTGTTTTTGATATCTTAGATAAATTTGGAGATGAAGAACCAGAATTATACTCATTGGCGCTGATTTTCTATTCATCTAGTGAGGAAATTTTGGAGAAAGTGGGTAAAGATAGATTCAAGCAGGTTTTAGATAAAATCAAAGAAGATAGAATATTGTCACCACTGGAAATCATACAATCATTTGGTGTCAATAAAGTCGCAACAGTAGACTTGATAAAAGATTACATTGTGGATTTCATTGAGTCTGAAAAGAAAGAGATTCAAATCAATCAAAAATTGATCGATTCATACACAAAAGAAATAAATTCAAAAGTAAGTGAAATACATAAGTTATCCACAGAACCTACGTTGATACATCCGACAAAGTGCGATGCATGCTCCAATAAGCTGGATTCAGACACAATCCATTTCATATGCACGCACTCGTATCATACATACTGTCTTGCTGATGAGAATAAATGTCCAAAATGTTCACCAGCCAGAGAAGCAATTGCTAATGTTAGAGAGAACCAAAGGATCATGTCTGGAAAAGATGAGTTATTTCAAGCTGTGCTGAAAGACTCTGATCATAAGTTCAAGACTTTGACCGAGTACTTTGGAAAGGGCGCAATGGACAGAATAAGCTATCAGGTTACTGATAACTACATGTAACTGTCAAGCCATAATTTACTGCATTTTTTGTTTATAAAATAAAAATTTTCCATGTTTCGGAATTGTCTCATGATGATGAAACCAAGTAGAAACCAAGTAGAAACCACTATGTTTCAACAATAAGTGCCACCATAATAGCTGAAATGGTGTAGTTAGTTATATAAGATGCTTTCCTGAACTTTCTTCACCCGATCTTCTAGTTCATCATAAGAACATTGCAAGATTTCATTTCATGTTGACTAGATCATCTTCAGTCTATTCCAACGTACCTCCATATACCAAACAAGAAGAAACTTATAATGGAGCTCTTGATATAATCTCATCTTACAGAATACCTGAGAGAAATCCAGTTGAAAATTATCAGATAACCAATCCTTATGCCCACTCATTATGGTATGACTCAAGAGGGGAATCTGGTAAAAAAGCCATTAATGATATAACAGAAAGAGTTGTTAAAAGGAAAGGAGATGATTACCCTTTGAAGGGGATTCAGCCTGGAATAGTCGGGACCAAGCGGGTGGATTCACCTATTGATGTAAAGCACTTCTTAACGGAAGGAAATGGATTAGTTTGTAACAGCCCAATTCGTAAACAGGTTGACTTGAAAATCTCAGAAACTAGGTATAGAAAGGCGTTCAAGGAACTGATATACACAGAGATGAAATATCTAGATGATTTGAGGCTGATTGACGAGGTGTATCGCACTTTTCTACACAAGTCTAAGAAATACAGATACATTTTGAATAAAGACCAAGAAGCCATGATATTTAGTAACTTTGAAGCTGTCATGGAGTTGACCGATCTTTTTATCAAGAATGTGACGAAACTCGCAAGGAACGAATTCAAAGGCAAGTTAGACGTAAATTTCAAAGAACATTTCGACTTCATTAACGTTGAAAAAATAAACATTGGTGATCTTCTAAAGACACAGTTTATCCGTTTGCGATTTGCTTACACCTCTTATTGCAAAAACTTTCCAACGCAAATTTTAACATTGAAAGAGGCAAAAAGCCATGGTGGGCCAAAAGTTCTCAAGTGGTTGGAGGAGTGTGCATTCTTGTCCAAACCTAAATCTGATTGTTGGGATTTGGAGTCACTATTGATCAAACCGATTCAGAGGTTACCAAAATATACCTTACTCATAAACAGTCTTTTTGAAAATGCGCATAATGAGATCAATAAGGAGTTTATTGATGATCTATACGACGCGAAAACTGAATTGGAAAAGTTACTTGTATCAATAGATCAAAGCACTTCTGTGACAACTGACACTGAGTATGAATCTGATGGATCTATAAACCCAAAACCTGTTTTGAAGAAGTACAATTTAGATAGGGCTGATTACATTGAGAAAGTTCAGCAATTCAAAAAGTGCTATGCATCACTCACAGACTTTCAAAGAGAAATTGAAGTTTCTTTAGAACCGTTTTTAAGCTTTGCACTCAATCAAAGACGACTGGCAACTTGTTGGAAAAACTTCATGGAATACGATGACGCCAAAATTGAAGATCATTATATCTCTTCTATATACTCGAGTTACCTTGCTAAAGTGATTGACCATGAACATAAGACAAAACTCATGATTACTGAAGTGAAAGAACGTATTATCAAAGCTATCGAGATGACTTTGGAACATTGCATAGTGGTAAAAACTAAAATCAACAAACATAATTCAAACAGGGGAGCTTATGCCAGTTATTTGAAAAACGGCGATAACTTCAGCGGCTCTTTGAATAAAGACTCCGACGATGCCCAGAGGTATATTGCAATTGAGAATGAAATTCGAGACGAACTGCCGTTACTTCTTGATTGTCTACACAATTTTATTCATCACATAGTTCTCCTCTATCATTACTTGGTCCTCAAGTGGCTGAGACAACTTATTGGAGAGAATCAATTAGAGCAATATCAAATGCTCTTATCAAGTAAAGACTTGACAATTGGTGATAATTTCGATATTATCGAAATGTTTACTTACTCTAAGAGCAGGACAAAAGATGCTCTGAAAGATATTTGCATGAAATCAACAGACCTTTCTATCTTTTCAATAAGTCCTTATGCATCGTCAGAATTCAAAATGAGCGCCTCCAAAGTGGTTAGAAGACTCTTTGGCATCTAACATAGTACATCATTCTTATCCTAAATATGTTGTGTCCCGTAACACCTTGCGATGAGCTTTCAAAAAATTTTCTTTTTTCTGAATTATTTATTTGGTTTTGTAGGTACGGTTTTTATCAGTTCCAATTATCTTTTAGCTCTTTTGTTAGCCTGTAATAATGTCTACTGAGAAGGAATAGTAAGTGTTCATCCAATTACGTTGAGGAACTTTCTTCAGCAAGTTCAAAGTCAAAAAGGGATGTTTTTCTAACAAAATATCCTAGTAAACCAGTTACTGTTGAGAAACCAATTCCAGTCACTTATGACCTGGGTAATTTGGCTGTGTTTGATACGAATGCCCTAGACAACGACAAAATATCAAGAAACAACCCAAAGCGTGAAGAATATTTAGCTTCGATTGCCAGAGACAATACTCAACTTTTGATTAACCAAATTCTATCGTTACCAATCAAAACCACAACCGACGGTGCAGGTGAGAATGGACAGTCCTCAAGTATAACGCTCGTGCAATTGCCACAGTGCACGACTGATCTACCAAGAGAGAAGCCTTTGCCTAAACCTAAGGAACCAACCAAGTGGGAGTTATTTGCTGCTAAGAAAGGTATCAAAGCTGCTGCTAAAACAGGTAAAATGGTATACGATGAAGCTACTGGAGAGTGGGTACCAAAATGGGGTTACAAAGGTAAGAATAAATCCATCGATGATCAATGGTTGGTGGAAGTTGATGACAAGGTCAAAGGTACTGAGGATGAGCTAATTGATCCAAGAAAATTGCAAAGAGCTGAAAGAAAGAGACTAGTAAAGAAAAACCAACTACAACAGAAACGTAACTTGAAAAGTAACAGCTGATCTCTATTATTGTCTGTATAGATATAGAAATCCATTTGTAAATTAGTTAATTCCATTCATTAGTATGTGAAACTATAGAGTAGGGAAAGAAAGATGTTATAAGTTCGCGAAAACTGAGGCATAAAGTAGCCCCATATGACTTGTAATATCTTATGGTCTGGCTTAAGAAACAAACTCTGCATAAGAACGAAGAAGATCACGGGAACTTTGAATAATACCATTGGTACAAGTCTGAATAACGGACCATTGAAGATCTAAAACTCTATAATATAGAAGACCAGACATTATGAGTGGGTTTGATGGGGAGGAATATCGTCCAATGATTGATGTACGTGATTGAATCTAATGTTTTGTGCATATTGTTTATGAGAAATACTAACAAATAAACAGGCAATATTGAGTGTATCAGACATGACACAAGTATCGGTGAAGAAGATCAGACATGCATTGCAAGAACTGTTTGATGTTGAGTTCATTGAAGATAAAAAACTAATCAACGAGCTAATATTAGCAAGATATCATAATCTCATGGACGAGCGAGAGAGAGAAGAGTCAAGAAAACGCAAGAGAATGGAACAGAACGATGCCAAAATTGCTGCAGAGCTTCAAGCAGTTGAAAATAATGGAGGAAAACGGAAGTCTACAGCAAAACAAACCTCCAAACCAAAAGCAAAGAAAAAGCGTTCCCCGCCAAAAGACCCAAGCAGTACATCACTTTCCGCTTTAGAGTTGAATCTAAGTCCAAAGCTGTCGGCTCTGCTCAATAAAACGAGACTTCCTAGAACACAGGTCGTGAAGGAAGTATGGGATTACATCAAACAGAACGATTTACAGAACCCTCAAGATAAACGTGAGATTTTGTGTGATGAGAAAATGGCTGAAGTTTTTGGTAAGAAGGTCAGCATGTTTCAGATGAATAAAGTATTGAGCAACCACCTCTATAAAGATGGCGAATAGACTCTCTCCTTTTTTTAAGCTCGTTTTTTATCAACTAGTCTCTTATAGGCTTCATAATGTAAAATAATGTATCATAACCGTCGTAGTAATTTTTTTCACCTTTTACTTAGTCCCTTTCCTTGACGGTAAATCACGGTTATTGCCGGATCAGATATAACAAACTTTTCACATATGAAGTATAAGTTGGGCACCCAGTATGATACTTTTGTTCTACTCAAGTAAAGTAGTACTACTCAAGAATTAGCAAGATCATATGTCAAAGTCTGAGACGCGTGCTCAAAGCTCATCAACGGGCCAGTCTAGATTCCCGACAAAGGTAACAGGCTCAAATCTGAAGTATGTCCTGTCTGAATCGAGTAAAGACGAGCTGGACAATACACAACAGTTCAACTATGTCGAAGAAGAAGGGGTAGATGAGTTTCCTGATGGTGGCCTAGAAGCCTGGACAGTAGTTTTTGGTTCATTTTTGGGGTTGATTCCAGTGTTTGGTCTGCTTAACTCAATAGGGTCTATCAAGACTTACATATCATCTAACCAACTTAGTGGAGTCTCCAACTCCATCACTGGTTGGATCTTTTCCATTTACCTAGCCATTGCGACATCTGGATGTGTGTTCAGCGGAACCTTGTTTGATAGATTAGGTAGACTTTACCCTATGATAATCGGCACTGTTTTGTATTCTATTGGATTATTTACCACTGCAGAGTGTACAACTGTTTACCAATTTATTCTTTCATTTGGTGTGTGTGTTGGTCTTGGAACTGCCCTAAATATGACACCCTTGATTGGATGTATCTCCCATTTCTTCTACAAGAAAAGGGCTTTAGCAACTGGTCTAGCAACGATTGGTGGTAGTGTGGGTGGTATTTTTATCCCAATCATGTTAAGAAAGCTGTTTTTAAGTATTGGCTACAAATGGGCGATCAGGGTACTAGCATCCATCTGTGCAATCTGTTTAGTAGCATCTATTATTCTAACTAAAGAGCGTTTACCAAAGGACGAGGAGTACAAGAAGCTTCCATTGAAGAACCAGCTATTAACTTACTTCACAAGTTCGATAGACTTCATGGCATTGAGAGATTTCAGGTTTTTGTTTTGTGTTTCTGCAATTATTTTGTCAGAAATGTCATTGACTACTTGTTTGACATATCTTCCGGAGTATGCGTTGATTCGAGGAGTTAGCGAAGATAATTCATATTTACTGGTTACCTTGATGAATGTTGTTGGGGTACTAGGAAGATTCATTCCAAATGTCCTTGCAGACAAATATGGGAGATTTAATGTAATGATCATCACAAGTGTTGCATCAACAGTTTTATGTCTCACAATGTGGCTTCCATTTGGACAATACCATGCTGTTATCTGGACATTTGCCATGTTATTCAGTTTCTTCACCAGTTCAATTTTTTCCTTGACACCGGTGTGCCTTAGTCAAATCTGTAAAACCAGTCAATTCGGCACGAGATTCAGCACAATGTATTTTTTCGTGTCATTTGGTAATTTGGTGAGTGTTCCCATCGCTGGTGCCATTATTGGACAAGGTACCGAAATTTATCGATTCAACAACTTTGTCATTTATTGTTCAGTTTTATCAGTAATTGGAACTATGTGTTGGTTACTTTCGAGATATTATATAGTCAGATGGACACTTTGGATAGCTGTATAGTCAAAATCGTTATACTACCATTTTATATAACATCTAACCTCTTCAATATTCATTGGATTTGAAGTCACATGTTATTCACGTGACCGCCATTATCAATGTTATTAAAATCATGGTTGATAAACATTCCATGTTGAAGCTTCGTGAAAGTTTAGAGTAAATCTATAGTGAAGAGTAACTGTGTTTGGAAGAGTGTGTCATCAGTACTGCAGTAATGGGAGAACTGCACTCGTCAGCTCAATATTCAATGCGGGCAGATAGAGTAGTCAGTAATAGCTCAGAATTGTCTATTGGAACTACTATAAGTACCAGTTCGAGTTCGCAAAACAAGTCAAGCCTCGGTACACCAGCTGTAAATGATACTTATGAGTCCGTATTGAAGGTAATTTTACTTGAATACAAGAACGAACCTAGATTCACAGCAGCTGCAGGAAATCCTAGGTTATCATCCAAAGACAATAATTCTGATGAAAGATCAAGAAAAGAAGCGAGACGTCACTCTTGGTTTTCTGGAAACTACGATGATGAAAGTCTGCCTAAAGATGCAATACCAGAATTAAAGAAGGTAATGGTTCAAATAGCTATGGGTCAAAATACAAGAATCATTGACCCACTAACAAAGCGTTGTTTTTTGCACTTGTATAATATTCTTTTGAAACCAGGTACAGAGATTCAGAAGGTGGAAGAATTGGTTGTACAGTTTATTGGATCAGCTACTAAGGAAATCAAGCTTTACCGGGAAGCCCATCAAACCAATACAGATGTTTACCAAGAAACTGATATATTTATCTCTGTTTTGTTGACTGTATTGAGGGATTGTAAGAATTCTGACACTTCTGTAAGGAAGTTAGAGGAGTATAGGGAAAACTTGAAACCATCATCAAAAAAATCATTCAAGGCTTCAAATACCTCACCAGCACCAAGCGAGCCCTGCTTTCGTCCTACTTATAGAATATCTGAGATATCAAGTGCAAAATTAATCGCTGATTTATTTGAAGTAGATGAGATAAAGCTTCAACAAGACGTAATTAGACTTAAGAATAATTCAAATGAAATCTCATTAGTTTCAGACTTGGAATTGATGAAGAAAAGACTGAATATGAATGATGCTTTCTTGCATCCCGATGATTTTGATAAGCAGGAATCTTATTTTGCATGGAAAGGGAAGGAACTACAAGAATTAGATGATATTATAGAGACATTGAAACTGAGAACCACAGATACGAAACCAATATCTCAAAACTATACGTTCATACCAAGTAATCCTCGGGATTCTATTCTGGACTTTGCTGTTAGGATTTTACAATCTGCAAGCCATGGATCTGACGTACTGATCCCCAATGCATTCAAGAGTATACTTAGAACATGTTGCAAATATTGGCGAATTACTAATGTTTCTCAAGCTGCATTACTATATCAAGCAGCACATTCAACTATTCTCAAACATCCAGAAAACTTAATAGATATCGAAAAAACTGAACAATTATTCGGAATTTTGTTCAGCCTACTGCAAAACACCGATAACCCACAACAATGGCCAAAGGTTGACAAAAAAATATGGATCACAAATTTATCAAACAGTTATATTCAGGTGATGACTTCAATTAGAAGTAGTCTGACACTAATATACGGCACCAAGGCCCCAAAGCTTACTCCATTTTTGAGAGTCCTTTTTGAATATATTGAAGAGGATCCATTTTATGAAATTATTGTCAAAAGTGGTTTGCCCAAAAGATGGATAAAAAGATTGAGGAACTGTATTCTGTCTACAACCGAAGCTAGATATGTCGATATGCTGAGACAAGTTCCCAGAGATACTACGTTAAATTTAATTCACATCAAAGAGACCTCAGAGAATATCTATAAACTAATCAAACAGCTCCAAAAAAAATTTCAAAAGCCCTTACTAGACGAAATTTTGATTGCGAATGAAGCTGGATATCTTCTTATTAGTATTTATTGTGAAGATCTGAAAAACATGCTGGATCATATAGAATATAATGCTAAAAGTGATATGAAGCTCAATGCTTCTGATGCCATTGAAACATATTGCGAGTTGAGGAACCTAAGAGACATATTCAATCAGGTAAAGAAGTCATCAAATATATCATTTCCCTTTAATCTCGAAGATTTTTTCTTCAAATACTTGAAAATACTATGTGATCAGAGCATTGAACAATTTTTGCCGTCGACAAAGCAAGCATTGGAGAACGATGAGTTCGAGCCTATGGATTTAGAACATGGAATTGGCTATAGCCATTCAGTATTTGACCTCTTCAAAATGATAAATGAGGTGCTTTCCATGTTCAAGAATTTCCGATGGTTAAATGAGAGGCATATGGCTTTTATTTACTCCAGATTCATGAAAGCAGTGTCAGACGCGATGGTTTATTATAGTTCCCAGATAAGAGTAATTGTTCTTCAGGACTTAAAAGACATAGCACCAGAACCTGTAGCGGGAGACAGGAAATCCAATATTTGGATTTTTGGAGAAATGAAAGCAGCTGTTAGCAATGACAGAAAACTTAGTGCACCAGAGCCTTACTCTTTCAAAGATAAAACATGTGTTGCTCTGAACAACCTATCTCAGGTCTTGAAGAACTTGAATGCTCTTGAATCTCAGATTGATGCAGAGAGAATTCAAAACATAACTTCCAAAATCATATCTGACCATTATGAGAAATCAAATAATGTCTTTACTATCACGGTGAATAGAGCCGAAAACCTTAGACCAGTCAGTAGTGATGGTCTATCAAATCCCTACGTTGTCATTGCAAATGCGTCTGAAAGGAAAGATCTTGGTCGAACTAAAACCATATCAAAGTCCCTAAACCCAATTTATGAGGAGCAATTTGACTATGAGACTGTTGGAAATCACACCCAATCCATAATGGCAACGGTTTGGCATCATGGGTCAAATATGAGCTCTCATGAGATGTTAGGTCGTACAGTTCTACAGCTTGATCCAAGGAAGTTCAGAAATGATGGAGTGCCAGAAGAAATAATTAAAGAGCTTGATTCACAGGGAAGCTTAGCTTTTGAAGTTTCGCTGGAGAGCGAAAAGCCTAATATCATCTTCAGCATCGGTAAAGCTCATAGGTACTTGAAGAGAACCATGGAAAGGATCTCCATGTTTATCGTGGAAAAATTTTCTGTTTTTATTACGCATTCTATATCTAGACAAACATTGAGGCTGATATGTGGCGGTCATGGCTTCAAGACACCAGCAAACGAACAAATTGTGGATGCGATTGTTCCCTTATTTGACTATTTGAATTCCAATTTACAGATCCTCGAGAGAGTTCTTGATAAAGATCTTTTATTGAAAGTGATGCTGCAGGCATGGAAAGTCCTGTTGAATACTGCTGACAATCTATTACTTCCTGCCTTAGCTGCCGTTAAGGTTATAGACGAGTCACAAAACAGTAGCTTTTGGAAGGAATCACTAAACAACGTAATGGCGAATGTGACTAACACAATCAATATACTAGGTTATGGCAGGCCTTTGACTCTTATCGAGTTACATTGTGTTTTTGTATGGTTGGATGCTTTATGTGATTTTTTTCATAATGATGGTGCCGGACCTTCAATGGAGGATTTGAAGGGAGAAAACTATCAGAGGTTGCTGCTGATCAACAAGTATTACGACGAGAGCATTAGTTACTTGAAAAGTGAGGATGAAAGGCTAGTACCACTTGTAGAGGATGTCATAAGGATAAAAAACTCGATAACTGATTCAGAGGACGAAAGTAATACAAAAAGGGAGATTCTCGCTAGAAAACAGACACTAATTAGGACCAATACAATCTTATCACACGGTTCTTCCCAAAGAAGGAGAGAATTTAAAACGGCTGTAAAGGAGTCAGATAAGCTTATAGGAACTTTTCAACTGCATACTGAGGATATAATTCTCAGAATTTTATTGGCTAAGGGGGACAAGGATTTCGTTTCCAAGAGAGTCTTTGACAGGGAAAAGCTCGCAAAGCGACTCAATACAGAGAGACTTGCTCGCCTAGCCGTCAAAGGAAGAAGATGATAGCCCGGTTATTCAATGTCTAGTAATAAATATAGCATATATAGAATTATCAAACTCCGATTTTCAATATTTTAATGGATACATCATTTTAACAATTTTGAACAAAATGGTAGTTGCAGTTTTTAATTATTGAAAAGAGTGAGCTCTAGTATAATTCTTTTTGTAAAGTATAACTCCTGTGGTTATCAAGTGCCTTATCTGCCATGGATGATATTGGAGACCCACAGCGCTCTTTGGAGCTGGATAAAGCTAGTGCCCGCAGCACTGGTATGATGGATAAGTTGAACACTGGGTTGAAGACAGCATCAAAGCCTCTTCCGATAGTACCAGATTCTTCAAAGAACGAGAATGCTCTCTTTACCAATTTTCTGGAAGAGAAACCAAAAGGAGATATCAACTCTCCTATAAAGCCAACAGTCATTATCCCTACTTCACCTTCTTCTCACAAAGTGACAAGAAAAGCATCTAACCAAACAATCAATTCTAAAAGTACGAAATCTGCACCAGCAGACCCACATACTACTAGGCATGATGTTGAATCGTTTCCCATTAGTAACAGCAGTTCATCTAGTATAAATGATACAGTGTCTGAGTTATTCAATGATCGCTCTCCATCAACACCGGTCCAACAAGGAGGATTCTTCAATAACGTAATGACATCCTTGTCCCTTAGTAAAGACAATAACCAGGCGAATTCTGTAAACTCGAACGGCGACATGTCAGTGACAGTTGATGAGGTAAAACCCGTTGAAGGAATCACCAGTGAATCTCCTAAAGTCATCAGCTATCGAAAGGGGAAAAAGGTAAGAGGAAGACGAACAACTAGTACAAGCTCTATAGACTCTTCAATGTTATCCCCACTTGCAGAAGATAGTAAACCATACTCTTCTGACAGTAGAGGAACGGATGATACATTCTCAACAGTCAACTATGTTGATGAGAAGTTCAAGAGCACAAATTATAGATATGCTTCGAAGGAGCGAAATGCTGAGTTTCATAGGATTTTCATGTCTGTACCAGCTGACGAAAGACTGATTGATGATTTTAGCTGCGCTTTAAGCAGGGAGATTCTACTTCAGGGCAGAGTTTACATTTCCGAGCACAATATTTGTTTCAATTCTAATCTTCTAGGCTGGGTCACCAACCTTGTTATTCCCTTTTATGACATTCTTAATTTCGAGAAGACAGTAACTGCTGGTTTATTTCAAAATGGAATTGCAATCAATCTGAAGAACAATGCTGGAAGACATTCATTTGCCACTTTCTTGTCAAGAGACACCACATACAATACGTTCCAAGATATATGGACAGCCGCAAACGATGAGGCTCCCAACGAGAGAGAATCACAAACCAGTGGCTCATATTCTGAAAATTTTGATGAATATCGAGATGCTGTAATAGCTAAGGATCTTAACTTACAAAACGATGCACCATTCAAAGACTATGACAGTGCGTTGATGTCAATCGATGAAGACTCAGCTGATATGAAAAGATCGTCTGTCTCCACAAGCGATGATAGTTATGAAGATGAAGACGAAGACGACCAATACTCTACTGAAGAAAGTTTATCTGATGGAAAAGCTGAACTCAAGGTAGATTGTCAAAAAGTCTTCAAGTTGAAACAGGATTCCGACTACAATTATGATGGCCCTTACGCTCATACCCCAACAAATTCTGACTATGACCCCGAAGCAAACAAAGAAATCATTCTCATCAAGAAAGTATTTAATTGCCCTCCCGGGGTTGTTTTCCAATTTTTATTCGGCTCTAATAATAAACTGATCTTGGATCTGTTACAGACTCAAGATGGCAAGGATTTCACAGAGTTCACAGACTATGTGCCCGATGACCAAGGAATGAAGGTGAGATCGTATAGTTATGAGAAAGGCCTTAATTATGGTGTAGGTCCAAAGTCAACCACATGTCATGTGAAAGAATTGATTGAGCATCTTGACTATGAAGGATACATCAGTGTTGTTAACACTACTCAGACTCCAAACGTTCCTTCGGGTAATGCTTTCTTGGTAAAGACTAGATATATACTGACATGGGATGCCCAGAACAAATCCTTGTTGACCCTTTCTTTCTGGGTAGATTGGGTTGGATCTAGTTGGATGAAAGGTGTGATAGAGAGAAGTTGTAAAAGTGGACAAGAAGCAGCAACAAAGTCACTGATTGAGCTTCTACAAAAAACAGTTGAAGACAATATCATTGAAGACACCGAGGATGTCAAAGTTACTACCAGTTCAGCTAATGAGAAAATTACAGAAGAAAGTCTACACCCAGGATTGGGTTCCAAACCCGAAAAACTTATCACAAGAAATGAAACAACCTGGGGGTCCTTTTCATTTTATCAAACAACAATCCTCATCATGCTTTCATTTGTTATTCTACTACAACTGCTAATTCTATTTTTGCTTGTAAAGTCACCTTCAAGGAAACTTGAATTTTTGAATTTTTCTACAGAGGATGATGCATTGTTCACTACTCAAGAAAAACTTCTGTGGAACTGGATTGATCAGAGAGCAGGAAAGGTGAATAGCGCAGAAAAGAATAGGAATGTTTCCTTGAAAGAGGATGTGAATACGTTGGTCAGTAGATGGGCCAAGGGTGACTTAGCCTCACCAGATGGCGATCTTTTGGCGAAGCAGATAGAAGACTTTCTGCAAAATTACCACAAAGACAACAACGTTGCAAATTAATGTGTTTCATATCCAAGTTTTTGTATAATAAATGTCACGATTTTATGATAAATTTGGTGAGAAATATGATTCTCATAAGTTCTGGTAGTAATCATATGGTCACAAATTTAGTATACAAAGAGAAATAAACAAACAAAAACAAATCAAAATTGTTTAAATACTCCTAAAAACAACTAAAACTCGAAAAAAAGTCGCTCCTTCATTTTGACAATTGACTCTGAAAGTAAACAGTCAATCAGTAGCTAGAACAGTCACCGCTTGCTCAATTATCTGCGTTATGCATTGTGTGAAAAAATAGGCAGATTCTTTAGTGCTATCTGTTGGTTTCCCCAAATCTATTTATATTAACACTTGAGATAAATAAATGACCTCTGAACAAACAAGACTTCTCAATAAAAAGGCAAGTTCTCAGCACCAGGCATATGAGAGCTTGACTGGGTCACCTTCGCGTCGACCAAGAACCGTTTTGTCTACTCTACGGATGAAAACATCAGTTGCAAGTCCAGCTCCTTCCATTTTATCAGATGACAGCCAGTCCTTGTATAGGTCTGATCAGTTTGAGTCCCTCACATGGTCGCAGAAACTCCCATACTATCTTCCATGTTACTCATGGATACCCTCATACAATATGAAAATGATGGTTGGTGATTTGATAGCAGGTTTGTCCTTGGCTTCGTTTCAAATTCCATTGGCCTTATCGTATGCTACATCGGTGGCACATGTACCTGCGCTTTGTGGTCTTTATGCATTGGCAATACCTCCCATCATATACGCCATTTTTGGGTCTGTTCCCCAGATGATTGTTGGACCCGAAAGTGCTATCTCCATGATTATTGGACAGGCCGTTGAACCTTTCATGGCTGACAGAACAGAAGAGTATGACCCTGTTGACCTCGTCAGCGTATTAACTATTATTGGAGGATTCTATTTATTAGGAGCTGGCTTGTGCCGTTTCGGATTTCTTGATAACGTTTTGTCAAGATCTTTATTGAGAGGTTTCATCTCAGCTGTAGGTTTGATCATGATTATCAACTCTCTATTTGACTCGCTGGGAATATATATAGTCAATAAGGATGCTCCAGTGCATTTTCATTCTCCAGTGATGAAAATTTTTTACCTTTTATCTCATTTGAAATCTGACCATATACATGGACCGACAGTACGAATTAGTGTTACTGTGTTTATATTCTTATACGGAACTGGAATCATCAAGAAAAAGTATATTGCAAAAGGTCACAAAAACTGGGTGTATTTGCCAGAGATTTTGATTGCAGTTGTCACATCTATTGTTCTATCATATCTTTGCAATTGGAAGTCTTTAGGAGTCGAGGTGGTGGGTACAATCGACACAAATGGATTTACATATAATCTTCCATTCACATCAGAATATGTCCCCCTTTACAAGGAGTTGATGACTTCAGGATTTTTGGCGGCCACATTAGGATTTTTTGAATCAACAACAGCATCCAAATCTTTAGGTTCAACTTACGACTTGCAGATATCTTCAAATAGAGAATTAGTTGCCTTGGGAGCCATTAATATATTTGGTGGTATCATAGGGGCTTTACCAGCATTCGGTGGTTATGGACGGTCAAAAATCAATGCTATTAGTGGTGGTCAAACAACGCTGTCTGGCTTTTTCATGGGCTTAGTCACACTTACAACAATATTCTGTTTGTTAAAATATATTTACTATTTACCTATCGCTGTTTTATCAGTTATTACAACTGTTGTTGGTCTTAGGCTCTTAGATGAAACACCTTCTGATATCAGGTTCCACTGGAGAACCAGAGGATATAGAGAGTTATTAACTTTTTGCATTACTTTACTTGCTACCTTAGTTTATTCAATGGAAGCTGGTATAACTTTGGGTGTTTGTTATTCTATCATTCTTGTGATAAAGAACTCTGCTCAATCAGGAATCCAGATACTAGGTAGATTGCCTAATACGAATACTTTTCTGAACGCAGATGAACCATTACCAAAAGAGTATGGTGATGTTTTAGAGGAAATTGAGGGTTGCTTGATAGTTAAAGTTGTTGAACCTCTAACGTTTTCTAATGCTGACGACCTAAAACGAAGATTATTGCGACTAGAGATGTATGGTTCTGCTAAAACTCACCCTGGCGCCCCTAGAATTCGTGATGAATCAATGAACAAACATGTCCTTTTCGATCTAAAGGGAATGTCTTATTTGGACTCTTCAGCAGCACAGATTTTCTTAGAAATCTTAACCAGTTATAGAAAGAAAAACGTTCAATTTTATTTAATAAGAGTTCCTGCCAAACGTGAAGTTCGAGAAATACTAGAGGGCTCAGGAATATCAGCTATGGCTGAAAATAGATACTTTTCTACTATCGATGATGTTCTTCATCTTATCGATAGCCAACCTGTCCAATTTTCTCAAAGTTGCCAGTTTACGGAATGTTGAGGCTCAAATAATCATGTTTCGATATTTATCCACATGTAGCGCACTAAAGACATTAGCGGTCTTTTTTATATTTCTGCTCAACTAAGAAAACAACTTGAGTTCCTTCAACTGCTTGAAACAACTAATGGGTACACGGAAGTCTAGGACTTGAAGATTACTTCGACTTGAAGGACAATCCGATATAGTGTAACGGCTAGCACGGTTCGCTTTCACCGAGCAGACCGGGGTTCGACTCCCCGTATCGGAGTATTCTTTTTTTGGATGGTTTTCACCCTCAATGTGGCATGTGATT
The DNA here is from genome assembly GCA_003707885.2 of Komagataea salicaria. NCBI lineage: Eukaryota > Fungi > Ascomycota > Saccharomycetes > Phaffomycetales > Wickerhamomycetaceae > Komagataea > Komagataea salicaria. Next base: position 319,783 of record PPMB02000003.1, read on the forward strand.
TTGAAAAGTGAGTATCTGCAAAAAAAAACTGGTTCACTATCGGAAATTCGCACGAAACTGGTCCCTATCAATGCCTAAAATATAGTAGAGTATAAAGATTGGTGTACGGATGTTTTATTAACAAAGATGGCTGGTTCCATCTGAGGTCAAAATTACATACTTTACTGGTGTTCAATACCATACTGAAGAACTTGATGAGCCCCTTGTAGTTGTTGGACTACTTTTTCATTTATTACTGTGGGTTTATCAGCTATTAAAGTTCTTTGCTGTATCCGTGTTCTATTAGCGAAACTCCTTGAAGTTACAGAAACTTAGTTTTCGAAGGATTACCCTCCTTACATTTCCCTAGAAACATACCAAAGTGCCTCAACAACAAATATCTCCCTATCAAAAAAAAAAACAAAATAAAAACACCAAAACAACTTTCAAGAACAACAAAACACACCCAAGGCCGCTCAGTGTACACCCATTGAGGCATAGCACTTAATATATTCGATTTTACTGTGCTAAAATTGCACCAGACCCAATTTGCATCAGTGTTATACTATAATTGCCTTAGGTTTGCTTTTTGCTGGTTTTTGTGACAAGAGAAACTCGCGTGGCGACAAGTACAACTGAAACAAATCAGCGTCAAGGACTTGCGGAAACAGCCTCAAGATAGCCTGTGATACTGAAATACTCTCAGAAATACATACAGGATAGAGGATTGCGCTTTGTTTTAAGACAAGTGTCTGTTTTTCTCATACGTCAAGTCACTCACAATTGAGCAATACCAAATATCTCAGAATACTCGGGTCCATTCGACTGGAATATCACAGTTAGCCGTAAAAACAGATTCAAGAAGTAATCTCGTGGTACAATAGACAAAGTTTTGAAATTCAACACCATTCCAATCTGAAAAGTTTCCATTGAGATGAGTTCTAATCCAGGAACATTAGGTCAAGACCTACAAACTTCGCAAAATCAATTTAGTAACCTGATAGCGTCAGAAAGAACATCTCCAAATGGTTCCCAGTTTAGTCTTTCAGTGAATCCCAACGAGAATTTTGGGAGAATTTCCTCAGCCCAAACCTCCCCAGTTCACTTGACTCAAAATTTACAAGATCTTTCGCTATCATCTTCTGGTCTTAAAAGTGCTGATAATCATCATATATCTTCTGGGTCACCGAATCAAGAAGCTCAGCAAGGGGCACTACAGCCATCTCAAATCTACGTCGTCAAAATAAAAAACCTCCCAAGTGACATCAGCTTGAGAGAAGCATATTGCATATTTGCGTTTGCAAAAGATTTCTGTGGTTTGGATTTACTTCCAGACTCAAACAATCTACCAACGATATATGCAAAGTTCAAGTCATTATCTTCCGCATCAACATATTCCCAAATATTGGAGTCAAACCAAATATTCGGCCCATCATATCCATTTTATCTGAAAGCAGAAATTGCTGATACATCATTTACCCCCCAATTGACTCTAGGTGCTGCTGCGTCTAGTAAACGTCCAAGCATTGGAGGCCAAAGATCACGGTTTCTTTTCAGTGATCCATTCAGTAACGAACCGATTTCTGAAAGCCATGAGTTGCAAAACCCTAATGGTATTGGTAAATCAATTCTCATGATGGAATCACAGGACGATGCAAGGGAGTATGACCAATTGGTAAGGGATCCATGGCAAAGCACAGGTGGCAATGCCACTACAAATGGATCATTGTCACATAACTCCTCACAGAGTTTACAAGGACAACTTGCTGGACAGGCTTCGCATAACTCAACTGCTGCTGTTTCATTCTCAAATTCGACACCTCAAACACCTGGTGTTGAATGGGATAGAAGAAGACAAGGGTCAGTGTTCTTCAATAATCAATCGCCACTGTTGTCTGCTCAATTGTCGTCTTCCCAGATTTCTACGAATCTTTCACTCAATAGTCAAGGGCCAAAAATACAACAAAAACAACCGACTCAGTTACAGCAACAGCAACAGCAACAGCAACAACAACAACAACAACAACAACAACAGCAACAGCAACAACAACAACAACAACAACAACAACAACAACAACAACAGCAACAACAACAACAACATCAACAGCAACAGAATCAGGGACAACAAGGAACCTTATCATTACCTCCACTATCATCTTCTTCCAATCAGCAAGTTCCTGTCTTGTCTTCTGGATCTAATTCCCAACCTCAGTCTGCAGTCTCATCCTCAAGTCAGAAAGTTCAGTTCCAACCCCACTCGATTCAGTCAACCCTAGCCAACTCTCAACAGTCATCTCAGGTTGATTTATCACTTTTGGCTAGAGTTCCACCACCAGCTAACCCAGCTGATCAAAATCCACCATGTAATACATTGTATGTTGGTAACCTACCTCCTGATGCTACAGAGGCAGAACTTAGACAGTTGTTCTCGCCTCAACGTGGATTCAGAAGATTATCATTTAAGACTAAGACGCAAACAACAAATGGTAATACAACACAGGGTGGACATATTCACGGCCCAATGTGTTTTGTTGAATTTGAAGATGTTGCATATGCCACAAGAGCGCTAGCCGAGTTGTATGGAAGAACTCTTCCTAGACCTGGTGGATTACCTGGAAAAGGTGGTATCAGGTTATCTTTTTCCAAGAACCCATTGGGAGTAAGAGGTCCTGGTCAAAGAAGAGCTAGCAGTTTTGCTTACAGCCAATCCGGCTTCAAGAACTAAATTGATGCTTATGCGATGAAATAATGGACTTTAAACTGGCAGATGACTATTATTGCTAACAAACTTGTCGTTTCTGCCAGTTGATTTTTTGATTTTTTAATTTGTTGTTATTTAGATCTGTTTTGAGGAATGCCTACATTCAATTCACCATTCAATCCATTCATTTTGCTTCTTGTTCATTGATTATTCATTAACTGTTCACACCAAATGTTCAATCAATTGTTTGATCTTTTGAAATGGGTACAAAATAATACTCTACTTTTTTTCTAAACTTGAACTGTGTTCATCCCTTCCCTGTTCATCTAGATCACTCAAAATTGTATCGTTTTTGTTTTTGAGTTAGCCTTCAATCTTTCAGTTTTTATATTATCTGGTTTGATCTTTTATTATTATTTGTTGTTCATCATTTGCTAGGAGGATTTTGATTTAGATACATAGCATTGGATGATGTTTTCACCCATCATATTTGAATACTTGATATTGTTCCTTCCTTCCACAATACAAACCTAACATTATAGTGGCGTTTTTACATGTTTTTTATTGATTTGTCTAATCGGATCTTTATACCTTTCTGTCTTAATGACATTTGCTTTTGTTTTTTCAAGATGTAAGAAGGTTCCCTATTAAAAGTAAAATTGAAATTTTGAGGATTTTTCTAATTCTTTTGATACTGGAATCAATACCATGTGCTATATATTTTTATGTTTTTGTTTTGTAGCAAAAGGGTATAGAATATGGCCAGACGAGTTGGACATACACGTACACTGTACAATCAGATGATATTTTGAGAAGCCAAGTTCTGGATCAAAGCCAGAAACTGATCTTATTTTCCCCTCAATATGTTTCCATTATGTTTATTGATGCGCAACCAGTTTATATGCATACCTGAAAATAGTTTCCAGTGCGTATTCGAATTGTGTATTTACCAATATTGAGACATGAAACAGTTCTGTTGACTAATCGCAATTAAAACGATGCTTTTTTACAAAAATAGATTCTTCACCGGTCTAATGAACTCGTCAGGCTGAAAAAAATATGTGGAAATCACCCAGTTTTGATATCACAGTGGTGACACTGTGCGTAGATACACACAAAATATGGCAGTAAGAAATTTTTCAGTTTCAAAATTACTCAAGTAACAGTGTATGCACATTTGTAAGTTCAGACATCTCCTTATACATTAAGGTCCTATTGTGCCTATTTTTTCTTCAAGCCCACCTATTGTGTTGATATATCACCAGGCAGCTGATACATCATATGTGTATATGGAGTGCCTATACTTTTGTCCCTAGGACTGGTATGGATTTTAGGTGATAAGAAAAAAGTTATCCGTTGTCAGACAAGCGTAATAGAATTTACCCAGATATAAATCGGGTGGACTTGACGTCCTAACTCAGGAAGTGAACCCGTCTGTTTTCGCTCCCCTGTGAAATTCTCGTATTAGCACCTACTTAGTCGATCCTGGCCACATATGCATTATTCATGAAATTTTTCTTGTTTCATAGATAAGAAAAAAAGCAGGAATTAGCTGTTTTTCTCCAGCGTCCAATGAAAAGTGATTAAATATATAACCAGATTAAACTTAAGTTTTGAAGTCGAGACAGAAGTGCTTACATGCGTTTTGTAGCCACAACAACAATTACTTTCCATGCAAGCATTAAACATTGAGAGTCCATTTTACATTTGTAACTTTAATCTACTCAGGTTAAAGGATGGAGATTTATATTTGGAACACAATCAAACTAAAGCTTTCAATCCAGCTGAAAACGTAAGTTTAAGAGACAATGCTATGTATATATGTGTATCTAAATGAAGGCAACATCACTATGATTGGATTCTATGAATAAGATGAAATGTCTTTTCTCTCTTATATCTTGTTTTTTTTTGTGTTTTCTTGTGATTCTTATTTACGGCGAGAAATACAACAAGGCCTCACATCTCAAGAGTTCTCTTTCTACTCTCAATGATGATATCAAGATCCTGCGTAGAGTCATCGCTATATATCTGAGTGTTCGTATTTGATGATGTGAATTTTCTAATGTGAAAATCATCCTCTTCGATAAATTGAGGAAGAGAGAAGATTCTTGTTCTATTTTGTTGGTGACGTTTGTCATAAGATTCGTTAACTGGGGAAGCAGATCCAGATGTTGGTGGTGTCAATAAGGTGAATGCACTTGACCGTCTGGAGTTCACAGCACTGCTTGCAGACGAAGAAGAAGTTCTTGACAAAGCAGGCGATGGTAGGCTGGAACTTAGTGGAGATGCCAATGGTGTCTTTGGATATTGAGCACGATTGATCTCATTGGCGTATTTGTAAATTTTGAAAATCGAAGGATTTGATCTCAAGTTGTTTGTTTGATTGAGATATCTGGTCTTGAAAGAATTTGGAAGAGGTTCTTCCCTGATAATGTGCAAAATTGATTTCACCAGTTGATCAACTTCAGGATCTTCACTTGGTGGAATCAAGACAGTGGCACACATAGAGGAAGAAGCAATTAAGACAGATGCCAATGCTATTTGAGAGACAGTAAAGTTGAAGGAAACATCACTGTATAGCTGAATCAGTTGACAGATATAATTTGCTGCATATCTGATACTGTTGATAGTTTCCAATTTGAACTTTTCCATATATCTGTCCCTCAAAATGATATCGATAAAAGAATCATGTCCAGCCGAACCGATTTCCCATTTCAAAGATTTCAAAATATGAGACTCCATTTCAATGAATAGGGATTTCGCGTAACAGTTGCAGCAAGTAGCTCGTAAAAAGTCTATAGTTGGAATCTTATTTTTCGGATCTGAAAACTTTGAAGCTAACCATAGGGCTGTTAAGCCCAACAATTGGAAATGATCCTTTCGGACAATTCTCAACGAACAGTATCTGTCGATGATATTGATAGTGAGGTAGAATGTAGTGTTCGACAATTTTAGTCTGTTATGGACATCCATCAAGAAATCAAACAACACGTATCTCATTTCTATGGAGATCTGAGGCTGAGATTTGATCAAATCTGGGTTCATCAATGTAGACTCTTCTAATTGGATCAAGTTCTCAAAGATCTCATCCGAATAAGTCTGTATACAACGGTTGTGAGCACGTTGTTCCATTGACTTGATCTTGGGATGAGAAGCTGCAACTCTAGCGTTGGCCCTTCTCCTCAAAGCCAAAGGAGTTATCGATGTCATTATTGACAGCTAAGCAATGAACAGGGAATCAACAGCAACACACAGAGAAGAAGACAATGATTAACAGTAGATAAGTATCAAACTCTCCTCGAGGAAAAAAAAGAGTCTAAACTTAAATCAATGTGCAAAAGAGATTTGAATGATAAGAAAGGTTTGTGTTAATAAAGACAGACCTAACTAACTCTTCGACAGTTGGGGGAAAAGAAACCAATGGGTAGGGGACTAACAACAGGAAGTGACCAAGCTGATAACAGCAGGAAGACAAGCAAATGAAAAGGGAATCCCTAATTGAAACTGATAGTTTAATTAGACAACACCAGATAGTGAAAAGTTTTTCTTTAGGGTTGGAAACTTTGTAACTTGCTAAAGGCACAAGAAAAAAAACTACCGAGTAAAAAATTCAACTATGGCAACAAAATCCAAATGTGATGTATGTATAGTCAAAAAAAAAACCGTTAATCAATGTACTAAACAGCTAATAAGCAATTTGAATAGTAGCTAGTGTATCTTAAACGGACGTAACAAGTAATAGAGTGGGATTTCAGAAGATCTCTCACTGACGGTTTGGATTAACTGAGTTCAGATCAGTTGTGTCCACTTTACTTCAGCCCAGTTGAAGTAGAGTTCAGTCCTTGGAAAGGGCTTTAAAGTTGTGAGGAAGATGGTGAAAAGGAGGAAAAGGGAAAAAGATAAGGAGAATGTTGGTGATGGGAAAACCAAATAACTCTAATCTGGGAGCAATTGGTTGCAATGGAAGAGATAAAACTATGCTCTGTTCAATTGCTGGAAGAACTGATCCAAGAAGGTGGTCAATCCAAATGTATTTATACAAAAAGGTGATTTTATACGTGATCTTGATCTCCATTTTTTAAGAACTGGATAAAAAGTTCAGTTTTTGCCTTTTTTCGCTTTTTCAGTTGGATCTCCTCTGCAGGTAATATAGTGCAAGCTGCATTTTATGGCAGCAGATCATAGAAAATAAGTGTGCGCGTGCATACTCGATGATCTCAACTGTATAGTTTCGGCGTACAACAAGCGTTAGAGCATGGACCACGGTATCGTGAGGATTGATATGTGGTATGCATTTCTGGCAGCGTAGTGAATTGTACGTGGTAGCCCATAGTTATATGAATTGAATAAGCTAGGCATTCAGCTAAGAAGAAAATGTTTTTACTAAGGGCTCATCAGGACTATTTCGATATGATGATATTTCTGACTGTTCGTAGATCTGTTCCAAGGAGAGATAGATCGCAACCTTCAAAACTGGAGAAAACGAGGTGTGGATGGTCCTATTTCCTGGAGAACAACACAAGAGACCATTGAGAAATACTTTACATTATGATTTCTTTTTCAAACGCGATATGATTTATTCACATAGAGCAAAAAGAAACTTGAGTGAGGATTGAAGGATCATATGACAAGTCAAAATCACCCCACAAGTCTATAGAAATGGATGATATGGTACTTAAGCTTTGTTTTCGAGCAAGAAAAATGCCCAGTCACTAACAGTGAACATTATCACAAGCAGGTTTAAGCCAAAAGAAGAGCAAAAACTCAGTTGACATGTAATATCATGTACACTCTTTTTTTAAGGCAAGCCTTCGTTGAGCTTAAATGTACTTTTTCAGGAAAAGAGATAAAACGAAACAGATCGTAGCCTGATTAAGTACCGATCCTCTGGCTTACACAGACGAAGTGCGTCGAACAAGAATCTGGTCGCTAACAGAATGTATTTGGGGATTAGCACTTGGAGACGTAAAGGTCAAGTCTCGCTGTACATCAATGTTATTCCAGCATGAGATACTAATTATTGATTGCAATTACGCCGAATCTACCTATGCGTACAGAGGGTTTAATATCTTTCACTTATGTGCCAGTATCAGAATACCTCGGCAAACGAAAAGAGTTTTAACCTGTAAAACAACCTTGTCTGTATATTCAGTATATCCCAATCACCAAGGTTTGAAGGCAGCTGAAAACGTGTCAGGAAAAATTGGAAATAGCCTTGCCCCGGATTTGACCTACGGTATCGATTATGACCACCATTGTTTTCGATACAGCATTTGGTTGAAGATCAACAAGTAACAGAAACAGAGTGTTTGAGCATCCGGTGTATGTCAATGAGTTTTAAGTTACCGATTCAGTCAGTCCCTCTCAAATTTGAGCATTTCTGGTGAATACCTTTGCAAATTGCTTATTCCAGGCCACGTAATTCACACGGAAGCTTGACAGCTTGACTTAAAGTTAATGATGATGATGCTGTGGAAGTGCTGTATGAAAAGTGAAATTGAGTGCCTTGAACAATTGTGAGAATCTTAGATTTTGGCCTGGGTCCTAACTATTCTGAACACCAGCAGCAACTGAAAGTCAACAACTGTTATTATTCCTTTCACTCGTAAATCATCGTACTTTCAAATCAAATAAAAATCTCCTCTCGTTGCAACCTGAAATGACATTGATCTCTTTAGCTTATCTTAGACTGAGTTATACCATAACGGCTTCACGCATTGTATAACCATTCCCCAGTATCAGTAAGCTAGAATATTGATGTAAAATTCTACCTAGTGCATTTGACTTTACAGCTGTTTGCTTCGGCGAGTAAATTTTATCTTTATTGATTGCATCAGATTTTTTTCTCTGAAACTCAATTTCTACTCATTTTCATGCATCAAAAAGTATATAAGTAGGACTGTTTCCATAGTGATCAGAAATTACTAGTGCCTCAACTTTTTTGTACATTGTATTGAATCGAGAAGCACATGATGTAAATACACCCACAGTGAAGCAAGGAATAGCCCATGTAAATACTTGTTATTGAGTTGGGCCTGTTAAAAAACCTTCTCACAGCTGTGGCTCAATATTGCAATTGCGGCCAATAACGAGCGATCAACATAATTTTGATTTGTTTCAATACCAGCCTCATTCAATAATCTAGTCCCAAACTATTAGATTTATCATATGCGAATTCTTTTGTCGGAATGTTTTGAGCGGGGGACTTTTCGAAAGAAGACAGCTACCAACGTACTCTCTTATCTACTTCGTTGTTTTTCTTACTGTTGGATATATAAATGATATTTTTACACCCACCATTCTCAATGTGGCGACGCCTTGTGCAAATCAGGCAAGCTGCTAAAAAGAAAGAAGGTCTGACTTTTCAATTATCTATGCCTTGTCTCTATCAATCGCATTCTCTCCTATATCATGTAAGTGTGCAAAAAAATAATGTTCTGTGAAAGATTTAATTAACATATCAGTATTTTTTTTTGCATGCAGAAAGGTTATCATTTCATGTGAGTTCTGTAATGATCAAAATCTCTTTATTCAAGTCAACTGTAGTAAAATATTTTTGTCGCAAATCAAAGTGAAATCTCAAAAGGCTCTATACACAGTTATACCTAAACGTTCTTTTACTATGTGGTAGTATTTCCATCTTCTGTCCTTCTGACGTCAGTTCTATAATCATTAAAGGATTAGCACATCGTATCAACTTGTATGGTGACACTAAGAATCAATATATTTATACTACTTTCCCAAAAGAGTAAACGAAAACCTAATCAAAGATTAGCTTTTACGTTTCCATCTTTCAATAGGTCCCTTGGATACATGAACTTATAGTAAGAGGAGTTAGTTGAAAAGCTTCTCAAAGGTGGCATGCGCGAAAGGGTGCAAACCCCAACTCAAATTTTAACAATATGTTTAGTACTGAAGTCAATGCGTTGAACCTTCACTGCCCAAAATTCAAAGTTTACAGCCCAAATCTCTCAAACTGTATTTTAGCTTCAGCTTTACAAAAATTAAGGCACAGAACCAAACTTCACTGGCATTACGAATAAATGTGTTGTTTGTTTGTTTTAAACTCAAACCTCGAAGATCTCAAAGCTTTACTGACTGTTGAAGTAACGATGATGTAATTCCAACAGAACACAGAGAAATCACTTAGGACCATGATGCCTTGTCGAGTTTTTGGTTGGCCGTTCTTGCTGTTCTATGCAACCAACTGATGTGAAAAGCTAAAGACAGGGACAACTCACTTTACTGTGTGAGTAACTCAAGAAGTGGATTAATGGAAGGTCATTGAATCGTCATCTAACTGGTTTTTTGGATAAATTCCATTGATAATAGTATAATAGTAGTGTACTAACTTTCAGTCTCAGAATATGGTGGTGGGCTGCTCAAAAAGTTTGAGTTGTTGATAGGTGGTATGGCAATCTAAACAAAGTAATGTGTCAAACTTTGTTGGTGAAACGCGGGGTGCTGTCACTAAATGATCCTTATCATACTAGCATATGCAACATTTGTGCGTACGATGAATTAGCGTACTTATGTTTTTTGATATACGAACGAGCCATTCACTCACTCATCGTTGATAAAATTCAATGATAAGTGATTTCCTATAAGGCCCAAAAGGATACCCGAAACAGAGAGTAGAGTAAATTCTGATCACATGGTGGTCAATTACTCAGTTTTCATGGTACATACAGAAATAGAGGAAACAGGTGGTTTGTTTGATGAAGGCTAGTTTTAGTTATTCTCGACTTTATTAGTATGTTTTTGAAAAGATAGTTAGTAACTTTCACCGCATTGTATCAGCTAGTTTCATGCCGCTTCCTCCACCTGTCATCCCCATCTGTTCGATATTGAGAGAATAGATAAAGCTCATCAGTCGCCGTTCTCTAAATTGTATAAGAATTGCTCATACAAGCTCTATTCTACTACTTTTTAGCTGGCTGCAGCCTTTGATTTTGACACAAAAACAGAAATGCAGTATATGCAAGTGTCACAATTGCAAGTAACTGGAGGCTACGTCAAGATGGTTTCCCCAATTACTACTCACAGTGTCTTTAATTATCCCACAAACTCATACATGAACGCTCATGGTGAATTTTCTCATGTAAAACGATCTTCCAGTTCTGTTGCTCTCTTTGCATATAATATGATTCAGATCGAAACAGATAAGGAGAAAAGCTTTTTTTTTTCCAATTTATTTAAGATTTGATCACACCAGGATAAGAGGACTAGAATAGACATAGAAATCCAAATGAAGGAGGACGTCACTTACTTTACTTTCGAATGGTGAGTTCATTTTACAGATTTTCTCTCTCTTTTGTTCATATTTACTGATTGTATGCTTCATCAAGGCCACATGCAGAGGCAAGTTCGGTGTTTGTCACAGGGACTTTTGACAATTGGAGCAAGAGTATACAGTTGAACAAGAAACGTGATGGAACTGGGTTCACCCTTACTGTTGAGGTTCCATGCATCAAAAGTTTCTTTAAGTTTGTTGTAGATGATGTTTGGCTAACTAGTCCTTCTTTCAAAGTTGAAGTTGATGAACACGGATACGAAAATAATGTGCTGTACCCAGAAGAGTTGATCCATTTTCAGGATATAAACAACATCAGTAGTCCCTGTTATAAAAGCGAGTCAGAGTCTAGTGCATTCACCAATGTCTCTTTCAGCCAACTAGGTGAAAATTCGAAAGGATCAACAACTGATACCTATTCAGCAGCAGATGAGGAGGAGAGTGATGAGGATATGATGACTAGTCTTCAAGAAACCATAACTCGGAAAGAACCTGTGACGAGTAAGAACCAGACCGCGCAGAACGTCATTACGATGCAAGACGGTAACAGGGAAGTCCGTTACTATACCTCAATGTCATTCCTTTCGCGGTTCACTCGATACTTTAAATAACCCACCCACACTTTCGTTGAGTTTGGATTGCTTTCATGGGACAGCTACACAGCTTTATATACGTTACATGGCTTACAGGAGAATGGCTGGCTATTCATCACAGGAGTTTATTAGTAGAGAAAATACACAGACTTTCATTGCTTTTAATCGATTTCTTAAATTTCTAGCCAGGCGGAACCCAAAGCGTTATGTTATCTATTTGTAGGTCTTATACCTAATCTCTCATCCCTACTTTTCAAGCTTTGACGGTCTTGCAACACAGAACCTTGTGAACCTTGCGATGTGGGGTTCGATGTATTTTGATTGAAGTTGACTGTTGATTTGAGATGTCCATGCTTCTGCTGTTGCCTTAGTTTGTCGTCATCGTAATTGAGAACATCCTCTGGCGTAAGATTGATCGCAGTTGGTTGTCTTCTGATCATGATTTACCGCTTTGTTCTCTACTTATTCAGCTGCGTTCAACCACTAGTTGCCATTATCTGCACTCTTCATTGATAAATAAGCTCACATCCATACACCAGTACTTGTTGATGATTGCACAATCACAAATTTATATAATGAAAAAGAGTGTATAGACAATATTTCTATTAGATTGTGATAACTTTGTTGAAGTGCCACTGTTTGCTGAATTACCGTTGTTATTTACACTGTCTACTGATTTCAGAGAGCTTGATATTGTTAGATCTTCTATACGATGGCTAGTGTCGACACAGAGCATAGCGATGGACAGTTGCCATCGCTGAATAAAGATGATATCTCCACCGATGAGAAGGTTTGTCGTATTTGCCGAAGCGAAGGAACTGCAGATGATCCATTGTTTTACCCTTGCAAATGTCGAGGGTCAATCAAATACATCCACCAGGGTTGTCTAGAGGAGTGGTTGGAGAGATCAAGAAGAGATCAGAGTTGTGATATTTGTCATGAGAAGTACAAATTCACCACAGTATATTTTGACGATGCACCTGACAGAGTTCCATTGAAATTAATGCTGAAACGGATTGGGTATTACATTCACCATTTTTGGAAAATAACTCTGATATTGTTTGGCTTAGTCGTGGGCTGTGGTATACAGGTGCCTTTGTTCTTTGCTTTTGTTACGAGATTTCTCAACTTTTTTGTTGATATAAAAACTAAACATGAAAACTTTTTCATCAGTATATTATATGGAGACTATGACTATGAAGGTGATCCGTATGATACTATGAATCTGCTCAAAGTTCTTTATTTCACCTACTTCAGATCTTGTATCACTTTAGTTGTGCTTGTTGTCACTCATTTGATTATGTTTTTGGTTCATGACTGGGTTTCCAAAGATTCAGGCTTCAAGAAACTGGTGGATAGGGATATTGGTCATAATACTAGTCTCAGAGGCACCGTGGAAGCTTTAAGACAGCATCAACGTTTGAGAAACCCCTTGATCATGGAGAGACTCAGAAATGGACAAGGTTGGAATGACAATTTCGCTGATTTAAGACCAAGAGAGGTTGTAGAGGACCATCCTGTGGCTGATGAAGTACCGGTACTTCCAGTCCAACGTCATGGTGTTTTCGAAGAAGGAGGTGGTCCTCATTTTCGAGATGTGGAATTCAACGAAGAGGACAATGATCCTGATTTCATTTTGAATGAAGATAATAGTTCTGACGACGAAGAAGATGACGACATAGAGTTAGACAATAGAGAGGACGCTGAGCAATTGCAGGAACAGCATGGTAGGCTCAGAAATGAGCTCCATAGAGAAGACCCAAATGAAATGAGAGATATTTTGGATGCGTTGTTGCGAAACGCTAATAACCATCCTGAAATTCTCAATGGCCGTGGTGGCAACCAGATGGATGCTTTACCACCATTTCCGTTCCCTATCAGACCTGGTCCAGATCACCAAAGACAAGTTCAGCAGTTACAGCAAGAACAGAACGATGCACAAGAAGCTCAAGCGGCCCAAGAAGCTGTTGTAGTGGGGAATGGACTGTTAGACAATCTACCTGTCCATCTGATGATTGTTATTGCTGATGTATTACTGACCGTATACTTGACGTTTGCATATTTAGGCCCTTACCTCGGAGGAAGTCTAATATTCCATACAGTAACCTCAATTTTAGGTTACCTACTTCCAATTTGCGCACATGCTTTGCAGAAAATGCAGGTATACCCAATCCTAATACAAACATGGAACACTTTACATTATGTAAAGAATTTGAGCCCAATGTCAGTTGAAGTTCTTAGAAAACATGTGTTTGCCCCACTATATGAAAGTTACATACGACTTGCTTATCAAACTGCACCAATTACAGCTACAGATAGAGCTTTGCTCATCTTCATATTTTATGGTCTGATACATTCCATGGTTTTAAGATATATCTCATTAAGAGCAAAAAAGCATAATGATCAAAATCCATTAACAGGGTTCCAAAGAAAAGTTTATATTTTACTTTTCGACATTATTTCAACCTTAAAAGTGTTTGTTGTTTTTGCAGTTGAGTTGATATTCTTTCCAACATTTTGTGGTCTATTGATTGAGTTCGTTATGACACCATTTTTTGATTCAGAGTCCAAATTGTTATTGAATAAAATAGAGATAATATTTGTTCTAAGGGTACTTGCAAATTGGATCATTGGTACGTTATATATGTGTTCCTTTGCGTTGTTCGTCGGTATGAATCGTCGTTATATCATCAGACCTGGTGTTTTGTTCTTTATCAGATCGCCAGATGACCCAAACGCCAGACTGGTTCATGATGTGTTGGTTCGCCCATTACAGTTACAGCTATCAAGAATATTTTTATCTGGTTTCGCTTATACGCTCTTCATTCTGATTGGTTTCGGTGTTGTTAGTTATGGACTAAGACTGATTCAATCACCATTGCTTCCAATTCATATGAGTCTTTCATTACCACTCTCGTTCGTTTTGACCGCTAATTCGGATTCTAATAGGGAACTAGTGAAGAAATATATTAGACAATATTGGTCGAGAGCATTCAAAAGTGCATGTCATCAAAAGAGGCTATCAAGCTTCATCTTAGGAAATCATAATCCAAAAGAAAGAGGATATGTTGTTTACAAGAGTTTTCTCTCCCGCTTCAAGAAAAATGTTAGACCTGATTATTCTGATCCGAAGTTGTATTCTGAAGCAATGGAATTATTCAAGGATCCATCTAATAAAGAAGAAGCATTTTTCATTCCTGATGGAAATTTGATAAGAGCCCCTAAAAACGACATCGTTTCAAGAAAATTTGTCAAAAAGTTGTTTATTGCAGTAACAAAAGATGATATACCCTTGAAATCAGCAGAGGAGTTGCAAAAGGAATTTTCAAAAATCCAGTTTGATGAGTTTGATGATAGCGAAGACGAATTAACTAGCACCAATCAATACGATATTGTATACAGGCCACCTTTGTTTGGATTGAGAATCATTATGTTTCTTCTGATGCTATGGGTATTTTCTGTTATTCTGATTGGAGGCGTCCTCATCACGGCTAATATGTTGGGAAAACCAATCACAATTCTTATGAAAGAGTTGGACACAAAATCTCTATTCTTCTTGCATATCTTCACATTTAATGACAAAGATTCCTTCAACTATTGGGATCTCAAGAAAACAGATTTGAATTCCATTGGATTTGGGTTATTGATAATGTTGTATGGATTACGTTACTACGATTTGAAACTCATCAAGAAACATCTGAATGAAGAAGGATATGTAATGGAGGGACACGAAGCTGATGGTGGTAGCCAAATACTCAATAACCTGACTGCGAAATTGCGAGAGATCATGACCTACATTTTGACCAAGACATGGAGATTTTTGTGCTTGTCCTTTTTCCTGTTCTGTATTGTCCATTGGAATGCGACTGTTCACTATCTGGGAGTCCACATTCCTTATATGTACTTCTACACTGGAGTTTGGAATGATGTACTGTGGATTGACTCTTCTTTAGTTCATGGAAGTATTACCATTGATATCACTTTATCCAAATTTACAATTTTTCTCCATGCAGCTCTCTTCCTCTACAACAATTTTCCACTTATCCATGCCTTAATCAATATGTTCTCACACCCAGCTAATACAGAACAAGATGTTCTGTATCCATTTGTTAAATCTGCTATCAAGAAGTTAGCAGTTTTACACTTTTTTGATCTTTTGTTGAAACTCCACCTAAGGCTGTATGAAGGCTTCAGAAATATTGACGTCAGTCAGTCTACTGCTAACAGCAGCTACTTAAACTTCCGTGAGAAGCTCGTGGTGTATATCTGGCCTGTTTTGATATGTCTTATGATGATTATAGAGGTTATCCAACATCTAACAGCATTTTTGAAAAAGGTTAATAACGATGTTAAAGAACAATACTACTCGAAGGGTAAAACTTTGGAAAATACCGAAATTGATGAAGAAGAAGAAGAAGAATCTCTCATCTCTGAGAACAAACAACAAAATCTTCTCAATAAACCATCTTCGACACTTTGACCATCTTTCATCTTTTTTGTATATAAATATTTGACCTTTCACTATAATTGATGAATCATTTTACACTAATCACTATTCCCGAGCATAAATCCGAACTTTCCTCATTGAATTTGGACAAAAAAAAAAGAAAAAAAAACCACCGAAGAAAAAAAGTATCGAAGAAAAAAAGTGACAAACACACTTCTTCTAAAGGTTACAGTCCGATTGTCTTGCATTAACTCTTGTACATAGCGTCTCTAGCATATTGGCGAAGAAAGCATATACATTGACCCGAAACAGGCATGTACAGACAAAGAATAATAAGTAACGCTTCGAAAGTGGCGGCTAGATCCCTCCATACATCAAAAACGAACTTCAATGCTCCACAGAAATCGCCTTTACAGATCTTCACAGAGACTTTCAGACAAGAATGGAAGAAATCCAAGGAGTTGCAAGAAGGGATTAAAGCATTACAGGATGAGACCGGTAAGATAGGGGAATCTGATGCCTACAAAAAGGCTAGAGAAGCTTATAAGAAGGCCCAAAAGTCGTCCACTGTTGTTGGTAGAACGATCAAGGAAACTGGTGAGGTTATTGAAAAAGTTGCCATCACTGCATGGGACTCCGAAGCTGGTAAATACACCAGAAAGACAATAGAAAGAACTGTTGACACCGTTGACAAGGTTATTGAGCCAGTCAGACAGACGAAGATATATAAAGATGTTTCTGAGACATTTGATGACGGTTCTTCCAGCTTCTATGGGGGATACCAATCCAAAGAAGAGAGAAGATTGAAAAGAGAAAAGGAATTGGCCTCAGGTAAAAGACCTAGAGCTGTGAAATCCAATGAAGAATCTGGTACAGCATTAGTGGCAACTGATATCAAACCAACCGGAGAAGGATTAGGTAAGAAAATCGAGAAACTTCAAACTGAAACTTCTATCGGTAGAGCATTGGCTGACTTCAAATTAAAATACTACGATGAATCTGATAATCCATTAATTTCTGGTATCAGAACAGTTACTGAAAAAATTGGAAGTATTTTCGCTGAAACAGAAACAGCCCAAGTCTACAGATTGTTCAAGCAGATGGATCCAAGCTTCTCCAGTGAATATTTCACTAAACAATTGAGAGAATACATTATTCCTGAAGTCTTAGATGCTTATGTTAAAGGGGATGAGGAAGTTTTGAAAGTTTGGTTCTCAGAAGCACCATTCAATGTCTATGCTGCTCAACAGAAGGTATTCAGAGAGAAAGAATTATTTGCTGATGGCAAAATTCTAGATATTAGAGGTGTTGAAATCTTGAGTGCCAAATTGTTGCCATCGAACATCCCTGTTTTAGTTGTTGGTTGTAGAGCTCAAGAAATTCAACTCTACAGAAAACACAAAACTGGTGAGATTGATGCGGGTTCCGAAGATAACATTCTCATGACATCCTATGCTTTGGTTTTAACCAGAATTCCAGAAGAGGTTGATAACAAAGAAACTGAAGGTTGGAAGATTTTAGAATTTGCTAAATCTGGCTCTAGACAATTCACCTAGAAATGATCAATCGGAAAGCGATTATCAGTGAAATTTTGTATATAGGTAATTTTCAAAACAGTTACGTTCCCTAATGGTAGCTGTAGTTCTCATGTGTTATTTTTTTTGGGTAGTTTTCTCTTTTTGAAGGATACCGGCATTAAACCTTCATCACTGTCAGAATCACTAAACTCGATGGTCTTCTTCTCAGTGATGTCCCATTTTTTGTTTTCAACCAGGGCTTGGGTGACTTTCCTACGACTTGTTGTGTGAACATTCCTTTCATCAGTACAGCCTTTTTGCGGGGTTCGGGCCGGCTCTGTTATAGTTGGTTCAGGCTTTACATCTTCCCAATTTGATATTGTTACTGGCTTTAACACTTCCTTAATTGAATCTTCATTCGATTCTTCTTTGCTTTCAGGTTGTCTTAAACTCGTGCCCTTTTTTTTTAATTTCTCAGGAATGTGTTTGTTATTTTTTCTTGATTCCTCTTTGTTCTTATGATGAACTTGATTAAGCGTCTTTTGTATGTTCCATCTATGTCTAGCGGAATCATCATGATGTCTTTTAGAAACTGCATTATCGTCAACAAACTGGAATATTTAGTATTGAGTCATAGTTGTATCATCATAATACTTACTAGCAGACATGTTTTACACCAGTATCTTCCCATTTAGAGATAGGCCGAGCCACTATTGTTACACCAATTTATCATTAGACCAAACTTGAGATCAATTGGAAAATTATATAAAAAGAAATGTAAAAAAAAAATAAATAAAACTGGCTTTAATCCCATCGCCGCTAGTCAGACTACGTTACAGAGACTCAGGTGCTACAGAAATCATGGCGAAAAGGACTGAATCCAACCCACTGGCTAAAAGACTTGGAATCTTGGAAGTGAAAAAGGGAAAGCAGAATAAAAATACCAGTAAAGCAATAACCAAGGTTCTTAAAGCTAAAAAAAATACAAACCCACTACTTCAACGTTTGGCAGTAACCAATGACAGAATACAGAGATCAAAGTTAAACAAGGTAAATCAGACCATCAAATCAAATCCACTTTATGCAGCCCTGAACGGAGGTGCCTCCACGATCTCAAACGGTAAACAAAAGCTACAAAAAAACCAGAAGTCATCCATAACAGTACTAAAGACGCAGAAAAACAATAATAACAACATCAACATCAACAATAACAAGACACTAGTTATCAAACATGCTTCCAAGAAGCAGTATCTCGAGATCAATAATTTGGAAAATGGAACAAGTGCTGAAGATATAAGAACAGTTCTGAAAGACGTCGGACCTATTGATAGCGTTCATGTCAGAGATCTAGCCACAGGCTCTGCAACTGCAGAAGTCACCTTTAGAGATAACAAATATCTACAAATCGCTCACAAAAGACTCGATGGAGTCGTTGCTGATGGCAGAGTGATTCAAACCAGTATACGTCATATTAATAACACTTCATCAGCCTCTGCTGTGGGCACGACTGTCAGTTTTGGGAAAAAGAGCAAGAAATGAATATAGCAATCAATTTCAGATTTAGTATAAATATCAATTGTGATTGCTTGGATGATTTGTATGTAATTCTATCTACCACTTTTCTCTGTATACATTGAACATGGCTTCAGACAATTTAACTGCTTACAAAGTTGGGACTTCACTTTCACTGGTACTAGCGGTATATGGAAATCTGCGGTATGCTCTGGGCAGACTCCCTCACAACCCTGCCCATGAACCTTCTCATGAGGAGCCTCCTGAGGCAGATAACCCATTTTTCCGTGTTGGTTTCACCCCATTCACTGGTAATTTGCTTGTGCTCTTGATCTACTGGGGCTGTCTCCATCTTCTTCAGTTACTTTTCGTGGCACAGTACTACTTTGGCACAGCTCAGCTCGAAACTAGCACTGAAACGTCGACAGTTATTGGTAGAGCCAAAAAGGGACGCTCCTTAGAACGTCTGGGTCAGCACTTCATCTTATTCAACGTGCACCAATTTTTATGGAGTATTCTCTTTGCCCATGGACATTACATTTGGTCAGAGATTTTCCAAATCCTCAACTTTTTGCAATTGATTGTGTTGTACAACTCTCAGCAGACTTACAAGTTTAGTGATATTAGCAGCTACGTGTTAATTCACTGGCCAGTTACAGCAATGCCATTTAGTTGGTTGCTATACGTCATTTTTTGGAACGGTGCCGTTATTGTTGGTTCAAATAGTTTTGCAGCTAGAATTGTTGCGAATGTCTTCATTTGGGACTTCTTACTGGTTCCAGGATTCAATCTAGTTGTATTCAGAGATTGGGGTGTAGGTCTAAGTTCTGCTGTGATTGTGTTGGGTTTGGCACTGGGTCAGTTATTCACTAAATTGTTCGCATTGCAGTGGATATTTGCCTTTGTCATCAGTGGATTACTATTCCTAAGTTCTATTGCCGTTTGGAGTGCCAATCTGAAGAATGGAACTACAGGTCAAAGAAATGATTCTGAGAATGCACCATTGATCAACAACTGAGTTCTGTTGGCCAGCTTTAAGCATTTTTTGGAAGATTTATACCTGATGGTTCAATTGTCAATATAAATTTGATACCAAGTAATCAACTTTCTGTATGAATTTTAGTAGTATCTGATCTCCCACATGGACGAACCATTTTTTCAATGAGTTGCTGCCTTAGTAAAAATTTCGGAACTTCTGTGGATAAGGAGACATATTCAAGGAGGTCTGGATGTCCAAGAACCGAACTGTAAGAATCTCTGAAGACATTTGTCATAAACTCATGCTTCGTTGTATCTGCATCACCCAGCCCCAAATGTCTTGACTTTTGCTGTTCATAGATTTGTTGGTCCCTAAGTTTATCTGCCATTCTTTCTCTTTGTTCACGGATGACAATGTGCTCTAGAAGAAGCCACCTAGTGTTTGATGTTGATTCTAGTTGATGTGAGGTGGCTTCAATAATCGTTTGTTTTTACTTCATTGATTAAAATTCAAAGAATTTGTACACAGTGAGCACGTGATCACAAATCATCTTTTCGAAAAATTAACTAAAACAAAACATAAACTTCCCATAATATAGTGCGGCCTCTTCAGCGTACAGCCTTTCATCAGCCATGGAGAAAGACGTCAAGACATCTGCCACTGATAGAGAAAACAGTATAAGTGTACCTCAAACACTACAGGAAGATGTTCAGATGAATACAGAACCAATTAGCGCAGAAGAATGTGCCAAACAGAAGCGAATTGATTTACTACGATCAATTCAGTCAAACAAAGAGTATCAATGGAAAAGACTTACCGATTCTTTTTTATCAGACCCCGGCAATTTGAATGACTTCAAGAAGGGAATTGACAGTGATGTGGATTTTGCAGATTCTCTCTTTTACGAAATTATCTACTGTGCGAAATTTCATTCTGATCGATTATCCATACCCAAACTTGGAGAAATATTAGTTGAGCTTGTTGAGGTCAAAGAGGCATCCATTCTTTTCTTCAAATTCATGAAACTTTTTAACACCTTCACTCTGGACGACAATTTAAGATCTCTTGTCCAATACTTCCGTAAACTACCAAATGTCGATATAGCAAAGCACTCGACAGATAAAAACTTCATCCAAGAAAGAAATATAATCACAGACTATAAGAGAACAAGTACAAATCAGTCATTAAGCTTGGTTCATCCAAAGAGATATACTTTGCTTTCAGAGTCAAACGAGGGTTATTCAAAATTGATTGTTTTACTGGTCCAGGCATTTGATGCTGATGACTCGTATTTTCAAGTTGATTATATCTGCAGTTCTATGGAAAGGCTGATTGGACACTTCAACCTTGATCCGATCAAAGTCTTGGATTTGATTATTGATATTATACCGAACTCAATCACAAAAAATTATCGATTTGCGTTTGACTTCTTGAAAAAGTCACAATTCTGGCCTTTGACTGAATCTGATAACTCATCTCTAGAAGCATTAAATACAGGAGGCAATAATCAAGCTGTCCAGCTGATTGCATCGAAACTGAAACATTTTCAGGAAGCTGATCGAGATCCCCCTGAGACTTTCAAACTGTTTATTGCTATAGCGATTAAAAGTGGCTTTATTTCATTTGGTTCAATGTTCAAATATTTGGGACCCCATGATGAAGACATGGAACAATTGCATGAGTCAGTAGATAAACATATTGATGAAGAAATCTTCAAATCTAGTGCCAACGCGCTAGCCTTGAGTGGACCGTTAGTAGATGAGGATGATGATGCCGAGGAAGGAAATACAAAGAAGCAAAATGAAAAGTTAAAAGCAAAGGAAAATGATCAAAAGCTGCAAGAGAAACGATTAAGAGAATTGAACAATAAATTGATGATTACAAAACAAGCATTAGCAAACGGATTATATTACCCTGCTATCTACATGCTGCACAAATATCCGTTTCTAGTTGATGCTGACCCCGAAGTTCCAACGCTAATATTGCGTCTTTTCAATGTCATGTTGTTACCATTGAAAGAGAAGGTAAGTGTATTATCCAATGACCAGGTTCAATCATTACAAGCACAGAGACCAATTGCATTTGCGAATAAATCTAGTATGTCAAGTGAGCTCGATTTTCAAAACTTGACATATCAAGAAATTGAAACATTCAAGCCGTTGGTGAAATCACATACCAGTAAAGTGTTCGTCTATTTATATAGAGAATGGAACCAGCACATTCCATTGATAGACACTTACCAGGATTTATTTCTTCGCTCAAATGAACTTCTGTCTTTTCTTGGAGCCAAGCTAGGAAGAGATGTACCATTGTTATCTTATTTATGTCAATTCGGCTGTGAAGATCTACAAATCTTCGATACAGAGGAAGAGCATAACTCAAAATTAGATAACTGGTTCAACTACTATAGGAAGTTTATACTACCAGCGTCCACTGAAACATTTGATAATCCTATTGCAAGTCACGATTTCTATCAACTGTTATCGAAATTTCCCCTTGACTGGAGGTTCAATCTTTATGGGGATCTCTTTCACAATATATCAAAGTCAGATCTTACAGTGAAATTGAACTATCTGAAAGCTGAAAAACAAACTAAAGATGTTTTGAAGAGAATTACAAAGACTAACGTTAAATCAATGATGAGAAGACTAGCTAAAATCACTTTTTCGAACCCCGTTCCGGCATTTTCTGTAATCCTGCAGCAGATTGAGAATTATGACAATCTAACAAATTTGATCATTGATGCAGCGAAATACTTCACTGGATACGCATGGGATGCGCTGTCATTTGTCCTTCTAATGAGATTAACTTCCGCAAATAGAGTTCATGTTCAATCAGACGGATTGAATGATTCACCATGGCTGCAGTCTTTGTCAAGTTTCATTGCCAAAATTGCAAAAAAAAATAGCTCATTCAATCTAACTCCAATTTTGACATTCATCGTGAAAGATCTTCATAAAAGGAATACCATTGGATTGACGATTCTACGAGATTTGATAAGTGAAATGGGAGGTATTCAACAGTTTACCAATCTTTCTCTAACTCAAGTGGAATTACTCAACTCCACTGATGTTTTACAGAGCATGGTTAGAAAAGTTATCTTTGACACAAGAGATGAATGTACGAACTCAGCGAGACGTTTGATATTTGAGTTGATTGAAACTGGCCAGTTGAGTGAACTCTTTGTGCTTCTTGTGCACTTCATGAGAAATTTAATCGACCAGGATGCTATACCAGATGATAGTGAAAATGGAAGTGGTGCTTTGAAATTGCTTGCTCAAAGACTTGACGAAGTTACTGCAGTATTGCATACATTCAATGAAATGGTAAACTACTTTTTGAAGAATGATAAAGATGTCTTCATAAAGGGTGTTGTTGATATCGAACAATTGATTGTCAAGTATGGAGCGGATGCTAAATGGGTATTTGAATTGTGGAGAAACAGTATTGATGACACTATAAAGTGTGACAGTGTGGCATTCTCTGATGTTGAGTTTATGAATCTTACTAAACAACTCTATTTTGATTTTTGGAGACTAAATCTTTATGACATAGAATTCAATTCAGACCTATACGAAAATGAGAAAGATAAACTAGAAATCTCTACCAAGTCCTTACAAAAACGAATCGATAACCTAGTTAGATATTCTAAGAATTCATCGGACGCTGAAGATGAAAAAATCGTTCTAAGAGCGGCCAAAAATCTCAATCTCAGCAATCTGGAAAGGCTGGCAGAAGGTTTGAAGGAACACAAGGAACATACTGAAAGTATGCTGAAAATTTTGAGAGAATCAAATACTATACACTGGTTCAAAGACATGTCAACGATATCTGATGATGAGATAAAAGATTTTATACAATTTTGCGTAATACCAAGAGCTTTACTGTCTTCGTCGGATGCCATTTTCTCAAGTCGCTTTATCATCAATCTGTTCATATCTGAACACTCCCATCGGATTACCTCTATGCTTTTCCAAAGCGACATAATAAACACTATCATTTTCACAATGACTCCTTTAGAATCGGAGAATTTGGGTCTATTCTTCGCAGATTTATTTAATCATTATGAAAAGATGAGAACTGACATAAATTCTGCAAACGAGGATAAAAAACTGATACTAGAATGGCATTGTGCTTTCTTGATAACTATAAAACTGGGTGTAGAGAGCACAAACTATATGTGTAGAAGAAACTCTATCACCCTATTGAAGAATCTTGTTGGTATCTATCCAATTGTGGAAGACCATAACGAGCAACTGATTGAAATAATTAAGTACGTTTCAGCGTCAGAGACCAGAGAAGACTTGAAGTTGGCTTCAGATGCCATCTTGGCTTTGATAAATTCCAAATCAAAACATTGGATTCACCTCTGGGACTTCTATGAGTTTGAAGAAGACAAGAAGAAAGAATTGGAAAATGAAAGAAATAAATTGTTACAGGAAAGGGAAGAGGAGAAACTAAGACTTAGACGCGAAATTGCCCAAAAGGAGGCAAAAAGAATTCAAAAGCAGAAAGAAGAAAGGTTGAAAAGAGAAGAAGAGGAAAAAGAGGAAAGGTTGAAGAGGGAACAAGAAGAAAAGAGAAAACTATACTCAAGACCTAGCACTTCAGAAACAAAGGAAAGCAAGCCAGTTGAAAAAATGGATGATGAGGAAGACGAATTATTAATTGAGGAGGAAGAAAGATCATCAGGCTTGGAAGATGATAGTCAACCAGTAAAGGAGAAGCTAACAAAAGAAGCAGAGGGTGACCTCCCGGAGAGAGAAGGAAATACAGAAGCCAATGAGAATGTAACAGATTTGAGGCACAATACAAAAGATGAAAAAGTGAAAAAGGATGAAATTAAAATTCCAACTGGTCCAGCTTCTACCTCTAGATCACGTTTACCGGATGATTCAAGCCAAGTCGTCTCGTCTCCTGCAAAACAAACACCATATAACATACTGAGATCTATCTCTGAGTCTTTAAAAAATAAAGATAGAGAAGAAATATATAAAGTGATTGATGATCCACAAGTCATCAAAGAATTGAAAGCAACTGAAAGGCAACCTCACAAGCAACAAACAGTCTATCTGGATTATGCAAGGAAACTAACAAGAGGAAGAAACACCGAAACCTTCAAAATTTTCAGCGATAACGTTAAGAAGTTACTAAATGAATCTCCAAAGTCATCCAATTCAAACGTTCGAAAACCATTGCTTCCCCAAGAGACCATCTCTGGGTATCAATCAAAACAAGCTCAAAAATGGACTCCAAATACCAGAACTGTCAATTCTCGTAATGGCTCTAATAATACTGGAAGACAGCAGGAAAGTTCGTATAACCAAGGATACAGGAATTCTTCATCCAGAACCTCAAGAAACCCACCGTCAAGTGGAGGTGCTCGTGACAACCGTGATGCTCGTGACAACCGCGACGATCGTGAAATTCCACCACCACCACCACCTCCTACAAGAGCTCCTCGGACTGGTCAGAAAAGAAGTGCGGATCGTCAAAGATACGATCCGGACAAAAGACCAAGAAGAAACTAAGTAATATAGATTGTATAGTGAAGATCAATAACACACAATAAACATTGTAACAAAAGCATTCAGATGTCGGAAACGTTTTATCCGAAATGCTTTTTGATGGCTGTGCCACTCTCAAAAAATGATGATCGGGATCGCGGATGATAATATATAAGCCCTGCCCCACCTGGACCCTTTATTTCATTGCTTAATATCTGAGCATTCATAAGGTTCTACACAACTTGAAGTGAGGACTGAATGTTCAATTTTGCAAAAGGTATTTTAGTGGTTGATCCAATTGAAATCAAACTCAACAACTCAAACTTATTCAGAAATTCATCAAGTAAAATATATTTAATATTTCAGATTCATACTCGTGCTCTTCGCTCAAAATTATCATCACCAAGTCCATATTCTACTAATGTGTTCAAGTGGAGGGAAGACTCACAATGCCGATTTGACATCGGGCCAAGTGCTGAAGAACCCAAGCTAAGGATATATTTGATGGAGAAGGAAGCAAATTCGAGTAGAGATGAACATTTAGTTGTCCCATTTTTACTGGCTTCTGCAGAAATACAGTTGATGGAAATTATACAAAAGAGGGTTGATGATAGATGGATTACCTTTCCAGGTCAGAAGCAGATACTGTTGAATTTGGAATTTAGCTTTTATGAGTTGGCACCATTTATACCTTCAAAAATAGAAGCTATTCCACATATTGCTCCCAAAACCAATTTCGACGAAATAGAGAAGTTGATATTCGCAGATCTTGAGACTCGAAACGATGAGGATAAGCTACAAGCTGTGGAAAGTAAAAAAACACCACAACAGCTAATAGATGCGGTCGATCAGGTCTTCATTAGTGAATCAAAGGAGGATAAACATCGGCTGAGAAGTATCATAAAAAGGGTAAAAAGACGGTGTAAACGTAAACCACTTGAAAGTATCACATTATCCCAACCAAGTTTACATGATTCGAGTGAATCTCCAACATCTGCGGCTTTTGCATTGGGCCCATTGGAAACAGAAGTACAGTTAATGAGTGATCTGGAGAGTCAACAACGAAAATCGTCCACCTTCTCGAATAGCTCAAATTTGGACCATCTGGCTGATACCAGCTCAAGCTTTTCAAGCATTAACCATATGGTGGACTATGACGATGAGGAGTTACATAAGATGATCCCATTTTCGGCTGATGAGATAGGTGGATCATCGTTCCGTAATGAAATACAAAAGCATAAACATCAACATCATGTGCAAACAATGCAGGAAATAAAACAAAACTATCGTCCGCTGCACCCTGAGAAGTTCGCACTGTCAATGAGGCTAGAGAAGGGCTCTATTCATCCCTCTGATCTTGAAATAGAGAGAGGAGCCTCTGAATATAACGGTGATGGATCTTGGAATTTACATGGCTTACGAGACTCGGCAAAGATATTCGGATGTCCACCAAAAGTACCTCCGAAAATTCCTCTTGGTATGAGTAATATGGAATACTACTCTATAAACAGAGGGGTTTATCAAACTATATAGTATATCACATATATCAATGGGATCTAACAATGAAATTGTAGTTGATATATGTGTTATTGGTTATTTTTCCGAAAGTGGAATGGTTATGATCTCAAAAAGTAAACAAACATAAACAAAGAAAAAGCTGAGTTCAATTTTCCATGTTTTGAACTCATCTTTGAGTAGATTGCTTACAGTTAGTGACATCGTATGAAAGCTCAAGATGTCACAATTTAGAGGTAATACAGGAACTTTGATTATAGTGGTTAATAGGGCCAAAGATCTGCCGAATAAGCGAAAGATGGAGAAGCAGAACCCATATTGTTTGTTACGAATCTCAAACCTAACAGATAAGACCAATGCATGTATCAGAGGTGGACAGACACCAAGATGGGATGAGGAGTTTCGATTTAAATTGAGCCCTGATATACCACCAATTTTAAAGCTTAGCGTACTAGATGAGACTAAAAAAGCGCCTGTGTTTATAAGTGAAGTAGAGATAGATTTCACGCCAGTATTCTATTCAAGCGTGAAAGATGGATTTGACAATTGGTATTCTTTGACATGCAACGGACGTGAGGCTGGGGAGATTTATCTTGAAATGACCTTCTATCCTGATACAACCAATTTACATACGACATTGAACTCGTCTACGGGTAGTTCCGCATCAAAAAAATCATTTCGAATAAACGGTGAAAGAAGAAGAGACCTGCCACCGATACCAGGCCAGGAGGTCACTTCTGATCAAAATGTTGATCATATAGATTTGATACCACCCCCAGTATCACGAAACATAAGAAATTTCGATCAGTTCAGCATGTCAATTCACACTCTGCCTGAAGTACCAATTCATAAAGTTTTACCATCAGAATCCCCAACGAGACACCAGAGTGAAAGGCTTCATCAAAGTCCTCCAATAAAACATAAATCAAATAAAGTAGAAGCTCCTCAATTTCATGTTGTTTCAGATGATCCCCACGCAGACTTTTTGAAAGAGGCATTACAACAACCGGTATCCAGACAACCTCAAGAATCAAAAAGCTCTGATTTCAAATTGTTTACAAAGAAGTTGGCATCTAGTATCCCTCTATTCAACACACATTCATCATCTTCTCCTTCTTCCCCACCTAAAATGAACTCTAATCCATTTGATGAACTAGAAAGAGAAGTTCAATCAGACTGGGCGAAAAACAATCCAACTAGTTCCTTTGGTACGAGGAAACAACCACCTCCAGTCCCATCGCATGGCTCATTTAATACATCTAGTGGCTCATTATCATCAACTCACTCAACACCTCCAATTCCACAGCATAGCTCCATCTCTCATTATAATATCATTGAACCACCAAATTCTCCGCGCCGCACACCTTCACCAGCTAGAAAACCACCCCTTGGCAGTTCGATACCCACTTCACCAAGAATGCTGAATCTTGATGAAATTCCGTTTGATGCTTCAGCTATAGGATCGCCATCCAAATCAAATCAATTCACTCAAAGCTTTAATGTTCATGATTCCCGCAGAAAATTTTTACCTGAAGATAATACAAATGATGATGACCTACAACATCATGCGCCAACTCCATATGAGTTATTTGTGAAAAACGCTAAATCACCCAGATTCAACAGCTCATTACCACCGCCTCCACCACATTCATGATAATCGTCATCTTATTATCCTACAAAGAATATGGAACGTTTATATTTTATTAATTTTCTGTAATATCCATGCCCATCAGAAGGCAGCCTCGTCATCGTAATCATCTACGTCTCCGAAGTCCTCACCGTCGTCGAAATACTTCTCTGCATTATAGTCATCATCGTCGTCCTCATCTTCGAACTCATCGTCGAACTCATCTTCTGCTACATCGTCAGCCTTGACCACGTCATCGGTGTCATCTTCAGCTATATTTTTTAGTTTCTCTATCATAGATTTTCCAATATCATCGTTCTCCAAGCTATCAAGAACATATTTAGAGTTCCTTAACTCTGACAGTTTCAACAGTTTTTTCTTCTTCTTTTCATCAACACCCATCACTTTGTATAGTTCTTGTGGGAACAACTCGATGTTGTAAGGATGGTCATCGATGGAGGGACCAATTCGGCGTTTCTTCAAGTATTTGTCGCTGTATCTTTTGAGTCCGTCGTTGATCCCGTCCACGTCTTCTACCTGAATTTTTGATGATGTAGTTATCGTAGAGCCTGTATGGAAAGGTCCGTCTTTCAAAACACTTTGAAAGTTAATAAAATGTGACGAGATAATCTTCTCCATATCCGTAGCAGTACCGTTAACAGGAAGTAGTATTTGCTTTGTTTTATTATGTTAGTAACGATCCTTGACTCCAGTTACAAGTCTGTGTTCAGCTTCAGACAAGATGAGATGACATTAATACAAACATACAGGTTTTTCAGAGCTTTGTTGTGCTATATCCTGGAAGTCCAGGCCAAACGGTAGGTTTCTCTGGAAAGAAGACCCGGATGATCCACCTCCTCTGCCACCTCTGAAACTCATTAGCAGCTGGTCTTTTTTATTCAGCTGTTATGAAGAGTTAAGTTGTTATTGAGTAAAATTTATTTTTCACCATATACAATTGGCAGTACGATTTATTATACAGAGGAAAAATTCAATGTCATTTCTGTTCTACTTGATTTGGGAAACGCTCGTCCAAGTGGTGGCCTATTCGAATGTCATTGCTACAAGTCAAGAAGCCGCAAAAGATGATGCTTTTTGGTCTGGTACCTACTATATATACAATGCGATGTTTAATCATCTTCTAGCAAGTCAGCAATGTCAGCATCATCATCCTCATCGAAAGTATCACTCTGCAGTCTTTCCAACTCCTCTTGTAGTATTTTCTGCTGTCTCTTGACGACCTTTCTGGTTCTTTTACCAAACCCAAATCCTTCATCCATTCCAGAGGTGTATGCGTTTGGATCATCCACTAATTCTTGAATTTTCTTCTGATCTCTCTCGCTGATATCAGTATCCAACTGTTGCTGGAGTTGTCTTGTTGCCAAATACTTGGAAACAGAATTCCTGATAACAATGTAGCCACAAATGATAATGACAAGTCTCAAGACATGGTATGGGTCGATTTCTTGGACGAATTTGGGTAAGTATGGCTTGACAAGGTCAAACAATTGAACTGCAATGGCTTGGTTTGTCATGTCGTTAAATACTTTGAATGAACGAACTTTCTCCAATCAAACTGGTTTGAAGATATATCACTGTAAATGACCAAGTTGCTTTTGCCGTCTGAAAGAACAAGTTCTCGAGTGAATCTCGCCCGAATAATCTGCTTTTGCCTTCCTCTACTTGTTTATTTATCAAAAACGGGAAAAACGCCAATTTTTCTTTATGATTACTTATACACATATTGTATACTATACAAAATATAAATCCGAGGGCTTCTCGGAGCTCGCTGCTGTCGTCTTTCTGTAGAGAGTTTCAAACTTCAGATCTCATCGTCATCGTCGCTGAAGAGGGAGAGCTCTGGATAATCACCTTGTTCGACCACAGTTGGTTTCAGGAAGGCACCTCGGTTTCTTCCGGCATGAAAGTATCTCTTTCCCTTCAAACTACCATCATTCTTGCCCACAGGCTCATCGAACTCAACACCAATCCACCAATTCTCGTTATCTATCGCATCTACAACGCCAATATATTTTACCACACCGCGTCTCTCGCCCTTTTCGTCTACTGTTCTCATTCTTTCCCCAATCTTGAGCTTCTCGGCAAGGCTTCTGTTCTGTGCAATTTGCTCTGCCTTCCTCTGTTGTAGAGTTGGATCGAATCTTCCCAGCTTGTTCTCACGCTTCCACTGTCTCACTGTCCCGTGCATTCTGTCGTATTCCTCGTCCTCTAGCTCGAAGAACTCTGTGCCATTTTCCAGATCATCCATCTCAGAAACTGGTCTGGTGTCATTGACGTGGATTCTCGACCCTGTTTTGACTCCAAGAGACGCCAAGCTAGCACTGTCATCAGCATTGATCGTGATAGGTTCAGTTGAAACTGGTGTTGGAAACAGCAAAAGCTGCTGGTCAGCGGGTGAGATACCAGTGATACCTTCAAGACGCTGCTTGAGATGCGACAGGCTCCATTGGGGAGAGACCCTCCGCTCTGATGTGGTCAGTGACGACGTAACACTAATACTAATGTCTGCCATCTCTAAACCCTCTGAAACTCTCCAGTGTCCAATTATACCCTTGTCGTTTCTTAGTATTGCTAATGGTAGTTCTCATATTACGCCTCTTGATGTTCTTGTTACCCGGAAAATTTAACAAAAGCACAAAATAACTTTCATGATCAAACAAGAAACACAGCAGAAAGAGAGATATATAACATTCAGTATTATTAAGAGAGCTCAGAATGTCCGACACAGTAGGTAGATCTCAGAGTCTCATAAGGTTCCATCACTAACAAAGCGCATCAGCAACAGGAGAGAAAACCGAAAGATAAACAGAATAAACAGAGAAAATCCAACCATAAACCAATTGAACATCCGAAGAAAGAGAATGTTCTCATCGAGTTAGCCAAATTCCAAGACAGAAAAATCCGTGTGAAGTTCATCCACGGCAGACAAGGTAAGTGCTTTCTCTTTAATTATGCTAATTGGAAGGAATCCTATACTAACTGTCTCTAACTATAGTCATCGGTGTGCTTAAAGGCTACGATCAATTAATGAACCTGGTGCTTGACGAAGTGACAGAAATACTCAGAGATCCGGAAGATGACACGAAACTGACATCTAACACCAGACAATTGGGGCTGGTTGTCGTGAGGGGGCCATTGCTGTTGACAGTTGCACCAGTTGATGGATCTGAAGAGATAGATAACCCATTTCTGCCACACCAAGAACCGGTATTAGCTTAGAAACCATATATCTGAGAGCCTATTTTGAGTGAAGTCTGATTGACTGAATGTTAATACACACATCTGCGTTCTTGCGCCCTGTATATCACTAGTTTTCCCCATTGATACTATCTAAGTATATACCTCTTCCATAGTCACACGTCGCTACAGTAACCACTGCTCTGGGGAGGGTAACAATAAATTTAACAATGGCTCATAACTTCGACTGACACCCATACACCAACCATACATAACCATCACCGCGGATTACCCGCTTATCGCCGGTGGAGATTCTTGAAATTTTTTTCTATCAGTACAAGGCTCATCTCAAACAAACTGATAAGAGAATAGTTGGTAATTAAAAGGTGGTTTACCTCTTTGTGTTGAAGTCAATCTGAGGGAGTCCGCTTAGTACAAACTTTCACATACCAGCAAACTATAATGAGCACGGAAAAGGATTTCGGAGACAATGTTTTGTTGTTACCGCAAACAAACCAATTGATTGGACTTTACTCGATCATTAGAAATAGAGAAACCCATCGTTCAGACTTTGTATTTTATTCAGACCGCATCATCAGACTACTTGTTGAGAAAGGTCTTGATCAACTTCCAGTCGAACCACTTAGGGTTGAAACCCATACAGACGCAACTTATGATGGAGTAAGATTCCTAGGTAAGATTTGTGGTGTTTCCATCGTCAGAGCAGGTGAAAGTATGGAGCAGGGACTGAGAGACTGCTGTAGATCAGTCAGAATTGGTAAGATCTTGATCCAAAGAGACGAGGAAACTGCATTGCCTAAATTGTTTTATGAGAAACTACCAGAAGATATTTCCGATCGTTATGTCTTTTTATTGGATCCAATGCTAGCCACAGGTGGGTCCGCAATTTTGGCAACCGAGGTGTTGATCAAGAGAGGCGTCAAGCCTGAAAGAATATTCTTCCTAAATCTATTAGCTGCTCCAGAAGGAATTGCTAATTACCACGCGGCATTCCCTGACATTAAGATCATCACCGGTGGTATCGATCCAAAATTAGATGAAAAAAAGAGAATATACCCAGGTTTAGGTGACTTTGGTGACAGATACTACTGTATTTAGTTTATAAGATCGTTCAGTTCAACTGCATTAATCATAGACACTTTGTATGAATGATATCTGGGTTCTCTTCCCATTCCTTTTTGGTGACCCACATTTTCTTGAACGTACTGAGACCAGCTAAGACAGATCCTCCAATCCATGTGCTGTATTTACGTTCAGGTGGGGCAAACACCTTAACTTTTGTTCCTCCTTCAACCTTTGTTTTGAGTTCATTGATTAGTCTGTTCCCCAGTCCCTTCAACAGCGTAGTTCCTCCACTCAATAGTATATTCTGGTAGAGAGAGCTTCTAAGATCGATATCAATTTTTTGTAAACTTTCATATAAGATTTCATCTATTCCATTCTGTTCTACTCCAATCAAATGCGGCTGGAATAGTATCTCACTCGATCTGAACCTTTCTGCTCCAAGATCAATGATTTTTCCATCTGGAAGTTTATAACTATCAAGTTTGTTCCCTCTATCATCATTGCCCCCAGAACCAAACATACATCTTCCATTCTTCCAGTCATCCTCATCTTTCTTGGGATCGGCGGAGACATAACAGTACTTCTCCTTACACAGTTTCACAATCTCCTTCTCTGAACTGCTCAATAACAACACACCTCGCTTTCTCATAAGCAACTGCAATTGTTCAGTTACATCCCTTCCTGCAACATCCAGTCTTTTGATAGCCACGGGCAATGAAAACCCCTGGTAGACGGGAACAACATGGCTAACACCATCTCCACAATCCAAAACAACACCAGTGGTCTTACCAGATGCATATAATGCCAATATCGCCTGAATCGACATATATAATGCAGGACAGTTGAAAGTTTCAAACATAAGTTCTGCGCATCCATCACGATTTTTCCGTGGATTCAAGGGTGCCTCTGTGAGCAAAACAGGATGGTCTTCGATGTTGGCCTTGAGATCGTTTGCAAAAACGTGAGACCATATCTGCTGCATATCGTTCCAGTTGGTCACTTGCCCATGAGACAACGGATAACGCAATGACAAGAGACCTCTATGTTCCTGGGCTTTCGCCCCAATAAAAGTGTCCCCGTCTAGGGCACCCGCCATCACTTTCGAATATTTTGGTGAACCAATTCTTTCATTAAAAACGGTCAGTAAGCTCAAAGATATACTTGGAGAAAGACAATAACATGGACTTACAATGAGGGAAATACAGATTTCGGGAGTTCTTCACCTGCGAATCCTGCCTTGATTGTTCCTGAGCCATTATCTAGCACCACAGGCTGGTTTAGCAGAGACATGTCCCTAGTTTTTTTAGCTTGAGCTGGATTAACTGAGTTAGTACCTATAATTGATTATTTGTTGATGTTTTTCTGAAAAATGTATAAACAAAAACAAACAGAAACTTACAAAACTACAAAATGGAACGCTTTTAACTTCAAATGATAAGGTGAGAGGGCATATTTATTGATCGCTAATCGAGAGACATGCTGGAAATTTTGTTGTCTGTGAAAAGTGTTCTGAAATCGGTTAGTTTCAACGGTCTCACCGTTGCAAGACTATTTTCTTGTAACTTGACACCATCCTTGTAGTTCTGTCTGATGTATTCTCTCATAGTGTTCATAGCAGCTTCTCTACACAGTTCCTTCAGATCTGACCCACTTTGGCCCTTGGTTTTTTCTACAAGGTCATCCAACTTGAAGCTTTCATCTAATGGTGTGTCTTTCAACAGGATCTTCAATATTCTGCGTCTTTGCTCTTCGTTTGGAAGATTCACAGGAAATCTTTTTGGCATTCTTCTCAAAAAAGCCGAGTCAATATCATTAGGACGGTTGGTAGCTCCAAGGACCAGAATCCCCCCCTGGCTGGATTGTAACCCGTCCCAAAGAGTCATGAACTCCGCCTTCAAAGATGCAGTGACTTCATGATCCATGCTCTGTCTTTCTCTCAAAAACGAATCAATCTCATCTATGAACACAATACAGGGTTGTAACTTCTCAGCAAGAGAAAAGATTGCATCAATCATTTTGTTTGATTCTCCGTAAAACTTATCCATTATCTGTGACATTCTGATTGAAATGAAAGTTGCTCCACTTTCTTTGGCCAGTGCCTTTGCTAACATAGTCTTACCACATCCAGGTGGTCCATAGAGAAGAACACCCTTTGGGGCTTGAAGTAATGGTGACGATTTGAAGAGTTCAGGTCTAAAATCAAGAAAAAAGTTAGTATTGACTGCCTTTCACTTCAGGAATCACGATTTGAAAGGTTACATACGTTGTTAAAGGATA
This sequence comes from Komagataea salicaria, assembly GCA_003707885.2. NCBI lineage: Eukaryota > Fungi > Ascomycota > Saccharomycetes > Phaffomycetales > Wickerhamomycetaceae > Komagataea > Komagataea salicaria. Next base: position 355,014 of record PPMB02000003.1, read on the forward strand.
CAGTACACTTTCTCTAAGTTCATCAATTATATCCTCAAGACCTCCAATGTCTGTTTAGCAGCTAGTTAGTCAAAAGTCATTTTCCAGATTCACCTGTCTTCTCCACACATACCTTTAAATCTGACGTCTATCTCCATTGGAGTAACAACATTGGCTAAAACAGCCCTTTCATGGTCATTCAGGTCCAGCTTCAGCCCTGGGTTAAGCTGCTTCAGTCTTTCCAGCGATGAGTTGGCTTTCTTCTTCACTTCTGATGACTTTACTGACGGTCCATCTTGATTGAGCAGATGCTGTAGCATGTAGTAAGCTGATATTGAGGCCCCGACAAACAACGCTACATCTGTAACTAATTTCAGATCTATTTTAAACTTCGTCATTCTTCTAGCAATCTTTGACCACACTGAATAACTACGCTAATCAAATACGCTTTCAAACACAGTGATGTCGTTGCACAAGTGGATAATGTGCTGAATCAATTCTTCGGCATGATTTTTTGATTGAACCTCGGGATGTGTATCCCTCGGAAATCTTATTACTGTTTTCAAAAAAAATTTCATGCGATGAGATGGAAAGGTAGTTTGGGAAGAGATTGTAAGTGTCGAGAAACAATAGAGAAAGTTAGTGCTGATATGAAGAGAAGAGGAGGAGGAAGCGATAGAAATACTCGTGGAGACTCTCGAGGAACAGAGGAAAAACATGGAATAAGGATTCCAGGAGTCCTTCTTGATGAGCTGAAAGAACAAAAGCATGAAGAGATCGACAATGACCAAAGATACGTTCTTGGAGAAGGTATGGAAAAAGACGGGAGAAAGGGGAAGAAGAGAACACTGGGAAGAAAGGAACTTAGAAAACAAGATAGATTACTGAAAAAACAAAGGAAAATTGGTAAGAAGAATAATGAAAATGTGGGACAGAAACATAAACAGAATCATGTCAAAGGTGAGAATGGGGGAAAGAGGCAGTTTGACGAGGTTAGACATTCTTCAGTAAATGTGTCAGATAGTGTCTCAGAGACGGACTCTGATATTTCACAGCTGGAAGAAGACGAATTTACTGGCTTTGATGATAATTTGGAGGACGAAATCATTGATGATGACTCGGATGGTTATGATGATTACGATTCTGATGATTTGAATGATGATGAGGATCTAAGTGATGAGCATGATGATGATGACGAGAACCAGCCACAGACTGTAGAAGACACAATGGCAGCTTTGATGGCACTGAAAGCCAAGAAGAACAAAGCCAATATAAAAAATAATAGTGCTCAGAAAAGCTTAACAGCTGATGAGACGATGGAGCTGTTGAAGTCTAAGAAGAAAGAGAAATCCGTTAAGAGTGAGAAACAGCTAAAAAGTCGGGAAAAAGAAAAGAAAAAAGCTGAACGTAAAATCTCTGAAGAAGATCGCAGACTGATGAAGAGAGATGAAGAAGACATAAAGTACTATGCGAAAAAGTTAAAACTGAAAACTACTAAGCTCAGTGAAATGAGATCAAAGAGCGAGGATGATGGTTTAGGTGGTCTCCTTGACGGTCTTGATTTCTTAGATGAATATGATGATCTACCTACAGCTGAATCAGAGCTCCAAGCAACAAGTGATCATGAGGAGACATCGAACGACAGCGAAGTTGAGGATCTGTCTGACAATAATAAAACAGATGGTGATGAGATAGTTGAAAATCCTTTCTCTTCTGATGATGAAATCAATTCGTCTGATTTCGATAGTGATATTGATGAAAATGATTTGGAGGATGACCCGCAAGAAGATCATGGTGAAACGGTGATGGCTAAACCAAGAGAGAATCCATACATTGCGGCTACATCCTCAACAACAACCAAGTATGTGCCTCCCGCATTGAGGAAAAAACTTCAATCTCAGGATACTGAGGAGATGAGGAAAATCCAGAGATCCATCAAGGGACCATTAAACAAACTTTCAGAAGCCAATACTATGACTGTGGTTAACCAAATCAACGATGTATTTAATGACAACCCAAGACAATTGGTGACTGAATCGTTGACTTCTGTTGTATTGGAGAGTATTCTTCAACAAAGTGTTTCACTTGATACTTTCATTATCTTGCATTCTGCACTGATCGCCTCTATCTATAGACTACAAGGTGTTGAAACTGGTGCATACTTTGTTCAGACATTGGTTGAAAAGTTTGAAACTTACCATAACCAATCAGCAACAAAAGAGTCAAGTAACCTAGTTTCATTATTGACATCCTGCTACTCTTTCCAGGTGGTTTCCTGTGATCTGTTATATGATTTGATCAAAATGCTAATCAGTGATATCAATGAAATGAATACCGAACTTTTGTTGAGGATAGTGAAAAATGCTGGTCAGCAACTGAGAACAGATGATCCGAATTCCTTGAAAGAGATCATATTGTCACTAACAAAGAACATAGATGGGAAGAATTTGAACCAAAGAACACAGTTTTTGGTTGAGACTATCAAAAACCTCAAGAACAACCGAATCAAAGGATCTATGAACAATGAGCTATCTTCGCAACTGATCACAAGAATGAAGAAAGTTTTGGCTACGATCAATAATAATAAGTTTCACGAACCAATTCGCGTTACGTTGGATGACATTCACAACGTCAAAACAAAGGGTAAGTGGTGGCTCGTTGGGTCTGCCTGGAAGGGACATGATAACTCTAGTTCCAAGAACAATGTTGAAGTTGAAATCAACCAGGAACAACTAAATGATATTCTTGACGGATCTGAACCGAATTGGATGGAACTCGCAAGATCACAAAGAATGAACACAGATATCAGGCGTGCCATATTCATAAGTATCATGTCATCCAATGACTACATTGAAGCGTTCACCAAGCTGGATAAATTGCGACTTAAGAGATCTCAAGAACGTGAAATACCAAAAATCTTGATCCATTGTGTGTCCATTGAGCCAGCCTATAACCCTTATTATGGGCTTTTGGCTAATAAGCTGTGTACATCACATGGCTTAAGAAAAACCATACAATTCTCATTCTGGGACTTCTTGAAAGAGTTAGAGGGCGATGACGACGAGTATGACAGCGAGAATGATGACGAAGACTCATATTTTAAAGGCATTACTAAAGACATGCTGGAGAACCGAGACGAGAATGCACAATTACAAAGAATTGTGAATCTTGGAAAGTTCTTTGGAGGTCTCATGGGGGAATCCTCATTACCGTTGCATTCACTTCAAAATGTTAACTTTCTCTCTCTGAACTCTGACTCAAGTCTCTTCATCGAGGTACTACTGATATCTTTTTTGGATAACATCGGCAAGAAATCTGAAATTGCTGGGTTTGGTCAGGGAAATAACGTATCCAAAAGAGTTAAAGCACAAGACTTGAAGTTTCAAGACCGTTTGCTCATTGATCTACTATCTAAGAGCAAGTCTCAGACCCAGATGCTTAGAGGACTACAGTACTTCTTACAATCGAAAGTCAGAAACAGCGATATCATCACCGGTAAAAAACAGAAAAAGCGTGTTGAATGGGGTGTTGACTGTGTCTGTGATGTCTGTGATGAGTTCCTCAAGTCAGACCACTAACAGAGTCCTTTCATTTGGCTTCGTCGCGACTTATATACTGACGTAGAGACAAGAATGCAAATTGCGTGGGGATGAATTCGCGAAGTTTGTCCATCAACTGATTACAGCTCTAATGTAAGTAAAATCGTCTACATTGTAAAGAATAGAAAGGTACATCCAGTGCAACTCATCACTTTTACCGTGGAGGCCAAAGATGTACGCTAGTTCGTGCTTCCTAGCGCAAGAAACTACGCTTTCTACCTTGAACTTTGGTTTTAAAACTCGATAAATTCCCTTACTTTGTACTATTGGCATAGTCGGATCCGGGTAAAACTTCCCTTTTCCCACAAACATCGCCAAATTTGGTGGGATTAGAAAAGAATTCACTTTAAATAACAACACATTCTTACTGTTATTTATTGGAGAAATTTAGTGACTAAACTTCACAAGTCAAGATAATCTAATAATGCTCAGATACGCTACTAGCCGTCCTGCCTCACGTCAGGTGTTCAGAGTTCAATATGTCAGAAATATGGCTGATGTTGCCACCAAAAAACACGATTTGGTTATCATTGGTGGTGGTCCAGGTGGATATGTTGCTGCTATCAAGGCAGCACAACTAGGGTTTGATACTGCATGTGTGGAGAAAAGAGGAAAACTAGGTGGTACCTGTTTAAACGTGGGCTGTATTCCATCCAAAGCCCTTTTGAATAATTCCCACTTATACCATCAAATCCGTTCTGACACAAAGAAAAGAGGTATTGTAGTCGGGGATGTCAAATTAGATGTTGCAGGATTCCAAAAGGCTAAAGAGACTGCCGTTAACCAGTTGACCGGAGGTATTGAAATGTTATTCAAGAAGAATGGCGTCACCTACTACAAGGGTAACGGCTCATTCGTTGATGAACATAAAGTTAAAGTCGATGCCGTTGAAGGTGGTGAAAATGCCATTTTGGAGGCTGAAAACATCATCATTGCCACAGGTTCTGAAGTTACACCATTCCCAGGTATCACCATTGATGAAGAAAGAATTGTGTCCTCTACTGGAGCCTTGTCCTTGAAAGAGATCCCAAAGAGAATGGCAATCATTGGAGGTGGTATCATTGGTTTGGAAATGGGTTCCGTTTACTCCAGATTGGGCTCTGAAGTCACTGTTGTCGAATTCCAAGACGCCATTGGTGCCTCCATGGACAATGAAGTCGCAAAAGCAACTCAAAAATTCTTGCAAAAACAAGGTTTCAAGTTCAAACTTGGAACTAAGGTTCTTTCGGGTCAAAGAAACGGTGATATCGTCAATATCGAAGTTGAAAATGTCAAATCTGGTAAGAAAGAACAAATCGAAGCGGATGTCTTGTTGGTTGCCATTGGTAGAAGACCATATATCGAAGGTTTGAATGCTGAAGTACTTGATCTTGAAGTTGACAAGAGAGGTAGATTGGTTATCGACTCTGAATTCAGATCAAAACATCCACATATCAGAGTCATTGGTGATGTTACTTTCGGTCCTATGTTGGCTCACAAAGCCGAAGAAGAAGGTATTGCTGCCGTTGAGTACTTGAAACATGGCCATGGTCATGTAAACTATGGTAACATCCCATCGGTTATGTACACACACCCAGAAGTTGCCTGGGTTGGTCAAACTGAACAACAATTGAAAGAGGCTGGTATTGATTACAGAATCGGTAAATTCCCTTTCATCGCCAACTCTAGAGCTAAAACCAACATGGACACTGAAGGTTTCGTCAAATTCCTAGCTGATGCTAAAACTGAAAGAATCTTGGGTGTTCACATCGTTGGTCCAAATGCTGGTGAAATGATTGGTGAGGCTGGTTTGGCCTTGGAATACGGTGCTTCTACTGAAGACGTTGCCAGAGTTTGTCATGCTCACCCAACCTTATCTGAAGCTTTTAAAGAAGCGGCATTGGCCACTTTTGATAAACCAATTAACTTCTAGATCACATATAACTCTATCTAAGTAAAATTAGTTCATTATTTAACTAAAGTATAAAAATAATATATTTCGTTGTACAAATACAAAAGTGAACCAGCACCAGATATAGAACACTATTTCATAAGAAGCATAATTTATAGTCTGTACTTATAGAACGGTGATTTGTCACCCATTTTGTACAGCTCTTCGTCAGTATAATCATCAAAAACTCCATTTTCCAATTTCCTCAAATCTCGCTTATTACAATACTTGTAGCCCATTAGTAATATCAAACAATTCATAAACCCAAACGCGGAAAAGGCCAGCTCAATACTGTGTCCAACAATGAACCTTCCTGGTTTGTAGAAGTTCGACGCAGCTGCCCCACAAAAATTACCCATACCAATCTGAAAGGCCATTCCAATTGCTCTTTTCTTTGAGTTCGCATAGTTATTTGATGCCCAAGAGATAACACCAGGAAATAAACTTACAGAACCTGCACCAGCCAAAAATATACCAGCATAAATAAGTTTTGGAATCACAAATTTCTCACCTATAATACACATTGAAAATCCAACCATCACAAGCAGAGAATTACCCAATATAAATGGTGATCTCAATCCAACATGATCTGAGATAAAAGCTTGTATAATTGACGTAGTAGCAGCAACAATATATGGAGGAATTGACATCAATTGCGCATCGGATGAAGTATATCCCATAGCACGAAGCACAGAAGGAATGAACAAAGAAAGACCCCATAATGGAGCGTTGATACCCCAGTATAAACCAATGTGGAAATAGATTTGCCAATCTCTAAAAAGATCAACAAAAGCCTTCTTAAAAGTAATGTCGTGTTCAAGATCATTGAATTTCAAGTAGACTGGCGGTTTTCTTGAAGACTTAGCTTCAAACTCTTCTGTTATGAGCTTTTGCTTCTCTGCATCGAAATTAGAATCGTTTTTCAGTCTCCAGGCAATATAGTCCTTCTCTCTTTGAGAGAGGAATTTACACTTTTCAGGATATGGAATCAAAACCCAGTATGATGCTATACCAGTTACAACTGTAAGAAGTCCTTCAATGATAAACAACCATCTCCAGCCTTCATAACCTCCGATTCCATCCATTTTGGTGATACCGAAAGCCAAAAGACCCGAGAATGCACCTGCAACTGAAGAGGCACAATAGAACAAAGCTTGACGACTCTGCATCTCTTTTTTGACATAAAATAGAGTTAACCCAAACGCAATAGCTGGAAACAAACCTGACTCAGCAACTCCTAAAAAGAATCTTGCGGCAAACAAACCAGCGAAGTTTTGGACAATACCCATAAGGGTCATGACAACGCCAAAAGCTAGAACAATAGTTGAAACGTACATAGTCTGATTATGGAAATATTTCAACAAGACATTGGAAGGGACCTCAAAAGAAGAATATGAGATAAAAAAGATCATCAAGCATAAATTGAACTGATCTGACGTCATGTTCAGATCTTCGACTATACCTTCAATTCTAGCATTCCCAATATTACCTCTATCCATATTCGACAGTAAGTAGAGCCATGAGATCCATGGTATCAACCGATAATCAATTTTCTTCATGACAGTTCTCTCGTCAATATCTGAAAAATCATCAGCTTCTGATTCCTCAACTTCTTCGGTCTTTATGTCCTGCTTGATATCTGCCACTTGAGAGCCAAGGGAGGCGTTTTCGATGAATCTTTCATCTGGTTTTTCTTCCATGATAGACATATTCAACAGCAGTTACTCTTGGTTAGCTATCTGGTTCAGTGGGTAGAGCACTTCCAAGTGAGCATAATGAATCATCACAATAAGGCTCTTTAAATACAAATATTAAAGACAATGTAAGTATTCAGAGGGGATAATAATCCAGCAATAATGACATCGAGAACAGGTCTTTTCCCATCATCACCCAACGATTCCCCATGTCCTCATAATTGTGCAAAAGAGAATGCAACTATAGTGCTAAATCATACATTCACCATCATCCTGCAACTGTTACAGAACTCGAGTTTCAGCCGAAAGTAAATGAATGAATATGCCGCATCCAAGGACAAAAGGTGGAGAATCAGTTTCTAGCGATGAATCATTTGAGTTTCATCTGTAGTATATACCGAATCGGGAAAAGTCCATTTTAAACTAAAATTTCTCCACACTATTCGGACACCATACGAAGAATTACCCGATAGGTTTACTCCATTCGGAAAGGTTACGCTGCAATAAACTCTATTATGTAATTACCCACATCAGATTCCCCTGAAACTTTAACCTAAACCTTAATCTGGGGTAAAGAAGTAACAGTGGCGGAGATAAAGCTCAATCCTATACACAATCAAGTGCATGATCCAGTAATTGTTGGTTCAAGTCAGTTCCATGTTTCCATGAGACATGTTTCCATGAGACGTCCAGAATATTTTCTTCCCGAGTCTAATGGAGCTGATCTCGGTATATGTAGGAAATGTGTCCTCAAAAGCTTAAATTTTAGCCGTGTTCTCCATTTCAATATTATAAATCTTGAGCGTATATCACTGTTATTGGTCACTCCAGTTGCTGTTGTAACACATTTGAGAAGTGAAAAATGACTGATGAAATGTAGACATCCCGAGTACGAGTATGTTATTCTAGTGAAACCCGGGCCATTGGCTTGAAAGTAAAGTGTGACATACAAAATCGCTGATACTTGGATGAATGGACCAGGATGCTGCCATTATTGGTGAGCTTTACCACATTTTCTAATGTACAAGTTTTTCTGTTGGTGACTTTTTAGTCTTTGTTTCATCATCCAAGATTCATTGCTCAGTAAAAAACAATTTGCACAATTCTTCGAAAAGTCTCTAGGTGTATAGTCTCAAAACTATCTTCAATTGATGCTGTCACAAGGTTTGAAATATAGGAATATCATCCATTTATATTCATTTAAACTATTTAATTTTGTAGCCGTGGTTCAGATGAACAAACCCACATACATTTTTACATTTTTGGTTTAAACTATATTCTTCCTTAAGTTTAACCCACGGCTTAACTTTTTATGTGCAGAAAACCATACACAAACAATCAGTTAAGATTTGTCACTGTGGGGTCTTCGTTCAACGGTCAAACTATATTAACGTTATATGTATCAATTTTTAGCAGCATGAGAGCCACACAGAGAGTTTGAGAAACTGATCATCCTACTGAGGCACAGACACTTTTCTGTTTGATATGGCTAGTTTCGTCATCAGTCGAGGTATCTACTATAGGATTACACATGATTTATACTGTATTTTTCGGTTACTCCGTTATAGTAATAAGAAATCTTCCGTTTCGCCCACAGAATAGATAAAAGAGCGGAGCTACTAGTGCACGTAAGAGATAGTTATCTGTTATTATCACATATACAAATTTCAATCATTATTTTCAAACGAGAATCATCCAGCAACCAGTGTTGTTCATAAAATATATCTGAAAAATGGAGATTTGTCACCCATTCTATAGAGCTGCAGATCTGTGTAGTGGTCGAATTTACCGTTCTCCAGATTCTTGATATCGTTCTTGTTGCTCCACATAAGTAACGTGGCCATCAATGCGGAAGTAGCAAGAGCAAAGAGTGCAAACCCCAAAAGAATGTAGTGGCTGGTGAGGAACTGATTAGGCTTAAATAGTTGAGCAGCTGGAGCACCGCCGAAGTTACCAATACCAATTTGGGCCGCAATAGCAATTGCTCTTCTTTTCGAATTCGTGACATTGTTGGAACACCATGTGATCATAGTTGGAAACATAGATGTTGATCCCAGTGCGGTGAGGAAAATACCCCCATAAGTTAAATTGTACTCTGATCGTTTCGTACCAACGATCATCATGATCATTCCCATTATTGCAACAATCAAATCACCAAAGATGAACAGCGATCTTTTACCAACCTTATCAGACAAGAAAGACTGAACGACAGCCCAAAATGAAGCAACAACATATATTGGAATTGTCATCAACTGGGCTTTAGCTGAGGTGTAACCTAATCCTTTGATAACAGCAGGTGCAGCCAAACTTAAACCATAGATTGGAATAATAATACCCCAATACATACAGATGAACAAATATATTTGCCATCCTCCAAAAACACTGATGAAAGCTTTCTTCATTGAAACATCGTCAGCATCTGTGAAATGAGTGAATACTGGTCTTTGACGAGATGAATTCTGGAAGACATCATCCTTTTTACCATATTTCTTTGTTTCATCTGTATTTATATCATTCTTTAATCTCCAATTGATGAAGTCTTTCTCTCTTTGAGTCAAGAATTTACAATCTTGAGGATAATCAATTAATATGAAGTAACAAATAACTGCTACGACGACAGTCAACAACCCTTCTATAATGAAAATCCATCTCCAGCCTTCGTAACCTCCGATACCATCCATTTTAGCAATAGCAAAGGCTAAAAGACCAGAGAATGCACCGGCAGATGAGGCACCACAATAGAATATAGAGTGTCGACTCAACATGTCAGAGCGCTTGTAAAACATAGTAAGCGAATAGGTAACACCAGGATAAAGGCCAGCTTCAAAAATTCCAAGTAAAACTCTAGTCGCAAACAACTGAGAGAAGTTTTGAACAGTTCCCATCAAGGTCATCACAATCCCCCACAATAACATGATGGTGGAGATAAATATAGACTGTTTACCAAGTTTCTTCAACAACATGTTAGATGGAATTTCAAAAGCGGAATAGAACAAGAAGAACACCATGACACAGTTACTGAACTGATCTGCTGTTAAGTTAAGATCCTCCGCAATCCCTTCAATTCTTGCGTTACCAATGTTCGTACGATCCATATACGACAACAAATATAGAAGAGTCACAACAGGTAATAGTCTGTAGTCAATTTTTCTGATCACTTTAGATTCATCAATGTCGCTGAAATCATCAACAACTCCCTCGCCGTCGTCAGACAACTCATTGCTTATCTCTTTAGGAGCAGGTTCATCATCATATCTTCTTTTCTCCAGATCTTCAGATCCAGAGACATTTTCAGCGTATTCAATTTCCACCTTTGAGGTAACTGAGTTAGTCATTTGTGGGTTATGGGCCATTGATCTTCTACTACTCACAATGAAGCTACCAACATTCTGACGATTCGTATAAGCTTATATACAAAGAAAGTTTTGGAGATGTGGAGTATACTCATATTTGAATTTTTTCAGAATCTCCAAGCTCTTTGTTGGTCAGTGATTTTTCGCTATTAATGGATTGGTTGGATCAATAATCATACTTCTTTTTGGAGTGAGCTTACAAAAGCTCCACATTTATTGAGATACACACGTATTCGAATGGAGTAGGACCCCTTCCGCATATTACAACCTCAGAGAGAAGTGAGATAAAGCCGCACTTCCCGCGAGTTGCCGTAAGATACTGAGGCGTGTCAGATACTTCGGTAAATTGACTCTTTATTTGATTGTGGAGTCTCAAGTGACTCCCCACTCCACCTTTCAAAACGTACTGTTATGCATGTTTTCAGCGCCTATGCAGGACTGATCTCTCGTACATGCAAGTTTATGTCTTGTTGCTAGGACAGTTGAAAGCGCACCTTTGACTGCATGGCCTGAACACAGTACATATATGCTTTGTATTGGCAGGAAAACTAAGAATACTAGATTATAAGCGGGCTATAGCTTTTTGGAGCTTGTGTGGTAGTCTAGATAACTGATAGCCTTGTTGAACAGTTTCCGTTGAAATGCAACGTTATTTGAATAAGATTTCGGTGTTCCGATATCCGTGACCCGCATTTGGTTGCAGTCGTAGCAAGCTCAATAGAAGTTAAGCCACGGCTGATAACCACTAAAAGAACACTTGGGGAGTGGAAACATGGATAAGAATACACTAATTGACGATAAAGTTCCAATCCAAGTCAGCTACCTTGAAGTTAACCTATACAACAAGCTAAATTTGTTTCCATTAGTCCCATACGCCAGTTTGGTCTTGTTTGAATGGGAAAGAAAATTCTGAAAGCATCAGAATGGTTCAAATCTTACGGGTCTGAGTTAGCATCCTGAAAAGTTTAACAAAACGTTTCATCTTGATACATTTATCGAAATAGAAAAGTACTTTCTGGGTCCCTACATCAAAATGATTTGCTAGTCTGTAGTGTGTATCTAGTAATACAAAGGGTATATATACTTCATGACTTCTTGAACCACTTCTTTACGCTGAATGAAGGAGCAACAATGTCGCCATTATCTTCCCATTTATGCTTGGTTTCGATCATAGCTCTGAGATACTTGGTGAACAAATAGTATAGAGAGCCCACGGCTCTCACTAAGGCCATGGCAGCCACTGACCATAAAATGAAGGCGAGATACTTGTTTTTATTGGCTTCACTGATATCATAAACTTTGGTGATGGTTAACATCATGAACAAGTTAGACAATAGCCAACTGAGAACAACTCTAGTTCTAACATCCCTGTAATAATCTTCATCTGGGATGTTTACACTTGCTTTCTTTTCAGGGGTCTTGTTCTTCACGCGCTGGATACCAATATTGTTCAAAAGAGATTTGTATGCGCTGTCAATATCAATCTGGTCAGCTGGCATATCTACCTCAACCACTTCATTACCTTGGTTATCCATTTTTATGATAGCATTACCCAATGATTTGGTTGGGTTGTTGTCACCTTTAGTACCCCATGAGACATCGTGGGTGTTACAGAAGGCAAAGATTTGTAACGTGCAAACATACGATGGCAATAACAGAAAGTATTGCACAGATGACGTAAACATGTGCCATGGGTCACAATAAATAACTGACATTATGAAGTAGAGACCGTAAGTTGACAGCATTGAAACAATTATATTGAGGAACTGATCATTTGGTTCACCGCCCAACGTTTTGGCAACAAAGATGATACCACACACCAAAGCAAATGTTGAGCAGATGGATAATAGAACCATACATGTTATGAAAAGATGTTGAGCTCCTTGAGGTCTGTTTCCCATGGAAACGATAAACAGAGAACATAACACAGCAATACAAATATAGTTCAGCACGGTGAATAGCCAGTAACCACCATTGTGTGGAATGATTGTGTTGTCACTCAGGGATCCCACCAAGAAGTAGAATGTAAGGTAAAAATTGGAGATAGAGAACCATGAGAACAATAGTTGAACAAATTGATACAAGAACTCAAGATGCAATGCAACTTTTCTTCCAAAGGAGTGATTGGTTTTCCATATTTGTCTGAAATGCAGTTGAGAATAAATCGCTGCAAATAATGCACCATTCAGCCATCTTCTTCTTTGTGAAATGAACTCAGGGACTGTTTCCGGTAAATCAGTCTCACCTTTGGCCTCTTTCACATATTTCAACAACCATTTATGGTCTCTCTTAGCCACAAGTTCCCAACATAGGATTCTATCTTCTGCAAGATACATATTGGCACTGAAAACATCCCGATTTGGCCCTTGCAGTTCTTCCCCTTTGAAGTACGAACATAATGGGCCTGTTCCATCTTCATGGTTCTTTAATGCCTTGAATCTATAGGCAGACAAAGCACCTGGTAGAACAGAAATATAACCAAAGGAGGATTCCATCGGTTTATCAAGAATATTGGACATTTTATATTCAAAATTTTGAGATGCCACCAAAGGATTCAAAAGTTTATTCCATCCTTTTCCTTTCAATGCCTTGATTTCACCTGCAACACCAGCGATATTTGAGTCCTTGTCAAAGGCTTTCCACATGTGATACAACGCAGTAACATTAGGTTTCGTACCAACATCTAATAGAACAACAACTTTAGGATCTAAGACGGGACAGAACGCATTGAATAACCAACGATGAGAATTGATCTTTTTACTGTTTTGCTCCTTAAGACAGAACAGAACTTGAACGGGCACAATGCCCTTTTCTGCACTTTTGAACTCAAGATTAGAATCAATAGAAACTTGAGTGGTATATTCAAATAAATGTGCCTTAACTTCTTTACTGTTAACGTATGATTTGGCGATTCCTTCTTGGTAAACTCCCATTGCACCTAATACATCTAACACGTTATTGTCGATTTTAGATCTACCATCAGATACTATCACAACCTGTACTTTCTTCCAACCGTCAGGACCCCAAATCCTCGATCTATTTCTTGAGCATAAGTGAGCAATATTTTTCATCACTGCGTGCATTGTTCTGGTGAAATCAACTTCGGATTCGTTGTACATTGTTATACAAACACAGATTTCTATCTCCCTGTTATTCTTGGCCGCTCTCAACGTGAAACCATTTTTCTCAAAACTGTCTGGGTCTGATGTACAAGCAGAATATCTCATGAACAAAAATTCATCTTGATCACGTCTTGGTAAAAATGAGGCTAGTTTGGTAGGTATTGGATTTTCTAAGACCAGATTACCATTTTCCGGTTGTATCTTCTTTCTTATCATGGATCTATGACGACGTGGTTGAGCTTCAGTTGGGACTTCGAGCATTATTGCCTCGTCAAAGTCATGAGATGCATCGTCGTCATCTTCGTAATCATTCTTCTCTAAAACATACTGATGGGTTTGATATTTTCCAGATGAGTACACACTTACTGTATCCCCAGAAAGGTTGGACGGGTATTTGTCAAGCTTATCGTCAAATGTGCTATCATTCTTATGTTCTTCATATGAATAGGAAGTGCTACCACTGGAAATTCTTCCGTCGTCCATCCTTTGTAGTCCAGAAATTACACTTTCATCACTGAATCCACTGTATGGTTGCTGATTTACAGCATTGTTGGCAGCAGAAAATGTACTTGCGCTAAAGATTGGCTTAGGCGGAGGTAAGATTCTTGAACTTGAATGAGAATCTGAGGTGGTGGTACGTGTTCTTGCAGCAGCTTTATATCCCTCCACCTCCTGTTCATATTCGTCTTCATCATCGAGTATCACAACTGAACTGTACTTATGCCTCTTTGGCGATTCTAGCTCAGCATATTGTTGTCTTGGTGTCAACTGAGCTTTGATAGGTGACGTATATGGAGTATGGAAAGTCTCAACATTGTGCAACGGCAATGGAGATTGTGTAGGCGTTCCTTGTTGTCTTCTTGCAAAAACGCTTGGACTAAACTTTGTACCTGAGGCGCCATAAGGACTTTGCTGTTCTGGTAACTCGGAAGCTAATTGTCTGGAGGCATGAGAAGTTGGAAACTGTGCTAGTCTTCTTGGTGATGGACTATTCAACTTGGCAGGCTCAGGTCTATCGAACCGATAATCATCATCGAATGGGTTTGGCATTATTTTGGTTCTATGTGTTAACCCTGAGATGAAAACTAAAAGGAAAGAAGAACAGTTAATCTACTTTTCTACATTTTTAAAGGCATTTGGTCAAAGTATGTTTGGAAACTGTTTATGTTTGTTGACTTTTTCCCTAATCGGGAAATATGATGAGATATCGCAAACGAACACATGAATGAAGAAATATTCCTATTTGGGTTAATTTCGTTCTTTTCTCACTTTTCACTTGATAAATATTATTAATGAAATGGATGAAAGCACTAAACAATACGTCAAAGACCGACACAAGATAAGTTGCATCTAAAATAAAGACAAATGTTCAGAGTAACACAGAACTTGAGCACCATCCAGCGTCCTCTGTTGAGATTAGTGACACAGAGAACAGCCGCTTTTTCAACCTCCTTTAATGTTTTCAATGAAGCAAAGACAGAATCAGGTGAAGCTCCACAGGCACAACCACAATCGAAGTCAAAGAAACCATTAAGTAGAATCCCGATCGGTGGTTCTCAAACTCAGTCACAGAAGATAAGGGACTCAAGTAATATTGAATTTGCCAGTTGGAAGGCAGTGCTTTTGATGGGTATTACTGGTGCAGGATTATACTACTTTTTCACTAAAGAGAAGAAAAAACTGAAAGTTCAACAAGAGGCTGAGTCAAATAGAGGTTACGGTAAACCATTGGTTGGGGGACCTTTCCATCTAGTAGATACTGAAGGTAAAGAATTTACCGATGAGAATTTGAAAGGTAAATTTTCAGTTCTATATTTTGGTTTCACACACTGTCCAGACATTTGCCCAGATGAACTCGATAAGTTAGGACTTTGGATAGATGATTTGAAAAAGCAGGGATATGAAATTCAGCCGATATTCGTCACTTGTGACCCTGCTAGAGATACTCCAGAGGTCATTAAGGAATATCTCACTGATTTCCACCCAAGCATCATTGGTTTAACAGGAACATATGAGCAGGTAAAAAACATATGCAAACAATATAGAGTGTATTTCTCGACCCCTGAAAATATCAAGCCAGGGCAAGACTACTTGGTTGACCATTCTATCTTTTTTTATTTGATGGATAAAGATGGTTTGTTTGTTGATGCTATGGGTAGAAACTACGATAACGAAACTGGACCAGCAAGAATCAAGGAACAAATCGATACTTTCATTCCGAAAGCAGAACGTGAGAAGAAAAAACAATCAGGTTGGTCTTTGTTTTAAAAGAGTGTAAATAGTTCAAATACTGTAAATATTACTTTGATATTATTCAATTGTAAAATGAAATTATACCTAGTTTTTACCCATACCAGATTTAAAGTATAAAATATCGTCAGGGCAAACTTCGTAGTCTCTACCTTTTATCAAGAGCTTACCAGCGGCTTGAACAGCTTTTTCATCACCCAACTCTTTTAAGTCAGCATATTTGGTTACTTGAGCTTGAATGAAAGACTTCTCCAAATCACCATGGATAACACCAGCAGCCTGTGGAGCTTTAGTTCCCTTTCTGATAGTCCATTCTCTACATTCGTCTTCACCAGCTGTGAAGAAGGAAATCAAGTTCAATTTCTCTCTCATCAACAAGATAATTTTTGGTAATTGAGATTTTGCACCGATTGCTTTTTCTTCAGCTTCTCTTTCTTCATCAGTTTCTAAATGTGATAATCTTTCTTCTAAACAGACAGAGAATGGAATTATGATATCACCTGGCGAGTATTTGTCAACCCATTCCTTAATTCTCAATAAATGTTTATTTTTCTTTCTGATGTAATCTTTTTCAGATAAGTTGATCAAGTAAATAGTTGGTTTGGCAGTTAACAAGAACATGGTGTTGATAGCTTCAACTTCCTTTGGACTCCAGTTTTGGTTGGCAACTCTTTGACCATCTTTCAACATTTCGATGATTCTCTCACATAGTTCAGCCTCCTCTTTTTTTTGTTTGACTTCTAGAGATTGACCACCTCTTTTAGTGATTTTCAAAACACCTTCCAAGTGCTTTTGAACAAATTCAATATCTTTCAACCTCAATTCATTTGAAATGATTTCCAAATCTCTGACTGGATCGACATCACCTTCAATATGAATAATTTCCGCATCATCGAAACATCTAACAACTTGGAAAATAGCATCAACTGCTCTAATGTGAGACAAGAAAGCATTACCCAAACCTTCACCAGAAGAAGCACCTTTGGTCAAACCAGCTATATCGTACAATGTGATATGAGCTGGAACAACAGATTTTGGCTTGTATCTCTGAACCAAATCATCCAAAATAGGAGATGGAACAATAACTCTGGCTTCTTCTGGATCAATTGTAGCGAAAGGGTAATTAGCAGGATTACCTAATGGGCATCTGGTAATGGCCTGAAAGAAGGTAGATTTACCAACATTGGCCAATCCAACAATACCAGATTTCAAATTGTTACCTGGACGACCTAAAAGGATCTTCTTTTCCTCAACTTGTTTCTTTGGAGGCATTTTTCTCTGACTAAAACGATGATTTTTGAAGTAGGTTGAAATGAAGAGTTTTTGTAAATAGAAAAAAAAGTTGGAAAAAAAAATATTGTTAATGTTGTCACTTGACTTCCTAATTAGGAAACTAAATTGTGCATAAGATCTCTCAGCACATCACTCATCGTTAACAGTCTTGACATAATTATCAATTCTTTGTAAGTCTTGAAGCTCCTTCTCCGTTTGTTTGTCATTTGAGTCAGTGTTTTCTGATCTGTCAAAGCTCTCGCCTTCGTACCGAGTAGCAATGAGCCTTTGTCCGCTGAAAAACCTTCCGTTCATCTTCTCGATACACCTCGTAGCGTCCTCCTCATTGGTGAAGCGTACTAGGACAACACCGTCAGGCTCTTGGTCGAAAAGAACGACCTTCTCAACCTTGCCAATTTCAGAACAGCCCTCCTCAATGTCCTGTCTGATGTCGTCTTTGGCATAGGGGTCCTCTTGCAGTTCGTCTAAAGTGAACACTCTTTTCAGGACAACGGATTTGACCCATTTAGGATTGATCTCTGTCATATCATCATCCCAATTCGACACTCTCTCCCTCATCGACTTCAGCCTCTTGCTAATTGCCTTTTTTTCCTCCTCTGTAACTGCCCTCTTCTTGCCATTACTCTTATCCTCGTTACTTTTGTCAACATCACTATTCTTTTCACTATTGTTGAACACAGCTTCTTGTACTTTGATGACACTACGTGTGTTGTTCACAGTTGTCAACTGTGAGCCATCTGCAAGAGTGAGTGCCAGCTGCACACTCTCTGGCCGTAGATATGTCACAAGCGCACTTCCTGAGAAGCCACCTTTCTCGTCTTTGTACAGTTTCACCTTATGCTTGTTGGTCAATAAATCTTGAGCTATCACTCCATACTTGGTGAAATGGCTTCTGAGGTCTTCAACTGTCACGTCCTCGGGCAAATCTGAGACATACACGCTTGTATTCTGTCTTGGTGGACGCTGGTCCTTGCCGCTGTCTCCATTGTCTTTGTCACCCATTTTCACTCCTGTTAACCATCTACTTCATGAAGAAAACACAAATATAAAAAAAAAAAACATCACCAAACGATAATATAAGCATGCTTATTGTATACAAATGATGAGCGCAACTTCTACATAAATAAACTTCAGTAAAATACATTTTCATCACAATAATTTATCATCTAAACGTGCTATATCGGTTTCCAAAAACACAACTAGTAGTCTTTGCTTTTCTCTAAATCAGTTTATCAGCCTTTGATGCTGCCCAGCCGCTGCTTGGTACTTCACACACTACGGTACACATTAGAGCATTGTAGACACACATAGAACAAAATCATACTGGTGTCAGCTCTTCTCTGTTGCGATTGAAAGAACACCGCCTCATGTGCATGGCACTTCGGACACTCCTTGTCAGAACGCGGCAGCGTAGGGTCCGACCCAATATCATTCACAATCCCAGCAGTTTCACCTATATTCGTCACCAACTCATGACGGTACACCAAAGGCGTCGCAGCCTGCTCAACATACGAACATATACGACACTCAAACAACAGTCTGCCCTCAGTCTTGTCTTCGCGAGGATACAACATATTGTTGCACTCACGACAGAAACGAAAGGAAGTCATACCTATAGATTGAACTGATTGTCTGTGTCTGGTGTTGGTGTTGCTTCGCTGTCGCTAAACGCTTCCTCTTCTTCCCGCTTGTCTATCTCATTCTTTACGTTGTTTATAATCTCATATTTGAATTTTTCAGCTGGAGCTGTGAGTGTAGCTTACGTAATAGTAGGGGCACATGGAAAAGTCAGGCATATTGTCACGTGATAACGCGGCTTGGATGTGTTATGCCAAATCGTCCAAATTCTGGTAAAAAAGTGAAAAATTTAAGTAATATTTGTACTTGGCTCTAAAGAAGAGAGAATCAACACAGAGAACTGTATATTGATATAATGCTGGCTCTCAGACAAGTCGCTCGCTCAGCAGTCAGACCTTCATTGCGTGTCGTTTTTGCGGCTACTCGTGCCAACAGCACAGCAACCAGCAGCACTGCTGAGCCTGCTGCTCCTGTTGACCCAAAGATTGCAAGCATTGTTGATCAGATCTCCAAATTGACTCTTTTAGAAACCTCCTCCTTGATCAGTGAGTTGAAGACACAATTGAACATTCCTGACATTGCCTTGCCAGCTGCCGGCGCTGCACCAGCTGCTGCTGCCCCTGCCGAAGAGGCAGAGCCAGCTAAAGAAGCCCAAGAAGAACAGACCATCTTCTCCGTGAAATTGGAAAGCTTCGACACCAAGTCCAAGCCTAAGATCATCAAAGAAGTCAAAGGTTTGTTGGACTTGTCTTTGGTTGAATCAAAGAAATTTGTTGAAAGTGCTCCAAAAATCTTGAAAGAGAACGTCGCTAAAGAGGATGCTGAAAAGATAAAGGCAACTTTAGAAGCTTTAGGTGCCAAAGTTACATTGGAATAGATGCTACTACCAGACGAAACAGTATTCCTTCTATACAGCTATCAACAAATTTCCCTCTGACGCATCAAACGAAACACAAAAATCCATGTACATATAATTAAATCAGAAATGAATTAAATATACATAATTTATTTAAAATCTCATTGAGTATCTTTTTCGGCCACTGTTGTTGGTTCCCGAGCTACTTATGGACTGCCTACGGTTATCGAGTGCAGCTGAGTCCGTAAAGAACATTGTTGGTGAAGAGGACGGTGTACTTGGCGTATTGAAGATGTTTAATCTTTCCCTGAACTGCATTGATTGTGGACGATTACTGCTGGCTGTATTAGCTGAGAAGTTTCGTGGTATTGGTGTTCTCATCACCTTCAAATCTTTGAATCTTTCATCCAGATGGTCAGAATTGTACTGATACTTGTGAGCTTTGAACTCTGGCAAGTTTCCTGAACTAAAACTTGGCGACTTCTTGATAAGAGAAGATGGTCTGTGTCCACTGGAATATTGCGGACTGTCATACTCACCATTACTTAGCATTTCGAACTGTGACTTGAGTCTGTTTACACTTGGTGATGTCGCACGGGATGATACTCTCGGTGTCTGATTGTATCCACTCATGAATGACGAGTTCCCCTCTTCATCCTCGTTCATTATTAGTAGAGTCAAAGAGTTCATCAAATTCTGCATTTTAGTAAACAGCTCGACATCAGGGAGATCAACTAACGCTATTGTTGTTTCGCTGTCAGTAGGCATTCCATAGTTTGACTCAGCATGATGCTGTAAAGAGGCCTTGTGTCTGACAGGCGCTAGAAACAAGTCAAATACACATTCCAGCAAGCTTAGGAATTCCTGCCTCTGGAGAGGTGTCAAATTTGAGTGTGTTAGAAGGTACTGTAACTCCGTCTCCATTGATATCAGATCTCTTGATCTTGAGTTCTGAGGTGCAATTCTTTTGGCCGGCATTATTTCTTTGATCAGCTGTGTTGAGGATGAGATTGATAGGTTTGTAATGTATTGAGATCGAACAAGGCTACACGCAAACAAGTCACTCCCCTACCTTCTTTGTAATGTTCATGTCAGATGATCTATAAATACGTAATTTGTTTACGGAATTATAAAAAAAACAAAAAATGAGTATTAATTGAAACATATTCAAAACAAACACAAAACAGTAACGTGTATAGTACGATTTATACTGGGTAAAATACACAAAGGTTAACCTAAAAGTCAACAAAGTATTGTGCGTATGGATCTGTCCCACCAATTCCATAGTCGAGTTGCTCTTCTGGATAATGATCAAATAGAGAAGTGTCGCCTACACCTCCAGTGATTGGAGGCTCATACGGGGTTTCAATATCCTTCGCTAAAAGTTTCTCCCAGACAACTTCAGCGAACCATGGATGGTTTCTGATATCAGCAGGACCATTATGAAGATTTCCAAGTCTTCTGGTAAGATCAGCGGTGATCAAACGGGACAATAGATCAACAGCATCCGGATGCAAAAATGCAGGATACGTGACTTTACCTGCAAGAATCTTCTGATATGTCTTCATGGGTGTTGAATCGTAGAATGGAGTGTACCCAGCAAGCATCTCGAAGATTAAGATACCTAAGGACCACCAGTCAACAGATTTGTTGTATGGTTTCGTAGTGATCACCTCTGGCGCAATGTAATCAGGAGTACCACAAAGTGTCCAGGTAACAGTCTGCACCTCTTTGGCAAATCCAAAGTCGGTAATTTTTATGTGACCGTTTCTGTCTAGCAAGATGTTTTCTGGCTTCAAATCACGATAGATAATGTTATGCGAGTGTAGATATTCAATAGCCAAAGTCACTTCAGCAGCGTAAAACTTCGCTACAGGATTAGGGAATCTCTGCGACTTTCTCAATAAGGAGAACAGCTCACCACCTTCAATATAGTCCATTACCATAAATAAGTTCTTTGAATCCTGGAATGTCCCCCACATCCTGATCAGAAATGGATGTTCCACTAGTTTCAGCATTCTTCTTTCGTCGTTTGTATGTTCAATCTGTTTCATTTTAATGACCTGTTGCTTCTTCAACACTTTGATAGCATAATATCTTCCATTATGCACAGAGCGTACTAGATGAACTCTTCCAAATGAACCGGTACCTAGAGTTCTCATTATTTGGAAATCAGTAAGACTATATTTCCCCTTTGAAACTGTTGAGCGCTGAGGTAGCAGTGATTGCTGAATAGCATTGTTGGATGCAACCTGCTGAGCCGTAAGATTCATCTGTGTATCCCCATACTGCGGTTGCGATTGCAGAGTAGGCTGCAAATGTCCTGGTTGTTGCTGTGGTTGAGCTTGTTGCAAGTGTTGTGATGACATTGCTTGAAATTGCTGCATGTTGATGTCGATAATATTTGGAGCTTCTCTTTATTGGTAGATCGTCAATTGAGTCAACCTTGTCCAAATATGATTGGCTTCTCTAATCGAACAATTTGATTTACTTCAATCGTATCCCTTATTTATATTACCTGAGTAGGCTTTTTGCTTCTGGAAATTATGTTATTTCACTGTTTCCGATCCCACTGAATTGTGTCACAGCAATAAACTATAGCTAAATAGAGATATTATCACAGATGAACACTGTGCTTTTTCTTCAAATAGTAAAAATTATTTAAATTTAGTATGCTGTTTATGACATTTGGGCTAAATCTCCATATTTTTTTTCACGAAACATCAGCAAAAAGTGAAAAGAATAAAATAAAAAAAAAAAAAGATTTAGTGCAACAAGCTGTATCGATGGCAACATCCGCCTTTGATTGGTTTACTGTACCTTCGGTGTACAGTACTCACTTGATATTGGCTAAATGTTGGCTAAATGTTGGCTACAAATTCTACATGCAGTGTGTTATCAAGAAATTTTGAAACAAACATGAGTATTTTCATGAAAGAACAATGCCATATATCAAATTATGTAGAAAGGAAATGATAGAAACGCTCACTTTCTCTTTTTGGAAGGTCTTGCATTCTTATCACGACGTTTCTGTAGGGCCTCTCTATCCTTTCTGATCTGTTCTGTGGTTTTAAGCTCTTGTCTTTGGCCAGGTTTATTGTATCCTTTGACAGAAAGACCAGACTCCAACGCCTTACCAACCTTCTTCTTTTGTTTATAGTAATCGTCTCTGAATTTATCTGGAGCACGAGGTGCCTTGGTCTGTTTGTGTTGGAATTTACCAGTTTGTTTAGTTTGGCCTTTGGCTGTGAACTCGTTATCGACCTCTCTAGAACCGACTTTCAGGCCACCAATTCTTTTTGCTTGTTTCCAGGAATCAAATCTACCAGATCTGTATGAAGCAGGGATTCTCTGTCCACTTTCACCGATAATAAACTTTTTGTCAGTAGATTTTGAGTTAATATACTTACCCGCTTTCTTATCCCACTTCATTGTCTGGGTCTGCTTATGCACTTGGACTTTATCGTCGTTAGTCAAGTCAAATGTCGCATTTTGTGCATCATTGGCAAACCCTGAGGCAATAGCCAATTGTTGATCCTGAATGACACCAGTTGGGGCATAATGACTTATGAAGAACTGTGGATCTTTGAACGACCTCTTGGTCAGTTGTTGTTGTTCTTTCTCTCTGGCAATAACGTTCTCGGATGTCTCAAACTCTTGCTCTAAGATTTCCTTATTGACAGAATATCCGACCTCATTCGATTCTCCTTTTAAAATCTCATCTTCCAAGCTATGAGTCAGACCAGCCATTCTCTCTTTATCCAGTAGTTCCTTTCGTTCTTTGGCACGTCTCTGAATTGGTGCAATTTGTCTTCTTCTTGTATTCATCATATCAACCAAACTATCATCTTTCTTACCAAATTCGAAAACAGTTTCCTTGTTACGTCTATTTTGTAACTTTTCCAAAAACTCCAACTTCTCCTTTTCAAGATTGGTTCCAAAAAGTAGGTTTTGGTCGTCCCATCCATTACTTTTGAGTTCTTTAGCTCTTTTGACAGACTCAGCACCTGCTGAGGTCCTGGTTTTGAAATAGAGCTTTTCTGCCTTCAAAGAAACACCTTGTAGAACTTTCAAGTCGTAATTGTTTTCGATTAAATGATTGAATAGTTCCATCATGTTTTCAACATTTAGTCTTGGAGCTGATCCTAGAACCATACGATCCGTGTAGGAGATTTTTGGCTCCTTGTAATTTTCACCTAATTTGTCCTTCAACAGTTTACATCTTGTTTCGTGCATTTGGGTAAGCAGAATCTTTTTCCCCAAAAACAGCTCCAGATCAAGTAAATATGGAAGCTCATTATCAGAGGTTATTGTATATGCCCAACCTTTGTTACCTGCTCTTGCAGTTCTACCAACTCTATGAATGAAAATTTTTGAAGAGCCTGGTAAAGAGTAATTAATGACATTTGCTAAAACAGGGACGTCAATACCTCTAGCAGCAACATCTGTCACAACAAGCAAAGGAGTTAAGCCTGCTCTGAAGTTCAGCAATTGACGCTTTCTAGCGTGTTGATCTAGTGTACCGTAGATGTAGGAAACAGCATAACCGGCGTCCTTTAACATCGTTGTGATATATTCAACATGATGTCTGGTTGGTACAAAGACAATAGTAGAATAAGGAGACGGAAGTTCGTTAGCATGAGGCATTTTTGGTTTCTTGAAAGGTTTCTTCTTTCTCTTCTTATTGTTTTTATCATCGTTCTCCTCATCTGAATCAGAATCATCCATTCTATTTGCACCCTCTAGCTTCTTGAGTTCCTCTATTGTAGCTTGTGGAATCTTGATCACTTCTTGAATGATGTTTAGTAAGTTTGCTTCTCTTTCGTTGTTTTTGGTTGCAATGAACGCCATCTCTAATTCTTCTGATATCTTGGTTTCAGCATCTAGTCTCACAAGCACAGGGTTGGTTAAACCAGCTTTAGCAAAGTCAACCAATGATCTAGGTAATGTTGCTGAAAACAGTAAGGATTGTCTATTGGAAGGTAAAGCACTCAAAAGCTCATTCAATTGTTCCTCAAAACCCATTTCAAACAGCCTATCGGCTTCATCAAAAACAATATACTCAACTGTTTTGAGGTCCAACTGCATCTCGATTTTCAAATGTAGGAATCTACCAGGCGTAGCAACAATGATATCTGGGTTTGACATCATCATAGAAAACTGATCTTCTAAAGAGTCACCACCAATCAGCAACACTGATCTTAAATCAGAACCTTTGGCAAACTCATTCAATACTTTATACGTTTGAATCGCCAGCTCCCTTGATGGTGATAAAACTATGGCTCTCGCACCAACCTTCGCCGAGTGCATTTTCAGTCTTTCAATTAAGGGTAATGAAAAGGCTGCTGTTTTACCAGACCCTGTTCTCGCCATTCCCACGATATCCCTGTTCTGCAAAATCAAAGGGATTGTCTTTCTTTGAATAGGAGTAGGCTGTTTGAATCCTTTACGTTGGATATTGTTCAAAATGAATTTGGATAAACCAAAACCTGCAAACGTACCATTCTTAGCTTTAGTCTGTGCCTTGACATTGAAGTAAGATGCAAATTCGATATCTTCTTTGGTCTTTGCTGTGTCTTCCTCATCATCAGAAAGCTCAAGACTCGGGAAGGACACTGGCTTCTTGCTATCAACTTTTCTCTTTTTGTTTGGAGTTTCCTCTCTATTTTCTTCCTCTTCTCCTTCATCTGAGGATATGATTTCATCTTGAAATTCACCTTCCGAATCGCTGCTGGAAGATTCATCCGATTCTGATGCATCGATAGCAATATTGCTAACTATATCATAGTCTTCCTCGTCACTAGAGCTCATGATATTTGAATATTCTATATATATATTTCTCTACGCTCAACTAAACGAATTTAGAAGCTCATCGCTTGAAAAATTAAAAAAAAAAATATTTCAACGGTCATCATAGTTCATAACATTTCCTGTTCGGGCAAAAAATGTATGATAATATTATTCATTGACCTAGAAAAGAGCAAGCACGAAGGCCATAAGACTATCAAAGCCAACCTAACTGGCCCATTACATTTAAAAGACATTCAGAAAACAGTCTCAGAAACGTACAAGCCCACATTTCTATTCCTAGTTCAAGGTAATCTATAAGTGAAGTTTGGTCACGTGATGACGATGAGATTTGCTAACAAAAAATTTTAATGATTCAAGAGCTTTTCAGTGTGTTTGGTTACTGGGTGTGGAGTGTGTCTGAGTGTTTGTGTGTTTGATTGTACTTAGAGATAGAAAAGGGACATTCTGGCTGAAATATGGGTAAAAGTGAGCAGGCACGGATATCAAGCAGTAAGAAGCCAGGAAAGGAGAGGGTTTCCAAAACCTCCAAAGCTAAGAAATACTTATCCAAAACTGCAAACAAACTGAAGGATGTGTTTCAAAACAGAAACTTGGAGAACCCATATACTCAGATAGAAAACTGTGAAAGGGATTCTGATGAGCTGACTAGTTCTAAACAGCAAGGCGTCAACGGGAAGCCTCACAAAAGCGTTTCAAAAAAAGATGTAGTGTTAGTTGATAGTGATGATGATGATGATGACAACAAGAATTATAATGATGATGATCCAAAAAGTATACGGTCGGCTCCAGAACCAAAAACAAGAAATGGGAACAACAATGAATTGGATGATAATACGGATTTTATATCGCTCAAGTTCAGTGACTCGGAAAGTGAGGGAGATGAGGTGGAGGATAATTCAGAGGATGAATACTCTATAGATGATAACGAAACTAATATGTATCCATCTCGACCAAAAGTCAACAGCGAAACACCGTGGATCAAAGATCATGATCATTCAACACAGAGGGAAATTGCTGATTGGCTCACTATGGAAATCAAAGATTTCATCGCGTATATTTCGCCTTCTAAAGAGGAAATTGAGTTGAGAAATAAAACAGTGAAGAGATTAAGAGAAAGAATCACTCATTTTTGGACTGATTGTGAGGTGCAAGTATTTGGGTCCTACGCCACAGATTTATACTTGCCAGGGTCTGACATCGATATGGTGATAATCAGCCCAGACGGGAACTATGATAACAGAAACTCTCTATACCAGCTATCATCGTACCTTAAAAGAGAGAACTTGGCCGTTAATGTTGAAGTCATCGCCAAAACGAAGGTGCCTATCATCAAATTCACCGAGAAAAACTCCGGCATTCATATTGATGTATCGTTTGAGAGAACAAATGGTGTTGAAGCAGCTAGAGTTATTCGACGTTGGCTGCAAGAAACACCCGGACTGAGAGAACTTGTACTTATAATCAAGCAATTCATAAATGCTAGAAAGCTAAATAATGTTCGTGTTGGTGGTCTTGGTGGGTATTCTATCATTTGCCTGTGCTACTCCTTCTTAACTTTGCATCCAAGATTAAGTACGGGAAACATATCGGCTATGGATAACCTTGGAGTTTTGTTGATAGAGTTTTTCGAGTTATATGGAAAAAATTTCAGCTACGATAATGTTGCAATCTGTGTTGATGATGATGCTGTTTCTTATCTAAACAAGAAGTACTATCCAGATCTCCAAGGTCGAAGCTCTTTTTCCTTGGCTATTCAGGACCCTCGCGATCCAATGAACAATATCAGTCGGGGTTCGTTCAATCTAAGAGACATTAGAAAGGCTTTCAGTGGTGCTTATGAACTATTGGTCAACACCTGTTACGAACTAGAGCACGCAACGTATAAAGAAAGATTGGGTAAGTCTGTTTTGGGAAATGTCATCAAATACAAAGGATCGCAACGTGAGTTCTCAGATGATCGTGCTCTAGCAGTGAATGAGGTGATTCATTCTGATGAAGCTTCAATCATCTCCTCAAAGCGTTTACAGTACGAAGCATATGAGACTGAGGAGAGTGAAGAGGATGAGACTCCTGATATTACACCTCAATCAAAAAAAGTTGAAGATTACATGGGGCTGGATGATACCGAAGAAGACGATACGCCCAAAGCCAAAAGATTGAAAAAAAGTTCCAGCTCTTCCAGTGTAGATAAAGATGTGAAACGTGAGTACTGGCTACAAAAGGGCAATCCAATAGCATAACGGTTGTTACATATCCATTATAATACATCAAAATCATCAGTAGAAGTCCACTTTTCTAGCCTGTTTCTTGGAGGACCTTAGCTTCTTCTCGTTCAAACGTCTCTCGTTCGTCTGTTTTCGGCTGCAATTGGCCTAGTCAGTATTTAGTCCTCACGTTTACAAGTATTAACAAGACACAACTCACATTTTCTTCCACCTTGCCACGTCTTCCGGATCAACCTCGCCAGCAAACCATACTGATCGTTTGAGCTCATCGACGAATTTCTCTAGACAACGCTCGACATTCTCGTTCTGACTACGCGATTCATCGCTACTGACTACAACGTCCCCAGAACGTGTCAAGTATCTAAATTTTTTGTCGTTCGTTAACTGCTGACGAACTTCTATCGGAATCCATTCTTGTTCAGCCAGAGCCGTCAATGTCAAAGTGGCCTTTGAGCTCGTCTTGTTCACCTTCTGGCCCCCAGGCCCACTGGCTCTCGAGAACACGGTCTGAAATTTCCGGCGTGGCAGTTGTCTCCAGTTCAGCTCTGCAAGCCACCGTTGTGCTCGACTCATAGTCGTTCACTAATCAACTGGCTCATGATGTTTAATCGGGATAAAGGTAAAAAAAAACAGTATAAATTGAAGCAAAGATTCCATCCGTCCAATATATTCAGCAAAACACCCTAAGTCTTATTGCGAAAAAGGTGAGGTTTATTCATTTATATACTCAATTCAACAGTTACACAATAATGCTCTCTAGATTTTCCACTCGCAGCTTCTCAACTTCAGCTCGTCGTCTCTTTCAGGCCGGAGACTCGATTCCTACTATTGCCACTCTTAGAGAAGACTCTCCAGGCAATGCTGTTGATCTAGCCAAGGAGACCAGCCAGGGAAAGTCCATTATCGTTGGTGTCCCAGGTGCATTCTCCCCAGCATGTTCAGCATCTCATGTTCCAGGATACATTAAGAACTTGGAACAATTCAAAGCCAAGGGCTACAACAATGTGTTCATCACAGGTGTGAATGACTCGTTCGTATTTAAGGCCTGGAAAGACCAATTGTTGGATGGTAAACAGGCTGAAGGTATCAGATTTATCGCAGACCCATCAGCTGATTTCGTGCAAGCCGGTGATCTCGCAATTGATGCATCACAGTTCTTTGGAGGTATCAGAGGTAAGAGATTCGCTATCTTGGTCGAGGACGGTAGAGTTGTCAAGGAAATCACAGAACCAGACAACTTCGGTGTCGATGTCACCAGTGCTGAAAAGGTGCTTGCTGACTTATGAATGAAGGGTTTATATGTATAACTTATACTTCTGAATGATGTACCTCGACTTGTTTTGTATGTGATCTACTCCACATTTTTGTAGCTTATCGAGTTTATCAATGGCACTGAGTTCGTCAAGTTTGGCAAGTTTTGCAAGGGCGTGAATACAATCGTTCTCTAACGACCATGTGTCATCATCTTTTTCCCATATCAAGTAGTCCCAATTTGCAAGGCAGCATTGGTACAAACCTTTAGCTATCTGTTTGGTATCAACTACATCCGGGATCATTGAAACAATGGCTCGAACTACTTCTTGATGTCTTTGGTGCCATGACGCAGTGAGGCATTGGATTAGCAGTGGCTCGTGCACTGCTGTGAATGAGAAACGAAAGCCTAGGTAAAGTACCAACTCCAATTCTTGACCATCTTGTGTTTCACTACTATGTGTTAACAGATGATCAACAATCGATTCGGGTGATGTTTCTGAAGGAAGATTGTGCTTTCTGGTAAATGTTTCAAGAAAATCGGTCTCACAGGTCTTATCAGTAATCAGTGACAGAATCAATTGGTGGTCATTGTCCCCCATCTCTATGCTTTTTGCACCCACTCTTTTGTGTATAGGTGATTGAAGATGATTATATAATAATATATGAAGAATGTGGATATTTACCTGATGTTATCCACAAAAGGGCCATAGAAGCTAATGAACATGAGTAGCCGTGCTGCTTTGGGATTCCAGGACTCGGATTCAGAAGACTCGGATGAGTACAAGGCTCAGAAACCACAACAGCACCGCAAACTGGTGAATAAACACATTGCTCATCACAGTGTCAAGCTACCATCTGCTCTTCCTATACAGGCAGAGGACCCAAGCATATACGAATACGATGAGTTTTATGACTCAATACAGGAATCTAGGAGGACAAAGCTTCGAAAACTTGGGGGAAACAATGAAAGTCAACCCAAATATATCAACAGTTTGCTGGAAGCTAAGCAGAAAAGAGATGAGGACAGGTTGAGAGTTCAAGAGTTGAAAATTCAGAATGAACGGAAAATGGAAGGGGATGAGTTCAAAGGGAAAGAGGAGTTCGTCACACAAGGGTATAAGGATTACCGTGCAAAGATGAGTAAAATGGATCTGGAAGAGAGTGAGCAAGGGGAGATTGGACAAGGGTTTCCATTAGTCTTGGAGTCACATACTACATCATCCCGAAAGGAAGAAACCAACGAAGTATTGAGACAAATCGAGCAGAAGAAAAAAGACAAACAGTCAAGACTGCTGCCGCATCTACCCGCTTCTGATATAGAAGCTGCCAGATTGAGATATCTTGAAAGAAAGGCAAAGGCACAAGCTACATAGGAATACACTGATTCATTTAAGTAAAATTCAATCTATACATATCTAAGATTCGGCACCTTCTTTTTCTTTTTCTTTTTCTTTGTCTGTTTCTGTTTCTTGGAAGTTTTCATCGTACTTCTTGAGCAATTGGGCCGACTTCTCTTTCAAATCTTCATTGTTCTTGTACAAATCCCTCAATATATCAAGACATGCTTGTTTGACAGGTGGTCTGAACATGATTAAGAATTGTAACGATTGGAATCCCAGAAGTGAACGTTGGGGATCGATACACAAAGACTTGACTCTAGTAACGAGATCACTGTTCAAAAATGGCAAATCTGACAATAATCTAATGAAGATTTTACGATCGTTTGATTCAAGAAACGGGATCATTGAATCTAACACTTTCTCAGTCCATTTCAAATATGTTGGTGTCTCAACTTCATAAGACTCGTCATTGATTTGGTCATCTGGGACTGAGTTGAACTCTGAAAACCACTCTTCGTTAAGCCATTCAATTATAATCTCAATTCTGTCATGAATGTTTTCTAAGAAATAATCAAAGATTGACTGTCTTATAATGTCACTCATTTCCGAATTCTCTTTCTCTTTCAAACCACGGGTAGCTAATCTTGTGAGTATAATCAGCCAAGAGTTTTTCTTCCAATCATTGATTGCAATTTTAGATATCTTAATCGAACTATCAAGTTGCTCATCATTTGAGCTATTCAAATTGAAGGAATTTAGAGATTTATCGTCGATAGAAACTTTAGATAGTTTAAAAAAGTTATTCACGATTAGTTTCAAATGACGTTTTTTCTCTTCAGTGCTCATTTTCTTTGGAGGTGGCAGGACAAAGGTTGTTTGTAGATTGTCATCGCCATCAAGGTCATTATTAGTAGCTATAATCTGATCATTATCATTATCATCTTCTTTTAAAGCTTCTTCTTCCTTCAATTCAGCCCCAGGTCCATTTTTTTTTGATTTAGTTATCAAATGTGCGTATCTTGTAGAGACAATACTCAACCCTGTGATCAGTTTATCCAGATCAACCTGATGAAGAGCTGCCAAAGATATGTTAGTCAATATGTTCGTTGGAACTTGAGAGACATCAAATTCAACTAATTCGTTCGAGGAGTCAATTAATTGAAATAGTGCACTGTATGAATTGTCATCGATAATCGGATCATCGTTAGCAAATGGAAGATACTCAGATTGCTTTTTGTTCGGCACTTCCCCAGAAATTTGATTCAAAATTCCCTTTTTCTTTTGTTCATCATGTTTGGAGTTTATAGAATTGACTAACTTTTGAAACTTCTGTGAAATTGAAGATTGCTGGTTGATCAAACCAGCTCTATTAGAGTAGTTCAATGCATTTTTTATGGCCCTCTCCGCAAACCTGCAGTGGAGCTTATATTTCAGAAATTTGTCCTTTGGGTACTGATATTTCTTCATTATATCAAAGTTGGATATCTCATGGAGGATCTTGGTATTGAAAACTCTCCTTTTTTGCAAGATGAAAACCAAACAAGTCAACACGGCGTTGAATACTTGTGATACGAGATATGATTCTTCCCTGAAGTAACTGATCAAGGCATCTAACAGCGATTTAGCTTCTGCATCCAATATGACTCTATTCAAAACAGGATGATTGGGTTGTATCGAGCTAATGCAAATTTCAGTACTATCATTACCGCTCGTGTCTCTTCTTCTTGGATCTCTACTTCCACTTGAGTTTGATGGACTTTGCAAGACAATGACTTTAGACAGGAACTTTATAGCAGCTATTTTACAACCAATTGATCTGTATCTATCGGAGTCAGGGTTTTTGGGATTTAATGGCCACGATGTTTCCCAATTCGAGACGATCTTCGCCTTCAAATCGTTCATGGCATTCCAAACGTCAATGTTCATGGTTTTAGAGACTAAATCGAAAATAGGTTCAACAATTGACGTCGCCGTCAATATCACATTTTTATAAACATATGCATCCCTGATATCAGCGTACTTTACTAGAACAAACACCAGCTTCGATGCTCCTGTTTGTTTCATATGGGTAGCGACTTGATTATTGGCTGGAGAGAACCATTCTGAAAAGAACTGGGAGCACCACTGTTGAACTGGCAGTTGTTGTGTATCATTCGCCATATTACATATAACTTCCAATACTGATGGGAAATTTGATGGGTCATTTTGAAGAAGCTGCTGAGCTTGATTCAGACCGTTGATAACCTCTTCGTTACTCATCTTTAGCAAGCTTTCGAGTCACTACACGGACTTTGTGAAACCGAAATTTCTTTGTATTCTGTAGTAATTGTTTGTTTTTGTTTTCGAATAGTTTTAGTGTTAATAGGAAAATTTCCGATACTGATATTTACGTATACCTGGAGCTCAGTCTTCCACGTATATTTCATACCGAAGTGCGCTTTCGGAAAACTTCCAAAAGTGGTTGATTTTGAGAGATTATTTCGATTATTTTGACACAAAATCTAGAGTAAACTTATTTATGACCAGTTCATTGTTCACTGAAGCAGTGTTGAGTGAAAGCAAAGATGAGTTTAGTTTTGTTTGATATGGACTCACTGGAAAAGGAAGGATCAAACATGTCTAGGCAGTTGACTCAGTCTGGGTATTGGAGTAGTAAAGAGTATATTGTAGAGGATTTTGAAGGTGAAGATTTCGCTGATGGGGAGTATCGTGTGATTTTGAATAATTCCGATCAAAGGATGCTAGTGCTACAGAACAAGATGACAAAAGAATTAGAGCTAATAGATCGAGAGTTGTACAGAACCGGCACCTCGGGATTTTTGGATGGTGATCCCATAGATGGTAGCGGTGTGAGTGGGATGGAACTAGAAAGAAGAGCATATGTTGATAAATGTCCTCATTGCGGTAACAAAATAGGCCAACCTGGAAGACGCAATGCGCAAAAGGCAAGTCACTCAAATGAGTTCTATATCCATCACAATTACTTTAAACTTTTAGAATCAAGTGTTGACTCTAGAATCCCAAACTCTGTGTTTTCCCAGGGATACTGCGATCAGTTCTTCAAACAAATCAAGTTACTCGGGAGAGGTTCACGTGGATCTGTTTATTTAGTGGAACATGTGTTGAACGAGTTTGAGCTAGGAAGCTTTGCTTTAAAAAAAATCACAGTGGGTGATGATCCGAAATGGTTATTGAAAGTACTAAATGAGGTTCACATGTTGGTCAATATCAGTGTCAACAATGCCAATTTGGTAAGTTATAATCACGTTTGGCTAGAAATTGACTCCATAAATGAGTTTGGACCCAAAGTCCCTTGTGCATTCATCCTTCAACAATACTGCTCAGGGGGTAACTTAGAAGATTTTATAGAATGGTTGAAAGAACCGAAATTGACTGTTAAAGAAATAAAAAGGTACAAGATCAGGAAATTAGAAGGAAGACTTTTGAATGAAATTGAAATCTTAACTATGTTTAAAGATGTTGTCACTGGTGTATACGAGTTACATAAGCACCATATTATTCATAGAGACTTGAAACCGTCCAATTGTTTGTTATCTGGTGTTTATAAATTTCCCGATTATCCCTCATTGACATCGTCTCCAGAGAATATTCCCAAAGTTTTGATTGGGGATTTTGGTGAAAGTCAGTTAGAAGGTGAGCAAAGAACTGCCAGTGGTAATACAGGCACTTTAGAATACTGTGCACCAGAGTTATTTGACTTAAAACAATTCAGTAAGAAAACTGATGTCTACTCTTTAGGAATGATTCTCTACCATATGTGCTTTGGGAAGTTGCCATTCAAATCTGCAGGTTTTGATATCGATTCATTGAAGCAAGAAATCAATGATTTCGAAAACTTGTTAAGTAAAAGCAAAAGAAAGGATTTGGACCCTTCATTTGTTGAACTGATCAAAGAAATGACTTATAAAGATCCTGATATTAGACTGAGCACAGAGGAAATTTTACAAAGGATGGATGAGTTATTTCTCATAGTAACAGAAAAGCTACATGGGAAAAGAAGGTTATCCATTCCTCAAAACAAGGATGGCATTATAAGTAGAACAAAAATTCTATTGTTTCGGGGCATGCAACTCGCATTGCTGTCTATCGTGTTGAGACAAGACATATGGCCGGTAGGAAAATATGTCCTTGTATTCGTTAATGGCTTGCTGTGGACTGAAAAAAGACCTAAAGCCATGGTGAGTGTCATATTCTCTATGGCGCTACTGTGTTTTCTGGCATTTGTATATCCTCGAGTCAGCATGAACAGCTTCCGGTTGACACATAAGATCTTTGAGCATTAAGATCAATTCCGCTACCTTCAGGTGCATTATCGTTGATATCTATCCACTTATCCTCGGGCAACTGCGTAGCAACCGTCTCAAACAACTCGATAACACCGTCTCCTGTCTTTGCACTAGTCTGTAGATAATGTACTCCCTGTGCGTCTTCGCTGGAGAGGAACTGGGTGATAAGCTCATCTTCAACGATGTTAACCCCATGATGGTCCATCAAATCCATTTTATTTCCCACCAGCACCACCACTACATCACTGGCAACTGCCTGTAACCGTAGCTCCTTAATCCAGAGCACCGCTTTCTGGAAGGACTGTGTGTCTGTGAGGTCAAAAACCACAATGGCAGCTGCTGCATGACGGTAGTACATTGGTGCGAGCGATTTGTATCGCTCCTGGCCAGCAGTATCCCATATTTCGAAGTCAACACTGTGTGACGAGTCGAGCTGATGGTGTCTAGTAACGAAAGCTGCCCCAATAGTAGCCTCCTGATGAGCATCAAACGAGTTACGAGCAAATCTGTGAACCAGCGATGACTTCCCCACTGCTGAATCGCCCAGCAGCACCAATTTGAACCGGATGTGTTTCATCGAGAATAATTCAGGTGTGCTAGCCCTTGACAATGTTCGTTGTCTATCAATGACAACATCCGATGCAATTAATTATATCAATGCAAAACAAAACAAAAACGAAAGAAACATCAACAAAACAAGAACGTAAATCAAATCATGAATCTCAAAGAAGTGAGTTGAGTAATATATGTTGACTAAAGACGGTATACTAACCGACATTCATCCAACAGTTCCTGCACCGTCAAAAGGTTCTAGGTCTGTATCGTGCCGTGCTACGGTCGATCTATAGTAAGTATTACTGTTCTCCTGTTTGTACACACTACAGTATTTCTGACCAAGAGGTCTAGAACTGCCCATTGAGCAGCAACAGGATTGGAAAATATATGCTGCCAATGAGTTTCGTGTAGCAGCGAAGAGTTTGGTAAGTCTGTGAGCTCTGTTCGGTAAGAATCGGTCTCTACTCAGTATCAGCATGCCCATTTTATGCAAAGAGAGAATACGATATTAACCATTGGAACTTTCTATAGGATGAAAACAAATATCTACTCGCTCAAGGGGAACGCCAATGGAAGTCCCTTTGTGCCAGTTTCGGTCTAGACTGCTGACCAACACTACCACGCTTGTACATAATTTATTTTGCCTACATTATATATAATTCATTGTTTGTTTTCTCTTCGTATTTACTAAGTCACCCTTCATCTTTTATCTCTCTAGGGCCGACTGCCTCTCGATATAATCCAATACGTGCAGCGCAGGACAGCCACAGTTCAATGAACGGTCCATCTTTCGTGATTGCTCCCAAGGTAGCACTGGGCGAATTCCAGTTAGGATCCACGCTCAATACAGTGCTTAAACAAGTCCACTCAACGCCACATCGACTTGTTTATGATGAAAAGAACTTACTGGCAGCACCATATACAGTAATACTTATGCGACTAGGAATCCAACTCATCTTTAATCAGCACACCCAACGGCTGGTTATCGTTGAAGTTCTGAACCCGAAGGCACTAGATCTCATCTACAGAGAGAAGAGTGTTAGAAATTGGGATATCAGAACAATATACAATGATGTATTTGGCCCGACATATCCTGGAATAAAGAGGAACAATAGCTACATTTTGTCATATCCTGGGGTATCATTCAAGTATCTTCTCAATGATGACGAGCTGACTGAAACTGAAGATAGTCTTCTAGGGGTTTTGCTAGAAAGAAACTGCCAAGTGGCTGCAATGGCAGTCCAGCCTTATAAGCAATATACAGATTGGACTGTGGACTTGAGTTGCTCCTTGCTAAGCAGAGAAATAGAGATAGATACAGTGGACGTTGGCCTTGCCACTCCTACAAGCGTAACATTCAACTTTTTGAAGCATCCAAAGAGCCTGAAAGAGCATACAATAGTACTACATAAGTCCAACCAGCAGGATATTACAAGAGTTTTAGGACCACCTGACGATGTTTTCCAAAAGCTCGATAAACGGACACAAATTCACTCCAACACTAAGAGCAACAACGACATGAACTCAGTTGTTGATGTTGATGGA
The DNA here is from genome assembly GCA_003707885.2 of Komagataea salicaria. Taxonomy (NCBI): domain Eukaryota; kingdom Fungi; phylum Ascomycota; class Saccharomycetes; order Phaffomycetales; family Wickerhamomycetaceae; genus Komagataea; species Komagataea salicaria. The sequence goes on from PPMB02000003.1 coordinate 391,705, forward strand.
TATGTCTTCCATAATTACTTCCATTTCGGATTCGACCTGCTGTATTCAAATGGAATTCTGAAGAAGGTCATTATCCACAACAATTTACCCTTGAATCACCTTTTATTTGGAAAGTACGAGAAGTGTGCGTTTAGATGTACTATGGAGGTTTCTACCAGTGGGGGTCTGCAGTTCACTAAGGAGTTAGTAACGAGTGAAATACCATTCAAACCAGAAAATAACCCTAACTTGGAACGCATTCTCATTAACCGGTCGAATAAGTCCGTTGGCAAGGACCTTGAGATAATCGACCTCAGTGAGGTTGTTCCCGGTGAAGATGCAGAATCTGGTTTCTCGGAAGTGAAGTATACATGCTACGTTGATAATGAAAATGGCTTCTATGTCGATCTATTCGGTGGAAATGACACCAATCAAGGATACATCGAAACATTTACCGTTTTTTAAGATATTATTATGTTCTCTCTATGGTGCTTGACACGCTGGACGTGTACCATATGCATCGAGTTTGATATTACAATTATAGGTCAGGTATGATTTAATATAGGTTTTCTTTGCAGAATTTACGCTCTGTCAGTTACTGTTGGTAGTTCATTATGATCTATTTTGTTTTTATGTACAAGTATTACGGAGGCATACCCTAAGAGGCTCTCAATGTGGGTTAGCAAGGAATGGTCAAACAGGAGGTTTTCAGCCATAACAGAGGGAAGTGCATCACAGAAAAGGGACACCGCCAGTCATCAGAAGTATTCTGGGTTGACTCTTTGACTGATCTTGGTCCATTTTGGAACTCTGTGAACACCCTTTCTGTAACCCTTCGAGTACTTGTTGTATACAGTGTACTTGTCAGCTGGCTTCATCTCACTCTCTTTAGGGAATCTGGAGTATTGGTCCACTAGATGCTGGTACGATGAGACTTCAATCTTGTCTTTTTTCAAGCCATCGAACACCGTCTCGATCACTTTATCAACATGCTGTAGACGTTTTCTCAAACGATATTTCTGATGTGTAGACATAGTGTGTGGTATTTTCCATAAGAGACCACCAAGGGCTGGGTTTGTTGCTCTGAAGGCACCGAACATGTTTACTTTATCTCACTCAAAGTAGCAACAGCGCCGAAAGAAATGATATGTTATTCATGCTCTGTGAAGTGAATATTTTTGTCTTCCAAAGAGAAAGGAAAAAAGTCATTAGTCATCGCTGATGTAATATGACACGTGACCATGTTAAATTTCATGACATTTCTGGGTTGGAGGGCTTTACACTCTCAAGTGGAGGAGTTGTAATTGAGTTGATAGCGAGCAGCGTCCCGCTCAGTCCGTTCATCTGGTGTTCAGGTTCTGGTTACACACAGCAGGGATGAGGAATTTAACTCGTCTCAGCATTGGCTGAAACGGCAAGATATATAGATACATAGTCCTCTGGAGAGTACAAAACATCCAATTTGAAGTGCCTGAACCCAATCAGGCCGACAAAGTCCATGTAAAGTCCATGAAGTCCGCGAAGTCTACTGCGTCGACTGATCCCCTGAGTCCTGAGTCCACAAGTCCACAAGTCCACTGAGTCTCCAACCGCACATTCCAAGTACTAACCGCGGGCCGGACCGGTATATAACTTTTCGCGAATTTATCTCTATGTAGTCTCCGCGTAGAAAAGATGGACCTCGGCTGAACACTCAAACTCGGCAAAAGTAGCAATGAGATCTATTTGAGAAATTTGCAATTTTGTGACAAAAAATGTCAAATTGTCGCCCCGCAAAAGAAAGGAAGAAAAAAATCCAGGATCATCATCAAAAGAAGTTAGCCGCCCAATTGATTATAAATAGGTGAGAATTCCAGTTTTATTGATTGTTTTATCATTGTGGAAGAAGTCACAAATTTGTCTTTTACATCAGAAGATAACAAAAGCTGAAGAAATGTCACTCAACTTTAATGGCAAGGTCGTTGTCATCACCGGTGCAGGTGGTGGACTCGGTAGACACTATGCCCTAGAATACGCTAAAAGAGGCGCCAAAGTCGTTGTCAATGATTTGGGAGGATCCTTGAAGGGAGACGGGGGATCAACGAATGCCGCTGATGTGGTAGTTGAAGAGATCAGAAAAAGCGGTGGTACTGCCGTGGCCAACTACGACTCTGTTGAGGTTGGTGAGAAGATTATCAAAACAGCAGTCGATAACTACGGCACAGTGCACATCGTCATCAACAATGCTGGTATTCTCAGAGACTCATCGTTCAAAAACATGAATGAAAAAGACTTTAAGTTAGTGATGGACGTTCACTTGAACGGTGCCTACAAGTTGACGAGAGCCGCCTGGCCCTACATGAAGAACCAAAATTTCGGAAGAATCATCAGTACGTGTTCACCGGCTGGTTTATTCGGTAACTTTGGCCAAGCAAACTACTCTACAGCGAAATCTGCGTTGATTGGTTTCGGTGAAACTTTGGCAAAGGAAGGTCATAAATACAACATCAACTCCAATGTCATTGCTCCATTAGCAAGATCTAGAATGACAGAAGAACTACTTCCAAAGGACATTTTGGCCAACTTAGGTCCAGAAAAAATAGCTCCTTTGGTTCTATATCTTACACACGAATCTACCACTGTCACTAACTCCATCTTTGAAGTTGCTGCAGGATTTTATGGTCAAATTAGATGGGAAAGATCATCAGGTGAGTTGTTCAGAACCGATGAAACATTTACTCCAGAAGCTGTTTTAAACAAATATGAAGGTATTTTTGATTTCAAGGATAAACCTTTCAATCATGTCACATATCCTGATGGACCAAGTGATTTCCCAAGATTAGTTGAGACTGCAAAGTCTTTACCACCTAATGCTCAAGGTAACAAAAAAGTCTCTTTGAAAGGAAAAGTCGTCATCATTACCGGTGCTGGTGCTGGTCTAGGACGTGCTCACGCATTGTTGCTCGGTAAATATGGTGCCAAAGTTGTTGTCAACGATTTCAAAGACCCAGAATCAGTTGTCAGAGAAATCAAAGCTGCCGGAGGTGAAGCTGTTGGTTGTACTGCTAACGTTGTCACGGGAGCTGATGCCATTGTCAACACCGCCTTAAACACTTTTGGTCGTGTCGATGTTTTGATCAACAATGCTGGTATACTAAGGGATCGTTCCTTTATCAAGATGAGTGACAAGGAGTGGTTTGATGTCATTGACGTTCATGTCACAGCAACCTATAGATTAAGTAAAGCTGTTTGGCCCCACTTTTTGAAACAAAAATCTGGTGTTATTTTGAACACAACTTCTACATCTGGTATTTATGGTAACTTTGGTCAAGCTAACTATGGTGCTGCTAAAGCTGGTATTCTGGGCTTCACAAAAACATTGGCTATCGAAGGTGCTAAGCATGGTATTAGATGCAATGCTATAGCTCCACATGCTGAGACTGCAATGACTAAGACCATTTTCAGACCTGAAGACTTCAATAAATATGATGCATCTCAAGTCTCACCATTGGTTGTCCTCTTGTCTTCTGACGCCGTCAAAACCACTGGTGAAACCTTCGAAGCAGGAGCTGGATACATTGGTAACACTAGATGGCAGAGAGCCAAAGGGGCATGCAACAAAGGCCACGCCACACCAGAGTTCATCAAAGACCATTGGAATGATGTTGTTGATTTCAGTGAACCACAAACAGTGGCTTCCACTAAAGACTCTTTGATGGGTATTTTGCAATCTTTGAACCGTGGTAGTGATGATGATGACGACGATGATGACGACGATGATGATGAAAAAGGTGACAATTTGTTCAAATATACCGAACGTGATGTCATCTTGTATAACATTGGTATTGGTGCTAAAGCTTCTGAGTTGCAATACGTTTATGAAAACGATAAGAACTTCCAGGTCCTGCCATCATTTGGTGTCATTCCATTCATGAGTGAACAAGGTGGTTTGGATTTGACTAAATTACTAAAAAACTTCAATCCAGCTCTTTTGTTGCATGGTGAACAATATCTGAAGATTGCGAAGTATCCAATTCCAACTGCTGCAACTTTGAAGACTGAGGCATATCCTGTCTCTATTCAAAACAAAGGTGACAAGGCTGCTACTGTTTGTGGTGGTTTCAAAACATATGATACTGAAACTGGTGAATTAGTTTTCTACAATGAATCAACTACATTTGTCAGAAAAGCACAAGCCGCGGATGGTCCAAGAGAGTACCATCCAAGAACCAAATTTGCGATTCAGAGTCATGATGCACCAAAGAGAGCACCAGATTTCCAAACTGTTGTCTCTACATTCGAAGATCAGGCTGCGATTTACAGATTGAGTGGTGACTACAACCCATTACATCTGGATCCTGCGTTTGCTAAGAGAGCCAATTTCAAATCTCCAATCTTGCACGGTTTGGCTACATTCGGTGTCAGTTTGAAACAGCTATACGAAAAGTTTGGCCCAATCAGTGAAGTCAAAGTTCGTTTCACAAATGTTGTCTATCCAGGTGAGAAGTTGAGAATTGTTGCATGGAAAGAAGGCGATAAATATCTCTTCCAGACCTGGTCTGTTGAGAGAAACGTTCCTGTTATCAGCAACGCTGCTTTCAAGGTTGTGAACTCCAATGCCAAATTGTAAGACTTTTTTCTTATCTAACATGAGATTTACATTTGTTGGTTTCAGTTCTTCACTTCTACTGATTTTGTTTATGTTATAATATTGAAGTTATGAAGTTTCTTACAAAATGTAGTTATTAACTTTCTCATGCTACAGCTATTTCGTTATTCGTAAAGGTTCATTTCATTACTCAATCTATACTAAACTCATCAATATACTACACTCGCATTCCAAACATCATCCTGGATGAATCCCACCAATATTTTACTCCCCGTTTGCAACAGAGGATGACCAGCAACACTTTTCAAGAATTTTTCTAAACCTGCCCTTCTTTCTTCAATTACACTGTCCTTGAATCTTGATCCAAAAAGGATCTTTCCTGGAAGTGAAGGTATGATAACTCTTGACGATTCCATCTCTAAGAGGTTTCTGAACTTCTCAAAATCTGAATATCTTCTGCGTACCTTACTGACCCTTTTTCGAAAGATTGGAATGTTGGTGCGACACACAATTTCGTAGTCTGTGTACATGGAGGAGCCATATCCATGTGTTAGGGGAGATGTTACTTCGATCTCAAGATAGTTCTCTGGTTCTCCATACAATTCGTCAAATGACTGTTTATGATCGCGGGGTCTCCTCCTTTGTTGTTTACTAGGTGAGGATGGGCTCTCTTGATCGGAACAAGCTGTTTCATCTTTACTGTTTTCTGTCGTAGATGAGGATGGGGGTTCTTGTGGCCGAGAGAGTGATTCTTCGATCTCAGTGCTGAACGATTTGAATTGCCTCATTTTGACCTTATTTACGAAGTGCGGTAAGAAACAACCTCAACATAACAATACAATTTTATGGTTTTAATCAACGTACCAAAAAAAAAATCTTGATTAAGTTTACAACTAGTTCGATTTTCAAAAGTAGTGGAAAAAAACTATCAGTTGTTATAGCACCATTTTCTGATCATTCTAAGGAGATTGTAGAGAGACCAACTGCTCTGTCTAGACGAGACTGAAAAGGTAATACAAGAGATAATCACTGACTAGATAGTAACATCTTGACAATTTTGTTATATAGACTGAATTCACCTCCCTTTTTCTTATTTCCCATTTCCTATTTCATGGTATTATAGTTAATCCGACGGTATAATATAAACATAACGAAAAAGAGTTATAAGCTTTTCTTCAGTTTCAATGGTCATGAAAAAGTTGTAACACGACCTGAAATACTTGCCAGTCTGTTCAGGCGCTGCCTTGGTATAGTCGCCAAAGATCAAAATGAACTCATGGGTTGAAGACTGTACGGAGAAGTGATTAATCACCTGCAATTTGATGCAGGAAGATTAGAGTTAGTCTGCAGTCGAACAAGAAATCTTAGTCTAGTTTAGAAAGATATCCAGTCCTCAGACTACAACATTCTAATGATACTACTAGAGTCTGGCAAAGACTAAGGCCGGGACTCATAAAGACTAATAGAGCCATTCGTATCCATTATTGGTACTCAGCCCATTGAGTCTTGAAATGTTACAACTTCAACAGAGACTAATCGCCTGATAGGCTTTGACAGGTTACATCAAGTAGTACTTCTTTCAATATTGAACCACTTCTCACCTCTGAAATACAAATAGATCATTAATTGTCAAAAGGGAACTAATTGTGTTCTTTTCACTCACTGACAATACATGTACGCTTTATGAGGCGCTTTCAAGCTTTTACAATGGTCGACGAAGTACAAGAACTTCCTAAGGCTCTGGAGTAGCTAAAGAAAGACAGATCTCTTGTGAGTCTCCCATGAAGAGTTAACCTTTCCAATTTGAAGAAAAATTTCACTGTCCACTTGATTTCAGCTTCAAAATATGAAAGGTTCGCTCAAGAATAAACCCATGATCATATCTCATTCAAGGCACAACCAATTCAGTGAATGACTTCAACTAGTGAACCCTTGAAACGATTATTGATAACAAATACATCAGTCAACTTTTTAAGCAATATTACCACCAAATTTGGGTTAGTGCTGTGGAACTTTTCATCACTTCAACTAAGACTTTTAAAGGAATATACATTTTATATATGATTACACTTTCACAAGAGAGAATCTCAACTTCTTAAAAACTTTCTACGAAGCACCAGTAGTACATACAGCGGTACCATATACAGCTGAATAGCTGCTTGTGCTTTCCTTTCATTTCAGTAGGAGACATGATTTTAATCGTAGTTGATGTTAATGGTTACGTAGCGTGTGGTTTTCTGTTTTTTTCTCGCAAGATTCAACTCCAAATCAAGAAATAAACAGGCTACTTTGTTGATATACTTGGTTCAGTGGCTGCTTATAAACTCGGAAAAGGCACTTGAACGGATCACCTACCAAGTAGAAAGGAGTTCGGTTGAGTGTTACTTATCTTTGAAGTCGCGTTCAGTTTTCATTTCTTTCCTCAAATATTTCAAGATTGATACTTATCATCACTATTTGACTTTATATCAACATCATCTACAGCTTTCACTCAACAAGAGAAGCCTCGTTGGTTATCAACTGTTGACAGTACTGGCTGAAAAGATTAAAGCCCCATACACATACTAGAAGATGAGTAATGCCGGTTTCGATTGGCTGAATCTTGCGGCTCTCAAGTCAGACAGTGACCTGCCCCCACCACCAGTGTCTTTTGGTGTTACGCCTACCTCGTCAACTTCATCTGTGAACCTGATTAAACACAACAATCAGACTTTCGACGGGTCGAATTCACACAATGAATTAACACCAAACGAAGATTCTGGTGACACTTTATCGATTGAAGAAACAGAAGAGGATTTATCGGTTCCACTACAATTGTCTACTGAACAGCTTACAAAGGAAGAAGCAAAGACATATCTGAGATGGTATAATGATATTGTACTTACACGGGGCACAAGACTTATCAGATTAAATGACGTTTTCAGTTTCTTGAATAATTTTAAGCTATCTGATAGCACCAGACGGATGATAGAGAGAATATTTAGACAAGTTGTTTCATTGAACATTGGCGAATTTTTCGCATTGTTGAGAGTCATTGCACATACATTAAAGGGCAGTAAACCTAGAAGAAAGTTGATAGATGTGCCTGCCCCCTTACTAAAGCCCAAATCAATATTGTCAAAGAAAAGAAGTGAACATCCAACAGAAGAAGATACCCAAACTAAACAGTTATCTAATCAGCTCAATAGTAAACTGGATTTAGATACTTTTACCCAGTTCATTTTGACTGGTCAAAAGCCAGAGGAAACACACAAAAGCAAAAAGACCAAACGAGTCAAATTTTCAGATGAGGTAACCGTGGAATCTGAGTTTCCAGCTAATGGAACTGTAGAGCCTGTTAAACTGGACCTCTCTCTTCCGATGGACGAACTATTGAATCGATCACATCAAAACCCTAGACCGCAACAGAGTTCCGGTGAACAAACATCAAATTACTCGATAAATGACGAAGAGGAACTGCGTGAGATCCAGGATCAAGTAAATCATTTTCAAAATGTGAAAAACGTCGATAGTGCTTTGATACACGGTACTCCGGCTAACATCCCTTCTATCTTCTTTGATGAAGCTCGCCTGACCCCCTCGCCTGATATCAACCAGCAAGGATTATTGCAACCTGGTCATACTGGTCCAGCAGGATCTCTTACGGCAAATCCGTCAGGTTCCGCACTGGCAAACAGCTTTCTGACTGCAGCTCTCACGGGAGGACAGATGCAACAGCAACATTCGAATGGCTATCTATCACCGAACTATACAGGAAATAATGAGACATCAGCCCAACCGTTACAGCCTTCAATGACTGGCTCATTATCCTCCTCAATGAGAAGCAATGTAAACTACAATATTGATAGTCTCAGACCCAATTCAGCATCACCAGTTTTGCAGACTCCAAACCCTCACTCTTTGAATGGGAGATTGCGCTCATCGTCATCTCCTATAACGTTTCATCAACCTGAGCCATCGATTGCTGAACAATTGCAACAGCAGTACGATATGAAACAACAACGAACCCCTTCGCCCCTGCCTCCACCTCCTCCTCCGGCCAGAAGACCTAGGAACACCAGCTCACCGCTACCCCCTCCTCCACCCCCAGCCAGATCCTCGCAGTATCCTGCTCTCCCTCCCAAAATCTCCATTGAGAACATGACCCAAATGAACCCGTATGCTACGCATACTCAAGAAATCACAGACAATACATATGCATCACAGGGATCTGTTTATGACCGTGTTCTACGGGACTTTACACCTAACGGTACCCCAGTCAATGGTGACACTGCTGAACAACCGTTTTCCCACAACCCATACGAGAACGGCTCCCGAAGCAGTAGCACCGCAGATATCCTCGGTGACTTGAAAGCCTTACAGACTGAGCTAGACAAGTTCCAGAATCAAGCCTTGCATTGATAAAACAACATTCACATCTAACTATACGACACCTAAAATGATATTCTTGTAGTAACTAATATATATTGAAGTTCCGATCAAACTCGGAATCCATATAAAAATCATAATTTTTCAGTATATTCATTTCCTTTAATTGATCTCCTACAGTATTTTGACGAAGAAGACAAACAGTCGCTTTAGGGCTATGTTAGGGTTCAAAGCTTTCACAAGATCAGCAAGGTTGCTAAGGCAAGTTCCAGTGTCCAGACGTTTGTTCTCGGATGTCCCACTAAGTGACTATGAACATAAAATTTTCAATATGCTTAGTAAAGAGCTTCAGCCTCAGAGCCTTGAAGTGATGGATATCTCTGGAGGCTGTGGCTCGATGTTTGCAATCAATATTACCTCAGAAAAATTCAAGGGAATGCCTATGGTGAAGCAGCACAAACTAGTCAACTCAATACTAAGTGAGGAGATTGCCAAATGGCACGGCTTGCAACTTCATACCTCTGTTCCTAAGTGATATACACATCAACGTTGAAATCATATTAAAGAAACGAAAAATGACTACGATAATTGGTAGTGAATACATGATATCTAGTTTACACTTCTCTTTTATTGTACAAATGAACATATAAGCATTGAAATGGCCTATTCAGTAACAATTTCCTCCTTCTCCTCGATGATCTCTTCTTTGATTTCTTCAATAATTTCATATGCATCAGGATCTTCTGTCTCATCAACAATACCGTAGCGCTCTTTGTTTGACTGGATGTTCTGTGTGAAGGATTTCCATTCTTCCAATAGACGACGACGGCGTAAAATCAATTCCCTGGCAGCTGTACTTTCCTCCATAGCATCAATTTCATCGAATTGAGCACTGTATTCTCTTAAATTCTTTCTAACCTTCTTACGATCAGCATTTGTTAGCAAGGATTCCGGTCTTGGTCTCCAAACAAATGCTTTGAATCCGTCGACAATTTCCTCCCTGATTAGATCACCAGCGAGGTTGTAAATTCTGTAACCATTTTCAGTGGTATGGATCCAAGCAGAGGACCAACCAGCAACAAATCTTCCAGATGGATCCCACTCTGAGTTGGTCAAACCTGGGTATTTGGAAGAGTTCAAAAGTCTGACGTGAGCACTGGCCACTTCTGTTTCGTTTTCTTTACGTTCTCCAGCGTAGTCCAAATCGAAAAACTCAATTGAACCTTGAGATGGGAAACTGCTAAATGTAGAAACGAATACAAATCTACCATTTGGAGAGAATTTGATGTTGTTGGAAAATCTCTTATCAAATGTTTTGGAAATAATCCATTTTTTGGATACAACAGGTTGCTTCTTTTTCGACACCTCTGGGGCGTAGAATGAGATAGTATTCTTTGGGATAGATGGATTGTTTTCACCTTGAACATCAGGTCTGGAAATGATAACGAAACGATCACCAGTTGGCTCCCATTCGAAATTTATCACGCGGTCTTTCAACTCAATCTTCTCAACAGGAATTTCTTTCTCGTTCAACTTGAAGAACTCCAAATTGGAGAAAATAGTCTTTTTAGATTTGGTATGTCTGTCAACAATAACAGCCAGGTATTCTGCTGATGCTTGCCAGTGCATTCTAACATCAGACACTTGGAACAGGTTAATTGTTCTTAGAACCCTTTTGCTTGGAACGTCCAACAATGTGACTCTAGCTGTTTGATTGGCAGATTCTGGAGTCCAGTATGATATGACATAAGAAGGCTGGTCAGTTGATCTGGCGTTTGCTAGTTTAACACCTGATGGAGCAAACTCAAAATCAACAATACCATCAATTTTCATAGGCTTTTTATCTATCAATTGGAAGTTTTCAGTAGTGTCATAAATAGCCAATGCATCAGGACCTAGTCTTGCAGTGTATTTATCATCATAAGACCATTTCAACAAAGGCCATGGCATCTGCTTGACATTCTCCAAGTTTGGTGGTAATGCAAAAGTTCTAGCTGGAAGACCTGTTGCAATCTCCCAGATAACCAATTTATGTCCCTGGGATTCTGGACCGAATGGAAATGCAGCTCTATTTGGATGATCGTCAGGTGGTAAGATGATTGGATTTGGCGATAAAGTAACCAGATATTTTTCATTTGGAGAAAAGTCAATCAATTCAGTAGAAGCATGAGGAAATCTTCTCAAACCTTTGAAGTCTTTACCACCCCAGGCTTGAACACCTTGAGGATGAATAGAAAAGGCATATGAACCCTTTGGAGAAAACTTGATCTCACGTTCTGTCCAGTTGACTCTTGGCTCGATGACAGGTTCCGGATCATTTTTACGTTTGTTCCAGAAAACACCAGAGACATTACCCCTTTGTAAGATGAATTGGTCACGACCGTTTGGATCTTGTAACCAAGATTTGAGGTAGTCAGTTTCTTGGAATGGTGGTAATTCTGGTTCTTCGAATTCCTCTTTGATGGTATCTGATAGGCCGTATTTCTCTATATCTGTCAACTTATTCAAAAATAAGCGATGTTTGACATCTAGTTTCTTACCATTCAATTGTTTGATGGCCCTTTCTGCAATATTGCCATTTTCATACTCGATGAATGCAAATCCTCTAGTCTTCCCATCTTCCAAAGGCATATAGAAGTTCTGAACTTTACCGACCGAGCTCAAGAATTTAGTCAAAACTTTGCTCAGGATAGCAGACTTAGCCTCTGGTGCAATTGGTGCTCCATCAAGAACAACATACTTGTCTAAAGTGTTATCTTCTGGAAGAGCATACTTCTCTTCCAAGTCACTGAAATCGACATCGTCGACTTTGATGTCCTCTAATTTTGGTTCTGGAATGCCCATAATTACAAACTCTTAAAATCAGTGTAGTCTCCAATAGAAACTTATGTGTGAGACAGACGATTCTGGAGAAAGAGTACCTTTGATTCTTGTTTGTGTGCTGAAAACTGAAATTTCCACTTTCGTTGGAAAGTTTTTTTAAAATCCTCAGCTTTAGTGCCCAGACCACAAATTATTTTTACAAAAGAAAAAGAGATATATTTATCACGTGACTTTATGATTGGTCACGTGATAATAATCTCGTGGTAGCTCACGTGACTTGGTGATCTCCCAAAACGGAACAAACCAAAACAATAGTCCAAAAAACAAAGAGAAGAATCTCAAATCATAACACAAGACTCGTCTTAATACATTTGCATTAGCCGCTGAATACGGCGCTTTGTTGTTGAACGAGTTGTGCTGCTTGCTGTAGGCGAGAAGGTTATTTTGTGAAGAACCAGTGCTGCTCCTCGTTCTCGGTAGATCTAGATCTGGAAAAATAAGAGATTGTTTCTGTAATTACTTCAGTAACCAAGATGTCGTTGAGCTCCGTTCAGAGAGCGGTGAGAGACCTCGAAAACATGTCAATTGAAGATGACAACAGGATATACGACGGAGTAGAGCACTATGGGGAGGATGATAAGTTGCGTGTAACTGGTGCGACTGGAGATGACGATAATGTTAACGATAATGATATTAATGATTATGATGACGAAGACGATGCATATACTGAAAAGGGATATAGCGGTACTGAGGGCAACGAGGAAAATGGTAATGAAGATGACGAGGATAACGAATTCTTAAACTCAAGTTCATTTTTGTCGAACTCGCAGATTATACGTAGCTCCAATGTCAATTCACTTAAAACAACTGCACAGACCATGGTATCTAGTCCCACCAGATCAGATTATCAGAATTCAGGCCCAAAGACCAAGAATCATTTTCAGCTATTTGTTCCCTCAAACCAACAGGCCCTGAACTCTGATAACTCTGATGACGATGGAGATGTGCATGATGATGACGATGACCTGGAAAACAGAAGTGACAGATATACAGAAGATGAATTTGTTTATAAACCAGACCCAAAAGATAAGCAAAAAGGTACCGGCAGACCGCTATTTCGTCCTCTTTCGTCAACTGCAAGGCCGCAAAGCTCTAAATTCATAGATATTGACTCTCAGCAAATCCCAAGTCTTCCAAAAGTACATCCAGACTCTACTCCTTGGAGAAAACTTCGACCTGTTAGTTTGTTTCTGAAGGAGACCTTGGATATGACAAATAACCAATCCCAGGTGAATGAACATATGTCGACCAATTTCGTGAAGCCCTTCAGTGATAGTGGTGCCAACCATGGACAGAGCTCCCCAGCAAGATCTGTATCCATGTTTGCTCCATCTAGATCAGCCCACAGCGAAGAATCTAACTCATCGTCCGTGAGTTACGAATTGAATAACCTTAGAAAGCAGATCACCAACTATAAAGTTCAATTAAGAATTTTAGCTGAGTACATAAGAACATTGTTACAGCAAACTGATAATCACAGTGGTATGAAAAATGAATTGATGACAAAACTGGAGAAGGAAAATGATGACTTATTGAATGAAAGGGAATCCCTGCAAAGTGAATTACATGTCAAAAAATCAGAAAAACAAAAAGCAGTTGACGTTGAGAATGATCCAAAGTACCTTGAAAAACTAGAGGATATTCTAGAGTTAAAGAATGATCTCATATCGAAGAGTAATGAAAATGAAGAGTTGATATCAAAACTGAATCATTTGCGAACAGTCTTAACAGAATTAGAGCAAGATATCGATAATTATAAACAAAATGAAAGAAGCTGGGAAGATCTCCTGAACGATGTCTCCTCTCAACTAACAAATGTTTTGAAAGCTGATTCAGCAAAAGCAATCATTGACGCAAGATCAGCTCCAATGAAAATGAAAATTCAGACATTAGAATTTGCAATCAATGAATTAGTTACCGACATAACTCAACTGAAAGAACAACTCAAGGAGTCAACAGAGAGCACAAGTGCATCAAGGTTTGACATCCACTATAATACTGGTAACCAAAATATTTCTTCTGACGCATTTCGTCAGATAAGGTCTGAGTTGGACCTTTCTAAAGCGGCAGAAAGTGAGTTAAATCAACTATTGGTAGAAAGTTCAAATTCTTTCAACAAACTCAAAGAAGCATACAGATCTTTGAACATCAAATTTCAGGAGAATATCAGCTATACTTCAAGTCTCAAAAAGGCACTAAGTGAGAAGCAAGCTGAACTCAGAACTCTAGAGGATAGTCATTTAGAACTTGAAAGTAAAGTGGGATCTAGTAATGCAGAAGTGGCTGATACCAATGCCGAACTTCTAAAGAATCGGATCAGCGTTATTAGATTAAATCACTCCAAAGAAGTTGATATTTTAAAGCAAGAGATTGATCAATTGAAATCTAGATTAGTTGAGCACAAAAGAAATTCGAAACTTCCGGATAAGAATCTAGCTGAAGAGGTCATCAATAACCAAAACGAGATAAAGAGTTTGAACGACGAAGTAACCAGGCTCAACAGTGAATTGTATCAAAATGCGAAACAGTACCAGTCATCCATGGAAAGCATGGAGGCTTCGTTAAACTCAAACAAACAGAAATTTGATATGATTTCAAGAGATTATCAACATTTACAGAAAACTTTGAACGAGCTTCACAGTGATAGGATGAACAATGAAAGAGACTACAAAAGAAAGCTGGACCATGCGGCAAAAGAATTGACTCATTCTGTCACAAAACAGAGAGCTCTTGCTGCAGAAAAGAGTAAACTTTCTTACGCAATTGAAGATCTGAAGAGAGAAAACTCCAAACTCAATCTGAATAACAACACGTTGATTGATAAAGTTAACAGGTTGAACAGCAGAATATCAGAATTGAGTGAATATGAAATTGGATTCAAAAACTTACAGAAATTATCTATTTCCAACTTACAAAATTTATCAAGATATTTCAAAAATGTCCTGGAGCCTGCATCCCTTCAGCAGGCAGAGTCAAAGCTTGACAAATTAAGGAATCCAAACCTGACAGATATTGAGGCGATTCACTCATTGAACAGATCTTTACTTTCGTACTTTGAAAATGCCATTGTCTCTGTGATGGAAGAGTACTCTCAAATGTATAGTGAACGTGCAAGTGAATCACAGCAGCAAAACCAAAGGAATGATTACCACAATACTGATGTTAACAAATTGATGGAAGAAATCAAAGCCTTAACTGAAGAGCTTGAGTGGTGTTATGCTAATGGAGATTTCAGAGAAAATGGCGACCGATCCAGAGCCGATCTAAGTCCAAGAAGTCAACTGAGATTAGAAGAAATTGAAAAAAGGAGAAGGTTAGAGAGAGAACAAAGAAAGTCAGAGCACGTAACTTTCACTACCAGAATAAAGGCGCTGGAAAAAGAAAATGCACAGTTGAAGGAGAAATTGAAAATTTTGCAAAGGTAACGTACTTGTGGTGTATAATATTATCCTGAAGGATATGGTGTATATTTACAGAAAGACAATCGCTACTCATGGACTACTTGATTAACTGCTAAATGGATTATAATATACATATTCTAATCGGACATACTTTCATCATCGTCATCTTCTTCATTCAATTTTGATTCGGCATAATCTTTAGCCTCTTTCAATAGATCTGCTGGAACATGTTCATGTAAACCTTTTGTCTCAGAAGTTGATACCCATGAAATTTCAATTTCAAAGTCTTTCTCCTTGTTGTCTTCGTGCGCCAAATAAATGATTCTAGCTGCTTCCTTGACGGCATCTCTTGCTGATAGTTCACCTAGGTCTAGTTTCTCTAATTCATTCTTAGCACTTTGTCTACCTTTTCCAGCAGCAGCACCGCGATAACCCCAGTATGTTCCACTTGGCTCAATCATATAAAGATGTGCGCCCTCTTCATCAACGCCACCGACAATTGCTTGAATGCCGAAAGGTCTCACCGAATTATAACATGTGTATGCCTGAACGTAGTTTCCCAAGCGATCTATTAGATATGGTACAGTTATGTTCTCTTTATACTGAGATTTGTAAGAAGAGTACTCGTCACGGCCCCTTTGCACCAAGTGACGACCATCGGGCAACAAACCAGAATATGTTGCGCCAATGTGACGACCTATAGTTTGAATCTGAGTGTTCTTGTTAGGCACCAAGAGTTTAGAGTTGACGATTTTTCCAACAGCAAGTACAATTCCGTCTTTGTGTTTAATCCCAATTGAAGTTCCAGCATTCTCTACTGCTTTAGACGCATATTCTACCTGGAAGTTTCTACCATCTGGAGAAAACACAGAATTGGAGAGATCGTATCCCGTTCCTACTGATGTCTAAAGGCGAATATTAGTGACTGCTGCTAAATACTGAACGACTTAAGCTCGAATCTATCTTTCGCAAGAACAATTGAGCTTATTGAAACACTCACCATCTTTCTGAATGAGTTACTATTTCGATTGTGAAGTTGAATTGTTGTTACTTGATTTTTGCCTCCGAATTAAATTTGGTGATAAAAACATAAAGAATTCCGGGAACACAACCTCACCGGAATTAGGCTTTACACAAAAGCGATTTGTTTATACTTGATAGTATTCACTTACTGATACTTATTTGACTTGTTGGCGTATACACTACAGTGTCATTTTTTAAATTTGCTGTCTCAAAGTGGGACACATAGTTGATAGCAGAAGTTGGACAAAGAGAAGTCTCACAGGAATTGTGTGAAGTTCGAAGAAAGGCAAAAGAAAGATGTCGCGAGACGTTATGAGGGTAGTGGTGTGTGGAGATGAAGGTGTAGGCAAGTCGAGTTTGATCACAGCTTTGGCGAAGGACGTTTTTGTGCCGAATATCCAAGATGTGCTACCACCAATTACAGTGCCGAGGGACTTTTCCTCCTCACCTTATTCGCCTAATAATACGATTGTTGTTGATACAGATCCCCAGGATATGGAGACTCTGAAGAGAGAGATTCGCCGGGCAGATGTGATCTGGCTGGTTTATAGCGACCATTATACATACGAGAGAATATCGCTATACTGGATGAATATCTTCAGGTCAATGGGCGTCAACTTGCCTATTGTTCTTTGTGCGAATAAAGCTGACCAGTCAGCATCAAAAATGGACTCTGATAGAGCAAGATCAGATGAGTTCATCCCTCTCTTGAAGGAGTACAAAGAGGTCGAGTCATGTATCAGGTGCAGCGCTAAAGATAGATACAACATTAATCAAGCGTTTTATCTATGCCAAAGAGCAGTAATTCATCCAATTGCGCCCCTCTATGATACAAAAGAAGACAATTTGAAACAACCCGCCATAGAAGCTTTAGAAAGAGTGTTTTTTTTGAGCGACAAAGACCAGGATGGCTATTTGAATAATGAGGAGTTCGTGACACTTCAGAAAAAATGCTTTGATAGAAGTCTCGATATCAATGATATTGCTGATATCAAACAGAATCTCAACAATGCTAAACCTGGTTCTTTCGGTGATCAAGGTCTTACTAGTGAAGGATTCATAATTCTCAACAAAATGTTTGCAGAGAGTGGGAGACACGAAACCATTTGGGGTATACTACGGACATTCCACTACACTGACTCACTTTCCTTGAATGATAAATTTCTTTATCCAAAGCTGGACGTTCCTAAAGGAGCAAGTGTGGAACTGAGTCCAGTGGGTTATAGATTTTTCGTTGATCTGTTTCTCTTGTTTGACAAGGATAATGATGGAGGACTCAATGATGAAGAGTTGAGGTCCTTATTCAAGCCGACACCGGGTATTCCGAAAGAGTGGAGAGACTCAAATTTTCCGCAAACCACTGTTAGAAATGACCAAGGTTATGTGACACTTCAGGGGTGGTTAGCTCAATGGAGTATGACGACCTTTTTAGACTTCAAAACAACTTTAGCATATTTAGCATATCTTGGGTTCGAAAACAACGCTTCGTCCAACAAGAATAAATCAACCACAGCTGCTCTCAAAGTAACAAAACCGAGAAAGGAAAGGCAAAGAAATGGGAAAACGTACAGGGTCCCTGTCACTGATAGAACTGTTTTCAACTGTTACATCCTAGGTGGCTCAGGAAGTGGAAAATCTTCGTTATCGGAGGCCTTTTTGAATCGAAGCTATAGTGAAATTTATAATCCAACTATAAAACCAAGGATAGTTGTTAACAGTGTTGAGTTGAGAGGCGGGAAACAAGCATATCTAATTCTTGAGGAACTAGGTGGTCAAGAGCCTGCTATTCTGGACAATGAAGTACGTCTCCAGCAATGTGATGTCATCTGTATGACCTACGACTCTTCTGATCCAGATAGCTTTCAAAACCTTGTTGAATTATCTGAGAGGCATCCACTCATCAACAATATTCCAACTGTAATTGTTGCCTTGAAGGCTGATCTCGACAGACAGCAACAGAGATTCGACATTCAACCTGAGGATTACACGGCTATGAAACACATTCCACTGCCTCTGCATGTTTCATCAACCTGGCCAGCATCTTTGACAGAGTTATTTGCACAACTCATGGAGGCTGCACATAATCCGCAAGCTGCTACGCCTGGTCTAGAACCAGAAGTGAAGAGAGATTACACCTCAAATGTGGTGATGGCTGCATCTACAGTCGGATTTCTGGGTATAATCGCATTCTCTGTCTGGAAGATGGCCCAGAAAAGTATGAAATAATGACCATGTTTTTGACTCCACGCAATAAGGGATATACTACAGTTTATATGTTTCTGTGCCTCTATATAGTTAATGAATGAGTAATAATTTTGAAACTAGTTGTTTCCAGCACATCTCGATAATTACCGTTTTTAGTGTAAACAATAACAAAATCTGCTGGAATGATTGAACGAAAAACTCCAAATCGCTGTTTTCATGTCTAACGATGGGCCAATGGTGGAAAGCGAGGGCACAAACACGATGAGTGTTCAGGGAGGTAATGGAATATCTGAAATTACTAGCATTTTATTGTCTGCGTCGCTCTCGATAACATATGTTGTTTTAATTTATGTTAGAAGATCATCGGATAACTCAAAGAGTACTGTTATAGATAGGAATGACCCAATCGTTGTAAGGGATAGAGTCTGCAAAATTCTTACTCTTTCTGTGTCAGTTGTATGTCTCCTTCCTACTGTGCTTTCCGGGCTATCAGGAGTCTCAATCACAGAACTCTACTATCAGTATGGATTATTACCATGTTTCAAGTATATTGATAATAGGCTAGAATTTGATATTGAAGATCTCATTATTTCTTTGAAAGATGCTCGCAACAGCCTTCTCTTAGTTATAATGCTTTTCGTGGGTCCACTACTTGACTATCTCTTCTTCAGCCCATATCCTGAGTCTAACATACTCACCGATGTACTGGATCAACTCTCAACGATACAAGGCCAGAGAGATTTGATATATGGACCATTAACTGAAGAGATTATATATACTGCATCTATTATACTAATACTGAAACAGTCTGAAACAATAACTTATGACACTTTGGTTTATCTACCTCCCGTGTTTTTCAGCTTTGCTCATTTCCATCATGCATATGAACTATATACAAAAGGTTCTATTCCATTGGGCATGATACTAGCTTCGTCGTTCTTCCAGTTATCATACACCTTTCTCTTTGGTATATTCACAAATTTCCTGTTTCTCAGAACAGGAAATGTGTGGTGCTGCTTTTTAGTCCACTTCTTTTGTAACTTTATGGGCTTCCCTAAAGTTAGTGGATTTACAAGTAGACTTTGGAGAACCATCTATTTTCTATTACTGATAGTTGGCGTGTGGCTATTTAAAGCATATTTGGTAACTCTCACAGAAAGTCCTCACTCTTTGATCAACATTTAAAGTCCGTGCATTCTCTAAACTCGTTCGTTATATACATATACAAGAGCTCTTCTTCATCAAATAGTACCACAAAAAAAAGCAAAACAATAGGTCATTAGCATTGAATCATTACTGTAAGCGATCAAAATTTCCCTTTTCTTCGATTTCCCCATCTGGACTTTCTTCCAGTTGCTGCAAATAAAGTGTATGATTGACCAAATTCAAATAAGCATACATGAAATTTGATAGCAAAACCTGTTGCGTTAGTGGTCTCTTAGCGTTGGCTAGTTTGAGATGAGACAGCCTGTAAATTGCTCTTTCAACATGAACTGGATATCTGTAGTCCAGCATGATGATTGTTGACTGTGAGAGAGGAGGTAAAGGAAACCCAAATGGTGAATCAACAAACTTTTGAGGACCATTCGGCCGTTGTGCAGTGGTAGAGGATGATGTTGCTAAAGATTCCATAGAGAGTTTTTTTCGCAGTTCTTCTTTCTGTTTTTCTCTAGATATAGGTGAATGAGGCTCTGGTTGCAATTGACTTTGCTGGCCAAGTGTTTGTCTCTGTTGTTGTTGTGATGGTACTAACTTGTTTTGAGATCTTTCACCTTTAAGTCTAGATCTCTGTGATTCGAATGTAGGTGAGGTAGGAGAAGTCTCAAAACGAGTTGGATCTGTATATATGTCGCCATTTTTCACCTGGCTCTTCGAGGTCTTTATTCTCAAATTTTTTGAGGGTAAAGATTTGATAGATTCTTGTATGATATTGGATTGCTTAGAAAATTTGAAATT
Organism: Komagataea salicaria; assembly: GCA_003707885.2. Taxonomy (NCBI): domain Eukaryota; kingdom Fungi; phylum Ascomycota; class Saccharomycetes; order Phaffomycetales; family Wickerhamomycetaceae; genus Komagataea; species Komagataea salicaria. The sequence continues at coordinate 412,108 of PPMB02000003.1, forward strand.
TGAGGCATTCTTGAGACTGGGTCTTTGGGGTGATGTTTTGTTCTTCACTTTTGGACTTTCTGTCGAACTTTGCGAATGTTGATTTTGATACTGTTCATGGAATTCTTGCTGAAATTCATGGAACTGAGAATTTTCCTGGTCGTTTCTCGTTTCTGATGTCTCAATGAAAGGTGAATTTTCATCGTTATTTATTGGAAGAGGACTTGTATCTTTGACTTTTGGAGAGATACTTCTCTTCATTTTGAACAAATTAAGAAACTCCTTCGATTTTGATTCTTTTTTCGTATCACTGGTTAACCTAGATGGCGACTGTCTTGTCTGTGACTGTCCCAGAGGTTTCTTGACTGGTGAGGTTTTTGTACTTCTTTTGTTAATGTTCAAGCTTGGATTCGGAGACTGGGAGGCGTTGTTGTCGTCTTTGGCAATCGGCGTTGGTGCGTCCTGTGTAATTGGTGCCCGGGATTCTCTTGAAGTTGAGTTCTTTCTATGGTATGGGTTTGGACTGTGTGTCAACTGTGCAGGCTTAGAGTTCAGATTAATTGATGAGCCAGTATGTCTGTTTCGTGAATGATTCGTTCTAGCCGATCCGCCTTGGTTATTCAAATCTGCTGGTATTAATGATGAACTATCAGAACTAATATCTGACCGCGATCTATTTAATTCACGGTGTTGATAGGTATTAGGGGATTTCACATGCTTATCAGGTAATGAGGGTCTTCTATGAGGGTCTTGTCCTTGGTGATTCGTTAATCGTTGGCCAACAGATGATAGTGTTTCTTGGCTATTGTGTTCGTTGTTTCTAGATGAAGTACTTCTGTTTGGTGTTTGACTGACTTCAGGCAGTGGTTCAGAAGTTTCAGATTGCAGTTCATCAGATGAACTATCAATCGTATGATGTGCTAAAGGTGATGTTGATGTCTTTGTGGGTTTTTCTTTATTTCCACGACGACTTCTTGAGTAGGTATTCCATTTATTTCTCCTTAAGTTGGTCGATGCAAATATTGGGGTATCTTCGTCAATCTCCTGTCCTGATTCTTCCTGACTTGAATTACCAGACAAGCCTCTTCGTATTTTCTCGTTTTGTTGGCTTAAAAGACTGTTTTCTTTTGATAGGAGAAGATGAGAAGATGATGATGCACTGGAAAGTGATCTTGCCAATGTTATTGCGTCATTTGCTTCCAGCCCCGCCATCTCTGTCAGTTTATCCAATTCATCAGTAAGTTCCTGAAGCGAAGGCAATGAATCGCTTCTTCGAGCTCCTGTGATCTTTTTGTTCATATCGTCCAAGGTATTTTGGACATGGCGTTTGTACTTCTCAGGTGCAATACTTGGATGTGACTTAGCTGGGACCCAGAGTAGCTTCTCAGCATCCACTTTAAGATCATTGCTATCAGCAGGTGTAGTCGCTATTGGATCTTCCAAAATATTCTTTTCTTGATCAACCAGTGTCACGTCGTTATCTTCGTCGTCGTCATCATCATCGCCGGCTCTGAATGAAGTCTCTGACAAAAGAGACGAAGATCCAGAGGATCTTCTTCTTTCGATTCTTGGATGTCTTTCACTGACAGAAGTAGCAGCTCCCTCAACTCCTGCCTGAAAATTTTCAAGTTCGTGCTCAATCCCAAATGACACATCAGGGTCCATCTCTAAAGATCCACCACCACCCATTGACAGCCTTTTCAGAGCTCTAATCGTGTCACGCTCCTGTTGGACCGCCTCGGCAGCCATGAACACTATGGATTTCCTCTTCTGTTGTTGCGCGCTATCATCAAACGAGCTTAAGCTGTTAGACCTTGACGCATCTGGCCGCCTCGAGGGACCCGTTCCACGATCCCTTGCCGTGCTAGACGTACCTCGATAGGTGTCTTCTATCTGGAAATGAGACGACATTGTTCCATGGAACTGCTAGTTTTGACCCGGTATGTGTGGTTATCTGCTTGTCTCAGTTGGTCAAAATGACAGTCTTTGAAGATGTTAAGCAAACTTTGACGACCTCAATACAATCTGCGGTTGAGAAAACTGGCGCAAACAAAAATTTAGTATCGTGGCTCCACGAATTGATAAAGACAAGAAGCAAATAACTGGAAAAACACGCTGTTTTCAAGTGAATTGGATGAGGTCTCTTTGATTTAAAGTACCAAAATTTTGTTTGTTTTTTCTTGAGAACAGACTCAGGTACCGCAAGTATCACGTGACTACTGATATATTCCGGAAATGTCAAAAATCACGTGACCCGTTACCGCGAAAAGAAACTTTTCTGTTTTTTTTTTATTTCTTTTCTTGTTTTGTTTTTATTTCTTTTTTTTCGCGTGTTTTCGCATTTTTTTTTTCTTAATTCTTTTATCACACCACGAAATTCCCCTATATAAATTAGTATATATAGCGACAGAGAGGTGAAACAGTGTCTCCCAGACTATTCAGATCTTATTGCTCGTAATACAGAGAGAATTAGAACAAGACAAATAATGGCAACTCTTCCGCTGTTCTCTAAGAGTGAGCTAGAAAGACATAACTCTGCAAAAACCAGAGTGTGGGTTTCACTCTATCAGAGAAAGATTTATGACGTTACCGATTTTCTTGATGAACATCCAGGTGGAGGTGAACTAATTCAAGACTGGGCAGGTAAAGATATCACAGACATCTTGAACGATGCTGACTCTCATGAGCACTCGGAAACGACGTACGAGATTCTCGATGAGAACTACTTGATAGGATATTTGGCCAATGAGGAAGAAGAGGAAGAACTTTTGATGAATAAAAAGAACCACTCAATTGAAGTTAGACTGGATGGTGAGAATAGTGCAGAATTTGACTCGACTCAGCTCAAGGGTACGCCAGCTTATGAAAAGCTCAACATTGTCACAGATTTTTCGAAGGATTATAACTCACATAAGTTTCTTGATCTTAATAAACCATTGCTTCTCCAAGTTCTTTTTGGTAAATTCACCAAAGAATTCTATTTAGATCAAGTTCACAGACCAAGACACTATGGGAAAGGCTCAGCCCCGTTGTTTGGCAACTTCTTGGAGCCATTGTCGTTGACTCCATGGTGGGTTGTTCCTTGCTTATGGATACCCGTTGATATGTTCGTCTTTTATGTTGGTTTTACCAATATGAACAAATTCTTTTCAATTTTTCTATTCTGTGTTGGCTTGTTTGTCTGGACTTTGATCGAATATGGGCTTCATAGATTCCTGTTCCATTTGGATTACTACCTACCTGACCACTCAATCGCCTTCACTATACATTTCTTGTTGCATGGCGTCCATCATTATCTACCAATGGATCGCTATCGTCTAGTTATGCCACCTACATTGTTCATTGCCTTGTGCTTCCCATTTTATAAGCTGGTATTTAACTTATTGCCATTTTACTGGGCATGCTCTGGTTTTGCGGGTGGATTTCTAGGTTATATCATGTATGACTGCACGCATTATATCTTGCATCACGCCAAGTTACCTGAATATTTACAGCAGTTAAAGAAATACCACTTGGAACACCACTACAAGAACTACGAGTTGGGTTTCGGTGTCACTAGTTGGTATTGGGATAAAGTGTTTGGTACATATCTGGAAATTGGTCAAACTACTCAAAAGAACAATTAAAACAAAAATATGAAGAATCAGACATACAAAAATAAGTCAGATGGAAACCCGCTAACATAAGGGTGCTTTTTTAATGATAAGGCTTTACATTAAAGCAAAAACAGGTTACGAATACAGATTATTACTAATATATGGGTTTATTATAACTGAATACAGTGTAGAACTATATTGATTCAAAAATATATATTTCTGAGACTTTCCATCCTCCTCAACGTATGGTGTATCTTGTCGTCCACCGAATCGTCAAATTCAGTCTGATCGTTGACTGTCTCATTCTCTTTTACGGCTTTGTCTTTTACGGCTTTGTCAAAGCTGTAATTTAATGATAGCTGTTCCTGGTCCGGTTTGTGATTTTGCTGCCAAATGCTTTTGAGCACTCTCTTGTACCCTTTGATAAAACAGTTCCACGATTTATGCTCATAAATGAGGTCAACTGCTGTACTGTCAGTTTGTGAAAGAGGAATCCTTCTTCCGTCAGTATCAGAATATAGGATCAATATGCCATTGACGAATTCCTGGATTTTCCATCCAAAGATAGAAAGTTCTGCTATGATCTCGTTGTATTTCAAGCCATACCTTATTATATATAGTTTGACTTCAGCCATTTCTTCTTTCTCCAATTTGGGTGCCACATTGACCATCTTAGAGTATTTCTCAAATAGCAATGACTGCTTGTACCTTTCCAAGAATCGTAAAGTCTCAGCTTCATCAATGTGTCTGATTTCATATACTTCTGGTGGTGTTGGATTTACGGACCATGGACAGTTCCTATAATGCTGAGTTTGTAAGCTCTGCACGTATTTCATCATCAGCTCCTTCAACAAGTCTTCCTCATCCAGTTCCGACTGCTCCAGTTCTGAATTCTCACTCTGTTCCTCCAGCTCCTCATCGTTGTTGAAAGACGGTATTTTCACATTCATCACTGCTGAACAAGTGACACATTTGATACAACTTTTCTCTACGTCGTACACCCATCCGTTTTCAGCACACACCAGCGAGTTGAATTCAAGCATATCACCACCCTCGCTAGAGTAATCCACAAAATCGACAGGATATGACTGAATCCGTTGTAATAGTCTTGCTCTATCATATGGGAAATAACTTCCTTCACTCTTATCTTTATACTCATATGAGTTGATCCCCCTCGCATCAAAGAGACTTGATTGGTTCTTGATTGTGGGCGAGTTAACTCGCCGTCTTGATATCTCTCGGAATTCCCTGATAGCCTGCATCTATTGATTTCTATCTGATATATGGGCACTGTCTGATGAATGGACATTTGATACCAGCTAAACTTTTTCCACGAATTTCTGCCTAGATAGATTTCCAGCAGGAGAAGCATAGGCGGGCCAGGCAGAAACCCTCTCCCTGCACTTGAGCCCTGGGGAAATATTTCCCTTTCGGGTAAATTTATCTTTTTTTTTTTTTTTTTTTTATTTATTTCTAAATCACAAAAAGTTTTTCTATCAAGATCGATTGAAATCTGGACAAAGAGGTCGATAATGATGCAAGATTATCAAAAGAACTTCCTAGATCTCGCAGTAGAGTCGCATGCACTACGTTTTGGCCATTTTACGCTAAAATCAGGACGTGAATCACCATATTTCTTCAATCTTGGATTGTTCAATACGGGTAAATTGTTGTCTAATCTCGCATCCTCATATGCTACAGCTATCATCTCATCCGGATTAGAATTTGATGTTATCTTTGGACCTGCATACAAAGGTATTCCACTTGCTGCTATCACAGCTGCAAAATTGGCAGAAATTGGAGGCAGCAAGTACGAGAAAGTGAGCTACTCGTTCAACAGAAAGGAAAAGAAAGACCACGGAGAGGGTGGCTCTATAGTCGGTGCTGCATTGAAAGATAAAAAAGTGTTGATTATCGATGATGTCATGACTGCTGGAACTGCTATCAACGAGGCTTTCCAGATCATTGGGGACGAAGGTGGTGTAGTTGTCGGTACAATCATCGCATTAGATAGACAGGAACGCACTGTTGATGACCAAAGGAGTGCTACCAAAGTTGTGAGCGAGAAGTATGGTATCCCTGTCTTCGCCATTGTCAACCTGAATAATATCGTAGAGTATTTGCAAGGAAGAATCAGCGAAGAGGAGAGGGCTAAGTTGCTGGAATACAGAGAGAAATATGCTCCTATCAATATTTGATAGAGCATACATATATATATATATATATCTTTATATATATAGCATATTGATATTCGCTACAGAACAAGACAGAAGAATGCCATATTGTAGACTCACTGCGTCGTAGCAAATATCTGTTCTATCTTCTCATCGGGCGAAACTTCTGCTTCATTTTCTGTGCCTTCTTCTCAACATCTTTCACGGCTGGGATCTCAGGTCTTGCCTCGTAGATACTTTTTGTCATTGGATGTCCCAGAGTAAATTTACTGTACACAGGGACTATCGTATTCATCTTGAATCCCTTTACCAGTGGAATTTCGCGTGGCTCAAACCCTTTAAACTCCTCTGGCACGATACCTGCTGTCAGTACCTTGTCAAGCCCAGTAGGGTTCTTCTGTAAATATTCTGCCACTCTTTTCATGAGCTCTCTCTTATTGGAGACCAGCACTGATTCAGGCTGTCCATCGTGTTTTAATGCAACACGCACACGACCTGGGTTACCGTAATCTTGAGGATGTGTCTTATCCGGTTCTAAAACGCATTTGAGATGGAGGGAGACACAGGCTTCTGCAATTGTCTGAGCAAGAGGGTTTTCTGATGCAAGTGCCTCAGGCACCCGACGGCCCTCTCTGTGCGAACGATTTGAATCAAAGTAGGCAGGATACAGCACCTGCATTGTTTTAAGATACTCGAGATCAGCTCCTTCAAAACGGTGGTGACGGCTTCCATTATCCAATAGCTCGTCATCTATTGACCGTGCTGGAGGTAACAACTGTTCTTCTTCTAAGTCTTGTGAACGAACAACCGTCTTCTCTAGCTTTGGTGCTAACGGCGTGCGCAGCGATGGATCAAACTCCGCCAAATCGAAGTCCATATTGTCCACATCGTCTATTTCCTCTAAAGTTGGCATATTCACAGTTAACTTCGTAAAATTGATAGTGTTAATGATAGCCCATTTTGGTTTTTGATGTTTTTTTTTTAGTGGTATTTTCATACTTCATAACCGCACATAAGAAAGTAGTAGCATTCTGATCTTTATTGATCCCAAAAAGCCCAAAGAGTATGGGTAGCAGGAAAGAGAGAGAACAAAATGACAGTTTCAGGCAATTACTAAGTGAGCTTGAACTCCAATTTCGATTTGATCTACCAGTGCACGCCTTTTCTACACATTTATTGAGAAAATTCACGAATAATGAGTTTCCTAAACGACATTTCTACACATGGCCAACAGCAAAGGAGCACCTGGTTGTACCGGAACTCCAATATGTCAAAGATACAGATGAGATGGACTCGATTAAGCCTTCAAAAGTTAAAGTGGCAACTTCCGAAACCCGTGTTAGACGTGTAAAGCCTAACAAGCTGTTGGATGATCTAAGATTCAAAGACAGTATCATATCGAGTGCATTTGTGGATTCTGAGGATGATGGCGACAGAGATGGGGAAGAAGAAGAAGGAGAAGAAGAAGAAGAAGAAGAAGAAGAAGAAGAAGAAGAAGAAGAAGAAGAAGAAGAAGAAGAAGAAGAAGAAGAAGAAGAAGAAGAAGAAGAAGACGAAAGAGAAAGACTAGAAGAAAAGCAACAAGAAAGAATTAAAGGAAAAAGAAAAGGAGGAACTGAAGCCTATGATGATGATATGGTAGACCTGGACGATGGAGACTCTGATACAGTTGACATGAATCAGAGGGCAGTTATGAAACCAAGAAGTAGAATTGCGAAAGCCAAGGTAACAAAGAAGTACATATCGCCCAAACATGTATTGGACTATGAGTTGAACGCTCTTTTCAAGCGAAAACTTCATGCTCAGCTGAGTGAAAACAATGCAGTTGATATAGCTGATGTGGATTCAATAAAGGCACCAGAGTGGTTACTTCAACAGGTGGAATACAAATTGCATGGACTGCTGGCACACTTTGAAGGTTTGAGAAAACGGCATTTTTTCGAATGGAGAGATGCTTACATTGCATATTTAGTGGAAAAGGACAAACGAGGCGAGCTAAAGTACCAGAAAGATATCGGCCTCAGTAGGAATGAGATAGAGGAACTCATGGAAATTGAACCCGTTGGTAATAGTGGGCAAAAGCACGACGTCATAAGTGGTGATCCTCTACTAAATAGACTTCGAAAGTTATTTATTGAAGATTCTGAGAAATACTATAGGGAATACCTTGAGAAACTGAAGTCGCCTGAGCTCTATGCAGAGTACAATCCCAAGCGGACTAAAAATTTGAACGACGATTGTACTTATAAGTCTACTGAATCAGGGAGCCCTGACAAGGCTAGGCGCAAATCACCTACACAGTTGATCAACAGTTATAGTGAGGCCAAAGATAGAACATCTGACTTAGCACTTGAGCAGAAATATGGTGTATTGGAAGATGTTGACGCACTAGAAGAAAGCTATTTAATATACTGAACTGGGCTTATTATCATATGTAGCTTGAAATCTGTACGTTTCTTGATTTGCCATAAAAAAACAGATAGCAGTTCATGTAATTGCCAGTTGGTATTTATATTTTATTTTTAAATTCATCTTTGAATATCTCAACCAATATTAGATCAAATACCGTAAAAATCAATTCAAGATTCAAGCTATTTAGTTGTATCATATCATGAATCTTTCCACTCGCTTCTTTACAGCTTTTTTGTCCAACTATTCTGCCAAATATTTCATTCATCAACTTATCTAGAAGTGTTCTTGCCTCCTGAAAGTTTTTTATCTTCTCCTTCATCTGTTCCCTCTCACTATCACCAACCACCTGTGGAGAACTTCGATTCATAAATGGCTCACCATTGGGCCACAACACTTCCTTCAACATCAAAATGACTTCATTGATCTTTTCTGATGATGTGTTCTGTAAGATCACCGACTTTAGGTGTCTTGAAATAGTATTACCGAAGATTTGCTGAAGAACAAACACGATTGCTTGACCACGAAGCCAGTTGTTTGTCTGGTTAGAAAGTGGAAACAACGCTGAAAACAGTTCTGTAATCGGTTTGATGAAAGGGGTATTGGTGTTGTTTGGCTCTAAAGTACTAGTCATTTGACCTGCACTTGAGCCTCGAGATGTTGAATCAGAATTGTATCCTACGTCACTGATCTCAAACTCCTGTGACAGTGACAAAGAATCTCTCTTATCAGTATTGGAACCGTTTCTCAGCATATCAATCCCCGAATAGATGCCGTTGTATAACTTGTTTGCTGTATTTTTTATTTTGGGAATGGATGCAGTCGAGGATGATGAGGATGAATAAATCGTTGAAAAAGCATTGTGTTCATAATATTCATCAACTGTTAAGAATCTTCTAAATTCTTTATCCTGACAGATATGTGGATTCTTTAATAGTTCTTTCAAGTATCTTTCCAGCTGTATTCTTCTTTGATCAATGACTGACTTCTCTTGAAACCTCAAAACTATTTTCTTTTTGGGGAATGATACAACACTTAGTCCATAAAGTTTCTTCAAATGTTCATTCAACCTCCAGAACTGACTAAATCTTCTACCAACAACCCAGTTTGTCTCATTCCCTTCGGAGTCAGATCTGTTATTCTTCATGACTTCGATCAAGTAAATTATGTACTCATGATTGGTGTTTTCATCTTTTCCCTTCATCCATGAGTTAATGGATATATCTGTTTTTCCATATAAGCTATTTTCGTTGTCTTGAATGATCAACTGCTGCCTTATCAACTCCTTACTTTCGATCTCACGTTTGTAACTTGCTTTGGACTTTCTTAGTAATCTTAGTTCCTGAACATTATTCATCAACTCGGCCTTGAGTAGCAGTGGATCCAGCATCATACTTTGTTTATTTAGTTTAGCAATTTCTGCAGTTACCTTATTTATCTCTTCTTTCAAATTCAAATTATCATGTGAGGGTTTTATGAAGTCGTTTTGGATTTCTAATGTTTCTTCATCGTTCACTAAATGCAGTGTATGATAATCATCTTGATCCTCAAACAAAGGTTTTTGATCAAGAAACCCCTTTGTATCAACCCCAAATAATTCATCTTTCAATTCATCAGTTTTCAGGTTATTAAGAGAACTGTAAGAGGAGGAAGCAGTAGTGTCTTCACTTTTCAAATCGGGTTTTTTCAAGATTGTATTCAATGCATCCTCAATCTCGATCAAGGATTCACCCTGTTGAACTTCTGTATCTGATTGTGTATCTTCAGTATCAAAAATAGTTTCCAAGTTATCAACAGAAGAGACTAGTGATTGTTCAAACGTTTCATTTGATAGAAGTCTAAAGAACTGGTCAGAACTTTTAAAGTCTTTAAAGTCATGTTGTTCAAGGGTTTCAAATACTGACACCTGTTGGATGATAATCAGCTTTCTTGCTTTCGAATACTCCTCTTCATCAAAAGATTTACTCTCGCAAAACTTCTTGACTGCTGTGTAAACTTTCTTGTCAATCTTTAATATAGATTTATCAAAGTATTGCTCAAAAATGCTCTTCACTTTCAAAATTTCAGTTTCGTTTACTTCCCTGTCTAGTTGTAGTTCTTCGAAGGACTGATCCTCCTCAATCAATGAAGTCGGGTCCTCCAACGGATCCTTTATATCATTAACAAGAACCCAGAAGTTCAATAAGTCAACTCGATCTCTCGACCTTAAAAATTCTTTGAAGAAAGGCAAGGCTGTTGGGTTTGTCAAAATTTGCAATAAGGATAGATTTTGAATGAAAACCTCAAGATCATTGTCTGGATTAAATATAAGCGAGCTTCTTTTCATATTTTGATTTGAATCAACCGACTTATTGATTTCTAAGATTTTGAGCTCAATTTTGTCTTTGGCAATGGACAACCTTTGACAGTACTTCAAAAATTTAGATGAGGTAGAGCTCAAATCCTGTGTTCGATTAATCTGTAAGGCGATAGTATACCTCTGTTGTTTTAACGAAGATATCGAATCTAGTTTGTCGATATTCTTCAAAAATTCTTCGAATTCCTGCTGTTTCATTTGTGGAGTTATCTTCCTTGTCTTCGAGGTCATTTTAGACTGCAAGGATTGATTATTAGTGACATCAGTCTTTGAAGTTTGTTTGTCTATGACTCTTTTCAACTCTCTTACCTGATCCCTGTCTTTCAAAGTGGTTGTAGCAAACTTGATTATCATGCCATTCCAAAAGTCTGGGTCAGATAGCAGTCTCAAAGTAGGAACAAGCACTGCTTGAGAAACCAATTCTCTCGTCAAAACACTGATGACATTGCTGTTCAACTCACCTGGTGGTAAAATGAGGGGTAGTATCTTTCGGGCTCTATCTCTAGAGTAATTTCTTATGCCATCATCCAAATCCTCAGCTTTTGTTTCAACGAATTCATTCATGTTGCACAACATCTTGAACTCTTCCACAATTTTGTTATTCAGCTCAGCCACGCTCAGCTCCACATTTGAAACCTTGATTCCGTCGTTTACTAAGTTCTTTGCCTTTACAAATGTCTGAAAATGGCCTGTCAATGCTGGAAGGATCTTCAAAACCACCAACTTTGGAACATCAATGTTCCTTACTCTGTCCTCAATAGAGTTAACCAGACCGTTCAGCTGGGACTTGATCTCATTCGGGAAAGCTTTGTTATCAGATATGGAGCTATACCAGCCACTCACAAAGTCTCTGATTATCAAGTCCACCAATGTGTTTAAACTCTCACTATACTTTGAATCTTCCAACTTTGTCGTCACTGAAGTAGAAGCTTCCAACAGCTCCACTGATTGGACCCATTCATCACATTTGGTGAATTTCAGCCGTGGGATCTTAGTTCTAATATTCTGGTCAGGTTCTAATTTCGGTGTTTGTAATATGAATGTAAGAAGTAGAACAGTGCAAATGATATAAAAAGCAGGTCTAAAGTAAACAAAACATGTTATTCCGGCACAAACAGCTAGCCAGACTACATGAATTAGTTTCCTAGCTTCTGGAATTCTCGGCACTGTGCTCATAGGGCTATGATTTCAGCTCAATAATGAAAATACTGTCTAATTTGTGTATTATTTATTCATTGTTTATGTTTCCATCACAATTTATAGATCTGTGGCACAGAAAAATTGGCAGATATAAATTTTAGATGTACTAAATCAACTGATTACAGTTGCAAAATCAGTATTTGCAGTGGATTCATATGCAAGACGTCTTGTTCTATATAGTTATTTGACATGACATTGAATGCAGGCTATCAGTAGGGTGGATTTACTTCTTCGAGGATTTGTTTCTCTTAGTGCCGGATTCTTTGGTTTCGCTATCTATCTTTCGTTTCTTCGAGCTTCGGTCTTTCTTATCCTTCTTTTCCTTCTTGTCTTTCTTGTTCTCCTTCGTTTTCTTGTCTTTCTTGTCTTTCTTGTCTTTCTTCGTTTTCTTGTCTGCTTTATTTATCTTGCTTGACTTTTCCTTCTCCTTCTTATTTTCTTTAGAAGAGAACCCAGTCTTCACAAGACTGACATCAAAACTCTTCGCCTGTACCGTTGTCTTGCTCAAAACTACTCTTCCCTCAGTCCCTTCTAACGTTTCTCCTCGCACAAACATTCTGTATAAAGGAGACTCATGAATCGGTACTGCACTAGCAACGACAATTTTCTCCTGCTTGAAACTAATACCGGTTCCATCCTCCCCTTGCGTCACATCTAAGCCCTTCAATTGACCATCAAACAGTCTTTCCCACCATGCATCGGCAGATCCGTTGACCTGGTGACCTATACCTTTCTTATCTTTTTTATGCTTCACCAAAATTGGCTTTTTAATCCCCCCTTTTTGCAGTGCCTCCCCTTCCTTCCAGTTATATGACTTCAAGTACCCACTGCTATCCAACATATCGAGTATCACAACGAGTATTACACCTGAATCCAGTCAGAATATCCACTATTATCATGAAAAGTGAGAAAAAAATTATTAAAAACATCCCAACTAGGAACTTTTCGCGAGCTCATCGGATCAGTGCTTCTAATGCGCGTTTGTTTCTTTTCTTTTTTTCCAGTTTTGCTTGATTTTTCCATATAATCAGACCCAGTCTTGAGTATTTACTTCTTCGAATAATGTATCTCTGACCTGTTCCAGTATTCGGAACATATTCTTGCGTTAAGGATCAAATGTTTTTTTATTTCCTTAGTTTTTGATCATAGACTTCTTATATATAATATAATATTCCATATTATGTGAAAAAAAAATATAAAAATTTATTGAAGTTTAGTCCAAAAAGGTCTTTCAAGCGTGTTCCAGAGAGTTGTGTGACTGTACTTTACCCTTTTATCAAACTGTTACTTAATCGTTTCTTTCAGTCGGTGAAAACCATACTGAACTCTACTACTCACAATATGACTAAGCTTCAAGGCAGACAGCTGTATGAGTCAATCTCTAGACCAACCAAGATCGTGGCACCAATGGTTGATCAATCTGAGCTAGCTTGGCGTATGCTTTCGCGCAAGTACGGTGCTACGCTCTGCTATACACCCATGTTCCACGCTCGTTTGTTTGCAACTAGTGAGAAGTACCGTAAGGATATGTGGTCTTCTCTTGATGGTGATTCTGAAGTGGATCGTCCTCTAGTTGTTCAATTTTGTGCAAACGACCCAGAGTACCTACTAGAAGCAGCACGTCACGTTGTTGGGAAGTGTGACGCAGTTGATTTGAACCTAGGTTGTCCACAGGGGATAGCGAGAAAGGGTAAATATGGTGCATTCTTGATGGACGATTGGGACTTGATATACAAATTGATAAACAAGCTACACACGGAACTCGATATTCCAGTGTCTGCCAAAATTAGAGTGTATGAGAGTCGTGAAAAAACTTTGGAATACGCTAAGATGGTGTTGGATGCAGGCGCACAGTTTCTAACTGTGCATGGAAGAACCAGGGAGATGAAGGGTCAGGCGACGGGGCTAGCGAACTGGGATATTTTGAAATATTTGCGGGAAAACCTTCCTGAAAGCACTGTATTTTTTGCAAATGGTAATATTCTCTATCCAGATGATATCACGAGATGTCTCAATCAGATCAAATGTGATGCTGTGATGAGTGCAGAGGGAAATCTGTATAATCCGGGAATATTCAGTGATGATATAGATAAACAATTTCCGAGAGTGGATCACGTTTTGAGAGAGTATTACGAGATTGTGAAGACTTGTCCTGGGAATGCTTCCAAGATTGCAATGAAGTCACACATTTTCAAAATTCTTAGACCGTTTTTGCCTATTCATACAGATATTAGACAAGATGTGGCAAAGCTCTCACCTAAACACAATTTTGATACTGTGGAAGAAGTTGTCATAAAGGTGGAGAAAATCGTACAAGAGATATTTAGTAGATCAGATATCGATGAGCTAGACAAGATAATCAAGGGCGACGAAGAACTATGGGGTGGGTGTTATAGAAAAGTACCCTACTGGAGATGCCAGCCATACTTCAGACCTGTGAATGGTGTTACTGGTGATAAAAGAGTGAAAGAATCATTGGGTGTTGCTTCTAATGTGACTGAGGCTGAAGGCGATAGACCTTTAGGGAAATCTACCACAGAATTATCAAAGAGACCAGCTGAAGAAGTACTTGTTAATGAACCAAAGAGGCAGCAACAAGAAACAAAATAGAGGTAGAAATGGACCTATAAACCTATGCCTTTGTAGTTTGCTCTCAACAGTATATATAATGAACTGATACTGTGTCCACCATCTGCTCCTTCTGTTTTTAACTCATCATCTATCAACGAACTCTATTGAAGAACTGTAAACTATAAACTGTGACGCACAAACCATAAACTGAAAATCCAGACCACTCTAATGACACAAAACGGTTTCACAGGTAACCAAAAAATATCATGAATAGATTTTAGTTACTATGGTTCCCTGATTTTCCAGTTTTCTATTTTTTCAATTATCTTGTAATCTTGCATAGAAAAAACGTTCTATTTTGCATCCATACATAAAACATGCATATTATTAACTCCTATTACAGTAAGCTTTAACGGGGCTCAAAATTGAAAATAATCGGTTTACTCGTTATATACATTTAGCAGAAACAGTAAACAAGACCAGCAAAACGAACCCTACAAATCGCTCATATTCACCACCTGTGAATCTTCCCGTGCCAGGATTTGAATCGTATTTAGGATGGTTATCTCGGAGAGTGAAAGACAACCTTTGCTGCCACAAGAACAGAATAATCGGATATCATGGCACAATCAGAACTTGGGCACGCCACGCCGAAGAACCCGTCCACAGAGGTCAAGTTCATTGGCTAGCAACAATAGTATCATCTCTTCGTTATCCACTATCTCAAACTACGTTATGACCTCCCCAATATTCAATCTACCCAAAACAGTGAAAAGATTTATCGCCGTCAGTATGTGGGCGTTACTTGCGGTCGGCATATTTCAATTAATCTTTCTACCCAGAACTTCACTGGGAAGAGACTACAGAAGGCTACATTTTGGAATAGTTGGAAGAAGCGAGATAGAACGACTGTTTGTGAGGAGTTTCGCTGATGAACAGAGCGTTGATGAACTCATCAACGAATGTTACAATAGGAGCTATGTGTTTGGAAGTGAGGATGAGAAGTTGAAAGAATACATGATACAGAGGCTGAAAGAATTTGGAAATGATGTCAATGTAAAACGATACTGGGTTTCTCTACCGCAACATGTCAACAACTCACTAAGTCTAATCAGCCATGAGAATAACTCAATAGTGAATATAGATCTAAGCGAAGGACATAATAATAGCTTTCATACCTATTCCAAGTCTGGCGAAATTGTGAGCGAATATGTTTATGTTAACTACGGAAATATCGAAGACTACCAGCAGCTTTCACAGAAGGGGCTGGACGTGAGAAACAAAATACATATCATTAGAGCACTCGCAAATGCGGAATATTCTATGCAATTAGCGGAGAAACATCAAGCTAGTGGAGTGATATTATTCAATCACCCAGACGATGATAAGTCTAATAATCAGTCACTAAGAAATCCCCTCAGCATAGAGAATAGATCCGTCAAGTTCTCTAGCTCTTGGCCAGGTGATCCGACAACTTTGGATCATGCCTGTTCCAACCCATATTGGTGTAAAAGAGAGTATAATACAACGGACAAGACTCCCCAGGTACCCTCATTATCAGTCAGTTATGAATCCGTGAAAATGATTATAGGCAGTGTGGCCGAAGGCGTTGAGTTTAGGAATGATGATGGATCTACTTTCCATTCCGGTCCATCGCAAGATAAGAAACTTAAGCTTGTAAATAACAACACTGAGAGCTTGAAGGCTCTAGATAATATCTATTACGATATACCTGGTCTTCTAGATGAGATAATTATTGTGGGAGCTGCGCGTGACTCGTTGGTTGAAACTTTCTCGGGAAGTGGTGGAGCTACTGATGCATCAGCAAATGCTCTCTTGTTGTCACTTTCCAGGAGCTTGGGTCAACTGAAGAAGAAAGGATGGCGACCACTAAGAACAATCAGGATTGTATCCTGGGATGCCTCGAAACCTGGGTACTTGGGATCATCTGAATATGCCAAAGATCAAGATGGTTCAAAATCTGAGAAAGTTATAGCCTATGTCGATTTGAAGGGGATAAGTGGTTCCAAGTTTACTGTTGCAGGCAATCCATTAATGAGAAAATATCTATTTGAAGCAGCAGAAGATGTTGTTCCGAGTGATGATATAGATGATGAAACTACACTCTTGGATTACTGGAAAGAGCACAATAGCAACTTCACAGAGATTGAATTGCTAGGTTCCGGTGATTTTTCATGGTTTCAGTATGTCTTGGGAATTGCTTCATGCTCTATTGGGTTCACACACGGTACTAATGATCCGGTGCACTACGAGAACTCCCGATACGACACTCTAGACAATCTGAAGGCGATTGACCCAGATTTCAATTTGCACAAGACATTAGTGAAGTATGTTGGTCTATTGACAATACAGCTGAGTGAGCACGAGACGATCAATTTCGACACGAGTCATTACTATGATGTCGTCTACTCACATTTCAGTAACCTGGTGGAAGGAATGGACACCAAGCAAATTCAGCAAATTAGAACCAAGTTTGAGCTTCTGAAGCACCGCACGTTGCAGTTCGACATAAAGAACAAAGAGTACCAGAAGCAGATCAGCATCGACTATCCCTGGTTCAAAGCTTACAAGAAAATGAGACTTGCCTTCCTGGTGAAGATCATGTCCAGCAAGGCTAAGAGACTTGATTCCAACTTTGTACATTCCACCGGCCTACCTGGAAGGCCATTGCTCAAGCATACGTTGTGGGCACCTGACCGGCGAGACGGTGGCCATGGTGACATCCTTCCTGCAGTTTCTGACTTGCTGAACAGCAGCAGCAGCTCCTCACAGCTCAGGTATTGGCTCACCGTGCTGGACACACAGCTCTCCAAGGCAAATGAGCTGTTAGTGGCTTAGAGTTACCCTGAAACGGAATCCCGAGAAAGTATATAAATTAATGAATTGAATGAACGTTTTAACAATAACTGTATCCATCGAGAAGAAGAAGAAACAGTTTCGACGACATGCTCTCTACCAGACTATTCAGAAGCGTTGGTGTTCGTGCTTTCAGCACAACTGCAGCCACATTGAGAAGTAAAGTGTATTTTGTCCCACAAATCGGGGACAGAAAGCTCGACAGAATCGAATTTGAGCTGTATGACGACGTTGTTCCAAAGACAGCTGAGAACTTCAGAGCCCTGGCCACCGGTGAGCACGGTTTCGGGTTCGAGGGCTCTCCATTCCACAGAGTCATCCCACAGTTCATGTTACAGGGTGGTGATATCACAAGAGGAAACGGTACTGGAGGAAAGTCTATCTACGGTGAAAGATTCCCTGACGAGAACTTCATCAAGAAACACGACAAACCTGGCTTATTGTCCATGGCCAACGCCGGCCCTAACACCAATGGATCCCAATTCTTCATCACTACTGTTCCATGCCCATGGTTGGACGGGAAGCATGTTGTGTTCGGTGAAGTCACCAAAGGCTACGACAGCGTCAAGACCATCGAAGCCTACGGAACTGCCTCCGGCAGAACCAGAGCTCAAATCACCATTGCTGAGTCCGGCGAGATCACCGAGTAAACGTCTTTTCTGGTTTGTGGTGCACCCCTGAACAGCCCTGGCTGCCACCAGAGCAGCCCTGCCCTCCGTTATATACAAATACACAACCATATCCATTATATATATGTCCCATTTGCAGTATTTTAGCAGTGGTTATGTAGCCCCGAAAGGAATCACTCAATAGTTTATCGGATATAAAAGTCGTTTTGTATATAAAAGTTTCAGTGAAATAAACTCGAAAGAAATTATCAAGCACCTTTTCCAGCGTTGTCAATCACGTTTTCCACTAGTTGTTGATTCTAGGCAAAGGCATAACCAAAGGCACAAGCTCGCAGCAGTCAGAAAAATGGACGATATCAAAAAAGGGCTCAAAAACATCTCGTTGTACGACATGAAGGCGTACGTGCGCAAAGCACAGAATGTTGTTTACAACTACACGGAGATGGAGGCACGGGTGCGTGAAGCCACAAATAACGAGCCATGGGGAGCGTCGTCGACGTTGATGCAGCAGATTGCAGCAGGTACTTACAACTACCGTGAACGCGAGGAGATCGTGGGGATGATCTTCCGTAGGTTCACAGAGAAGGCAGCGAACGAGTGGAGACAGATCTATAAAGCGTTGCAGTTGCTCGACTACTTGGTGAAGAACGGGTCCGAGAGGTTTGTTGATGACACTCGGGCGAACATCTCGCTCATCCAGATGCTGCGTTCGTTCCACTACATTGACTCCCAAGGAAGAGACCAGGGGATCAATGTGCGCAATAAATCGAAAACGTTGGTGGAGCTCTTGAACAACGATTCAACACTGAGGGCTGAGCGCAAGAAGGCGAGAGAAAACGCTAAGAAGTTCAAAGGTGTCGCTGGTGGTGCCTCGGTGGGCTACAACGGCTACGACTCTACTGGCGACCAGGACGACTACGACACGTATGAGAACAGAATCTTTGGTGACGGTGGTGTCTACGGTGAGAGATATGAGGAGTCCAGAAGTTCCAAGAAGAAGAATAACTTCGAAGAGTACGACGTCGACAGCAGCAGCAACGAGAGAAGACCACACGCAACCAGTAAGCCACAGCAACAGCAGCACCAGAGACAACCAGAAAGGGATCTATTTTCCTTCGATGACGATGCCGACAACACTGCTGGTGCTACTTCCAGTGCACCAGCAAACAGCAACAGAAAGGACGATGACGATGGCTTCGACGAGTTCGGTGAGTTCCAGTCCTCGGAGCAGGTGGTCCAGACACCACAGCAGCCTGTGAACAACCTCAGCAGCTTGTACCAGCAGGCTGCGCCAATGACGAACACAACCGCAAACACAAACACTGACTCCAGCTTTGGTGAGTTCAACTCGTTTGTGTCCTCTGCTCCTCCTTCGCAACCGCAGTACAATGTCAATGTATCCTCAGGCCTCGCTATCAATCAACCACCAAAACAAGATGCATTCAGCTCATTGTTCTCCACAGCTGCTTCCAAAGCTCATATTGAGCCAAAACAAAAGCCAAAACCGGCCACTCAATCCACCAATACTGCCGCTAACACCACCACTACCACTGCCCCTGCTGCAACTCCTGCTAACGGCGAGATTAGTCTTCTTGACTTGTGATTTCCCAGCATCTTTATAAATTTTTATACTCAATAAATGTATAGTACTATTTCTTTCCGATATCAACTTCATAGAAAAATATAATCAAAACATTGAAAAATTCAAACATCTCTGACACTTTTACATCAAGAAAGCGAAGAGGAAACAGCTCAATCAGGTCCCCAATGACTATCTACTCGTTTTGGATCTTCGATAGACACTGTATGTACTGCTAAATGAGCTGTGGTGTCGCCAGATGGGACTATAAGACTAACATTGTGGTTTTTCAATAGGTAACTGCATATTCAATAGAGAGTACTCGCAGCTGGATCAATCAACATCCAGCGTTAATTTGGGGCCACAGGCACCACCAGGGTCTGTGAACTCGAGAGAGAATGAAGACACAGCGAAACTTCTCTTTGGATCGCTCTTTTCGCTCCGAAACATCGCACGAACACTGGGTGACAAGCAGCCAATAGACGAGAGTGGAGAGAAGTTCAATAACGAGCTGACATCGTTTGCTACAGGCAAATACAGAGCACATTTTCTGGAGAGTTTGAGCAATTTGAGGTTCTGCATACTAAGTGATCTGAAAACGAGAGACTTGAGGCCAGTACTGCAAGTGTTGAATCAGGTGTTTGTCGATTCAGTAGTAAGGAACCCGTTGGCTCAGATCGAATACAGGGAAGGGGAAGTGATCGAAGATAGGCTATTTGTTAAGAGGATTGATGATATACTGACGAGATTGGACGTTTGATATGTCCGTCAATAGTGAATCTCATTGCCCCATACATCTTTCTATCTATATGTATATAAATATAGGTTATATTTCAAAAGTCTCTTCGTCCACCAACCCGTATAGCTCTCCTAGTAACTTTATGATCTTGTTGAGCTCGTTGGTAATGCTGTTGCACACAAGAATATAGGAATAAAGCAACACATAGTCTTCATCATTCAGCAAGTTTTCCTTTCTGATTTCGCCTAGTTTGACTAGAATTCGATCTTTAGAGTGCTCGATAGATGCTGGTTTGCTGGGGATTGGTATTCCCATAATCAGACAGGAAGATATCATGTAGAAAATCAAAAAGATTCTGTTAGTGAATTCGTCCCTCTCCTGTTTTGTATAGTTCAAAACAAATAATTCCATCTTCGTGAGGTTTGGATCTATCAAGATCATTGTATTGATGTTTTGAAAAGACTCAATGATCTTTTCTGTGGATTTGATTAGCTGTCCATATAAATCACTTCTGAACTTACCTTTCAGCCTCACCTCTTTTCCTGCCTGTTTCAGCAACAGTTCCAATTCTCTCAATATGCTGTTGATACCAGTAGAATCTGCCAGTCCTACCAATTTGTTATCTTGAACCTCGAGAGGGTCAGTGTTCCAAATGACACCAAGTCTCAACCATAGAATACTTAAACCTCTTTTTAAGCGGCCCCTGGCTGTCATTGGCAAGAAACTGATTGTCATAATCAATGCCCACAAAACACCAATGGTTATACTGAGGAATCTATGGATTGCCAGATTAAGTATAATAAAATCAGTATCATCACCAGGCTCTATATCCTCACTGGACCTCGTTATGTTATAAGAGTATAGCGCAGTTATGTTGTATGTCAACAGGATAAATCTTCCATAAGCATTGTTATCTTTCCAATTCAAAATTATATTGAAAGAAATCAGGGATATTATCCATCCAACTGTACAAAGAACAAAGACCTCGCCATCACTTGCAACCCAACTGATATATGCAATAAAACAACCAAGAAAGGTACCCAAAAATCTCCAATTGACCGTCATTGTTGTACCACCTAGCGACTTGTTCATGATTATCGAGTAAGTCACAAGAGCCCACTCTCCTCTCCATTGAGTAAATTGAGCCTTTGTGATGGGTAGAAATGCAAGAGACGATAAGAAGAATGCTCCAATTGCAACTCTGATCGAAAACTGGACCTCTACCTTACGGAAAAAGCTGAAAAATTCCCAGATTTTATAAGAAATCGAGTCTCTTGTATCTGTGGTTGATACTCTATTCTGTAGTGTTGTATTGAACGATCTTATTGCGTAGTTTAGATCTGGTGAAGAAATGGGTGGTGGACAACAATTATCTGGCTTCTTGGACTTCCAAAATTTCAGCCACGACCAGCTTCTCTTATGAGAAGTGGAAATGGACGAGTATTCTGAAAACTCAGAAATGAATTTATTCAGCTCCAAAGAGAACTCAGAAAGGATTGAAGCAAAGTTTCCGCAACTAGCGGCTACCTCTTCTTCGTCAATCTTGGTTTCCAAAGGGAGCTCTGCGCTGTGCTTAAAAATGTCCTGATTGTACAGTTTCTTCATTGATCTATTGTACTTTCTTTTGAAAAGATCGTTCGCCTTCGTTAGACTCCTTTGGTAGTTCAAAACTTCTGACTCATGGTCGTCATTTTTGAAGGGTATTCCGTTCAAAACACCTTTGATGGTATAACAAAATGACTTCAGGGAAGGGCCCAAGTAATATATAAATAAATCAAATAATTGAGATGAGTTCAAAGCCACCAAGTCACTGTCATCCAAACTCTCAGAAAGGGTCGACTGGGTTCGAGAAGCAACTTGCAATGAGTCGATTTCTGAATCGATGGTTTTGATAGAACGCAGGGAAACATTAGACCCTCCACTGGCAGATGAGACTGCATCATGTAGAGTAGACCACTGCATTTCAGCTGACCCTTTCAAACCACCCAACTCCATCCACATTAACTGAGTAGACCTTACCAGTTTGGTGAGACTATGATACTCCTTTTCTCGTCCGGTTAAATATAGTTCATATCTCGTTTCAACAAGATATTGGCCCAGCTTGGTTGAGTTTTGTTTCAAGTTTGAGTTCAGGTTAGAAATGAGCTCATCAGCGTTTATATTATTGCCATTGATGAAACATTTTTCGATCTGGGTAAAGTATTGTGACATAAGGGAGCAGCTCTTCTTCAGTTCCAGCTTGAGCAGTTGTGTTGCTGAAGTAGGAAGGACTAGATAGCACACTAAGACAGAAATACCAGAGCCAAGACTCACAATCTTGAATAAACTCATAAACTTATCGTAAGGAATACCGTCTCTATACTGCGAGCCCTCTTTCACAATGGCCGAGACTAAGGATATTGAAGCCAACGAGCAAGCGACGTTGAAGGTTGGATGGTTCATCTTCTGTTTCATGAAGGCGACAACACCTAATGCAGATGAAGCAAATACTAGATTAATCAACACTGACAGTATATCATGCCCATTCTTATGCGCAATACTTGCCAGCCCAGTTGAGATCAAACTAACAAAAAATCCATATATGATAGAGCCAATGGCGAATATTAAGCTTTGATGCATCGAGCCCAATGTTCTAGATGGATGGAAGTAAACAGCCACTGTAGCCACAACATGCTTTGAGTCTGATTTTCCTAGCCATCTGGAGAAAGTGGGGTTGTAAACGGCCAAAGAGGCTAATAAATATGCAATTGAACATTTCAAAACAAAGTGGTAGTTTTGATCAATCATCCATTGACTGAACTTATCGAAACTCTTACGCAAGAACCTGAACGAATTATACGTCATTTCAGTCGTGCTGCCTACCTTGTTTGCTTGGTTCTCCAAATCAAAATCTACATTACCGTGCCGTATTCTTTCACCGGTTTCTGCGACAATTACAGACCCTGTCCTCACTAGCCTTCCGTGTATGTTGTTCACAATCTGGTCCACTGTCAGATGCTCACCACTATCTGCTGACATAAACGACTGGTATTGTCTCAATGGTTTGTTGTTTGAGCCGTTTTTCGGTATGAGCAAAGAGTTCTCATTAGACCTCTGCGATGAGATAGTCACAAAAGGTGACTCCTGAGACATTTTGACTCCTTTTGAGATGGTTACAATGGCAATTGGCAAAGATCAACCTCTAATGTGTACCAAGATAAACAGAGTATTCATACAACATAATAAAAAATTGTTCACGGGGCGCGTAACCGTTTTTAAAACTCCGAGGATAAACCCGGATTATGTAATTTCGCGATTTTTTTTTTTTTTTTTTTTTCGCCTTCCAAAAGAAAAAATATAAGAAGTTTTGTTTACAAAGAGCTTTTGTCACAGTCATTCTCATTGGTTTTCCACGGCGGTTATAACAAATAGATATCAACAAAGGCAGAGATGACGTTGAGTGAGGAATTGAAGACAGAGATGACGAACTTCATCATGATGAAGTTCCAAGGTTTACAGGATTTTTCAGATGATCCAAAAGAGATTTCAGAGTACATTGTGCTTTTGATATCTAATGGTCGTAACGCAGAGGAGATTCTCAAAGAACTATCAGACCTGGTCACTACCAATGGGCTGAAGGATGTTATTGATAGCACGTTCTCAGCGCTGCAGAGACACCAGGAGCAGCAGCAACAGCAACAGCAAAAGCATCTCGAACAGTTACAAGCACAACAACAACAGCAGCAACAGCAGCAGCAGCAGCAGCAAGTACAACAACAGGACTTGCAACAACAACAGCAACAGGAGCAACAACAACCTCAAACTTTTGACCAAACAGAAGAAATGAACACAGACTCAGCAGCCCACAGTGATTTTTCTGGCAGAAAAATACCAGCCAGACCATCAGGTTTTGCCCAACGTTTAACTACAAATAATGGTATCTCTAAAAAATCCGCCAATGGTAACCCAAGGAACACTGCTTTCAAAAGCTCTGCTGCGTTTGAAAAGGCTTTGAGTCTTTCAAATGATGGCTTCAAGGTGAAAAAGAAGAGTCGTTGCCACAAATTTCCAAACTGTCCTCATGGCAGAGACTGTATTTATGCCCATCCAACCAAACCATGTTTCCAATTCCCTAATTGTCCAAATGCCCCAGGAACTTGTAATTTCCTACATCCTGGTGAAGACGACGAGTTGATTGCTGAGTTAGCGAAGAGTAAGCAAGAGTGGATAAGTCAAAAGAAAGAGGCAAAGTTCAATAGATTTGCCTCTCAGAATACTGGTATAACTCTATGTAAGTTTGGTACTTTATGTACAAATCAACAATGTCCTTTTGGTCATCCAACACCGGCAAATGAAGATGCTAAAGTGATCAAATATGAGTGGTGTCCAGAAAATTTGAAATGTGAAAATCCATCTTGTGACAAAGCCCATTCCTCATTATCTAAAATCAGAGCTGTCCAACCTGTCCAACATGCTCAGCCAGAAAAATCATTAGAGGCCTGCAAGTTTGGTTCTCATTGCACAAATCGTTACTGTAAATTCAGACATGCTAGTTCCCCAGTTTTGTGCAGAGATGGTGAAAACTGCCAAAGATTAGATTGTTACTTCTCACATCCCATCAATGAAGACTGTCGTTTCGGTGAAGGTTGTAAGAACCCAAACTGTTTATTTAAACATCCAAATGGTAAGGCTGTTGTTGCACCAACTGGTAATCTGACATGGACCAAGACAAATGAAAGACAATTTGCGGTTCCTGAAGATCAAGTTTTAGAACAGGCCCCTCCACAAGAGTCCTAGGTACTCTGGGCTCATGTATTATTATGTTATTCAACCTTGTATCCTTGTATATTACTACTGTTTTTTAATGAACTGACTTTTTTGTGTGGACGATAAAATCGTTCAAATGCTATCACAGTGTTATTAAATGAAGCTAAGTAGTCTTACAATAGTACTTAGATTATACTTCTTTGGAGTCAACAAACTAATTATTGATATTTATACAAATATACAAACATCGCCATAAAATTAATTAGGCAATTTAGTAAGCTTTTTTGGAAGCGGAAGCTTCGTCAGCGTAGACATCAAATGGAGAAGCTGGCAAAGCTTGTTCGGTCCACAAGTTTGGAGTCAAGAAACCGTAGGTGTTGGCAATGGCAACAAAAGCAGCTTTGACGGTGTTTTCCAAAGTTCTGGTAGAACCTGAAGAAGAAGTATAACAATCTTCAACACCAGCTAATTGCAATAATTTTTTGACAGCTGGAGAAGCGACGATACCTTTACCTCTTGGAGCTGGAATCAATCTGACCAAAACGGAACCAGATTTACCAGTGGTCTTACAGACAACGGTGTGTGGAGCACCCAAGTTGGTACCCCAATAACCTCTTCTGATTGGAACAATAGATAATTTGGCAATGATAATAGCAGCTCTGATGGCAGTGGCAACTTCCTTAGCAGTTTTGATACCTAAACCAACGTGACCGTTGGAGTCACCAATGACAACAACAGCTTTGAATCTAGTTCTTTGACCGGCTCTGGTTTGTTTTTGAACTGGTTTGATTTTCATGACTTCATCTTTCAATTCTGGGAATAAAGTGTCAATGATTTGAAATTCCTTGACTGGCAAAGAGTGTAAGTAGATTTCTTCTGGAGATGAGATCTTACCGGCTTTGACCAATCTACCTAATCTGGTGACTGGAACCCAACCTTTTTCTTCACCATCTCTTCTACCACCTCTTCTACCACCTTGACGGCCACCTCTTCTACCGAAACCACCTCTTCTTTGTTGACCTTCTGGAGCAGACATTATGTTTATAGCTTATTCGTCGGAATGTAACACGGAAAGTTGATGTTGGTAACTTTCAATCGACGTTTGATACAGCTTATTATTAAAGAGTATCAATGTGAAACTTTTTCTTGGACTGCCTTTTTTAATGAGATTGGCTCTTTTTTTTTCAGTTTCGCGAATTTAGCATAAGCTGTCTGGGTGTTGGCAGACTTGGAAGTCTCAAGACTCTTTATCACGTGAGATGCATGAGGGCTCACATTTCCTTACCTTTTTGTGTCACCTTTCGCTGTGGCTCATAAGAAACCAACACCAGTCGTGTGCATTGATTCAGAAGCCTCTATGCGACTACATGCGACTTGAATAGTGTCGATATATTGTTTATATTCATAAAAGATTTGTAAAATCGGTAATATAAAAAAAAAGATACGCAAGGTATGTCTTTGTCACAGGTAAGTAGGTTAAAGTAATCAAGAGAAGCACCATACATTTTACAACAACATAAAAAACAGCACAGTAGAGCAGAGAAATATCACAATAAACTGTTCAAATCATTCATATAGTGCAGATATAGGTTTAATAAACATAACCATGCCAGTACGATCTGACTCGCTTATTTCTTTAAAGATTTTTTGTCGTATTTGCTGTAGTTTGTAGCGAACAGGTAAGCATCCAACGCAACAAGTCCGGCTACGCTAGCCAAAATACAGGTAATCTCACCATCAGTTTTGTATCTGAAAAACTTGTGACGTTCCTGGATACCGGCAACCAACCCGGCGATTGCACCGATTGTGATGACCGTTTGAGTGGCAACGACAGGATTCTTCAACTCCTCGCCAGCTCTGGTAGTGGCATATGCTGCGCTTTGGGCAACATAGTTGGCACCAGAGGCGATTCCATCGTAAACTCTTCTGAAGAAGTTCTTGACAGGCCCCTTGTGCTCGTCGTATTCCTTCTTGACCTTATCCACGGCATCCTTAGATGCCTTCTTTGCCTCCTCCCCTAACTTTGGCAAGTCCTTTTTGACATCATTGACCTTTTGTTCTATTTTGGCCTTACCACCGAGAGCAGATTCCTTCACCTTCTGGGCCTCTTTTTCGACCTTGACACTGCCGGATGGATTAGTCTTGCTTTCAATTTCTGGCGGAGTGGCTATTTTCTCAATTTCGGCATCTGCCTTTGCTGCTGCGTCTGCGTATCTTGTTCAAGCATCGTTAGTACTCTATTGACTATGAATCAGAGGTGTGTGTGCGTGCTTTATCAACTTACGACATTGTAACGTCTCTAAAGTAAACTAGTAATAATCTGTTGAAATCAAAAAGAAGAACTGTATTGGTAGTCTGATTGATTGATAGGTTGCTCCTGGTATTTGGTTATCTCGCCTGTCTTTGAAATACACAAATCAGTGAAATGCTTGATATAATAAGGAAAAGTGGTGTAATGCACTTCAATTATATATATATGATTGGAAACTAGAATAAATACAAGAAAGTCAAGTTAGAATTGAGTACCTTAATTTTTTTTCCTTTCCTTTCCAAACAGGAGTGTGGTACTTAATTGTAGCAATCTTATTACTTTTCTGGATAAGGTAAAGAGCAATCAAAAAATAAAATATGACGTTTTCAGACTGTAAAAAAAGACTGTGCTAAAATCCAGTGGGACGGGGCAGCGCTGAGCATGGCAATAAC
This sequence comes from Komagataea salicaria, assembly GCA_003707885.2. Lineage (NCBI taxonomy): Eukaryota > Fungi > Ascomycota > Saccharomycetes > Phaffomycetales > Wickerhamomycetaceae > Komagataea > Komagataea salicaria. The sequence goes on from PPMB02000003.1 coordinate 439,666, forward strand.
AGACAATAACACACGGTACTGGAGGTATCGCTGTATGGCTGACCTGCTATGCTAAGTATCGGATTACAATTTCCATTTCTAACTGTATCAAATATTGTGTATGACAGGTTAAATACGGAATTAGGCATTGATGCTGGGTTTCCAGCTAAGGACAAGGCTTGAGAGAGTGGGATACATAGGGGGTTCTGCCGTTGCTATGTTACATAGCATTGTGCCCAACAAGTATGTGGGAGAGACTTCAGGGTTCAGTCTTCAGGCCCCGGTCTTTCTCCAGCTTCTTCTGCCAAATATATACATTTATATATGTATACATACACATATCTATACATACACATATCTATCCATCCACACATCTAAATTTAAGTTTTCTACATATTCACTTATACAAGTGTAGTGTTTCTAGCCCGTTGAGTGGAAGACGTGCAGTGTGCTGAACAGAGTTGCAACTGAGCCACTGAACCATGGTTTGCGAAAACACCTTGATACGCAAGTTGCGGGCATGGAATGGAAGGGCGAATGGTGATAAGCAAACAAACAAACAAACAAACAAATTGAAAACGAGTGAAAATCTCCGATTTGTTCTCCCTTAGATTTGTCCATCTTAGGTAAACTGCATTGTTCCACGCGATTTCGCAGGGCTCGTGGCAACAAGGGCTCCTGTACATCGATCTGCGCGTAGCCAGGCTTAGGAAGAAAAACTGATCTTGCACTCACTTTTGTTCTCTGCATATAGTGCGATCAATGCTTTAAGCAGGTCGACCTTCTGTTACAGGAGATTCAACAATGTCAATCTCATAGGGTTTGCACCTCCAATTCAGTGCAGGCAAACTCTGCCAGTAACTTTAATTCTGTCGATCTAACCCAAGATTTTACTGTCGGGTTTTTTGTAGACTCTACGCCGCGCATGTGTAGCATTTTAGATTTGAAATATACATTACAGCAAAACTAAAAAGAAAGTTTGTTGCAACAACGCTATCGGATTTCTGGAGCTTCCCGGGAGCGCTTCAACTCGTAAATAGTATTTGAAGTAGTGATCCTGGATGCTTTTTTAATTTTTTCAAGACTAGGCTGCAACTTTTTAGTGTTATTATTCAATAAGAGTTTAGAGTTTCCGCCGCTAATACATTTAACGTTCAAACTGAAAGTGGCGGGTGGTAGATCATATGAAATTGGATCGTGATTCTTTATCACTCATCACATAGATAAGCATTTCTTTGTTGTTCCGAGTTGTCTGAACAACAAAGACTTTAGCCAATGATACTAGAGACATATATGACACATTTTCAAGAGAAACAGAGGGGGGAAAGAAAAACAAACCACGATTCCGTGTCATGCTTTCATGTCGTTCCTTCTCGCTATGACGTTAATCTACATATCTGCCAACAGGAAAGAAAAAAAAAAGTTAGCTAAACTTTTTAGAGAAGGTTTAGTCCCATCCACACACTATGACACGACAGCTGTGGCCCGTACAGGGTGATACTCCATCATGGACATGGCCGTCCTCAACCCCAGAAAATGGCAAAGCCTCGACTGACACTATTGTTGTACCTTAAACAGATGTCTGTCTAGCTCAAATAAAAGAAAAAGAAACAAAACACTGTGAAAAAAAAAAAAAACTTATCAAGTGACAAAATCCAATGATCAGTTCCATGCCATTCCAGACTACCTGAAACGCAGATGAAGTCGATTTTTGGTCAATGTGGTCCTCTAAGAGGAACAGTATAATATTATTTGGCGAAGCTAGCTCCACTCAACTTTCAACGATATCTTTTGCATTATCTTTTTATTGCAATTTTTTGAAATGATGTAATGTGCCCTTCCATACTACCTCCACTTTACACAGAAAACAATTTATTAATATCAACTCGTTCATCGTGCTGGGTACGGCAACAAGCTCAGGGCAAGGCAACTACGTGAGCCGTTGAGCCTCACACCACCATGCTGCATTGTCATCACTGAATTGCTCCCTGTTTGGGAACAGCTTCTGTTTCGAGCTTGTACAGATATGCACGGTTCAGAGAGAAACTACACTATTTCCAGATTCACCTACCTATTAGAAGCGTTTGTACATACAAGCGTACAAACGGACACTTGCGTGTGTGAAGGCCCTGCTCCCAGGCTTCTGCCTCCTCGAACAATGCACACGTATTATTCAGCATCTGGCATCTGACGTTTGGCTCCTAGCATATTGGTGGTTACGTAATACCATTACCATTAGTATCTGAGTGTTTTTTTTTTTAATTCATTATTTATTGTCTTTTCATCAACAGTCAGCGAAGCTTAACTCCCCTGTGCGATGCAACGATGAAAAGACCATCCTACATACACACACATGGAGATACACCGAACGTGTCATTCGGCGTGGAGTTTCGAAACTCAATGAGTTTTAGTGAGGTGCAAAACCGAACGGATTAAAAATAGATCATTTCACTTACCCACTTCTCTACGGCCAATTACATCACTAAGGCGAAAAGTCATAAAAAAGAAAATTACGTTAACTATCAAGCTTGCCGTTCGTTGATCAACTTGAGAAAATAATATTTTCATCCTTAACTTTTCTCTGATTTCATGATTTCCGTCCAGTTTCCCCTTTCGGAGAAAGATTTTCATGTGATTCCCCTTACGAAATATTCTGCATATCCTTCTATCTTTCTATTTTTTCGGTTCATGCAAGGCAAGTTAATGCATAAGGATTTTCTTTCATGAGAAGAATTAAACAATCGCTACAAAAGTGCTCTTTTGGTGAGATTTTTAGATATAAATAGTTTGGAAAGGAATCATTTCTGGAATCGATGGGCGCCACTGAAATTCGAGCCTGCTTGTTTTATATTAAACACCTGAAAAGCACCTGCTTGACGTTTGCATCGATCGATCAGCCTGACCACTTGTGTTCATAGTGTTGTTTTTCCTTTCAACAAAAAGACAAAACGACTGAATATTTCAGAAAGAAGAGCAGGAACTGAACAATTACAGACAAGAACAAGACGAGCAACTGGTGCAAACTTTGTCCTGTCGCATACTCGATACGCATCACTGCTGTGCTTTTGTTTTCCGCCTTCTGATCACACAATTCCGCAGACTCACTTGCATTGATTTCACTTGATCTGTTCCGTCGTCAAACTTTATCTTTATCTCTGCTGGATAGTGTTGGTTGTTGTCAGCTTCGTTCATTCACTCATTCTTTCAGTCTACTCATACATAAAGGAAAATTGGCGCTCTTGCCCTTTTGGCTATTCTTGTCGTTTCCAATTTCATCGAACCTTTTTGGTCAGCTTGGTCTTTTTCCTACATGAAATCTGGCCAAAAAATGGCATCTGTAGAAGAATACCGTGAGCTGGGATCAGGTGTTTATGACAACAACACACAAAATTTACAGAACCTCTTCACTTCCACAAGCTCTGATGTTTCAATGCCATATCCACTCTCTGAGCTACAACAGGAACAGCAGCAGCTTCTCCTACAACAATGGCAACTGCTGCAACAGCAGCAGCAACAACACCAACAACATCAACAACATCAACAACAACAACAACAACAACATCATCAACAACAAACCCTCTTCAGCTATCAAAACCAAGTGCATCAACAGATATATCCATTTTTGCATCAAAACCAGCGTCCAGCTCAGTCTCCACTGATCGGGCAGGCTGAACCTCAGCTCAGCATGTACTTCACTCAGCTTGGCTACCCAGTGAGTGTTAAGGCGGCGGCAGCGGTGACTCCACAACCACAACAACAACAACAACAACAACAACAACAACAACAGATGCTACTGTACTACCAACACCTTCAACAGCAACAGCAGCAACAGCAGCAGCAGCAGCAGCCGCAAACTCCTCAGCTTGACTTCTCACGCTCTGTTTCAGACGCCTTTCCTCCAACAGACGCGTTCACGCCGGCCGCTACTGAACTGACCCCTCCAATGTTCTCACCTCAGTGCCTTATCAACACCCCTGGGTCCTTTCATAACACCACTACTGCCTTTTTAACTCCCCATTTCCCAGGTCAGGAACAGTATTACCGTCTGAGCACCTCAGCTACTGACTCTATGCTTTCGCTGTCTCCAGACTCGCTTAGCTTTCCACAGATTGATTCAAGCTCGACAAGTATATCGCGGGCCTCAGAGACGGAAAAGAAAGCATCCAAGTATCGCAGTTGTGGTTCGCCGTCTAAATTCAAGATTGTCAGAGGTGTGAGTTCTGGAGGCACAGCCACCAAACCACCAAAATCATCTTCCGCTCCCAATCACCATTACGTTCCAGTGAACTTGAATATCAAAAATGCCGGACTGGAAGATACTTGCTTTCCTGACTGGGACACTGATGAATTAGCTGATAAGAGAAGGATCATCAGAATAGAACGTCGTCAGTCTGGCGCAAATATCTCTGTTCAGTTCTCCATCGTTGGTTCCGCCAAAAAGCATCCTGTGAGTATTCCTGCTCAACCTGGTGTTGACTTCGTTGAAGTGTCTTGCCTAGAATGTTATGTAAAGCATGGCGACGATATGGACGATGAAGAAGAAGAGGGCTCCAACACTCGTTCTACAGAAAATTATGGAATCAAAGCTATGAATCAGATGTACGAAAGAACATTCTACATTACAAGTGTAGAGGTTATCAGAATCGTTGAAATGCTGATCAAAAGCGAAGACCAAAACCCATCAGAGAGAAGACGTGAGCGTGGGCGTATAAGATCAAACTTAGTCTCATTTTGGTCTAAGAAATCAGTTAGATCTAAACTTCCTAACTCTGACTTGAAATGCAGCCCTTTTGCTGAAGAAGTTGATGGTGGTGATTTCCGATATGAACTGGCAACCAGGATCATGGCTTATGAAATAAGAAAGCCTAGAGGATTCGACAAAGAAGTGAGGATACTGAAATGGAGAAAACTGGAGGCTTCCCTTCATCGTGCCCTCCAAAGTTACTATGTGGAAGTCCCTGAAGGCTTCGAATGAAGGCTGACTTGACCGCCCATGGTATTTTTACTCCCAAAAAGAAATTTCGTCTGCATTCATTTTAGATCATTTTTGTCTATCAATTTGTACAATCAATTTGTACAATCAATTTGTACAATCAATTTGCTTATATTTTTGACATATAAGGGTTTTGTAATTATTTACCTTCATTATTGTAACTTCCCACTATGCTGCCAGTGGCCCACTGCGCACAACAATTCCAACAACTTGCTGTTGTCTTTTGATCAGTTGTTCTCTAAAGTGAGACGCGTATGCAACAACTCTGATACACTTTACAGTTCAACAATTAGGTTAGCTCCAGTGCTCCCGCTCTTGCGGCTCCGCAATAATATAATTGCATGACAGTAATGATTTTCTTGTGTTCCAGACTTTCACCAACATAGATATGGAGGACCATAAGGTTCCAATGAGTCTTCAGAAACAGAGCAGTCTGCCCCCATAGACTCTTGCCTTGTTCTCTGACCTTGATCATCGATTCATGTACGTAATCATGTAAATTCCTGTAGCGTTGAATATGATGTAACTGTCTCCATTTCTAGGACGAAGTGCCTCGGATGGAACCTTAGCAGCATAAGCCTCAAACACCTACCGACACGAGCTTGAATTTACGAAAGGAGACTAGACAACGAGAATTCCCAAGTGTCGTACTCAGACTTGTTGCAGAATGACAGCTTGGGTCTGAACTTTAGATCTATGTGTAAAGAGACTGTGCATGATTGTCTAGTGCCCTTCCCTGTGACGAGTTTCCGTAACAGGAGAGAATAAACAAAAACACTGTTCCAAAAGTAGAATTGAAAAAAGTATTCTTCTGTTGGTGTAAGGAACGGTATTCGTTGTGCACGATTGTCTTCGCCCTCTTGCTGGGCCATTACAGTTTTTTCTCCTGTCCTGAATTGAGGTCAATGGTAATAACACCACTCTCTGTGAGGCGTTCTTTGTTGGCTAACAATTGCTGCATGAAAAATATGCAGGCAGGATCTAGGCGACCTGCAGCTTTTGACACTGTTTTTCGCGAACTGTGCGAACTTGTAATGGGCCTTGGTACCGAAGCTCCAGCTTTTGGAACAAGTTGACAATTTATCCTACAGAACCAATGCAGCTGGCTGTAGACTTCCAAAAAGACTAGTTTTCGGTCACTTCTACGGACTGAAAAAAGGCACGATCATGACAAATCTAGAAAATATCTGAGATATGAAATAGTATCTCGAACATCATCCACAGAGTCAACAACAGCCCGAAATGACAAATTTCTCAGCTTCAAAACTGAAAATGATGTTTTGTCCCATGGGGCTATTTCAAGAAAGGGAAATGACTTCGTGCTGATATCTGCAACGGCAGACACCGCCTCCATATGTTTAGTACCGCGTACAGTTATGCAATCCTAGATGGAATAAAGCTTATCCGTGTTCTATGAAAATTTACGACTATAGCATAACGTCATTCACTCACCTATACATAGAGCACCAGAGATAAGCACTTGTTGGTTATCTGCGATTGTATTTATCTAGACATATACCTATTCATTTGGCTAGTGGCCTATTACATGTTGAGTTGTGAATGGAGCCAAATATCCGAGCCTTTGTGGGTTTCCTGTATGAGTAGAATAGCGGGACGAGAAAAGTCCTTAGAGAGAAGGAATGTTCAAATGTGGTATATAGGGAGAGGTTAGTTGAGGCCAAGCGTAATGTAAGGGAGGAAAAACTAACGAATCAAGTAATGATCAATGTGATGGATGCATCTTGAGATTTGCCATTTCTGATATGTGTGCGCCGGATGCTATTAGGATTTGCGATGTGAGAAGTTTCGCTGGAACAATCAGATACTACAACCACAGATTCCCACAATGAGATTCTCACCCATGGAGCAATACGTCTCCAGTGTATCCTGATGCAAATCTTTATTTTTTTTGTGTACTCAATCCGTGCATATACTGACTTGTTCCAATTCAAGTTTCATGCAAAGTTGAACTCAATATAAATATATGAGGAAAAAAAATTAGACCTTCCAATACTTCTTTCTGGGGTGTCTAGTATTATGTTTGACCAGACTTGAGGCTTGAGTATTAATGAATAGAAGAAATCCATGAATAATGCCCATGGGGTGTTAAGGTCAAGTCAAACAATCAATGAGCAGGTTATGCAATTTTCGACATCATACGTGTGTAGTGAAATTTTCCAATTTCATGGAACAATCAGCTTGTGGGCCAAAATTACAGACCACTGGAACAACCTCGTAAACTTTTAGTAGAGAATTACATGGGCTATGATGATATTTTTACAGCGTCGATGCGCTAGCGGCTATCTTTTTGGCACCAAATTTTACTTGGATGACATTGGAAAGCAGAAGGTAAAATGTAATAAATCTTCGATGTAATGTTAAGTGCATGACAAAAACAAAAAGCTCATGCCACCATGCTGTAGATTTCTTCTTGTTCTGATTCAGTTATTCTGTGTTTCCTGATACTCAGTGTTCTTTTTTTGTTACATCCTCGGCTCTTGGAGTTGATTTTCTTCTCAAAAAGTGCCCATAGCCATCTTTGCGTCTTTCAGTCTTCAAGGAATCTCTAGATTGGCGTAATATCACTCTGCTTATCCACATGGGCAACTCTCAAGTTCAGGCACATATTGTCCTGCATATGTGATTGACAAAAAAGAAATTCAGTGTCAGGCCCTCAGTCTGACCAGATCAGGTTTCATTCAATCTTTGAAACAAAGTCTAGAAGTTGCGAAGCATACAATCTCAAACAAGACACAACCTCGCATCTTCCAGTTTAGCTGTAAAGCTATAAGATTGTTTCCGTGATTGAAAACATTGGAATAAGGAGGATTTTTCGGTTGCTGCAAAAGAAATCTGGTCCAATTTAAATATCTCAAAATATGAATTGCTGACCCGGAAGTGAGGTAGAAATGGCTATCCCTGTAAACCACAGTTGCTTACAGAATGTACTATCAGTCGTGGTTACATGAGTCTTACTCATGCTAGTATTTGATCAGAAATCGGAAAGTCTGATATGATTATGTTCACTGGTCAAAAGTTTTTTGATGGCAAAGCCAAAAACCATGTTTACCAAAGTGTAGTGTAGTCAGGCTCTCGTTTCGTAAAGTTGATAAACCCTCACCCTAAAGAAAAGAACAAATATCTCTAAATACAAACCTTGCTCCTTGAGACTTTTGCTGAAAAAAAACGAAAAAAACTTGAACACGGATTAGTAAAGAATGAGGTTCAAACAAGCAGTCAATTTGATAGCCAGTCTCATTTCTCTGCTAGGTGCTCAGTAATCACCTTCTTCATTCGTTCGGGTTCGCAAAAGATCAATGATTTATGATCGCACTCGAACTTTTCCAATCGTGCAGTATCAAATACATTGTTTATCATTTTCCAGCTTTCTTCAGTTATAAAATCAGATTGGGTTGCCTTTATGAATAAGCTGGGGATTGCAATATGCTCTAGAGTTGAGTAATCTTCGAAATCATCAACCTCCTTGAGGCATTTCTGGGTTAAAAGATAATCACTAATTTTCAGTGAAACTTTACCACTAGAAAGATGGAACAAGTTCATAAGGTATAGAACCATTGGCTTCCCTAGGAAATCATATTGATGTAAATGATCCAAGAGTTGCTTCTTCCAGTCTTTAGGTACCTTTGGTTGATGATTAAAAGTTTTGTTGGCCCATTTGTTAGCCTCTGTTATGAGAAGAGTGTAAGCTTGAAATTCAGCACCCAAGTTATTCAGTTTCATAGGAGAATTATCCATGCAAACAATCTTATTGACAACAGATCTATTGGGTTCGTGATGACTTGGATTCAAAATGTACTCCAAGGCAAGTTTAGCACCAAGAGAGTAACCAATCAAATTAACCTTCTCCAAATTATGTGTTGAGATAAAATGTCCAAGATCTTTGGCCAAGGAGTGGTAAGTCATATCAGGTATATGAGGATGAGTAGCGCCATGGTTTCTAAGATCGACCTCAATACATTTCTGATTCAGAGTCGAGGAAATAAATTTCGAGAGGTGTGTGAAGTTCTGATGAGATCCAAGATATCCATGAAGTAAGATGTTTGTGATCTTTGAGGGAGGACCAAATTGTCTATAATGCATTGTTGATAGAATAGTATTGGACTTCATCTTCTATGGCCTTTCTATTGCGTTTGCTCTTGCGTTGAAGAATGAACTCACTCACCAATAAAATTAGAATCGTCATCTCGCCTTTTCAACTTTTAAGAAAGGTCACCGGTTATGAGCAGTGGTGGTTTTTTGATAAAGCATGAGTTATGCACCAAAGAGGAACTGTTATTGCGTTTCAGCCTTATTGCCGTCTTGGACTGAAGACAGAAGCACTCGTTCCACATACTGAAAGCCTTGTTGGCGAAAATTGATGCTGTTTGGTTCATCTTCAGTGCTACTGGCAAATTGACACTGAGCATTTTGCGTTTGGCGCTATCGAACAAATTTGGGTACTCAATGGCCAATGAGCACAAAAACACTGAGAGGCAACAATAGTGGAAGAGCGCTTCGTCCCACTGGTTATATACTAGATCCAAAACAACTCTGCTGAGCGGTTGTGGAGTTAAATGGGAGACCGCTAATTTGTCTTTCAGGATAATACTTACAATGGAGGCATCGCTACCGCCAGGGCTCTGGTTGCTATTCCTGCCACTATTACTGCTACTGCTGCCGCTTATGCAGCTAGCCTTGCTGGTTCTTGTTTCGACTCTCGTGGTGTAAAACAAAGCTTCGAAGAAGCCGCTGTGCTTCAAAACTGTCTCAATCTTGCTATGATCCTGCCCGATTGGAACTAGAAAGTCCACTCGCACCGACTCGTTAGCCTTCTCGTTCTCTTCACACCGTAGCTGGCATTTTAGCACAGAGCCGCCAAGTTCCAAGTGCATTGTCGTTGTTTCAACGAAAGGAAATCGCTGAAGAAAGTTATATTTGAATTAAATGCACAACAAATGCAACTACCACAATAAAAAAACATTGCGCCGGGTATTCACACCAGGATAAATGAAAAAATTGTGCATAGTCGAAGTATCACAAATACACATATATAATACGCCCTGAGGATGTCAAAGGAGAACGTATGGATTGATGGTTGTTTCGACTTTTTCCATCATGGACACGCTAATGCTATCCTACAGTCGAAACAGCATGGGACGTTTCTTGTCGCTGGTGTACATTCAGATGAAGAAATCACGCTAAATAAGGGACCAACAGTGATGAGACTGAACGAGCGTTCAATTGCAATCCAGTACAACAAATGGGTCGACAAGGTGGTAGAGAACGCACCCTATGTTACTGACCCTCGCTGGATGGACCGTGAGAATTGTTGGTGGGTGGTGCATGGCGACGATATAACTACAGACGCAAACGGCAATGACTGTTACGATGTTGTAAGAAAAGTAGGTCGTCTACAACTGGTCAAGAGAACAGAAGGGGTAAGTACCACTGACCTAATCAATATCATTATGATGGGAACCAATGATCATTATCAAGGGACCGACGACGTTTTGGCGAATAGAACGTTGATTACAAGTTTTGCAACAGCAAAAGATGCTAAGACTGCGTACAACAATGTCTTGGTTAATGTGCAGGACAGCCAATTGGAATTTTTGCAGAAGGTCGATTTGGATGCATTGGATTTTGATAATGACGTTTTAGTCTATGGTTTGTTTGATCTCTTCAATCCGTACCATATACTGGCACTTGATGGCCTTCATCATGCATACAAAGACAAAACATTGATAGTCGGAATCCTGAAGGATGGCTTTTTCCCTAAAAGCACCAACATCATGAACCTAACTCAGAGATCTCTTTGCGTGTTGCAATGCAAGTTGGTCAAAAATGTCATTATCGGAGTGCAAGAAGAACTGTTGAGTAAGTTTACACACAAGATTGATATTGAGTCGCTGGACAACGACTTCAGTTATTTGAAAGGCAATGGTATTAAGAACAGAATCTTGACCAACTACGAAACGTACAGAAAGAGACAGGAGAACAAAGGGATGAAGATGGAGTTGGAGTCTCACTTAAAGAAGTCGACATAGAGAAAAATAGAATATCCGCAACATTGCAACTACAGTTTTTGGCTCATTTGAATTTCATTTCATTCTTCTAAATCGTTATCATCGTATAAACAGTCTCATCACACATCAGTACTCAGCAAGTCTTATTTCTTGCCGGTATTGAAGGCACTTTCGTTCGTCAAATCGTAGATCAAATCGTTAAAATTCGTAACGTGTCTTCATATCTTTCAAAAATTTTCAAATTTCGTAGTCTTGAATCTCTTTGAACCTAATCTGTTGGGCTTGCGAGTTGTAGCCCCTGTTTAAGCCCTTATAGTTGAACTCGTCATTGTTGGCCATGTCAATCAATTCATCGCCATACTGACCCCAGTTACCCTTACCGGCACCGTTCTTCTTGGTGCTCTTTGGGTCCTGGTTGATGAATCCGTTACGGGTGAAGTAGTGTGGTTCAGCTTTTGATTCGTGGATGGTCCATTTGTGTGTTCTGGTCATGATAGATAGTGGATATAATTATATGCTCTAGTAGTAACAAGTGATAAAAGTAGAAGTAGTTCTAGTTAACTGATAATTAAGTAAACAGCATAAATAGTACCAACTTGGAACTCGTCCCCTTTATATACTTTTTGCTATCTATATTTCACCCCTTTATTATCCCTATACAAAGAAGTTTCGAGATCGAATGATGACAATGACACTATTTTTGGTAGTGTGACGTAAATGAGATGTGTCACGGAACAAATGTCCCAATATTATTGCGACAAAATGCAAATCGTGGGGAAGACAATTACCGGATGGGGCACTGTGGCGAAAGGTTGCGCAATTCCAAGTCCATTAGTCGCATAAAGGCAAATAATTGCCAACTGATAAGCCTAATTTGGCACTTTTGTAGGGTTACCCTGTCATACTGGGACTCATGTTGCCGTATAGACTACGCAAATGGGAAGTTCAGGCGGACTTTGTTGGGTTGAAAGTGCCATACAAATGAGTCATAAGTCACAGAGCACCTCCAACTCCAACAGTACTCCACCGAGTACAACGGTTGGGTGTTGGAAACTGTGGATGGTGTTCGGCGCAGCCCGCGAGTGATGCGTTGTGGACACTAGACGTGTGCGCTGGTGTGTATGTATGTGTGTTGTTTGCAAAGAGATGAGCATGAGATGAGCAGGTTGTGTGATATTGCATCATACATTTTTGTTTATTCTATCTGCACTAGTCTATCTATCACAGTCTTGTTCATTAGGTCAATACCGAGTAACCTGATCACGTTGACGAGAGGCTGTTTGTACTTTTGGGATACCACACTCAATCGTTTCCTCACGAATTTTCCATCTTCAGGAAACGTCACATTTATGTCATCTTCATGTTTCAAAACATAGGATATCGGTGTCACTTCTAAAACATCCAATGGCACGTCGAAAACACCCCTGCAATTCTCAATCGAGTTGAACAAATCAGTAGTCGTGTCAAACACCATCCCTTTTTCGTTCAATAATTTGATCAACTTCTCATCATGATGGTTATGACCATAACCGTATTTCTGTTCTAGCTGGTTGTTGAAATTTTCAATGGTTCCACTGTCGAACTCAACCCAATCGAAAGTCAAAGGATGCAAAATTTGTCCTCCAAATTTCGACTTATATTTCATCTTGATACAATCATCAATATAGTAACCAAGATACAAGTATTCAAGGTTCAGTTTATCCATCATTGTCATCTCAAGCAGAATAGAAATTTTACCCATAGACAACTTGTTCTCGGTCGCAAAATCAGTATCATAGATGAAATAGATAGATGACAACCCAGACGGCAGGACGTCAAGAAAGCTGATACCAATCAACTTATCTTCGTAGTAGTAACAAATTTGAATAGCACCAAATCCCACGACTTTATATTCCAATTCATTAACACTCTCAATTTTGGCATTTTGATCAGGAAAAGGATGAGCAATCAGAAAATTGAAAAATGAATTCTCAGTGGTATCTTCATCGTGAATTGACTCTTGATATAACTTGAAAAGTTCATATTTTTCACGAAAGTTACTTGCTGGTGCTTCAAATTTGATCTTGAACTTATCAGATTTGAAAACCTTGTTCAGTTCAGTCTTGACGTCAAATACTTTTCCAGAGTTCTTTCCAACACCAATCAGTTCATTGAACTTATTCAAATCGTTTCTCAATTCCTTTGAGATGCTAAATTTATCGAAACTAGTTCGGATGGTGTGGTAAAAACAACAGTTTCTTAAGTTGTCACTCTTGTAGAGAAAACAACCTGATCTTCTGTAGTTTCTGTTCATCAATTTCTCGTACTGGATTGGTGTAATGTTTTCTACTTCAAATCCAATTGTTTTCGATTCGCCATGAGTAGCGTTGTATGGAATCCATGACTTGATTGTTGTAGCATTCTCCACCGTTTTGTTACCATTACAGTAACCACATGTATCTCGTTTTAGGTATAGTGCCGGTGAAATAACCAAGCTTCCTGCGAATGGATCTGAGTGTGACATATCTCGAGGGTACCACGCCTAGCTCTTCTGACTTACCGTGTACTGAAAGTTTCATGAGATGTTCTTACATTGAAGAGATGACAATTACCGATTTCGCGGGTCTAACTTTATTAGTCTTTATTGTTTACCGAAATTGCTGAAGACTAGACCGCAAAAGACTAAGACCCTTGACCCAAAGTCCCTTGTTCGACTACAGACTATCCCGCAATGTTGAGACTGATTACTCGCAGATTGTACTCTACCCGGGTACCTGCGGAAAAGAATTATTTCCAGCTATTTCCAAAAGCTACAAAGGGAGTCCCAAACTTTCAGGTGGATCTTCGCCAGCTGAGAAAAGACTATCGTGCTTTGCAGCAAATCCACCACCCGGATCGTAGCTCAGAAATCAATGTTGATGGAAAAGCTACTGTTCTAGATGACAAGATTGACTCACAGCTTCTCAACAAGGCTTATAACACCCTGAAGTCACCTCTTTTGAGAGCACAGTACATAATGGAGCTGAATGGAATAGATGTATCAAGTGAGTCTCTCAAGACACAGGACAACATATTCTTGATGGAGGTCCTCGAGGTGCATGATGCCCTGGAAAATGCAGTAGATCGTGCAGAAGTCGTATTGATTGGCCAGGAGAATGAAAACAATATTAATGAGGTGATCAAGCAGTTGACTGAACTGTTCAAAGAGCAGAAATACGAAGAAGCCAAAGAACTGGTCATCAAGTTAAAATACTACACGAACATCGAGCATGCAGTAGCTCATTGGGAGCCTGGCAAGCCAATCACATTATCTCACTGAAGGATCAGATGATCCTAGTGGCACTTTTGTATGACAACAAGACAAAAAAACTGGTACGCATTATTATCATCTAATATACACATTCATGACATTTCCTCCTCTTGTACTAACCTAAATTCACAGTCGTTGTACTCCTTCATCTCTTCTTCCGTTTGAGGTACTTGTCTCAGCCATTTCATTCTACTGCCGGTTTTACTTAGCTCATTGATTCTGAGCCCAAACACTTTAAGTTCGTAAGTGTTATTTGACAAGTTGCCAGCTTTTAGCTTGATCTTCTTCTCCAAGTCAGGGTACATCTTGACGAAAAGTCCAGGGAAGGTAGTTCCAAAAAATGCACCATCAATGTTCAAATAACGGGATGAGTTAGGCAGATATAGATCCTGGCAGCTGGGACAAAACAACCGAACTGCCTCGTAGCCTGGAAGATCTTGTCTTCCAGTAGGTAACAGTGGCATTCCGTCGCAATAGTAGCGCGGACAAACACCGAAGTGTTTCTTTTCGTACTTCTCCTTCATTAATACAAGTCCCTGCTTCGTGATGATAAATCTCTGGTGAATCAACCCGTACAGGAGTTCTGCCGAATGCTGGATCAAAGGTGTGTCCGACACTTGCAGTGGTTGGTCTGGCTCAAAATCAAGTATCATATCTAGAGCCTCTCTATAGAAGGGCACCATTGACGACAGTCCCGTCAAATTAAAGTCATCCTCAATGAACTCTGGTGCAACCTCCACTAGGTAGTCATGCCCGTACAGCGAGCAATAGTCCGATATCCAGCTCTCATATTCGTCCGTTGTCTCGGACATCCTCTCCCAAAATGAACTATGTTATAGTAGTATCTTCCAGCGACTTGTAGTGATGCTTGTTGTTGCAGCTGTAACTGTTATTGGAATATAAAGAGATGTAAATAAAGATAATATAATTTTTTTTTCTTCCATTAAAAATTTGGTAAAAATCGAAACTTTTCATGTGCTCCATACTACATCATATAATTATATAGTAGCAGCCATGAACACGTTTCTTGTTATCACAGTGCTGTTGGTCTTCAAGTTCTTCTCCTCGTCGATAACATCCAAAGTATCACACTTACAGCGTTTTCTTCAGCCACAATTATACGAAAAACGTCGTTCTTTGAAGCTGCAAATCAACACTAATATCAAGGAAAAGAACCAAATATCACCACAGGATCAATACGCCAAATGGACAAAGCTCAATAGAGCAATCGAGAAGCTTGAACGGGAATTGGGCTCTTTGGAAGAACAACTTGAGGCCCAGGCAGCGTTCTATAAGAAGATAGCAAGTAATTTGAACATGCTTATTACCGTTCTGTTCTTCATGTTGAGATTCTATTACAGAAATGAAAAGATGTTTTATGTTCCAAATCAGATATTTCCTTCACTTATGGAGATTCTCATGTCTTTGAACGTGATAAAGTTTGCCTTCAATGCCTTGCTCCTCAAATTTGACTTTGAAGATCGTGGTTTCGTAACAGTCACTAATTGGTGCTTATTGTTTGATATGTTCATGAGCCAAGTTTGGTTTGTTTTCGATACTTTGACTAAACCAGATCTAGTCAAGCCTGAGGAACCAGCCTCTTTGAAGAAAACAGCTTCTTCAAAGAAAACAGCTTGAGAAAAGTAGCCCGAAATGTGGTGCTTTCTACATAGATTTAGTGACAATGTAACTCAAAATATAACAATTGTTCGTTTCTCATAAGTCAAATTATTATGATACTTATAGTTGGCTGTAATATACAAAAACATGCTCTCTGGCTCAAAACAAGTCGCATACTTCTCCTAGTCTCAAAACATCTGAACAGTTTTCAAAATCTGAAAAGTAATAATTATTCCATTTGGAGATTCCGTTCTTGAAAGCAGGGTTCAGGCTAATGTCAGAGTTGACTTTCTTTCTTCTTGGATCTAGACATTTGGATAGATACTCAAGTTTTTTGAAATTGACATCTTTCGACTTCTTCTTCAAAGACTTGTCCTTTGCTAGTTTCATCAAAATGTAGTGTAACCAGAACAAGTTGGTCTTTGGAGTATAGATAGACCAGTCTATTTGATTTCCACATTTGTTTTGAATCTCGTTTCTCATAAATCTGTAGATATCAAACTGATAATCCCCTTTTCCTTTGAAAAAATCTGGGTGATCGAGTCCAGTAAAAATCACATTGCTCCCCTGATTTAGTCTGGACAAGGTATAGTCAATCAACTTCACTGAAAGTTTAGATTTGTTGAAGTTTGTTACTGTGTCCTCAATTATAGATATATTTGACAGATCAGCATCAATCTCGTCAATATCATCTAAAGAATCCTCAGTCCTATCAATGACGATGTTACCCCAGTGTAAATCTCTGTGTTCAAAGTTTAGTTTCTTTTCGACATTTGCGAGATGTTCAACAATCTGCCAAAATATATCTAAACATTCATCCCATTTATTTATAGGGAAAGTCTCCAAATCCAAGCCACCATATTCCAAATCAAGAATCAGGTATTTTTGGTTACTGGTAAAACCATTAGGTCTAGGATTTCTGGATCCCTTCAATTCGTTGAAATCATCCCATAGCTTCAACAAAAAGTTAGGATATGGCCCCTCGACTATAACAGAATCATTAATTCTTATGAATCCCGGATGGTTATGTAATTCCAAATTTATTCTCAACTCTTGTAAAACGTTTTCCACTGATGGTTGATCAACAGAGTCATTTCCAAATGGTATAATTTTCAAGATTTTCTCAACTCGACCTGTCTGAAAGTTTTTGACTTGAAAAACCTCACTGTATGAAGCTTCGTTAAATTTGATCAATACTTCATTATACGTTAATTTCAAAATATCATCTATGAAAGAAGTGAAAGAAACTATCTGTTCCCTACCTGTCAAATGTAAAAGTTTTTCAATCTGAGAATTATTGTAATCGCTTATTGATGAAGTACTGTTGATGGCAGAACTTATTGTTGTGGAAGTCATTTGTCTTGAAGCAACGGAATTGATGGATATAATAGATGACGAGTTTCTCAATCTATTAGTCAACTTCACCCTAGAGTCATTGTCGGGTTTAGGCAAGGAGATCATTGTTTTGTTCAAGTCAGATATTGATTCCTTCTTGTTCAGTCTCAAAACAGATCTTCTGATATCACTGAAAGAGCTTTTACCTTTTAGCGACCTGACTGATTCGGTGTCGTGATCCTTCTTATAGGATGATGAAAATATTGAAGAAAGTCTGAATCTTGACTTTGAGGATCTCAAGCTCGAAGTTGTATTTGCACTCATCAAACTTACCATATCGTCGTCAACTCTTATCAGAGGATGGCCATCATTTTTCATTGGGATTGGACGAGATTGTGTCCTTTGATTCTTGATATTTGATGATGGCTGACGAAGTGCTACGGGAGTCAATTGTGCGTTTTCACTTGACCTTTTGTGTGATGAACTAATTTCACCGACAATACCAGGTTCGGTAATTTTATATGGTGTAGATTCAGTTGAGTTATCATTTGAGTTGACTGATACTGTAGATAGCATGTTACCTACCTTGTTGATTGCTGTTTTGAATGAGCTAATAGACGACGTTGACGATGATTGCTGAGATGAAATTGAGAATCTCTTATTCTTTGATGAGGAAGAAGATGAGTGAATGGAGTGGATAGACGGAATAGAATTTATTGAAAATCTTTTAGAAATGTTTGAAATACCAATGTTTTCCTTATCTAGCTCGTTATTGAATGACAATAAGGACCATCTTTTAGAACTGTTGGAGTTCAAAGATGATCTTTTTCTGAGGTGGCTCAACCCAGCAGAGCTGTTTCTTTGAAAATTGGGAGTGTTAGAAGAATTTAGAGGAATCCTCTTATCTTTGAAGTCATTGGTCAATATATTTGAGGAGTTCTGTATCGAAGGTGATATATCTTGTAGCACAGCTCGTTTGCTTGGAGTAGAAACCTCATGGGCGTGATTCAGTTCTTTTTCAATAGACGACTCTACGTCAGTAAGTTTTGATATTGACTGGCGTTTCTTTTGACTCTCAGGGCTTGCGATTATCATCATACTTGCCTCATCCTCTTGATCAGATATGCAGATATTGATCAGTTGTGACTGAGAATATGGAGTGGCCGATAGGCCATGAAAGGAATCTGAATCGTTTTCTGAATCATCGCCATTGATAATGTCATTCATAGGATAATCATGAGAGAAGCTCGTCTCGAACTCATCATCACTCAACTTGATAGTGTCAGAGGAAATATTGAAGTCAGTACTATCTGGTCCACCTAAGACGATCTCATTTAGGTTATACTTTCCTCTTCTTTTGTTATTGTATCTACCATATGTGGAGTTTGAAGACAGGACTAGACCATTGCGTCTGTCTCGATTTCTCAGCATCTCTTTGATAGCAAACTCTAAATCGGTCAAAGGACAAAAAATAACAAGGACGCGAGATCAAAAGGGAAGCAGCTAATGGGGCAAAACAACAGGTTAGATAAGTAAATATAAAAAGCGTTCAGAAGCTAGTAGTAGCAAGTACTGTAGTTTGCAAAGAAAATGACTATAGACGTGAGTGTGAAGATAGCGTAGTATAAGCTATTAGTACAAAATGATTGACTGAAAAGTGCAAGTTTGCTTCGCCGTGATCAAAGTCCCACTACTTTTAATGACAAGACTTAAATATAAGAGAAAGAAAATCTTGTTTTTGATTTTGTGTTTTTTTTTTTGGGTTTGTTTGTTTACAAAATCCTAAAAGAGATATTTACACTGTTGTCACAGTAACTCAGAGTATCACTGTAAGGTAAAAGTAATCAAAGCGCCAGGACACCTGGTAATTGACAATGACTAGCAGTATGTCGTCCAGGCCGTTCTCCAGGCCAGTCTGGTGTGATTGCATAGCATAGCGGTGTCTTGCTCTTGGAGAAGTAAAGAAGGTTTTCAATCTGAAAAAAAAATGGCGTCACAGACAGGATTCGAACCTGCGCAAGTAAAACTCAATGCCTAACGGCTACTTATAATAGCAGGGCATCGCCTTAACCACTCGGCCACTGTAACGGCTGAGTAATGATTTCTCATTTTCTCAGCGTCTTAACCTATTGCTCTTTTTTAAATAGACACTTAACCCTACTGAAGAAGGCCCTTACCACGTACAGTAAGAGAGGCTAAACTGTAAGTTCATAATGCTATCACGCTCAATCTCGGTAATCTTTTCAACGGGTTATATACCTAAAATCTACGACTTTCCTGAGCTGAGCTGAGCTGGGTTGAGGAGTTCACGTCTAGTTCGTTTCTTCTTTTTCCACTCCAATAACATATACACCAAACTCGAAGAGGTATTTCGATCAATACTCTTGCCATTGGGTGACGAGCAATCGCTTCATCTCCTTTTAAACAGACACTTGCTTCTCTACTACAACTGGTAGTATTCTCTGGACATTGTTCCCGTAACATCCACATACAAGTTGTGATAATAGCATGTCCTCTGCTAATCACCGAAATCACCGATTCAACTACATACGGCCGGCCACCTTTAGCATCTATATGACGGTACGAATCTCTGTAAAAAACATGCCATTTCTAAGCAGGAGGGTGCTTTGAGAGAAAAGGATTCCCTCCCCTGATTAGCTGGGCTTCTCAGGGAAAAGGCAAGAAAAGGAAAGAAAAATGGGTGCCACCAAATGTCTTTGATTAGGCTAGACAAAAATCACATATATAACTCTGCATATTTTGCATAAGTAATAATAACAACTTAAATTCAATTCTAAAATCAGAAGTGTAGACACATATACACAGAGATCTACTTCTTGAGCCATTATGAAAACATCTGTACTAGTGACACTTGCTACAGTGCTTGCATCAGCTTCAGCACTCCCAAAACTCCCAAGCTGGTCTCATTCTGGCCTATGGAAATGGGAACCACCAAAGGTGGAAGACGCAGCCAGAATTGCACGCACTTTGGTCAACAGGGAATCTCTCGCCAATTTAAACACAGTCTACCAAGATGGTGATGATGAAGGTATTCCTGCCTCCTTTGTTGAGTATTATGCTGACTGTGACGACGATGGAAGCCCAATTTTCCTCATTGTTGATATGAGCTCTTCTTATCAAAATATCGAGAAAGGATCACCAATGTCATTGACCATCAGAACTGGTGACCACGGATTTGGGGAAGAGGTCAGCAGAAAGTATCCCGGCTCAAGACCATTTTCTGTGGCGGGATCTCCAAGGATCAATATACGTGGTCATTTCAATAAACTCGATCTCGCATCTAATCCTAAAGAGTACGCCCGTATTGAAAAGTGCTTTTTGAAAAGACATCAAGACGCATCATGGTGGTTGCCTGGTAATCCGATCCACTCAAGTCATTTCGCAAAATTTGAAATCGAAGATATCTATTTCTTGGGAGGATTTGGCGACACTGGTTATATTGGCAAAATTCCTGTTGACTTATACAACGAAGCTTCGTTATTGCCTGACTCTGATTCAAACGAAGAAGAAAAATCACATATCCAGAGAATTGTTGATACAACATCTGAAAAAGTGAACGAATTTTTGCTCAAATCAAGTGTACAGCTTAGTGAGAAACTGACGGATTACTATCTACTGATATCTAAATATTTAGCTAATGGAGAATCTTCTGAGACAGTGGTTGATCTATCCAATGAGCCATCTTCTTCGATAAAAGAGCTTTTCAGCTCCAGATTTGCCACTCAAAGCACCGAAGAAGACTTATCAAAATTCAACTTGAAGCAACTGTCCAAGGAGTCTTTATCTTCCCTATTATCCGATATCAAAGAACTGAGAACAGAATGTATCGAACTTGTGAAGAGTATGGAGAAGCCAAAAAATGGATTCCAGCCAATGAAAGAAAACAAACCAAGACTGATACTCCAGCCCTGATTCTGGTAAATCCAGCTTATGAAAAAGAAAACTTTCGAATTGATGATATTATGCTTATGCGTGTGTGTTTTTGACTTCTGTGTTTAGTTACGTGTTTTTTGCCTGAACTCTTTTTACCACTTATATTTAAGGAACCTTTGCTTGACGTAACTTTCTATTAATTATACATTGTTAAGTTGTAGCATCATCTGCATCTAAGCACCTAGAACGTGACCTTCACCTTGGAACACACCTGGTGTTTCCTCGCCAGCAACACTAACAACGCGTTGATCGATATTCAAAACGCTGTAATATTCGCTATCCCTAACGTATTTGGCGTCTTCTTCTCTATAATATTTCACAAATGAAGGAATCAAATCAATTAGTTTATCGGCTTTGGTCTCGATCCATTCGATGATTGATGATTTTGGAATCAAAACTTTGAAATAACCAAAGGCCATTACGTAGCCCATACACAACCCAAACAAGTGACCAAGAAAACTTGAACCAGGAACTAACACAGCGATTAAAATCAAAGGAATTACTGGGGTATATATTGTTGGAATCGTGATTGTTGGTGTGATGATGTATGTGGCATTGATCAAACTCTCATGATACGCGAACCATCCAAGAAATGAGAACACCAGACCACTAGCACCAAGAACTTTTCTGTCTGGATAAAGAAACATGCCAAAGATACTATAAACCAATCCAGTTGACACGGTCAAAAGATTCAGCACTATTCCTGAATACACTGTTCCGTTACGCTTTTCAAAGTTCGATAGTGGACCGATGATACTCAGAACATTGAAAAGGAGATGCAGGAAGGAAAGATGACCCATTGAGTAGAATGATAGTCTGTTTAGATCGAATTTTAGTAGGTCAGAAGGTGCCAGTGAAATAGAGTCATTGATAGCAACGACGTAATTGAGCAGATACAGAAGGGTCATGAATATACATAGGCCTATTGTGAAAGCTGGGGGGAAAGATCGGCGATGGATAAAGGTGTTCTGTAAGGAAACTGGAAGTTGCATTGCTGGGGTACACTATCAGTTGATATCTTGTTTATATTTTGGGAAAAAAGAAAAATGTCAATTTTTCAGATTATTTTGGGAAAGTGCTTTTTTAAACTTAAAAGAAAAAAAAGCCATTCAACGGGAAATGTAAACAATGCGACTATTGTTATTTGTTTTCACTTCTCTGTTAAAAACTTTGCGACCTTTTCTATCTTTATGAGTTCGTTTCTCGAGTCGGGAATCTTTTCCTTGAGCTGTAGTACTGTTCTGGCTGCTTCTTTGTAGGTCGCTTCGATATCGTCAATCCGCTGTAGCTTGTGCTTCAATTCAGTATTGATATTGTCGTCTTGTTCCTCATCCTGTTGTTGCTTCTCCTGCTCTGCAATCAAGTCTTGCAACTCCTTCTCAAACGATTCCTCGTACTTGCGTTTCAACTGCTGAGGGCCATTCTTACGCAGCCCAGCCAACTTGACCGTTTCTTGCTCAACCTCAATCCATAGCTTCCTTACCTTCTCAGCTAATGAAAAGTCGAATGGCATCATCTGCACATTTCTTTGTGTGTTTCCTTTGACAACATCCTTCACTGTTACTTTCCCAGAATCTACCACAACATTCCCGTCAAGTGACTCGAATATCTGCAGTAGAAAGTCGTCTACATGATTTGCCACCCTCTGTTTTAATTCATCCTCTGGGTCTGCATTTGGTAGATACAAATCGAGTTTCTGTTTAGTGGCAGCGGCTAGCTGTGAATGGAGATATGACACGTCACTCCTCGTCAAAGGTACAATAGGCATGACCTCTGGTTATGCACTGTCTGTTTGAGCTGAGGGGAGAGTGGGACTAGACTCCAACCTTAAATCCTGTTCCTTGCACAGTTGAGTTCTGATTGTATTTGTGTTTTGTTTTTGTTTTTGTTTTGATCTTTTCACTGAGAAAAGTGTCACAACTGTAGGCGGCTAATCGAAAGGACGCTGAAACGTGAACTTAAAGTTAGGCGGCCCTGTTCCTTTGAAATTCCAATTTCTGTTTTCGTTTTTTTTTTCTTTTTTACTTCAGGAAAGAGTTTTGAGATATTAAATTGATTACTTGATTATCACCACATATATACCAAAAACCTAATAGTTTGCAACATCAAAAGAGGAGAAAAGAGGAACATTGCAATGTGCGTGTGATTGAGACTGCATGATCCCCTCTACAACCATACTAACACATGAACAGGTCATCATCGGAACTTGCGCCATTCTTTGCGCCATTCTTCGGTTTCGCTGGGTATGTATAGGAAACGTTAAATTTTAGTTTAACTCACCAAGTGAGATTACTAACAACAGCATGCATCAGTTGCGCCGCTGCAATGACACTGAGCTGTGCAGGAGCCGCTATTGGTACTGCAAAATCCGGTATCGGTATCTCTGGTATCGGTACGTTTAAGCCTGAGTTGATAATGAAGTCTCTTATCCCTGTTGTTATGTCAGGTATTCTTTCGGTGTACGGACTTGTTGTGGCCGTGTTGATCGCGGGAGGACTCAGTCCAGACGACGACTATACGCTATTCAATGGATTCATGCATTTGGCCTGCGGTCTTTCCGTGGGATTCGCCTGTCTGGCAAGTGGATATGCTATTGGGATTGTTGGTGATGAGGGTGTGAGGAAATACATGCATCAACCTCGTCTATTCGTGGGAATTGTGTTGATTCTTATCTTTGCTGAAGTGCTAGGACTATATGGTATGATCATCGCGTTGATTTTGAACACGAAGGGCTCTGGTTAAACGAAGGTGTCTTTGTTTGTGTCATGTACCAATTTCTACTACCCAGTTACTGATGAGAATATGAACAAACAACATCCATTACTTTATATATTATACAATGTCTAAGCTGATACATCCATTGCATCAACATCTGGGGCCTGGCCAATGTTAACATTCCCAGAATCGTCAATGTACTGGTTTGAGAATTCTTCTAAGTAGGCAACAGATCTTTTAGAGTCTAAAAACAAAATGTAGGATCTGTTAACGTCTTCGATGTCAACAACGTCACTTCTTCTTTTCAAGGCAAGTTGGTTGGAAACAGATATCAAGTTCGAGGCGTATCTTAAACTTGTCTCTTTTCCAATCTTAGTTAGTAAATTTAGAGCATCAACTGACAATGTCACTTCCTCTTCCTGTGCTCTAATTGATAAAATTTGTTTGATTTCGTCTTCATTGTAGATGTGAGTCTGGATAATGATGGATCTATCCAACAGATCTAAAGGAACACCGTGTGGAGACTTGTAGTTGGTACCTCTAGTCTTAGCAACACCTCTGTTTGTTGCCATTATAACGATTGGTGAAAACTCATCCTCCAAAGCGCGATTTATGAATGAAAAAGACTCGATATCCAACATGTGGACTTCGTCGATAAACAGGACACCCGGGATGATCTCAGCCTTACCTTCTTCTTTCCATTCTGCGACTTTCAAATTGATCTGTTCACGAATCTCTGATCTAATTTCACCAGTATCACCACTGAAAAGCGCTAGGAACCCCTGCGATCTTGAGTTGATGACATCGATTTCGTGTAGTGACACTGTATGAACAACTTGCTTTCTACTTTGTAACTCACCTTCTGGACATTGGACGAATTTGGTCTCGGGACCCATTGCGTCGTAATCTCTGGATCTGGTGAATGAACGACCAAGTTTAGTGATTTTACCAGACGACTTATCGATGGAGATGACATCACCGGCCAAAACCTTCTCACTGGTCAGCCCGTCTATCATCTTGTTACCCAGCTCGTATATGGTTTCCATATCTGTTGTCTTGATGGTCAGTTTACCTTGTTTATGGCCGCCTGTGATTGACCTGTCAATCTGAATCTCAACGACTTCACCTTCGATGATCTCAGTCTCCTCTTTTATCTTGACACCAATAGATTTTCTGAACGCTTGAGTCAACGCCTCTGTCTTGCTCAATTCCAAACTGAATATTTCTGAACCAGCAATTGTGGTGAATGGAACATCTTTACCCAACTCTTGACTCAGACCCATGGCAATTGCTGTCTTACCTGTAGATGGCGGTCCGGCAATCAAAACTGCACGTCCTGCAATAGTTCCGTTCTCTACCATTTTCAAGATCACACCAGCTGATTTACGAGCTTTCAACTGTCCAACCATGCCTTGAGCTGTTGAGTCCGTTCTTGGCTGAAGATTCTCATCCAAACCCAAGCCTGAAATGTGCGAGTGAGCCGCAATCAACGAGAGCGGTTTCGTTGATACGCTATCTCCGTTGTGTGTAACTGTTTGAATCGACATTTCTCAGATGCTCTATTTAGCTTCCTTTGCCACTATTCTCTCTTTTATCCACTGTGTGTTTGTCTAATTTTTTGTATGTTTTGTTTTTTTTTTATTCTTTCAAATATTTGAAAAAGAGCTTAGTAAGCACCCTTATATACTGGTTTGTGACACTATATAACAAAACTAGACCAGTAACCAAACAGTGTAGTAGTGGTGCTGATAGTTTGGGTGGACAGCAGCTTTGGGACAATGTTCAGCTGCTTGAATTCGTGTTTTCCCTGCTTTGTGTCCAGTCCGAGGCTCAAGATCAACGATGTAAGCTTTCAAATCGATAGGCTGTTAGGAGAAGGTGGTTTCTCATATGTGTACCTCGTGCATTCCACAAGCTCTGCGGGATCGACATACGCCCTGAAGAAGATTCGCTGTGGCACAGGGTCAGAGGGTAATGAGAGGTTGAAGCTAGCAATGAGAGAGCTCGAGAATTACAAAGAGTTCAGATCGCCTTTTATCATCAATTCAATAGACGATACAATGGTACAGGACGTTGACGGTGGTAAGACCTTTTATATTTTGCTTCCGTACTTTGGAAACGGGTCCCTGCAAGATCTGATCAACAAAAATGCGCTAGAAGGTCAAATGATCGAGGAGTCAGAGGCAATACGGCTGTTTGTTGGTGTTTGTAGGGGCTTGCAAAATATGCACAGACACCAAATCAAGAAAAAGAACAAGAACTATGAGATAGACGCTGGTAGTGACGAAACTGACAATCGTGAGACCGACGCATTGTTGAACGATACTGAGAGCATCTCCGAGCTGATACACGAGGCTGTTTCGTTGGGTGAAAATGACGATACCAGTGGTGGGGATGGTAATATTAACGACCCTTCCTCGACAGAGCTAGGAAATATTGTGGCATTCGCACATCGGGATATCAAGCCGGCAAATATCATGTTGAGCAAAGACGGAATTCCTGTGTTATGTGATCTAGGGAGCTGCTCACGGGCCAAGGTCAAGATTACTTCAAGATCACACGCACTTACTTTACAAGAGTTCTTTGCTGAGCACTGCACGCTTCCCTACAGAGCACCTGAGCTCTTGGACGTGCAGACAGGCAGTGTCATTGACGAAAAGGTTGATATCTGGTCTCTTGGATGTACTCTTTATGCCCTTCTGTTTGGCTGTTCACCATTTGAGTACGAAGAGATGGAGAACGGGGGAAACATGAACATGGCCATTGGCACTGCCAAGTTCCAGTTCCCTCGGGATAAAAGTGAATTCTACTCAGATGATATAAAAGAGCTGATCACGATGTGCCTGACCCTGGATCCTGCAGAGAGACCACCGATCGAACAGATTCTTCAAAAGGCATTGGATATCCAGCGAGATCTATAAGACTTTTAACTATTTTAAATCACCACACCCCTGTAACACCTCGAGTGCGCTTCATGACTTACTTCTAGTAAGTTCATTTCACTGGCTCCATGTAGAGTTTGTGTATAGTAGACCTTTTTCTATTGACATTAGCTAATTCATTTAACTGTAATTGTGTATGATTTCTTTATTTTACCGAATTTTGTGTGACTTGTCAAGTTGATGACTACGAAAGGAAATCCACAATCGGTCAACGTGGACGGCCGAGATCCAAAGGAAACTAGTTATCAACAGCAAAATGGACACATCAGTGACAAGCTACCAGAATATCACCGAGTCACAGATTGAAGGGTATAATGACTGTCCCGTGATGGACAATCTCATTGGATCGAAGAAACCTGGAATGGGCTCATCTGTGAAATCAAGAAGAAAAAGACTTGTTGGCCATCAACTGAACAGCTCTGCCTCCAGCAGTACGTCCAGCATCGATAACCTACCCAAAAGAGCGGTATCTGCCTCACTCCCACCTCCACCACCGTCGTTGTCGAGAAACGTTAGTGGTGCCGATGTTGAAGTAAAGAACGATGAGAATGAGAGTCTCAATGAAAAAGAAGACAGCGCAGGCATCTCAAACGCTGGTGAAACTGTCACTGATGATATGCTGATATCCAGTGTCAATGAGTTGTTGGAGAAACCTAGTTTGCTATCTAGTAGAGAGCTTGAACACTATTCAAATAAACTACAGACACACATAAAGGACACGAATGGCCTTCAAAAACTCAACAAGTCTGACAGACACGTGGTTTACCAAAGCATCCACGATGGTTTGGATAATGATACTAAAAATGTCAAGAACAGGTTAATGAAATTGATTTTGAGCAACGAGGGAATTGGATCATGGTGCTTGCCATTGATCAAAATCATTGATAATATCAATAAGGACGAAAAGTAGAAACTAGATTTTGGCAACCAGTAACTGGATAATTATGATAGTAATAGTTAAAGGGAGGAATATGTTTTCAAGGTATACAAATACGTAGGACGTTGTTTGGTGGCTATCACATCTTCTTTCTTCTTCCAACATGAGCTTGGAAACCGGTCTTGATAGATGTAACAGATCTAGTAGAACCACAACTATTACACACCAAAAAGAACAATCTGTTGGAACTTTCTTTCTTCAATTGTGTGTTGATGGACTTACAGGTCTTACATGTGACATACTCCATGATGTATCTTCTCAACACGTTTTCCAATTGCTTAGGTTGGAAACGACCTTTGATGATCAATCTCTTCTGACCATCGACAGAACCGGATGTACCCAATTCTGCAAACAGATATTGGATAAGATGCTCTGGAGATCTTTGAAGTTTCTCTGAAATCTCCTGAACATTGGCAAATGCAGTTTTCTTGTTACCTTCTCTTTGACAGATTGGTGGTGGAATTCTAAATTTGGAGTTTGATCTCTCACCTGCCAACTCTGGGTTGTTCTCGCTCAATATCTTGAAAAATCTCGAAAGCAATGCAGTATAAGGCAGTCCTAATTTTCCCTGCTCGTCTTCTGGGCTCTCTTCTCTTGTTTCATCGCCTGTGGCAACAGTACTGTTATCGTCTAAAACACCAGCTTTCTCTAATTGTTTTTCGAAATCATCGACTGTGCTGGTACTCTTCTTCTTCTTTTTTTTCAATTTGAGTTCGCCCAATGCATCTGCTGCTTCGTTGACAGCACTGACGTCGTCTTTTCCTTCTGAGTCTATCTTGGTTGACTTCTTCTTTTTCTTTTTCAAAGTAGAGAGCACATCGTCAACTTCTGGTGTATTCTCGCTGGCTGTTCCAGCTTCTTCTTCAAGTGCCTTGCTTGGCTTCTTCTTTTTCTTCTTCAAGGTAGGATCGAATCCCAAATCGACGGCAGCAGTTTCGGCTGACATATTCTCGGTTTCGATTGTTCAATATTGCTTGTTAGCTTGATGACTGTCAATAGTGTAGAGAAAAAATCAACGAAAAATTACAAAAAGCTCAAAAAAAAAAAAAAAAAAAATCTACAAATCGATTATGTAAGAACAGGTTGGATATTATGTCATCAACATGAGTATTTAATATATGATGAACAAGGTATGTGTTTGTTGCTAGTGAGAAGGATATGGGCCTGTGTACGATTACAACGGCTACCAGTCCCAATAATATGTGTATATATTCGTCTATAGGGGAATATTATGCAGTTATATCTGCATTTCACTCGTTTTCTTTGCTATGAACTCTTCATTAGTTTCCAAACTTTCTAGTGTTTCTTTGGTTATTTGCTCGATTTCATGGCCTGGCTTTATCTCAATGTTTTCATAGTACTCTTTGTCCCTGTTGCTGAAGGCCATCTCCTTCTCGCTTTCATCAGCATCGCCATTGGACTCTTCGTTGTCGTCGTCGTTGCTGTGGTCCTCAACATTGAACTTCTGCAAGAAGAAGTTCTCCACGTCACCACGGTTGTTGTTCTCAGCTTCGAAGATAGCGTCGTGGTTGAATTTGTTTCTCAAAAATACATCAGGCTCATACTCGTTGCAAAGGTGCTTCACAACCTCCAGATGTCCGTTCAATGCGGCCCAATGTAGTGCTGTATTTCCCTGGTAGTTCTGTGAGTTAATCCACTTGTTCGCATCTTCCCTTGGAAGTAGTCCCAGAAGGTACTTTACTGTTTCTAGGTGGCCATTTGCACAAGCCATGTGTAATGGCGTATTCAGCGTATCTTCATTCTTGATCTCTAATAGTCTGGACGCAGGTATTTCAGCAAATATCTCCTGAAGCGTCTCTAAATCTCCAAATCTAGCATCATCTATAATGATATCGTATTCCTCTTGGGTGAGTTCTTGCTCTGATGACATCTCTCCTAAGAACAGCCAGTTTTCTCTCTCTTGTGTACAGTTTTTTTGTTCTAATATGATGATGAGATGAAACAAAAAAATTTTGAAAAATTTCCATACTAATCGCGATGTTTATATAGTAGTTGAACATCTCAACTATAAAGGGTTTGTATCGATAATTGCAGATGAATATATATAATATCTATAGCAAGCAGCATGCGAGAAGCACATACATCTATGTGAGGAGTGAATTTTTTCCTTTCCAGAGATAAACTCAAATGTGGAAACACAACTATCTCTATAGCAATAGTAATGTAGTACTATATAATAATAATAAACAATAGAAGCAAAAGAAGAAATCAACCAAATAAACCAACAGAAACTATATATACACAAATAGAGTGAACAAAAAAAATATCTAGATCTATATTCCCATATTTTTCATTATATAACAGAATCACACAGTTTATTTCTTCAAAAACTGAGCATCAACTTCTTTAATGACATGTTCAACACATTCTGGGTTAGCCAAGGTTGACAAATCACCTAATTGGTCAGCCTCTTGACTTGTGATTTTTCTTAAAACTCTTCTCATAATCTTACCAGATCTTGTCTTTGGTAAGTCTTCAACGATGATAACAGTCTTTGGACCAGCAAAAGGACCAATTTCACCTCTGACTTGTAAAATCAATTCTCTTCTTAGTTTATCTGGTGTAATGTGATCGGCTTCATCATGGATCTCGGCATTGGTTTGAACCAAGTAACCTTCCTTCAAGGAAACAAAGGCAATGACAGCCTGACCTGTTAGTTCATCGGAAATACCAACAACAGCAGCTTCACTAACACCTTTGTGTTCGACCAAGGCAGCCTCGATCTCGGAAGTGGATAGTCTATGACCTGAAACGTTGACAACATCATCAACTCTTCCTCTGATCCAGTAGAAACCATCGTTATCTCTACCAGCACCATCACCGGTGAAGTAGTAACCAGGGTATGGCTTCAAGTAAGTCTCGATGTAACGACTGTGGTTGTTCCAGACAGATCTGGCAATCGATGGCCAAGATGATTTGATAGCCAAAACACCTTCAACATCATTTTCCTTGATCTCTTCACCAGAAACTGGATCGATGATAGCAGCATCAATACCAAAGAATGGCAAAGTGGCAGAACCTGGTTTGGTTGGGGTGATACCAGCAAGTGGAGCAATCAAATGGGAACCAGACTCTGTTTGCCAGTAAGTGTCACAGATAACAGTGGTTTTGTGACCAATCTTCTCATTGTACCAGTCCCATAAATCTGGGGCAATTGGCTCACCAACTGAACCTAAAGTTCTTAATGATGAGATATCATACTTGTCAATGAAGTCTTCACCAACTCTTTTAATCAATCTCAAAGCAGTTGGCGCAACGTAGAAATGTGTTGCTTTATGACGCTCAATGATTCTCCAGTAACGACCATAGTCTGGGTAGCCTGGTGTAGATTCGAAGATAATGGATGGTGTACCCAACAACAATGGACCGTATAAGGCGTAAGTGTGACCAGTAATCCAACCGACATCACCAGCAGTGAAAAGAATATCTTCTGGATGAATATCAAAAACGTATTTGGTGGTTAAAGCAGCACCTAATAAATAACCAGCAGTGGAGTGAACAACACCCTTTGGAGAACCAGTTGAACCAGAGGTGTACAACAAGAACAATGGATCTTCAGAGTTAACTGGGGTTGGAGGCAAGTAACCTCTGGCCTTAGAGGTCTCTTCATGCCACCAGAAATCTCTACCTTCAGTCATTGGGACTCCCTCAGAACCAGTTCTTTGGAAAACCAAGACTTTTTGAACAATATCGGTTTGTTTCAAGGCGTCGTCAACAATTCTTTTGGTGTGTACGATCTTACCACCTCTTTTACCTTCATCACAGGTGATGATGAATTTGGAGTTAGCATCAACAACACGGTCTTTCAAGGAACCAGAAGAGAAACCAGCAAAAACAACAGAGTGGACAGCACCCAATCTGGCAACAGCCAACATTGCAACAACAGCTTCTGGAATCATTGGTAAATAGACGGCAATAGTATCACCTTTTTGGACACCCCATGATTTCAAAACACCAGCGACTTCTGACACTTGTCTCAGCAATTCACCAAAAGTGATGATTCTGTTTTCACTTTCATCGTCAGCTTCATAAATCAAAGCTGGTTTAGATGGGTTAATCAAGGCATGACGGTCCACACAATTGTATGATGCGTTCAATTCACCGTTTAAAAACCAAGAGATGTCACCATCTCTCAATGAGCCAGATTTAACCTTGTCAAAAGGTCTTTGCCAGTCCAACAATTCATTTGCCAATGGTCCAAAAAAAGCTTCAGGGTCTTCAATTGACTGTTTGTGGAGTTGTTTATATTCGTCTAGAGAGCTCAAGTAAGGTTTTCTTGGAGCTTGTTTTTCATAAAACTCTTTAGGAGCTTGATGGGTCTTGGAAATGTTAGCCTCGTGGACAACTTTATGAGGGCCAGTAGTCATGATTGATTTCCGAAATTTAAATAACTGTTCAATTGAATTTAAAATTTCAAAATCAGAGATGGATTGGTATTGAGAAACAGAAAATTTGGAAAGAATTGTATTGTTATTTATTTTATTTGAAAGTGTTGTAAAAGTCAAACGAGTCTCCTGTATCTATATGATTGAAAATATCGGGACTTAAATTCCTTTACAAATTTCGGGCAATAAACCAGATTAAGAGACTGTAATCTTTCAAAAACGGGACTGGAAAAATACAAAAAAGTCGTCATAAATTGCCCCTCCGATTGTCCTAGAAACTTAAATTGTTCTAATTAGTAGTGACACGAAATCTGTCTTAGGACTAAATGGATGAAGGGATTTTAGTCCCGACACTTTGGACATGACTAGCCCCTTTTATCGATATCGAGATGGAAATGCTGACATCTTCTATTAGTCCCAATTCTCTTTTGTTCATTTTATACATTGAAACATTGGCCCTAATCTAAACGAGACTGACCCTTTCCATTTTGTTGGGTTTGCCCAAAATCCCACAACGGCGCGCGCACCACCACACAAACAAAGACGCATCACTCATCACAGAGGGAAAACGAATGAAAAAAACCTCCAAGGCTTCTAACCGGTTGACTAGTCTTCTCTGCACAAACTTCCATAAATAGTCTCTAAATGGGACTAGGATAGTTGGTTGGTGCACATGTTGACCTCAAGCCCAAAAAGGCATGGTGCAGACAGAGGGGTCGAAAGGGAATTTGTCACGTCCATAAGTGACACATAGTAAAAAGGGCAAAAGAGCAATTTCGGCTCCTGCAAAGAGTGAACAAGTCATGGATATATACATTCCACAGCCGATTTGTTATCGCAGTCCTACAAGATATGGCATGGATAAATGCATCCACTTTGCGTAGGCCGGTAATATTATTAATGAATTGTGTGTATTGTGTGTATTGTGTGACTTGTATTACCTTACGTCAGTAATAATTGGCTGGGTTAGCTTATGTGTCAAGGAAAGATAACAGGCCATCATAATGACCCCACCTAAAACTGAGACAATGGACAAACCGATGTATCGGAAGAGTGCAACTGTATTGAAGAAATAGAGACAGAAAAAGCACAAAGATGTCATCGATAAGAACAAAAATAGAAACTCAATTGATATGGCAAACTGTTGAGTCATATAAATCAGTGTTCTAAGGAACGGGTTATTCTGTAAGATGTCTGAAACATCAAATATTATTTCCTTTACAGTATTAATCTCTTCTATCAGTTCATGTGTTGTATCGTCTAAATTCACTAAAGTCTCATTCAAGATTACAGCGTTTTTAATGCCTGATTTCAGTCCCTTATTTAACTCTGAGGTTATCTGATGGTTCTCTTGGTTTTTTTCATTCAGTTGAACCAGTCCTTGTCTCGTCTTATCGAGTGACTGGATAATAATCAAATCTCTCTCCTTGACATCGTTGAGGAATTTTTCTTTCATTTGGTGTAATTCATATTCAAATCCATCGTTGACACTTTGAAAGAAGCGTATCATATGGTCCTCGTATTGCCTTTGTTGTTTGGAAACCAAACTAGTCACGTTTGTTGAAACTTCTGAAACCTGGAATAGTTGTTTGTTCAGCGCTTTCCAAATCTCATCAAACTGTAACTTATTGTCAATAGTACTCGAGTTCAACTGATCCATGAACTTCATCAGGCTAGTAAACGTTTTATCAGACTCTCTCTTGAACATCTCTGTAATGTTTGAGTACTCTTCCAAGAACTCCAATATTTCGCTATAATGTTCTGTGACATCAAGAAACATGTTCAGTATAGTTTCTTTCTCAAACGGCAGGCTCTCTTGGTAACAGATATCACCTATCGACCTATAGTAACCGCTGTAACTAGTCCACCATTGTGACTTCCTCTCCATGGCTGTGACGCAATCTTCCATGAAAAAATCTGTAGTCAGCTCGTCTTTTGGTATCTGACATTCTTCTGGGTAGTCAATGCCAGCAACCTCAAATTCACAAATACTCAATAATACGGCCGTCTTTGCTCTCAATCTTAAGTCAATATGGTCGATGTCGCTCTTAAGACATTGGCTAAGAATAGGAGTTATAGCATCTTTAATACACGAATTGGATATAAACTCTGAGTCGAGTCTGAACAGAGTAATATCTCGATCTTGGAGTGATGTGAGGTTTCTATACTTGTTTATCATATCCTCAATACCGTAGTGTACCGTTTCCAAGTCTATTGACTTTTGCTTCTGTGAAAACAATGCAGCTGATACCGGTATCAAGCATAACAGCCACAATTTGAATCCAATATTCAGCATATCTTCATTGATAGAGACCTCACAGAATGATTGAAATCATGTCGTAGTAACTGGAACTTTCCTTCTCTTCTCTTTTGTTGGACAGAATAAAAGATTTATATATGAAACCAATCTGATACATATCATGCATTATTCAAAACGGTAAATCTCCGTGCAATACCAGCAGACAAGTGTGGTTAGATGGAAAATTCAAACAGCTTAGCATTTGAGTTGTCATTAACTTGGAAAGGGATATTCTTGTTCCTTCAGCTGGGCATTTTGTACCTTCCTCTGATTTATACAAGTATATACATCACAGAACCTTGTACAAGTGAGGGTCTTGTCACAAAAAGAAACTCAAAGTAACTCAAAAGAATGAGAAATCTTCCACAAAAACAACATCAAGTGCAATTATAAAATCTCAACATTATAAAGCACTAGAACTCGAACAGCTTACTGAAAAACAGCAACAATTAATCAGATAATTTACATCTCATCACCTTCACTAGTAAAAATCTCCGTAGTAACAGAAAAATTCCGCGAATATTTCCCCAAATAGTATCCAATGTTATGAAACTCGAAACAAAAAGAAGAAAAGTGACAACTTTTGATCAGCTACTAGTGAAAGTGGTCCCAAAATTTGTTAGTTCCGTTGATTGTTACAGAAGTATATGTCATTTTGAGCGTTGCGCGTGGTGCTGGTTTGTTAGTTTCACACACAAGAGTCGTATACATCCATACACAGAGGCATATACACACAAGAAATCTCAGAAAGAAGATTATTGTTACATGAGCCATAATGAATCTAAGACTTATAGTAACGTTGTTGTTTGCGATTCCAGGTATACTGAGTTCAGCTGTTCCTCCTAAAGACCATGCAAATTATGATTATTTCGCGGTAGAGCTTACCGATGAGACAGTGATAGATAATATTCAGAAAAGCTACCCTAACTGGAAACTTGAACACGCAGCAAGAGGAATACCTAATCACTATGTGTTTTCTAAACCAAAGGGAAGCGCAGATGATCTATATCAATTTCATGAGGACCACAAGCTTATTGATGAAAACGATGACGACGCCACAAAACTCCATAAAAGATCGTTTTTCGAAGGTGTCACACAGGAAGGCGTTCGGTCCATCCATCATCTACCTCCAAAAGTTTTACAAAAAAGAGCTCCTGTTCCAATCGACACACCCCATATGGACTCTTCAATGATTCCAATACTTGATGCTATGAAACAATTCGATATAAAGGACCCTGAGTTCAACACGCAATGGCATTTAATAAACCCAAGATATCCAGGTAATGATATCAACGTGACAGGAGTATGGGAAATGAACATCACAGGTAAGGGCGTTGTCTCAGCGTTGGTGGATGATGGCCTAGATTATGAACATGAGGATTTAAAGCGAAATTTTAACAAGGAAGGATCTTGGGATTTCAACGACAATTCAAAATTGCCTAAGCCTAGGTTAGTTGATGATTATCATGGGACCAGATGCGCTGGTGAAATAGCTGCTGTTAGAAATGATGTTTGTGGTGTCGGTGTTGCTTTTGACTCCCAAGTTTCAGGAATTCGGATTCTATCAGGACAGATTACTACTGAGGATGAAGCAGCTGCATTGGTTTATGGGCTAGAGCATAATGATATTTACTCTTGTTCTTGGGGTCCTTCTGATGATGGTAAGTCTATGCTTGCACCTGATAATTTGGTGAAAAAATCGTTGATTAGGGGTGTCACGGAAGGTAGAAAGGGAAAGGGTGCTGTTTATGTGTACGCTAGTGGTAATGGGGGTGTCCAAGGTGATAACTGTAATTACGATGGGTATACAAACTCCATTTACTCAATTACAGTGGGTGCTATAGATCATAGGGGTCTTCATCCTCCTTATTCTGAGGCTTGTTCTGCCGTGTTGGTTGTTACCTATAGTTCTGGTTCTGGTGAAAAAATTCACTCAACAGATCTTGGTAACAAATGTACCAACTCTCATGGGGGAACTTCTGCTGCTGCCCCATTAGCGGCAGGTATCTATTCATTGGTACTACAAGCCAATCCAGATTTGACATGGAGAGATGTACAATACTTGACCGTACATAGTTCAATCAAAGTAAATGACCATGATGGCGAATGGCAAAAGGCGGCCATTGGTGAGTACTCCCACAAATATGGTTTTGGTAAATTAGACGCTTATAGAATTGTTGAATCTGCACTAGATTGGGAAAATGTTAATGAACAGGTCAATGCAACTACCAACATAACTACCTTGAACAAAGTCATTAGTGATCAGTTTGAGCATGAATTCGAAATTACTGAAGAGTTCTTGAGAGATTTCAAAAATCTTGAGCATATTGTTTTCACTTTCAACATGGATACCTCTATCAGGGGTCAAATGTCTATGGACTTGATTTCACCAAGTGGTGTTGTGTCAAATCTCGGTTCTGTTAGAAAGAGAGATAAATCCAATGATGGGTTCAAAGATTGGAACTTCATGTCTGTAGCTCATTGGGGTGATGAAAACGGACACGGGAAATGGAAACTGATAGTCAAAAATCATAGTGATAAAAACAAAATGACTCTGAAAGACTTCAAAATCAAATTTTTTGGTCAAAAAAGAGATGAAATCGAAGATGCTTCAACCTCATCAAGTTCCATACAAGAAACTACAAGTTCAGCTGCTGAAATAAGAACACCATCAGAGGACTCAAGTTCTTCTCCAAAAGCAGCTTCATCAGCTGATCTAACAGAGACTGTTCTTCCGAGTGAATCAGTAGGTGCTGATGAGAGCGAAAATGAAGGAGAAGGGAAATACGCTCCTACTGAAAATCATACAGAGGCATATTTTGCGTTTTTAATCATTTTTGGATTCATTGTACTGTTGGTTTATTATGGTTTGTTTTCAAAGAATAAAGGAAGAAGAAGAGAACAATATGAATTTGATATAATCAGACATGATTCTGATTCCGACTCTGATGTGGAGTTTGATTTGGAGAGTAACAGACTAGATAATGGTGTTGATGTTACAAACCAAAGTGTGTCAGAGGATAGTCATGAACTGCAAGAAAGTTTTTCTAGAAGATCAGAAGATAGCTTCAACATAACTGATGATGAATTAGAGAATCAAGATAGAACAGATAGTCTTAAGTAAATCACCCGCATTATTATGGCTGTGGTGGTGTTATCTGTTTTGATGGATTTTTCTACATTGTTCACTTCTTATACTGGAACATATATATATTAATGCATTTTTTGATTTACAGTACCTTGACTGTACACGCCTCAATTACTCGCTAAGGTTGTCGAGTTCGAACTCAGTGGTTGGTTCGGCACCGCGTTCAAGGGATGAGTATCTGTTCAAATTGATACCATTTTTGTCTTGTTCAGTTAATTTCAGATACAGCTCCAACAACATCAAGAACCACAGATATACCATGAAAGCAGCTGATGTGATTAATAGAACGTAGGCACTATGTTCTGAACGTAATCTCAATACTAATTCCAATTGTTCTTCATTTGCACCCATAAATAGCAGACCTGCCTCCACTAAACAAAAAGATGGAATATATTGGAAGGTATTTATGACACCATTAGGAAGAGATCTGTGATCTTTCAAAAGAAAAGCTATTTCGATAATTCTGCACACACCACCCAGGATCAAGACTAATCCAAACATGTAATGAACTTTTGTACTGATTTCCAAATGCTGAGAGTGTTCAGACATTGCCCATCCTGTGAAAATCAACATCAGAGAAGGCATGAAACTTCTTCTTCCACCTCTTGATAAGAAAATTCCAAGAAGACCACCAGTCCACCACAAGATACCGGAAACAGTGTGTTGGTAATCACTCATTGACCACTCTTCAACACCCCATCTATGTTCAGTGAAAGTGTTCACAATTCCCCATAGCATCATTAACCAACTATCATAGAACTCTTGAGATTGGCCACCCGTTCTGTTTCTGAAGTACGGAATTACTAAAATCATGATATATACAAATCCATATCCAATGAAAGCGGAACCCATGATTCCATGGGCTATACATTGACCAGTATGAACATCCCTACAGAAACCAAACATTGCGATAGGAGCCAGCCCCGTTTTCACCCAACCGGTCAACACTAGCAGTATCGATAGGACATAGTGGACCTTTTTAACCACGACATCGCTCAATCTAGCTATCCATCTCAAGTTTCCGTGCTCCTTGTCAATGATGAAATGGGAGCCTGAATTTATAAGTCCAAAAAATACAGAAGCACCGTTCAAAAGTAACAAGAACCAACCTGTACCACGGCTTGTTCTGTTTTCAACCCCATCTCCATCAGGAAACGACAAAAATATCACATCAAACACACAATATATGAGTGATGCTATCTGCAAAACAACACCCGCGTGAAATCTTTGAGCAAGTATCAACACAGCCGACACCGAAGGCACAATCAAGGATAAGAACAATGTCAATAGCCAGTGAAACGTTTTTGAAGCACCATTAACGATATTCGGACGGGTGTACTCATCCTGATGATCCATATCCATTCCACTAACAACACTAGTAACCATCGCGAAAAACATCACCAGCAACAACGTGCTACATCTAGACCGCAGTTCTTGCGCCATTTTTCTAGCTCAATCGTCAATCACAATGACAGACACACTAACAAGCCTAAAACTAATTCTATCCGCTAGTTACGGGACAAGCTGTGCTAGAGATGCAGAACCTTTTGTGGTATATAAAAGTATCTGATGATAATTTTCCTCGGATTTCACGCTTCTGGCGGCTAGAGACCCCCGGAACATCATGGAATGTATCACGTGCTGTTGATCACATGATTGATTATATAAGAGATTGGTTAAATGGTTACCCTATCTTGTGTTGTTATGGACACATTCGTTTCACGAAAAGAGAAAATCAGAAGAATAATTCACTGAAAGTAAGTACATTGGAAGCATATACATTACATTATCGGTGGTTAAGGATATCAAAGGCTTTCTGTTTGTGTGTCTGAGTCCTATCTCGAAATTTCAAAATGGAACACGTTTCAGTTTATACGCCACTCGCTTATTTAGCTGTATTGACTACCGCCCTCTTTGTTTTTGCTCGTCGATATCGTTCTAATCGTCTCACCCAGTTGACAACACAGAAGCCATTTTTCCCACCTAATTTACAAAAACAGATATATTTTCAGCTCAAGGCTACAGAGCCTAAGCCAAATGCACAGGTGCTGAAAGCAGCGTTACTTCAACGTGGTGCTGAGTCTATCCGCAGAACAATCAAGCTTAAAGAGGTGGCTCCACAAATGACACAATTATATCAACGTGGATCCATCGGTGATGAGTTGTGGGAACGTTTTCAGAATGCTACCAAGTTGGAAGAATTAGAAATCAAAGAAATTGTGATGGAGACTGAGCTTTATAAAAAAGGATGGATTCAAAAGTTTGTCCCATTGTTACAAGAAAT
Source organism: Komagataea salicaria (assembly GCA_003707885.2). NCBI lineage: Eukaryota > Fungi > Ascomycota > Saccharomycetes > Phaffomycetales > Wickerhamomycetaceae > Komagataea > Komagataea salicaria. The sequence continues at coordinate 479,593 of PPMB02000003.1, forward strand.
TTGTTTCAATGAGGCTTTGAGGAGAAGATATGCTGCCATTGAAGATAGAAAGTTGACTTTGTTAGATCAATGGGGCATCAAAGTTACAGAAGATGGAAAGTTGAAACTAGAAAATGGTGAAGTTCTTCCAAAATTGAAAGCAACACTCGGTGCTGCTGCTCCTGTTTCCGCAGTTTCTGTTGCATAGATCATGTTAGTGTGTATCCAATTATTCAATAAGAGAGCATATAGTATACATCTGTAGTGAGAAAGTTATGCACATAGAGGGTCTACAGTTTGTAGCTGTTTTGAGATGAGTAAGTTATACAATTCATGTATCAACATACATATAGATATGCATAGACTTTTGACGAAGAAAGCTTCGTTTTTGGTTCTGTATATTTACAATCCAGGGTGTAAGATCAAAAAGAACTTTACTAGTTTCTTCTCTTGCCTTTTCTCACAACCTGGAAATCATCATCTTCGTCGACCAACACAGCATCACCTCTGTTGAAGCTGACCAAGACGTCATCCCACTGGATCCCATCGTTACCGACTATAGATTCGACAGCCTCACGTCTCTTCATGAACTCATTAGCAAATCTTCTTCCATCCATGGTGGAAGAGTTACAGTATATTGTGTCAGCAATAATTTCTTTGCTTTCATTGCTTCCTGATGGCAACAACAAAAGAATAGATAACACTTCATCAACATTGATGTTCTTGTTCAAACGCAAGCTGCTTTTACACCAGTCTAGGAACTCATAACGAGTGTTGACCTTGTTGGTGTTATTGACGTTTGTCTTCAAAGAAGATGAAGTGCTGACAGTAGGTGTAGAAGGAGTGGACACCTTTCTCAGCAAGTCTGGGCTTATTCTGTTGGAGGTTGTCGTAACTTTTGGTTTCGATGAAGGCTTAGTGGTATGTGGTTTCTTGGCTACAACAGTTGTCCAAGCGGATCCTTTATCCAAGGCTGCCGGTGCTGATGGCTTCTTGGACTTTCTTTCCTCAGCTTCCACGATCGCAATGGCAGCAGCCATATCCTGAGCATCTTTCTCTGCTTTCAGTCTAGCTGCGAGCTCTTCTTCCTCCTTTTGAATCTCAAAAATGGACTTAACACGACCAATACTGGATGTAGAGGCTGCATCATGGTTATTTGCCCAAGTCAAAGGAATCTCCTGATGTTGTTTGGTCTCCTTGTGGGAATCAGCATATATTTGAGCTTGTAGTCTTTTTTTTGCTTGCTCTTCCTCTAACTTCTGTTTTCTTAGTGCTTCAGCTTCTTCCAAGTCATGAATTTGCTTCAATGTTAACTGAGGTTTGCTCCCTGCTGTTTGGGCTGCTGTTTTAGCCCATGGTGCAATTGGGGTTTCTTGGGACTTTGCTGGTTTTGATTCAGATACTTTAGTAGGCTTACTTGATGCTTCTTGAACTTGTGATACCAGTTTCTCTTGTCTGAGCGATGCATGTGGCCCTGTTTGTTGCTTCTTATTTTTTGCACTCTGAGAGTCGGTTTTGGCTGCTCTTGAAGATGTCTCTGGGACCTTCTGTGTCGATTCTGTTGATTTTCTTTGCTGAGTGACTTTGACATCTTCCCCTAAAACATCACCAAGGACAGAAGATTGAATTTGATTGAAGATCTCATCCTGATTCTGAAACTCATTGAAATCGAATCCATTATTACTCGTATTATTGATTCTCAAATTTGTTTCAGCAGCCAAGTCAATTCCTGAAAGAAAAGGTGACGAAGAGACATTGTTGTTGATTGCACTATTGGAAAGACCTGTATTCTGCTGGGATAGCCATGGAGATGAAGATCTAACAGCACCTTGCGAAGCAACTGTCGAGTTGAAATATTGACTTTGCTTCTGGGCTTGAGTGAATGAGTTTGAATGCGCTAGTTGAGGGGACGGTTGATGAAAATTATCAGTGGATCCAAAGATATTTGACAGTTGAAGGTTGGAACCTACATTATTCAGGTTTTGCTTCTGAAATTGGAATGAGGAGGATGATAGCGATGGAGATGGTGAGGCTGCTGTTTGTGGACCAAATAACCCCTGTTGGGCGAATGGGAAAGATGATTGTTGTTGAGCTTGTTGTTGTTGATGTGTCTGACCTACAGGTGGTAATGGAACACGGAAAGGTTCAGCTGTATTGGTGGAATTTTTCAATTCAAATAATGTGTAGTATGATGGCTCATCAACACGGCGCAGCTGTAGTTCGTCTTTCAAGTAGCCATTGACATGCCATGAATGCATCATCTCTCCAGTGAAGGGGCCTTGCTGAAATCCATTTGGATCAAGATACTGCCATTGTATTTCAGACGGTTGTAATAGTTCAGAGGTTGTTATGGGGAATTGCTGTTGAAACAATGAGGATGATGAATGCAAAGATTGTGAGGAAGCTTGTGGTTGCTGTTGCTGTTGCTGGGACTGAGACTGGGACTGAGAACTGGTTTGCGTAACATTCTGTAAGATGCCAGCGATATCCAAAGCTGATTGCTCTTCCACAGACCAGTTGTTCGTGATGTGGTTCAGCTTGTCATTCAGTTCTTCCTTGTCTCTTTGTAAAGATTGGCTCTTTCGCTGGGTTTGACGATCGATTTCAACTTGACTCACTAGTTTCTGAATAGGCTCCAACGATTTGAAGTTTTCAGTGAATTGTAGACTCGACTTGTTGGCATTGATATCGATCAGCTTCCAAATCTGGAGCAATTCGTCAATACTATAAACTTTGGAAATTGGCTTCGATTGTACCTGATCCTGCACAGGCATGCTGAGCTCCTGTTCATGATGTGCATGGGTCGAAGATGGCAGAGATGTTTGTTTGGATTTAGGACGCATCCACGAAGGTCCAAACGCTAATGAAGGTGATTGGGGCATATACTAAAGGTGTGAGGCGGACTTGAAGAACACTATAAGCTAGTGAAACAGTGTATAAAGAAGCTTTTCTGGTTTCACGAGTGCGAAATTGGAGAACTCGAACTATCAAACTGTGGAAAATTTGGAAAATTTTTCAGATTTTACTTTGAAAAAACTAAAAAAATATGATGATTATGTAAGTGAGTATCACGTGATCGGCTCATTTGATGCTACGGGCACTCTTCTATATACTCTTATTTCTTCATTAGAGAAACTTAAGTGTACTATCACGATCAATCAAGCACTTAACAGAAAGAGGCTGGACTTAAAGTTCAGTGAGACTGTTATTCCAGGTAGTCCAGGCAGATATTTGATCATCCAAGTATACTCTACGGCGAGTTTAATCGTATTATCTATTCTTCAAAATAAAACTAAAAAAGTTATAGCTACTCAAATACCCATTTTTCTCTCCATCTCAGCGTGGAATGCGCTTCCCAGATTGTCATCACCAAGCCCATCCTTATTGTCGTAGATATCTTCCCAATCAATACTCGTGTCCTTACCAAGAAGAATATCTCTGTGAATGTTACTACCACTATTGCCACCAACAACACTTGGTACGAAATCGCTTTCGACTATCTTCAACTCCATTGTTCTTCTCATTGGTTCAGCAATCCCAAAGACACGTCTGTAAGTCTCTAGCTTCAATTCATGTTGTGTTTTCTCCCAGTTGGCAATACGAGACTCTAGAGGATGTCTGTTATTGATCTTAGACTGGATCGATATTGGTCCCTCATTTGTACGCAAAGTGTCCTGTAATCCCGGTGCCGAAGGTGCTGATGGGCCAAACTTTGTGGAATTCACTGAAGAGTGCTGTCCTGACTCCGGTACAATTCTCAATGACATGTCGAGTATAATTAACGGATGATATGTCTTTATATATGATGTATCTTTACTTGTCTAACTGTATATACTGTTTTTCGTTTGGAAATTATTATGGAATTTTGTCACGTGACTCTCGGTGTATCTAGGTATGTGTCGCTGTTGTGAGTTTCATCATGTCATACTGTGGAAAAAAAGTGGAAAAAAGCCTTTGGGGAGAGACTGAGTGTGCTGGTTTTCCATGCATCAGATCAAAATACGTACAAAAGGCAAGAGTGGACCGCAAGCCACAGAATGAGAAACAAATTTCTATTTTTGGATGAGACTAGCCTCATTGAGATTTCATCAGACGGTTAGCGACGTGCCATCATTAGCCGGCTTTATAACGGTGTTTCTTCGAACTGAAGACCTAAGAGACCACACATTCGAGGTTACAGACAGCCGGAAATAGTCAAAGATACCACTTTGGGTTGAACATGGTGAAGAAAAGAGACTTATGCTCCGTTAAATGAGCAAAATCAGTAGTATATGGAAATTCAGTTCACACAAAAAGGTCTCAAAGTGTCTGTTTTACACTCTACCTTGGCCGTGTGGTTATTTCACACGCCAATTTTCTCAATTGAGCGATCCTAACATCACCAGCTGGCCTCCTGGTTGCAGCCTGAAAATACAGATGTTTTCTGCAAAATCATAAGAAGCCATAGTACATATTTTTGTGATTGTACCTACAACATACAATAACAAAGGCGTTCACTGTAACCCATATCTAGCCCAGGAATCAGGCAACTCTACTTCCGCCTATATTGTCCCTCATTATAAGGCAATATTCAATCCTACTTGTCTTGCAAATACCTCACTGAACAGAAGAGAGCCTATAGTCACGTGGCCAATATGTTCCTGTTCCGGAAACAATACTAAACAACAATAAACTTGGAAAAGAAGACTTTCCATATCTTTTCGTACGTCAACTGGGGTCTAGATGCTGTCGTTGCGCTATGAGAAGACTGTAAGTGGAGGTGTAGGCTCAACTTGTATTAAAATAGCACCAAATGGGCAGTCTTTTGCAATTGGCTTTACTGATCACACCGTATCAATTTATGGCATTCACAACGGTGATCTGATAGCAAAGCTTGAAGGCCACTCCAAAGGGATATCGGATATTGCATGGAGCCCGGACTCACGTTATTTGGCTACAGGCTCTGATGATTGCACTATTAGAGTGTGGAACGTTGAATTTGGCTCATGTGTCAAAGTGCTCAAAGGCCATACCTACTTCATTACTACATTAAGTTTCAATCACAAGGGAAACTTGTTGATCTCAGGCTCTTCAGATGAAGCCATAAGGATATGGGATATACTTTCGGGAAAAAGTTTGAAGACCTTATCTGCACATAGCGAGCCTATTGCAAGTCTTGACTTGAGCTGGGATGACACTATCATTGCAAGTGCTAGTTATGATGGGCTAATACGTTTGTTTGATACAGACTCCGGACAATGTCTAAAGACACTGATCTATGATAAATTCACTACCTCCTCTTCATTTCCTGTATCATATGTGAAGTTCACTCCCAATTCGAAATATCTATTGGCAACTACATTAGATAATACGATACGATTGTGGGATTACATGAACAATAAAGTGGTCAAGACGTACTCCGGTGCTCAACTGGAAAAGTTTACATGTCCTACTGGGTTCATCGGCGGAGATTATGTGGTTTCTGGTGACGAAAATGGAAATCTGTTGGTATGGGACTTGCAGACCAAAAAGATCGTAGAAAGAATACAAGATACCGGTCCTGAAGGACCAATAAAAAACGGGAAAGTCTTACAGATCGATGTATTTGGTAACGTTCTTATAGCAGTCAACTTCAAAGATGAACTAAAGCTGTATGACATCAAAAGAATAGAGTAATGTTTTCCATCATCCATTTAATCATGTATAGTATTTTAGTAATATTCCCGAAAAATAGTGAAAATTACTTTATATAATATATGATCAACACAATTAAAGCATAAACACCAATAGTCATCAGTACAGTATTGGAACAAAATATTGGCACTGTAATGAAGCTTGGTAGTTCTTTTGGTGTACTGCTGAGACGCTATTATGGGGCTCAAAGACAGAAACTGCCTCCAAGGGAAATAGTGCTATCCAAATTTGAGTTTCCTAAAAGCACTCATACGATTTCAAAAATCAATAAGTCTATCGAGTCTCATCTCGGTGAAACTGTTGTATTATCTGGTTGGATCAACCAGAAGCCAAAGAAAATTGGCAAAGGGCTCATTTTTGCTGAATTTAGGGATTTTAATGGTGAACTGACTCAGTTGTTGTCAAAAGATATTGAAGTAGTTAACCAACTGAAATCTTTACAAGTTGAAGACTGCCTCGTCGTGAAAGGACTAGTAGAGACCAAAAGGGAAAAGAAAAACAGTACGGATGAAATCCCAACTTGGAACCTGAATTTGAAAGAGTTTCAACTATTGAATAAAAGTGATATACTATCTTCACAATTAAACGACCTGAAGACTAATAAGTTCAGAGATTTTCCACCGAGTTATAGATATTTGCAATTGAGACATCCATATTATCAAAACACTATAAAAACGAGATCCAAGGTCTCTCAAGTCATCAGGAATCATCTACACGAAAAGGATTTTGTTGAGATCGAAACCCCTCTATTATTCAAGTCGACACCTGAAGGTGCCAGAGAGTTTGTCGTTCCCACAAGACAGCAAAGTCTATTTTATGCTTTACCGCAATCACCACAACAGTATAAACAGCTCTTGATGGCAAGTGGTTTCAAAAACTATTTCCAGATTGCAAAATGTTTCAGAGATGAGGATTTGAGGAAGGACAGACAACCTGAGTTCACTCAAGTTGATCTGGAAATGTCTTTCGTTGACAAGTCTGAGGTTCAGGAAACTGTTGAAAGTTTGGTAAAAACAATTTGGACTAAGATCCTTAGTAAAAACTCCATGAAAACATTAAATATTGAGACCAACCAAGCCATCAATGGGCCATTTGTTCATCTCGACTATAACTATGTTTTGAGTAAGTACGGTATTGATAAGCCAGACCTAAGGTCGAATTTAATGATTCAAGACCTATCAGAATTTGCTACAGCTACTGAACATCCAGAGTTTCCTGTCTTCGAAGTAATGGTGTTGAAACAGCCAGAGTCTTTTCCAAAAACTCTTAAAGATGATAAAGAGTATAGAAACAGAAAGCCGATTATGTTTAGAATCAGAGATGAAAAAGACTTGAATACATGGACTGAGAAATTTCATAAGCTAGCCAGCTTCAAAGATGATATTTCGATAGAGGAAATCAATAAATTTTTGAATCTGGAAGTTGGTGATATCATAGCAGGCTCAACCCGCGCCAAACTATCTTATGAAAATCCAACACCACTAGGCAGATTTCGTCAATTAGCAATTCAATCATTCCCTAAGTCTTATAGAGTTTCGAAAACACCCTTCATAGCAGCTTGGGTTGAAAATTTTCCATTGTTCAATCCAATCGAAGAAACAACGACCAGTCCTGAAAAGAAAGAATTATACCCAATATATAACTTCCACAAGTACGAATCAACGCATCACCCTTTTACTATGGTAAGTGCAGACACTTATGAAAAACTAGAGTCTGCCCCATTGGAAGCTATTGGTGATCATTATGACTTGGTTATCAATGGCTTGGAAATTGGAGGTGGTTCACGAAGAATTCATGACCCAGAACTTCAACGTTATATATTCACAGAGATTTTGAATATCCCTAATCCGGAGACACTTTTTCAACATTTATTAGATGCTTTCAAGAACGGTACGCCGCCACATGCAGGTTTTGCTTTAGGATTTGATAGACTATGCGCTATTTTGGTTGGCTCTGAGAGTATTAGGGATGTGATAGCATTCCCAAAGACCATGATGGGTGCAGACTTAGTCGTTGGAAGTCCAAGTGACGTTAAGGATGATGTGTTGAAAGAATATCATGTGAAAAAAATCAACAAAGTCGAAGGCAGTGCATAATACTATATAGATCATGTAAATAGATGAAAACATAATACTCGAATGCATCAAATGCCCTACGCAGAGAACAACTACCTTCCAATCAAGCTAAATGTAGTACAAAAGAACATTATTAGTCAATCCTTGTATAGTTATATATATATATATAGTAAAAGCTAGGAAGGAGATTTGTTTCATGTTTGAAAGCCATGTTCAACAGCTTCCATTCTTGAACTCTGTTCATTAAGGCCTCTGTATCTTTGTAAGTTGAAAAAATCTGATATTATTCTGACGTATTCTTGAGGTCTTTGATCCAAGATGTCATGATTTGAATTCACTTCAATGAAATCATTATTAGGGAAAAAGTCATTGATCTTCTCTACACCTTGCTTATTTATGAAAGGTGATTTTGACCCTCTTATGAACTTTACATTCCCCTCAAATTTCAATCCTTCTGTTGATTCAACAGGCCAATCAGAAACGTCCTTCACCGCCATCTCTTCCATATGTCTGATTGGATTCAAGAACTGAATATAACCGTCATTAAAATCAACTACTGGCGAATCAAAGTCTTTTGGTGGTTTGTTGACCAAGTTCACTAACAAATTTTTACGAATAACGCCATTTGGTAAAAACCTCTTCATACTCTCACTAGCTTTATTCTTCCAGTCTTTGTCCGTTGCTTTGATTTTAGCATTATCCAGCACGTGTAACATACTCTTCATGTATTGTTTCATGAAACTTTCAACATAAGGTTGGCGAATAGGTGCATTGTCAATGATGACAGCAGATTTGATAAGTTCTGGATATCTCAAGCTTGCCAACATGGAAACTTTAGCACCAAGAGAATATCCAACTAGATTGACTTTTTTCAAGTCATGGTCTAGGCAAAAATTTTGAATATCAGCTGCTAAGGTGTCATAATTGAATGGTTGTGCGTGTTCAGTTTCACCGTGGTTTCTCAAATCCATCGTGTAAACAGGTGTTTGAGTATTGTTTGCAATTAATTTGGAATCCCATGCATAGGATTTTTTGGAGCCAAAAATGCCATGAAGGAACAAAATTGGTTCTTTCTGATTGGCACCCCAATGATTTTGAAGGGAAATCTGTGGCATGTGCAAATCATACGCCATCTTTACTGTTTCGCAATGTGGTAAATTTTGTTTAACTGAGCTCTGTAATACTCTAGTAGGAATCATCTCTATAGGTCTATAAGAAATTTGATGAACTTGTCTCAGCTTTAATACAGCTCGACCCTCCATCTACTGAAGAAAATTCATACCAGTTATATACTTTTTCGTCTGCTCACTCATTTGCAGTTCTAGAAATAAACCAACAAATCTGTTCCCATTTTAGGCTTGATTTGTTGTCAACATACATAATTATGACGTTATAATGTTGATTAAATGTGTCTCTTAACAACCGTTTTAATAGGTCAAAAAAGAAATGTTGTGTCAAGAATAGTTTTTCCGAAAACTGTAAGTCTGGATTTGGGAGAGTTTATTCACAATGACTGATATATTTAGTTGCCAGGGTTTGATAAGGATATCAATTATAATGAATTTTGATCCTTTAGCGAAAATCAAATGAGAAGTTTTTCAAATATAGTAATATGTTGAGTTACAGGTGAGACATATATGAGGTGATTACACATAAAGCAAACAAGAGCAAATGTATTCAAAAATTGAGATAGGTTAGATTTTTTCAGTTATTTTTTGTTTACAAACGCATTATTATTAGATAGTTAGCATTCAAGTTCAAACTAGAATTCAATATTTTGAGTTGTTTGCTTATTCTCATCGCCTTCATCTTCAACTGGTATACCCCATTCTTCAATTTCAAATCGCTTCTTTCCATTCTTGAAAGCAAACTCGCTCTTCATTACTAGCATCTGACCCCTTTCACTCAGATAGGGAACCTTGTAGATATGGACTAAACCATGCTGAACTTTGCTAGGTTGATTACTATAAGCTTTTTCTAAAAACTTGAGCATTTCCTGATCAAATGGTTCAAGATGTAAAACGGTATCGAATAAATTTTCCATCTGTTTGATGAGAGAAGAACTTCTTGGGAATAACTCTAGTGAGATTGAGCATTCAACTGAAAGTCTTTTCTGAAATTTTCTTGTTAGCGATCTCAAAGAATGGATAAACGGTAAGATTTCAGTTGGGGATGATAAAGATGGAGGGTACATAGAAGGGTTCAACAATGAAGGTATCACTAACCTTACAATCTTGTTAGGGTGCTGCTTGATTATCTGTTCAATCTTGGTTATCATTGGCTTGAAACTTGACTGTATTGGAATGAAGGTCATTTCGTTTTGACTTGGAGCTGGAATTAGACGAGTTGTGATATCGAACTGATGGTTAAATTCCTTATATATTTCTGTATTCATGTTTACATTAGACTGGTTTGATGTATTTTTTAGACCATATCTCCACGCAATCTTCAAGTCCATGTCATTTCCTGGGGATTTAGAACTAACCCTTGGCTTTTTATACTCTTTAGTGCCACTGTCAATCAGGTTTTGTACAGACACTTTCTGTTCATTTTCGAGAACTCTGTTCTTCTTTTGATCCTTGCTACTTCCCTTGTACAAACCAGGAAGCTCTTTTCCCCAATTAGTATTCAAACTAACGATAATTATATGGGTGTTTGACATTTTTGGATTCAATCTGTCATGGATTATACCCTGAGAAGCAAAGGCTTTGAGCAGCACTGCAGAGAAGTCTGTAGTGCCACTTTCCTCAATGAGCATTGAATGACCTAATGGTAAACCATTATGTCCCAAAATACGATCTAAATCGCTAGATCCTGTAGAGACAGTCGACTGTGAGGTCAATGTTGATGGTCTGAGACCAGGATGTTTCAATTCCTGCTCTATCTGCAAATTATCCATCTTCTTGTTTAACGCATTCAGTCCAGGTCCTGCATCTCTATTAATATGTGGGGGAATAGCACCTCCAAGCCCACCTGGACCTCTACCCGGTACTGCATTTGGAACCCTTCCTGGTACCCTATTAATCCCCACACCAGTACCGGGACTGATCACATCACCTCTTTTCCTGAATGACATTTCTGTATACGTTTCTGCTCTCCGGATACCTTACTATCGACCTGTTCTGAGCCAGAATTTGCTAAGTCATAAAAAATGTTGAGATAAATTATTTCAGCTTGGTATTATTTCCGAGGCCGATGAGTATCCACTTCCGGTTCATCTTAAATCAAACGATTTTGTGCTTTTTTTTGTTTTGTTGTTGATTATGTTTTTAGTTCCAGAACAAAGTATATATATTGTTGCTGTTGGAAACGTTATCAAGGAGTGTCTTGTCTGAGTGTCTTTTTACAAACCTCAGCAATTACTTATATGTCTTGGTAGTGTTTAGGAAATTTCAATAGCGTGATTTAAAGGATTTTTGCGCCAATAATGAGTGATCACGAAAGTGCCACCCACCATCAGGATGAGGAGGATGATTCCAAGACGGTTATTGGTATGAATACCAACAATGCAACACAGTTGAATTATTTGCGTGATGAAGGTGTTTTAGAAGGTAGCACGGTGTATGACGGACAGCTTGATCGATCAGTGAAACCAAAAGTTCAACATAATAGATCGTTCTCTAATGATAAGCACCTGAAGGCACACATTGCTCAGTTACAATACAATAAAAACAGAACTTCGTTAGACCGTTCTATAAATAATGCGGTACACTTGTTAACTGAACTTCGCAACGAAAACAGTCAACGTCCTGTGTTTTATCCATCTAGTGATGTGCCTGACAGACTGTTGAGCAGTACCAAGGCCCATCTGGCCTTGATCAGACAAAAATCTATGAAATCAGTACAGAAACAAGTCGTGGAAACTGACAATGATGATGAGGACGATGACATTGTGAATCTGGACTTGAAAGTGCTAAAATTGAATGTGAAATTGGATAACAGCCAGGTTTTGAAACTGAATAAGGAAACTATTGGCTACCTACTGGATGAAAAAATTCAACAAGTTTCCAGACATCTTGCCTCTTTGAAAGAAAGAATTGATGATACATCTTCAAAAGTTTTTGTTACAGGTGATTTGAATTCAGGTAAATCTACCTTTTGTAACGCTTTGTTGAGAAGAAAAGTTTTACCTGAAGATCAGCAACCTTGTACCACTGTTTTTTGTGAGGTAATTGACTCAAGAGAGAATAAAGGAGTGGAAGAGGTTCATGCGGTGCCTATAGGATCTTCATATGATATCAACAATGAATCCACTTTTAGAGTGTTTCAAATCAAAGAATTGGAAGGACTAGTCAGTGAATGTGATAAATACTCGATACTCAAAGTCTACTTGAACGATAAAAGGAATGCAGATGAAAGTTTACTAAAGAACGGTGTTGTTGATATTGCTCTAATTGATGCACCTGGTCTCAATATGGATTCTTATCAAACGACAGAAGTGTTTTCCAGACAAGAAGAGATTGATTTGGTAGTTTTTGTTTTAAGTGCAGAAAATCATTTCACCCTATCTGCTAGAGAATTCATTTCAGCCGCTGCTAATGAGAAGCAACTAATATTCATCGTTGTCAACAGATTCGATAACATCAAAGATAAGGAAAAATGCAAAACTAGAATTTTGGATCAGGTCAAACAGCTATCCCCAGAGACATACAAAGACAATAAAGAGTTTGTTCACTTCGTTTCCTCTAACGGGATCGTGGATAATCTTCCCGATGAGAACGGAAACGGTGATGATCCTGGTGAAGGTAGCAGTCGTGATGGCAACTTGAATGGAGACTTTCCAGAGCCTGATTTTGACCATTTAGAAGCAAGCTTAAGAAACTTCATTCTCCAGAAGAGATCATTATCCAAACTTCAGCCGGCTAAAACATATCTGACCAAACTTTTCAATGATATCGAAGCATTATCAACAGTGAATCAAAAGATTTATTCCAATGATAAAGATTCGTTGACGAAAAAACTGAACGAACTCACCCCTGCTTATGAATCAAGTCTTCATTCAAGTGTGAAAACCTTTGAGCAGATCGAAAATATAATTGAAACATCAAGCAGAAAGATCTATGACTACACTAGAGAAAGTATTCAATCGACTCTCTCTTCAATGGGAGATCATCCTATTGTTGAGTATAAAGGATTGTTGCACTTGATTGAATATGTTGTTGAAACTCAAAATGCCATTACGGAGAAAATTACACACTCCGTAAGAAACAGTGAAGATTTTGCCAAAAAGGTTACAATCGAAAGTATTGATAGGATAAATGATATCGGAAAGCAAACTCTAGGTGAGGAATATAGATCAGAGAAGATTTTTAGAGAAGAGTTCATGTTCACTAGAAGAAAAGACACACTGTCAAGACATATTGACGATTCTTTGTCTGTTTTGGACTTTTTTGATCCTTCACTCGAAAGATTCATGACTTTATTTGGATTCAACTCTAAAATGACAGAGAGCGTAGTTGTTTGGAAAAACTCTATTTATTCAGTTGGTCTATATGCTGTTTCCAAATTTGTCAGTACAGGATCCGTGATGAAGGGTGTCTACCAATATGGCTCATTCTTCTCTGTGAATACTTTGCGCATCCTTGCCATTCCAATCGCAATAGGTGCCACTGTGTTTGGCCTGACTTATTTGATCACAGACATTCCCAATGCGCTTCCAAGAAATTTGGCTCGTAAAATAAGAACTCAGGTTCAGGAAATTGATTACCCACACCAAAACTCACAAAGGATATCTAGTGAATGTACAAAAATTTTGAAAATTCCTTCCAGAGAAGTTCAGAACTGTTTTCAAACCTCATTGGATAAATATGCCTTGAAGAAGGATCAACTCATTGGTGAAATCAAAAGCGCCGATATTGGATATCAGTTCTTTGGGAAGTTATTGAAGAAGGCTATTGAGCAAAAGAATCTTGTGGAAAGCTACGATTTGCATTCCATTCCTGTTGACTGAGCCTGAAATTATGTGTTATACGATGTTGTGTATATAGTACTTTTTTAATGATATGATGATAGTATCACGGTATTATGTGATTGAACCCTGAAATAATCTTCTCTGTACTTTATATCATAATATTGCCTATTTGTTTCTGCCTGATCGTTTCTAAACTTCTCCTACATTGGAAATTTCCTTCCTTAATTTTATCGAATACATTATCTTCTCACTCATCAATATGATAGTTTTTTTTGATATATAGAAATAATAAAAAATAAATATGAACAGTAACTTATTACAGCACGGTCAAAAAGAATGTCACTAGATGATTTATATCTTGATATATGGCTGAAGATTGTAAGCCAAATTAGTCATAATGACCTCTTGAGTCTTCGGCTAGTCAATAGAAACTTATTAGGAATCATGAGCTCAAATGAAATATGGGCACCTTTAGTGTACAATAGATGGTTTTCAATTGATGATATACCGAAGCAGGAATACCAACAGATCGGCACACATTTTCGGTATTTTATCAGAAGAAACAGGGAAGATCTCGAGTTACTGAACAATCTCAATGAACTGGCAGCTCAAGGCGACTTGACCCAAGCATTTCCTCTCGCACAAGAGATTATATCATCAGGCCATCAATATATACCACTATTGTTGAGACTAAAGAGAACATCGTGTGACAATCTTACGCTGCGATACCTTGCTCGAAGCATTTTGACAACAATACGACACGGCTTCTATATCCAAGGTACTTCTGGCAATGTGGATCCTTATGAAGTTGAACCATTCCTGTTTCGAGGGAGTTACATTGACCCATCCTTTGATGAGTTATTGCCATATAGAAAGAAAATAATAGACACTATAATGGGAGAGGCCGATTCCAGGTTGAAAGCTGAGGGTAATTATAGTGATTTCACCCCCGCATTCATTACAAAGATCATTGCTGACGTGTTTCTTGAGGTACTTCCGTATTCACCTACCTTTGCGGATAAACGTTACTCTGAAAACAATTCAATAGTTAGAGTGTATGCTGGTGAAGCAAATGGAAACCTTCCTTTAAGGTATGCCATTATTCAGAAGATAGCTGGTTTTTTCAATGTGAGATCCTACCTCACACCCTACGAATTTCTTGTTATTGAAGATGATTCTTTTCCAGAGGGTAAAGCATTCCTGCTTTTGAAAGAGAGTGGGCATCAATTCCTTACAATAAACTATTTGAGACATAATACTGACGAATGGCTATTCTCAACATTCTTGGACAGTTATATCAAAGAGAATTTTACCAAAGGGTTACAGATGTGCACATCTGCAGTCCAGAGTCAAGTACTACAACGATCCAAAGGATTTAATGAAAACTATCCAATATCCCATTACCCATTGCATTCGCAGGTCACTTCCATGGTTCATTTTCAGCATTCTCTTGATTGTATGAGATTAAACCAGATGTATCATCTCAATGGAGAAAATAAGTATGATCTCAAAGATATTCCGGATCCTTTTACAAATTATTTCAATTTGTTCCCTTTTGACCTAATACTGTTCAAAAAGGACATCAGCATTGAGTCATTTTACTCTATCCCAACCGATTTCTATTGGAGAGCATTACGGCTACCACCTTTCACAACGGAGTTGGCTACTGATAATTTGAGATGTAAAAAGCCGACGTTTCAGGCAGGTGATATTGTAATCAACTCTAGATATAAAGAAGTAGGTGTCTTTGTATGTCAGGTATTTGCGAGCGAAAACTTGTGCACTCCCGTAGACGAGGAAACCCCTACTTTCTACCTGGTCTTTACACCCAGTATGACTTACGATGTTCTGTGGGGTTCGATAGAAATGGCAGTTGAACTAACCGATGAAGTTCTTGATGCTGTTCAAAGTTACCCATTGGTCGAGAAGTATTTCAAAAGGTATGATCCAGTACTAAAAAGATTTGTGCCCCAGAACAAGGATCATATTCTATTCAAGACAAAGAGGACCATCCCCAGACATACGTACTCAAGAACACTCACTTGAAACACACTGTATAGATATATGTATAAGTTCATATAAATATATATAGTAGTAATTGGAACTAATCATTTTTCGTAACGTCCATCCATAAAGCAATTTAGACTTCTTTAACAACATGCTCGTTATTCTTTTCATCATATTCTATATCGATCCATTTCCCACTCTTCAAATCTTTTTTCAACTCACCAGTGGGGAAGTAATGATAGTTCGTTTTGATAGAGATAGCAAATGGGATGTTATCAAAGCTCACCAACCTTATCTTGACATATGTATCAGCAGGTATTGTTCTGACAACTTTAACAAACTCTTCTAAAGTTGGCGTTGGAATACCATTCACATGGGTGATGAAATTTGTTGATGAAATTCCATAAGCCTTTGCTGGAGAACCACGGCTCGTAGACGTAACATAAACCTGAGACTGAAGATTGATCAATGATTGTCTTACAGCATGATGTGGTGCCTGTAGTACAGCACCTGACCAGAATACCAAATGATCAGTTGACTTCACTGGAACACAAGGTACACTAATCTTGATTTCCTTCTTTCTTCTTACGATCAATAAATTTATGAAATCTTTGTCTGTAATGGAAGTAATATCCTGAATGGAATAAACGGGTTTATCTTCGATAGAAAGAACAATATCTCCTGGCTCTAGAAGGCAATGCTGTTCAGCAACTTCAGGACAAGTGACCCTTGAAACCGAAATGAATTGGAATCTATCATTTCCGGACTCTTCAATCTTTGAAATCCATTCATCTGACACACCCATGATTCTGGCTTGGGCTAAACTGATGGCGTAGAACTCTGCATCAACAATTTTCAAAGTTGGTAATGTTTTTTTGTTGACAACAACCACATCACTATCATTATTGATTGTTGAAATTTCATCTCTCTTTTGGAATATTTTCAATAGATCTTGGACTTCAGTAACATCTAGCCCCATTCGGTAAACAGTGTCAGTGTCTCCTTGAGGCTCTCCCAAGAACGAGAGCCATAAAACTCTAACAGTTCCGTCTTTATCAGTAGCAATACCTGAAGCACATTCGTTTGGTAAAGTGGAGTCAAAAGAGATGGTTTCAAGGTTAGAAGCTCTATATCTTGGGGATAAAACGTTTCTTGGAATATTCACAGTTGAAATGTAAGAGACTTTTGTCTCGGTAGATAAAACCCTATTGCTATGATTGTGACCTATGAACACTACCTTGTCACCTCTTTTCAGTGGCACTGAACTAAATTTAGGGGTGATTAGTTTTGTTGTGATCAATGATGGATCATATTTGACGATTGCGTAATTTTGTGTAGGATGTAAAAATTCAACAGTACCTGGAATAATCAAAGAATCTGCAAATGAAATGTGAACGTCAAGACAATCGTGTGGTACAATACGTCTCGAAACAAGAACATAACCTTTATCGGCATCAATGATAAGACCATGTCCCTTAGCACCAATTCCAGGGAATGCATCAACAGGAACATGAATCACTGAGCTGACATGCACAAAGCTTCTTGATAGTTTGGCACATTCAGGATACTCGACCGGAATATCGATGAATTTGACAGATTTTGGTGTTGGATCAACAGGTGGTAATGGATCTCCTAGGTCTTGGAAATCCCATAAACCTGTTTCATCATTTCTGGTGGCTAATCTGAAACTAGTGCACCAGTGACGATCTATATAAAGAGTTGAAACTGAAGGAGAATGTAGATCTGAAATATGACGGTATTTAATAGAGACTCTAGATCTGTCAGGAACTTTTTTCATGACTTCTATTAAATGATTCAAATCTTTGATATCAATATCATTTAAAGTATCTAAAACCCATCCAGATGGTTCTGATTTGTCTAAATAAAATGATGCAGTGGCGTTGTTAATGAAGACACCTTTGACAGGAATAGCATATATTCTTGCCATTTGGTAACTCATATCATTGAATGAAGCACCTGCGACAGATAATAATCTGTTTGGTGTAATTGAATGTAAATCCTGAACTTTGCAATTGATAACGACATTCTCTGTGTTTCTTTGGACAACAATTTCAATGGAGGAGTCAATGGAAGAGTCAAGTATTTCATCAACTTTGATGAAAGTGGATATGTATTCACCATTAATGGAAATCAAAGTATCGCCCTCCTTGATCAGGTGGTCGGCAGGCCCTTCAGGTAACACGACTTCAGCAACTAATAAACCAATTATCTTCGGGAATTTCGAACGAACTTCCTTCTCCATTTCAACAGAAAGACCAAGACGACGACATTCATCAAAAGGTCTCAACATCCACTGTACCTGAATGGTACCTCTACTGATTGGCTTTGAATTTTGAATACAGGTCAAAGCTCTTTTGACACGGTACAATGGAAGAAAGAAGTCGGTGGATGCCTCAGTTGACCCACCGGCTTGTAAAGCAACAGCATAACCATTCACGTCCACAACAGGTGAACCAGAAGAACCACCGGAAGCACTTGCAGCAGCCTGAATATATTCAGTGTTGAAATCGTTGTAAGTCAAACCACCATACTCCGGAGCGTTTCTATCCAGCCTACTGATGAACCCACTCAAGATAGAAAGTTTTTCACCGGCATCGTTACCAACGACTCTAATTTCGCAACCAACTTTGGCTAGTTCAGGTCTCAGCTCCAAAGATTGGATTTTCATGTATTTGATGCTCTTGGGGTCGAACTTTAGAAAACCAAAATCATGCACTGGATCTCTGTATATTGGTTTGACCACAGTTTCTTCGTGATTATCAAAGACTGCGTATCCTGTGAATGGACCAGCACCAACAACATGTCTATTAGTCAATATGATACCTCTTTCAGCATCAACTACAAATCCTGTTGCCTCGGAAACAATAGGTGGATCACAGTCAAAGGATGTAGTCTGTGCGAAATGGATGGAAACAACACTTTTCACCACTTTGTCTATCGTGTCGCGCCATTGCCCGTTTATGAAAGTATCGTTCGCTATTCCTGGGGGTATTATGATATTCTCTGAATCAGATACCGATTCAACATCATGAACTGAGATATCCTCGTCGTTTCTGTCAATTTCTCCATTAGCGAAAGCCGTATCTACTAAGTTTGCCCTTTTAGATTCGGGATATCCGTTAATGCTCTGTGTGGAAGGTGTACGTTTAACACTCATACTAGAATATGGCGATGTATGCTGATGATAGTAGGTTTGGTTTTTATGATGATTTGAGGAGACTTTAGAGATATTTAACAAATGTCTATGAACTAAACTGCCACTGAAATGATTTCGAATTGAACTTCTTAAAGGGTGCAAAAGCATAAAAAATTCAACCGATTCTCAGTGCAATTTTAACTAAAGTTACTAACGATACCTTGACCGTCACATAAAAGAACTGTGAAATACTCGAAAATTTTCAGAACACAAAAAACAGAATATGGTCTTGGCTCATAACTATTGATTATGTAATAATTATACTGATGTCATTTCATAGAGAGGCCTAAGTAGGAGATGCAAGATGCTGGTAGAGAAACAACGCAGACCAGTGGTATTGCATAGTGGCTTGAACATCGATTCAGCGTCAGTAGTTTTTCTACAGAAAAAATGGAAAATAATATTGTGACACCTTGATATAGGTATTCGAATGTAAGCTTAGTACATTTATTCATTTGTAAAGTTGAAAACTTGGGTGACAATTATAGTTGAGCCGAAGGTACACCGTCGGATAATAGCCAGGTATATATCATAAAACAACCATGTCGGGGGCAAGGGAAAGTGGGGGTTTAGGTCTTATTTTTTTATTAAAATT
This sequence comes from Komagataea salicaria, assembly GCA_003707885.2. Lineage (NCBI taxonomy): Eukaryota > Fungi > Ascomycota > Saccharomycetes > Phaffomycetales > Wickerhamomycetaceae > Komagataea > Komagataea salicaria. The sequence goes on from PPMB02000003.1 coordinate 499,050, forward strand.
TAAAAAGGTTATGTATTAGGAGGTAAAAGTTTATGTATAGGTAATAAACCCAATTCCCAGCACAGATTTATTTTTCTTTTTATTAAATTTATATTAAATTACGGCGTGAAAACGTATTTCGACTACATTTAATGGAAAGTGGTCGATGTTGGTGATTGAAGAGAAATCTGCATCCACAACACTACCAACACAGCTTTATGCCACAGACACTGCAACAGACGCAGACGGCACCACTCCTGGCAGTCGGACGACACTTAGCTTATGCTCACAGAGCCTCATGCTCTTACTGCTACAAACAATATTTGGATATAAACCACATAAATAAAATCATTAAAAACACAAACCATAAACTAAAGAAGTAAATTGAAATAAATTCATGACCAAAACCTGATTAACAGCAATAAAACATAAAACCCATTCGACTATAAAATACACGAAATATCAAAAAATCATCTATAATTCTTGGGAAGCTTTTGCAGCCTTTGCGGTCTTCTTTGGTAATAAAGTTTGATGAATGTTTGGCAAAACACCACCTTGAGCAATGGTGACGTGACCCAACAATTTGTTCAACTCTTCATCGTTTCTGATGGCCAATTGCAAATGTCTTGGGATGATTCTGGTCTTTTTGTTATCTCTTGCAGCGTTACCAGCCAATTCCAAGATTTCAGCAGCTAAGTACTCCAAAACAGCAGTCAAGTAGACTGGGGCACCGGAACCGATTCTTTGAGCGTAGTTACCTTTTCTGAGCAATCTATGAACTCTACCCACTGGGAAGGTCAAACCAGCTTTGGCTGATCTTGATTGGGAAGGTTTTTCTGAGGATCCTGCTTTACCACCTTTACCACCGGACATTATTGTGATATGTATATAAGATTGTTGTTGATTGAGTAGTAACAAGAAGTAGTACTGTACAACTGAGAAGACTTTTGTGGATTTCAGTGTCCTTTTATAAGTAAATTGCCCAGTTTCCCAACGTGACCGGAAACTGCGCTATTTAGCGAGATATCAGCCAATAAAATCCCCTTATTTGCTAGCCGCCGCAGTGTTTGTAGTGGCAAAAACAAAAGCAACAACAACAAAGAGGAATTCCCGTTCTCTTGTTTACTCGTAGCATGGGGTGTAAAACTTGGAACGCTGAATATATCGTTTTTCACACTGAAATATCGCGCTTTTCGAACAGTTTTTCTCAGTTGCCAAAATTGAGTTTTTTTTGAAATGGTGAAAAAGAGAAAAAAACGCGGTTCTATTCTCTAGATTACACAAAAACAAACAGAGGAGTGCGTAAATTAGAGTCTCGGATACCATTTGTATATAAACAGTAGATTATCCCACTAGTCGATGGCAATGAGTCTCTATTGAAGATTGACTTCTAAAAGTATCAAATCAATAGTTCGAAATGGCCCCAAAAGCAGAAAAGAAACCAGTCGCCTCCAAAGCCCCAGCTGAGAAGAAACCAGCTGCTAAGAAAACAGCTTCATCCTCAGATGCCCCAAAAAAGAGAACTAAGGCCAGAAAGGAAACTTACGCCTCTTATATCTACAAGGTTTTGAAACAAACCCATCCAGATACCGGTATCTCACAAAAAGCCATGTCCATCATGAACTCCTTCGTCAACGATATCTTTGAGAGAATCGCATCCGAGTCCTCCAAATTGGCTGCCTACAACAAAAAATCAACAATCTCTGCTAGAGAAATCCAAACTGCCGTTAGATTGATCTTGCCTGGTGAATTGGCCAAACACGCCGTTTCCGAAGGTACCAGAGCTGTCACCAAATACTCATCATCAACTTCAGCTTAAGTCTAACTTGGGCATCCAAGTTTATTGGTTTATTTCGTGTGTTATTGTTTATTAGTCTATTTTGTTCGGTTTACTTATTTAATGTGTTATGGGATTAAAATCGGTTTTGTAATATTGGTTTTTGACAATGTTAATATTAGTTTTTTCTTTGGCTTGTATTAATTGATGTTATTCTAAGCTACTTACAGTGTAGTGGTGCGTGTTTAATACGTGGCCATTTATAGTATCTATGTTTTCGTGTGTATGTTTAGCAAAAATTGTACGCAGTTATATATGCCTTATTCGGCCAAAGCACCCATTGGGTCCCACAATGGTAAAACAATTGGCTCCTGGTCCCAGTGCTTCAAAAGCTCTTCTCCGAGCTCATCCTTCTCTACAACAATCTGGAAACAGTACTCCTCGAAGTACTCTTGCGACATAGAGTAGTACCCATTGACACCAGAATCCTTTCCCCATGAGTTTTCCACCCTGTACCTGATAGGGTTACCTGTTTCCTCGTCGACATGCACGCCTGTGATGAGCATGGCATGGGTCATTAATGATTCTCCGTACAGAACGCGAGAAGCCTTCTCTTGATTATTCTGAAATCCTATTAGATCGTATCCGAAAGACTTGATGTCCATCAGACCCTTCTCTTTGTTCATATATTTTGGAGTATGTGACCCGAAAAACACAGGTTTGTTTGCCTTGATTCTCTTCACGACCAGCTCGCTGAGAACATCATTCGGCAAGTTTAGATACTCGACGTCTGGTGCACCGGTGATGTTGTTCAAATGGTCGATTTTCAACTTCGTGAAATACTCATGTCTCGGATCGTTGATCAATGAGATCGGTGATTCAGGGTCAAACTGACTGTAGTTTTTAAAGAACTCCAAGGGAGTAGTACATATCTTGAGATAGGTCTTATCCTTGTCATAAGCCTCGAATGTGAACTGCTTGTCTAATTTGGGTGGTTCTCCAAGAAATATAGTCAAGTACTTGAAGATCTCCTTCATCATGCGACTTTTCATCGCTAAAACATCTTCTCCTCTTTTCTTGCCCTCACGCAACAGCTCTGCAAACTCACGTAGCTTGGTTGTCAAGAGGTCATTCAGCTTTCTAGAGTTGGTGGACGAGTAGACATCGGGATAAGTATTGATGGGAACCACACCGTACTTCTCAACCAGGTTCAGAAACATAGTAAATTGACCACCGTCAAGAACCGGTGCAACCAATAGATGCTGAATCAATCTGGAATTCACATCCTCCTCGTAGGTTTCGATGATCTTATCAAGGAAAAAGTTAGCTTTCTCCAGCTTGTCGTAGAAGAACAAGTAAGTTTGGGAGAGCTCAAACTTCTCTAAGTTCAACACCTCCGCCATTTCAATTCTCAAAATGTTCAGCGACGCAAACAACCAACACCTTCCGGACGATTTCTGATTAGTCACTGGGTTGCCTTCTGGTTTAATAACATTATTAAAGAAGTGTGATACTTCCTCTCTTTCATTGAACAGTAAGCTATCTGCGTTATAACGTTTCAATGTCGACGCTGCCAGCTTGTAAGTTGCATCTCTATCAAGCTCATCCTGCCACTTTCCCAACTCCTGAACGTCCATTGTGAGAGCCAAGCTGCTGTATCCAATAAGCACTAACTAATCCTTAATCAAAGCCTATTGTAATAATGTTTATATAATCGCATCTTCAACATGGTTGGAGACACACACGTATCAATGACTTTTATTACTCAGCAGCAAATTGTACATTTGATGCGATGAGACATAATTGATAGTGTCGTTAGTTCATACAGAGGAAACTAAGCTATAGGGTGTTGAATCATGAGTGCGTTATTGTCTTCTACAGACTTGAATGATTTTATCAGCCCCGGTCTTGCATGTATCAAGCCGGCAGGTGAAGTACGAGTTAGTGACTCAAAAGCATATGGCGATGAGGCTGGTGAGGGATATGAATTGCATATAGGGTCTAACGGAGAGGCAATAGAGGTCAGCATCGACGATGGGACAGTGCATAATCTTCCCAGTGCGAACATATCGTTACAGGACTGTTTGGCTTGCAGTGGCTGTATCACATCAGCAGAGGAAGTTTTGCTATCAAGACAGACACACAAGATCTTGATTGAGGATGTGGCGAAATGGAAAGACGAAAAGGTGTTTGTCATGAGTTTGAGCCACCAAAGTAGAATATCACTTGCAGACTTTTTGAAGCTCTCAGTTGCGAAGATTGATGAGTTTCTGATCAACTTCTTCAGCGAGAGATATGGGTTCAGGTTTGTTGTTGGTACTGAGCTGAGCAGAGAACTAAGCATATGTAAGATAAATTCTGAGGTCATCGCAAAGAAACATCAAGGTGAGAATGACCATAAACCTCTATTGAGTTCTATTTGTCCAGGGTTCGTTTTGTACGTTGAGAAGACTAAGCCTGAAATCTTGCCCTATCTGCTGAATGTTAAATCGCCACAACAAATCACGGGAACACTGCTGAAAGCTTTGGTTTCCAAGCAACTCAACATCAGACAGAACCAGATATACCATCTTTCCGTTATGCCATGCTTTGATAAGAAACTAGAAGCAGCGAGAAAGGATGGCGAGATTATAGAGGAGGGGAGCAGTACTACCCAAGAAGTAGACTGTGTATTAACACCAAAAGAACTGGTAGAGTTATTGAAGGAGGAAAACATAAGCATCTTCAACTACATAACAAAGGAACAGGGACCTCCCTATGACTTATATAGACGAGCTGCTCCTGTTGATTGGCCTTACTCAATTGAAAGTTGGTTCAGCAACGCCGGTGGCTCCTCTGGTGGTTATGCATACAACTACATTCTATCTTTGCAACAATTTTACAGTGATCAGAAAACCATAATCAAGCAAGTTAAAGGGAGAAACTCGGACGTCATGGAATATCAATTAATCAACAGTTTAACTAAGGAAAAGCTAGGATCTAGTTCAATAGTCAATGGGTTTAGGAATATTCAAAACTTAGTTAGAAAGTTGAAACCTTCTGGAAAAGTTAAGATTGGCTCAGGTGGACTGGTATCCAGAAGAAGAGCACGAATGAAGAATAAGACCCAAGAAGAAGCAGAAACTGAAGACCCACTTGCTGACCCTTCCACTTGTGATTTTGTCGAGGTGATGGCCTGTCCAGGTGGTTGTATAAACGGAGGAGGTGTCAATCAAGTGTCTCTTTTTAATGAAACAGCTGATCTTAATGGAGAGATTTCCTCCATTGCTGATAGTAACAGAGCACATATGACGAGACTTGTATCCAAGTATGAGCAGGACTTTGAGAATTTGAATATACTTGAATCAGAGAGGCTCGAATTCTTGAATCAATTTGTTGAACAGTTTCAAAATTCGTTCAACCCTCAAGATAGATTATTCAACTACCAATTCACTGCCATCAAAAAGGCTAATGATATACTGAGCGTTGGTAACACTTGGTAATCTTGCGATGTGTGCATAATACAGCTATTTATAATCTGAATTTTCCAATAATCGCCATGGTTTTTTCGAATGAACTGAGATCTGTATACTCGTACAATGAATAGGAAGCTTCATATGTCTAGTTCCAACATCTATTGTACATGTGAGCTATAGTAGTTACCTATCACGTGAATTATGGTATATGTATATGGTTAGTTGCGATGGTATTATATACATATTTTATACAAATGATAACTTATACCTTATAAGTGGATAAATTGAGTACAGTATTGACAGTTCTCCAAAAGGGCCGACAGAGAAGAAAAGATGATCACGCTTCGTTTCCGTGGTAAAGATGGCATGTTCCGTATACAGACACAGGAGGAGTCTGTTTTCAGTGCGATCATTGCAGAGCTACTCACTCAATTGCCTAATATTGATGGCGAATTGTTAGTGGGTAAACAACCACAGGGTCCGTTTGCCCCAGCTTCTGAGTGGTCTTCACACACACCCCAGGAGATGGGATTCAAGAATGGTGAGATGCTTTTCTTGCAGTACAATTCGAGTGACCAAACAATGGGCGATAGCTCTTCTCAGATGCCGAAAGCCAATATTGGATCTGTGAATATCAATTCAGCTAGAATTAGTAATGATGCAGCAGTTGCTAATAAGGAACTACCCGTTGACAAGGAGCTAGAATTGGAGAAAGGGTTGATTCCACGTTCAAGATCTACCTTTTGTAAACATAACGATAGCGGGATGTGTGAATACTGTTCTCCGTTGCCTCCATGGGACAAGGAATATTTAGCTGTAAACAACATTAAACACGAATCATTCCATGCTCATCTAAAGAAGTTAAACGAAGCCACAAATAAAGGTCAAGGATCTTCATACATTCATCCCTTAACGCCTTCCAATTTCAAGATTGATAAACAATGTAAAAATGGCCACGAACCTTGGCCGAAGGGAATCTGTTCTAAATGTCAGCCGAGTGCGATTACCTTACAACAGCAGGAGTTCAGAATGGTTGACCATGTCGAATTTGCCGATTTTTCTATCGTAAATACGTTTATCGAAAGTTGGAGGTCTTCAGGCTTGCAAAGAATCGGTATTATGTATGGATCGTATCAGAAATACGACAAAGTACCTCTTGGTATCAAAGGTGTTGTTGAGGCGATATATGAACCTGTGCAGAAAGATGAGAATGACGGTTTGTTTTTTGATTTGGAGGAGTGGTTCAAACAAGAAGAAAAAATTGATAAACTTGCTGGTAAATGTGGTCTCTCCAAAATTGGTATTATATTCACAGATTTGACAGATGCTGGAAATGGTGATGGTACAGTTTTAACAAAGAGACACCAAGATTCATATTTTTTGACCAACCTTGAGGTTTTACTCGCAGCTCATTTACAAGTGAGATATCCAAATTATACTCATCACTCTTCGACGGGCAAATTCTCGTCGAAGTTTACTACTTGTGTCATCTCAGGTAACTTGTCTCAGGAGATTGAGCCGTTTGCCTATCAGGTTTCAGAATCAGCAGAAGCTCTTACTCAGGCGAACATTGTCTCAGGATCAACCAAACCGTCATTTGCATATATCAATGAAACAAACTCTGACCGTTATGTGCCTGATATTTTCTACACCCATATCAACGAATATAAGTTACAAGTGAAGACAAATGCAAAGCCTGCCTTTCCAGTGGATTATCTATTAGTATCATTAACTCATGGTTTTCCAACAGAACCAACGCCGCTGTTCAAATCAACAAAATTTCCAACCGAAAACCGTGCAGCACTTGGTATCTCCCAAGACTTCACAGAGCTATCCAAAGTTATCCCTCGTGATTCCTTCAATACTGATGCATTGATAAATGCTCTCTCAGATTTCCATTTATTGCTTTACTTAGGCGAGTTGGGTGTTTTAAGTGAGACTGAAATGGACGTGGTGATTGATATTGCAGTTAATCATAGTGCAGAAGCATGTTATAGACTACAGGAATTACCTGGATGGCAAACGTTATTAACAATAATGAATAGTTCATAGATCAAGTGAATTAATTGAAATGCAAATTTCATCGCTTTACTACAAATTTCGTAAAGTTATTCAATTACTGATGATTATTATCGTGGACAGATTTATAATATTTATATACATTTATCAAACGGTATGTATTTACCTCAAACACCTTGAAAGATGTCCTTAAACCTTACTTAAATTCATGATATTCCCAATATTTAACAAAAGCAACTAATTTGTAGAAAGAACGAATTAAAAACATACCAACGAACATATTCTCTTAAATCTTACCTAAAAGACAAAATAAACAAAATAAAAAGATGAACAAAGGTCAATTTATCTAGTCCAAATCTAAATCACCTTCTTCATCCTTAGCTGGTTCGGCCTCTTCAGGTTTGTTTTGTTGTTCCTTCAATTTTTGGGAGAATTTCTGGTACTCTTCAGCTTCCTTTTTAGCTCTTGCTGCCTCTTTCTTTTCGTTTTCAGCTTGTAAGTATCTACCTTTGATCAAGTTACCCTTTGAAGCCAATTCTTCATACTTGGCTGTGAAAACACCCAACGAAGCATCTTCGTGGTCATATAACCAGTCTTCAGTTTTTGATAACAATTCCAATAAATCAGATTTCTCTTGATCTGAAACAAATGGTGCATACAAGTCATCCAATTTACCTCTGAAATCATACAAGTATTCTTCAATCTCATTTCTTTTGTTTTGAATCTTGAAGACTAAAGCATCAGCAGATGTTAGTTGGCCTTCTTTCTCCAAGTATTTATTCAATTGATCTTCTGGTAATGATGCGTCTTTAGTAACAACGACCAAATCATCTTTCTTGACAATTTTCTTGACTTTTCTATATTCTGGTTCCCAGTCATCTGGTTTTTCAGAAACGTCTCCTTCGAATGGAATTTCTTCTTCAACTTCGATTTCTTCCACAGTGTAGGCTTCTTCAATTGATGGGAAACCTGATTCGTTGTTTCTCAATTTGGCTTTAACTTGAACTGGTTCACCATTAGTAGTTTTGATACCTTTGATTTCCCAAGAAGCGATCTCTTGTGGAGTACCAGCTGGTAATTCATCGATGTTAGTGTACTTAGCAAAGACTTTGAAGTCACCGGTTCTTTCCAAGGTTATGACCTTGGTGGATGGGTAAACAGATCCAGCTGGGAAGACTTCTAATTCGACATCATCACCTTCGATTTGTTTGTCCCATGAGTAGGTGACTGAGTATGGGTTGATATCAGTGAATTTAAATGGTCTGACTCTCAAGGTTGGAGAGTGAATAGCACAAATAAAGGTGGCACCTCTGGCAACAGCTTCATCTTGATTTAAATGGAAAGATAGTGGTTTACCGAAAGTAGTGGAGATTCTGTCTTTCAAAGATGGGACTCTTGAACCACCACCAACAATTTCAATAAAGTCGATTTCTTCTTTAGACAAACCAGCTTGTTTCAAGGCAGCTTCGATAGGGATATGAACACGGGCCAACAATGGAGCAACCAACTCCTCCAATTCTTCTCTTGTCAAAGAAGAGGAATAGTCAATATCGTTAATGACAGATTCAACATTGAATGGGGCAACAGTGTTGGCAGACAAGATTTTCTTCAACTTTTCCACAGATGCTAAGATTCTTGAAAAAGATTTTGGGTTTTCTCTGACAGTGACGTTGTGTTTCTTGTCTAATTCGTCAGCAAAGTGGTTAGCAATGGCAAAATCGAAATCTCTACCACCAAAGTGCTTGTCATAGGCAGAGCCTAAGACTTTCAATTCACCTTTCTTTAGTGAGGCGATCATTACCTGGTAAGAAGAGTGACCAATGTCAACGAAAGCAACTTTCAAGTCTTTATCTTCTGGTAGGTCAGTCTTAAAGACACCGTAACCGACAGCAGCAGCAGTCATCTCATTGACAATTCTAACTGGGTTCAATTGAGCGATTCTAGCTGCATCGGCAATAGCATGACGTTGTTGCTGAGTGTACCAAGCTGGAACAGCAATCACGACGTCTTCAATCTTGGCCTTGGTCTCATTAACAACAGTTTGCTTAATGTGGTTCAAGTACATGGCAGCTAACTGAATGGAAGTGAACTCTTGCTGAGAACCAGCAAATCTGATTTTGGCTCCAAGCTGACCATCAACTTCAACCAATTGAGGTGTGATGAACTTTTGTTCGATAGCAACATCTGGGTGATCTGGACTCAAACCTGTGATTCTGGTGATGTTGTCAACAGTGTTCTTGATGTTGGAGGTTTGCTGGGATTTACCCGCTTCACCAATGGCTCTATTTTGAGAGCCAAAACCAACTAAAGTTGGTGTTCCTCTGTTGGAAACTTCATTTACGACAATATCGATACCGCGGTTTCTGGCAACGGCAACAACAGTATTTGCATTACCGAAATCAACACCGAATGGAGTACTCATTATGGATATTTTGTTTCTAAAAGATCGTTCTTTTCTTTCTTTACAAGTTGAAGATTTTTTATTTTGGGCGCTTTTTTTTTATAAATAAAAAACCACAGAAAAGAAAAAAAAAATACAGGTCACGTGTAGACAGGGTAACACGGTTTGCGCACGTGATCGAATATTCTAGAAGATTACGTAATGATTATATAATCAGCATCAGAAGATGGCCAAGCACAGCAAAAACACATTTCCACCTGTTTCGGGGATAATCGGCCCAAGTGGATAACATGGTGTTGATACAGATACATTGGCACTTCAATAAACTGAAGCTTTCGTAACACTCAGCGGTGCCACTGCGAGGAGATGCTTGGCCACACCCTTTTGTAAAGGCTCATGGCAACAACATCCTGTGAAGTGATTTTTCCGTCGAAATTGGCTTTGAAGTAACCATGAGTACCAAGACTTTCCTTGATGAAACCAGATCTACCACTCTTTGTGAACAGTGGCACGGCTTTGTAGTATGCGATGTCTTCCGCATTGAAGAACATATAACGTACGGTGACGACGTTTTTGTGAATACTTAATGGATGACCTGTCAAAATGACTCTTTCTGCGAGAACTCTCTGGTGTTCTGCATTTAGGAAGGAACCAGAACCCATGAGCTCAAGTTGTCCCGAACTTGTCTCTTTGAAAAACAACGCTGGCGTACTGGCAGCGAACGAAACAGGAGCGATGGCGGTAGCGATCTGTACAGTATTCTTATGTAAAAACCTCTCTGCCTTGTTAACGTTCCTCGACGTGGCTGAGGAGAATAATGGCTCAATGACTTGACGTCTTGGACCATACTGAACAATGATTCTATCTTTTGATGGGACAGGTTTTTCATAGCCCTCCCATGTTTTAATAGAAAAGTTGACGACTGCAAGTTTTTGTTCGTGCTCAAGTAAGCCATATACTATGAACGGCTTGTTGTCCAAAGATGGTATCTGCTCTAAAATGAATTTTGGTGCTTTCAAGTATAGACTAATCTTGTTGCAAAACGTGATTTGCGAGTCTCTTTTGGCATGTTTCAACGCTCTATTTCTGGTAGCTTTGAAATTCGAGATTCTCAATAGTCTGTTCCATTCACTTGGTCTTTCAGCATCATATTCGTCATAGTCCCATGAAGCATTGGCAAGATTCTTCAAACCTCTGTAACCTCTCAGTCTTTCTCTACCAGATTCGTTTGGACTTAGCTCAATTTCATCAGGGAACTCACGATCTTCGGATTCTTTCTGTCTGAATAGTGATAGTTGACGTTCCTCTTCCTCAGGAGACAACTCCACGAATTCATTTTCATCTTGATCGCCAAATTCGGGATCTTCCTCGATATAATCTCCTCCTTCTTCATTCTCGTGTTCATCTTGATCTATATCTTGATCCATAACTTCATCTTGGTCCATAGCTTCATCGTCTTCGTCATCTGACTCGATATCATCTTCTAGATACCATCTGGCCTGATAATCTGATGTACCCTCAGGTAGTTTCAGTTTCTTTGGCCTATTTGATTCCTCCCTTGGTAGATAGTTATTTTCATATTTCACAGCTCCATCACTAAAATCGTTCTCGTCATCCTCCCAATCTTCCATATCTAATTCTTGTGGTGCTAGTTCTTCTAGTGATTCTTGATTCTCATCAGGAGCGAATTGATTTTCAACTTGGCCGCCTCTTCTTTCTATTATTTCCATTTTTGCAATTTGGAAATCACCAAATCCTGGAATATGAACAGGTTTATTAGAATGGAAACCAGTACCTCTGACAGTACCTTCCACCTTTAATAATCCTTCGTGTTGGTCATCACCATCAACCCATGACAAACTGTCAGCAACGACCCATCCTCTTGAATCTCTCCATGTGATATCTCTTGGATATGTTTGACATATGGTTCTAGTAGCTACCAGACAGTCTGATGAGTTTTCCAGATTGTAAACTTTGTCTTGAGTTGGGAAAAAATGCTTTAAGTATGATGATAATGATTGTCTTATGTCGTCCTGGAATTTCTGTTTTGGATGTGCTTCAGACAAGTTGGTGACAACTCCAATAGGATAGCTGATACCCTGTGCCTCCAAAGCTCTGATGATCTGTTCTCCATAAGATGGATCTACTTCCTCTTTACCTGATAAGCCAAAAACAACTATATCAGCAACTTTGGCTGCGTCCAAAATTGCTATGAAATCAGTCATGTCTGGCACAATGAATTTTATAGTACTTTTGAACTTGTCCAGCGTCACATTTTTTACGCAAGTTCCATGGAGTTCCATTGAAATATCTACGTCTGAAACAGTACCAGCGCCAACTATTCTATTGATAATATCATCGCTGGTTATATCTTTGGTCAATGGGATAACAACAACAATTCTGGCTGCTGAGGAATTGTCAAATTTCTTTCGATCTTCTGTAGATTTCAAAATCTTGTTTGATCTCAATTGCTTAGCTAAATTTTTACGTTCTAGCTTAGATGCACCTTTCTTTGGTTTCTGAACTTTACTGGAATCTTTTTCTATTTTTCCCCTGGCTCTCGCCTTGATGGAACCTTTTGAGGCATGTCTTGACTTGAAAGCCTTATGGCCATTCTTCACGCTGGATCTGTGTGAGTGTCCTGCCATTTGAAGATAGATGATGCCGTCAATTTGTAAACAACCTAGCTGCTTGATGTCAACTTTTCACTATTGAGTAAAATAAAAAAAATTTTAACAAACCAAAAAATGTGAACATGGAACCATAACCACTCATCGCTTGCCGAATTTGGAAATTTCAGTAGACTCATTTCTTCAAATGTTCACTACTTTTGTATTTTGGCAGGGGATGCTTACTGCATACAAGTAAACAGCTCTATTCTATTAAACAGTGATTATATTAACAATAGATGTGTAAAATGTACACAAGTTAAATACTAGGTTGAATGACAATAGTACAAACTATACTTGAAAAATTAATGCTTTGGGTGTCCATGAACTTCTTTACACCAACCAGGAATATCTTCACCACATCCACATAAAGGTCTCTCTAGAACAACATTCTCCAGACCTACAGCGTCACTCAACCACGGATGGTTGACCATACCTCCAGCATCAGCCCTCTTTTCAGGGTTGATTACCAGCATTGGCAGTAAAAAGCTGGATATATCTTCGGCATCACGTTCAGTATATTTGTACTTATCGATCAGAACATCCTTTAAGCCCCATGGTTTCAATTTTGAAATCTTGCGAAGTTCACCCCGTGAGTTGAAAAACTCTCTAGCATATTTACCGTTTTTCAGCAGAGATGATGGAAATTTACCGATAAGCTCGATAATTTGTGCAATATGATCGTCATCCTTAGAATAGCTATGACCTTCAATTGGATCAAACAAATAATCTCCCGTCAATAGCTCAAAGATGAGACATGCTAAAGACCAGACATCAGCTGAGCATCCCCAGTCTGAGCCAATAAGGATTTCTGGCGAACGATACTGTCGAGTCTGGATATCATTTGTAAAATGTTCATCGTACCAACAGGCATTACCCAGGTCAGCGATTTTGACACCAATCAAATTCTCTTGCATTTCGGATGATGGTGAAACAGATGTTGTAGTTGTGGCAGTTCCAGTTCCTACTGGAGTGGAATTTCCATTGGACGAATCTATATGCATCTCTTCAAAGGAACTAACGACGTTCTTATGTAAACTTGCGTTCGATTGGTTTAATAGTCTCGAATTATCGAACAATTGCAATGAGGAGCTGATTGGAGATGGCAATGGTTGAGAGCCTGTTATCAGTGTGTTTCTTCTGGCACGTCTTCCGTTGCGTGATGGTGTCGATACAGTTGAGGGGGACTGGGACGATGCCGAACCTGGAATAGAGCTAGTCGAGCTCAATCGCGATTGTCTTCTTTCTAGTCTTTTCGTCTCTTTTGTACGTTTTTCCACGTCTTCGACCATTTTCACGATATGTTCAACATCTCCAATTTCGATCAGAACATTCTCAGGCTTGATATCCGTATGAATAACACCGACTTCTCGATGTAAAAAATCCAGTGCCAGTAGCAGTTGCTTCGCGATTTGTTTGACATATACGATGGGGATTCCCCTATGCTTGTATTTTTTGATCAAACTCAATAGATTCTCTCCCAATACTTCGAAAATCATCACGACATGGCTACCATTTGGCCCGTCGTGAGTGAAGGAGTCGAGAAATCCAATGACATGATCCTTCCCCTTATGCTGAATATTGTTATAGCTCACCTGCCTCAACAATTTGATTTCGTCGAGCGCTGTTTCTGTGTAGTGATGCGCCGACCTCACTATTTTTACCGCAACATGTCTGTTCAGCTCGTTGTCCTTAGCTAGCCACACTGTGCTGAAGTGTCCCCAGCCGAGCTTTCTTACAAGTGTGTACTTTCCGTTCTTGTAGTTCTCACCCTTATACGCGGGGTGGTACCCTCCTTCTTTGTAGTCCTCTTGATGTTCCTCATTTTTAGTATCCACTTCCTCTTCGTCATCGTCGTCATCATCATCATAATCGTCATCGTCATTGCCGCTGTTCCTATCTTTGTTGCTGTAACTTGAAGCTTGGTTTGTGTGGGCTGCGTGCTTTATGCCGCCCTGTCCTAGATCACCCGTTCCGGTTCCTGTAGAGATACTGAGACCCTCACCACCATTATTACGTATCCGCGCGCTATGAAGCGCCATTGAAAGATTCGACCTAGTGTCATTCAGCAGAAAACCACCTTTATGTTCCCCTTTGGAGCCCATCTCTGCAACTTTGTACTTCCTAACCACCGATAATAATTAACTGAGTTCAACTGTCTGTTTTGAGATTGTTTGATTCTTATAATAAAAAACACACAATTTTGATTAATCAAAGAAACATCAGAAAAAGGAAAAAAGAAAAAAAATGCCACAATTACGAGGGTGTGTGATTACCATAGTCTATATCGTACTGATTTATACTCATTGTAGTGCTATATATGGTGCTGAACAATGCTGGGGACGTGTGTTCTGTGTCTGGGTAGCCGCATGGTCACTATGACGTATGTGCAGTGGCTCGTATGGAATATGTGGATCGCTTTGGCTCGTATGGAATATGTGGATCGCTTTGGCTCGCAAAGGCAGCCGCAAGCTGCCTTTGAGGGTTATATCTTGTTCAAAACCATGATAGTCTATGTTAGTAGAAGGCCAGATCCACCCTTGTTTCCCTACTGGATAACGTTCAACCTTGCACGTAGACTAGCAGTCTATCACAGCTTACTGCTACCTCTATCTTGCAACAACTGGACGACTCTGGAGCCAACTCCGAAAGACAATTCGTAGCCCATCCCACCTGCTCCATATGCATGTATTACAGTGCAACCGTCAGTAGTGACTTCCTTTTCCACGCGCATTCCAGCCTTTCTAGCTGGTCTGAACCCGACATTAACGTTTCGAATGTCGAGTTTGGCATTCTCGCGATGAAACAGGCCTGGAAACAGACGTGAACCCCTCTCAATCAGCTCAGCACTGTCCTGCTCTCTGATTTCTGGATCGGTTTCTCCAACTTGCTTTGTTCCCCCAAGAATGACACCACCGTTCAATGGACGTGGAATAAAGAATGTCCACTTCCCATCTTTGGATTGGTGTGTCACAGTCTTGTTGAGGCTGAAGCTAGTCGATGAAGAGGAAGACGCTCTCTGGTCCTTCAATTCTGGTGGTCTGACAAGCAATGTCTGTCCCCTAATTGGGAAACAGTCTGGATCCAAGCCTCCATTGTACTGTAGTCCCATTCCTGTTGCATTCACAATAATCGCATTGGGAAACTGCTCGTGAACTTGCCTCAACGACGTTACTGTCTCACGCTTGAACACAACGCCGTACTCAAACTCAAGCTTTCTGTGTAGGTATTGAATAAACAGAGGAGCGTTCAAGACCCATGTTCGGTAGCTAAATCCACATTCAACTCCTTCTGGTAACTCTGCCCTGTCCAATTCGCGCAATTCTTGGATATCCTCCTTATAACCCCTGGCTTCCAAATCATATAGTCCTCTATCCTCCAACAGGTCAATACCTTCAACAAACTTAATGCTGCAGTCAGGATCTGAAGCAGCCAACTGTTCAAACTTCTTGAGAGTAATACGTGTCAATTGCGAATCCTCAAATGCCTTATCATCGACACTTGGAAACGGCCTGTAATGAGCTCCAGCCCACGGAGAAGTGTATTCGTGAGTCAGCGCATCTTTAGGGAAATGCGATGCGACAACTGTGATAGACTTTGCAATCTTCGACTCCGCAATACTGACCGCACTGGCTAGCCCTATCACACCAGCACCAACAACTACAACTTCTTTCATTTCGGTCCACTTGATATATGGTTAATAGTATGTGTCACTATTTCACCATTTTACAATTTTTTTTTTTCAGTAAATACTTTGATAGATAATAATGCGATTAAGCAGAGATCTATAATTGTTATACACGTTCACTGAAACTGAAGTATTTCACGACATAATTCGTGAAGCTCTTTGCCAGTCTCTGGTCTGTCCAGCAGTAAGCCACTGATATATCGAGCGTTGTTCTTCACTGCACCAACAGCAGAGGTACCACCACTACTAGAACCTGAAAGATCTCTGATAGTAGTCAATACAGACATTAGGTCCGTAGTATAATTATTCAGGAGAAGTTCAGGCTGCTCTTTTGCTAGAAGCCCAAGCGTTTTTGTGAGTTCAAAAAGAGTTGTGATCTCCACTTTTGGTGGAAATTGAAACATCTTTGAGATGAACTTTCTCAGAAGTGGGATGTCCTCGTACTTGTAAATTACCATCTTGTTCACAATCAACATTATCAAGATCGGATCTTCAATCAGGGCAATAGTTTCCTTCGGCATTGATAACAATTGGACCAGCTCTTTCTTAGTCACCAGGACCAGCACTTTCTTGAAGAAGCCTGTGAACAAAAATGATAGATTGGTATAGTACTTTGAGTTTCTTAGTACCGATTCAAGCAAACGTTCAAATTGTTTGAAAGTCTTTCCGAATAACTCCTGATAGTTTGATAGGTTTATGATGTTTTTCAGCAGTTGTAAAAACCCTTGGAACTGTATAGGATCTCTCAAATTCACATGTAGCATGAGATTTGTGACAAAATTTGGCCCATACCTTTCTAGAACCTCATCCCTATCACTGCTGGAACCTATGGAGTTTCCCAGGATCAAACAAAACGCAGAAATAACATACCCATTGGTTTCATCTGGCTTGAATTGCAGCTCAAATTTATTGGTAGCTGTATAGTTCGATGAGATGTTTCCGATGGAAGAGTAGATTTGTCTTTGGAACTTCAGAAGATTTTGCATTTCCATTTTTTCAGCCAATTTCAGCACCCTCAACAATCCAGATTGAAGTTTTTGCTCGTAGTAAGTGTCGTTATTTTTGCTGAACACAATTGTGAGATCCATTGTGAGAGACTCCAGGATCTTGGAGTAGTTTACAAGCATCTCGTCACTTCCATCTTCAGCTGTCACGAAATCTTTGTGTTGATACTTATCTACGAGCATGATGACCTTGCTCACCACCGACTCAATTTTCTTTACATCATTCGCAAAATTTGACTTCTCAGCCAACAGTAAATCACTGAAAACTTCGACAGCCAGTTGGCTCTCAACGTTGTACTGGATATGATCGTATACCTTGTTCACCAGCATATCGGACACCTTCTTCAAATACTTCCCATCGCCTCTTTTTCTGTCCACATCCTCCACAATGAGGTTCTGTATCATCAAAAACAACCGCTCGTTTAACTCATCGTCGTCAAACTCCTCCACTAGAAACAAGCCAATGCTCTTCCACAGTAGATCATTATCCAGTAACACATTCCGGTTCTCGTCATTGTCAGCGATACCATTGATTAACACTTTCAGCAGCTCGAGAAGAATTTCTCGAGCCATTGCGGATCCACTCAGCTGCAATTGAATCAAATTATGCGCTGCCTTACCAAAGCTAGCCATATTTTTCTTGAACAAGACCTCATCTCTGATGCTGGCCTCTCTCAACAAGACCGACAAACCATTCAAAAGAGTCACATAACTTTCTTTTAATACCTCATTTGAAGGCAGTTTATCCTGCAGAGTCTCTGTCAAGAACGGATCAAGCCCGAATAGCGTCTGTTCCAAGTCCATAGCCCTCTTTTTCGCAACTGATGACCTGCTTCACTACTGATATGTTTAATTGAATGTTTCAACCGTTATCGGTGTTAGTCGGTGTTAATTATAAATTACTTTTTCTCCCGCGAAAACGGAAAAATTCCGATTTCGAAATTTTCCACGAAAATTAGAAAAAATATCAACAAAAAGCTTCTTATCGAAAACAAGTTGTGTTAACGTTCCATTACCTATTGTACAAAAAGATCATAAAATGGTGTCTCCTGCTATCTCCAACCTGGCTATCATGTTGATCATGATGCAGGTGTCTAAACGTTTGGATTTTGAGAATCCAGATGTCGTCTTCTATGTCCGTGTTGCGTTTATTTCAGCTCAAGTCATTACACTATCGATCTATCTCTATGTTAGACACGTCATCAACACTAAGAACGATTTGACTACTTTGAAGTTTGTCTCTCCACCAAACGCTTTGAGTGGTGAAACTGAAGGTAAATTAACAGTTACTACCGTCAAGGATTACGACTTGCAACAAGTCCAACAGGCTATCAAAGGTGTTGGTACATCTTTGGCCATGATGGCTTTCATGCATTTGTACATGAAGTATACCAACCCTTTGGTCATGCAGTCCATTTCTCCAGTTAAATCAGCCTTGGAGGCCAACATCGTTAAGATTCATCTCTTCGGTAAGCCAGCTTCTGGTGATTTGAAAAGACCATTCAAAGCTGCCTCTTTGTTTGGTGGTCTGGGTGGCAATGATGATGTCAAAACCGACAAACAAACCATCGAACAAGCTGAGAGAGCTGGTACTGGTGGTATCAAAACCGAATAATCAAATCGTCTACATGTCCAGGAAGAAAAAGAGAAGAAGAAGGAAATGCACATTTCTTTTTTATCTATCATACAAATTCTATTTAACTTAGAGGCTAACATAATAAAGATAAAAAGTGCATGCATGTAACCTTTTTTTGGTATAAGTAGTTGTTTGATATCCATTCACCATGGATTAATCTCGTTCTCGTCATCACCCCAGGTTTTGTGGACTAACGAACTAGGTATCTGTAATTCTCTGAATAATCCATCGTCTTTATTTCTATCTGTATATGCTTCTTCGCTGTTGTCTTCATTGGCATCATCATCAACATCGTCATCATCGTCATCTTCCCCATCTTTGTTTTGGTTTTGATTTCTATCCTGGCGCACACTTCTTTGCTCGTGTATCTCATCAATAGCATCAATAATATCATATGGCAAAAAGGGTTGATATTCAATAGCCCTTGCCCGATTTATACCTCCAATTCCAGAGCCATACTGATCAATCAGCTCATTCAATGTGGGTAATGCCACAGGGTACGTATAATCTGCGTTCAAATGAACAAGGTTCTTATCAAGATAAGGCACTCTTTTCACATTCTGATCTTCTGTTTTGGTCAAAGAATGAATTCTTGACCTAATGGCTTTCGGAACCTTTCCTTCCTCAACCTCATATCTATACTTATCCACACTTTGCAGCAATTGCACATGATTCAATTTGGTCAGGTTCTGTAAGATCGCCACTAACTCGTCCTCTTCATCCTCACCAGCTTTGAGACTAGTAAGACATTGTAGCCATTGTAGAAGTTGATACAAAGGTTCAAAGAAGTACCTAAAGATATTATATAGCGAACAATGATAGAACGCAGAATCAGATGGATTACTAAAGTCCCCTTGGTGAAATAGACATCCCTGAAGGACAAATCTAGGGTGGAATTCACCAGCAATTATATGTTCTCCTTCTGTCAGATTGTATGGGAACTTTTTGTAAATATCCATATCAATGTCAGGAACTTTTGGGGCTTGATCATTCGTTCTGGCCCAATCTTCCAATGATGATAAATTCAACCTGATTTGAATTGCTTTCTTTCTGGATAGATGCTTCTTATTTGAAATTATTCTGTTGAAAAGAGTATACGAAAGCCATTGAAAGACAATAGCAAAACACTGTTGTTTGATTAAAGGATGAACATCATGTATGTCCAGCACATAAATCAAAGCTCCCAAAACCTGTACAATTTTTATTGGAGAGGGCTTCAACTGTTGCTTGACAGATGGGGGATATAGCATCTGGAAAATATCATCGAAAGTTGAATGTTTCACATGTTTCTTCTTGAAAAAGTTCCAATCACTTTTATAGAGAGTTTCTGATAAATCTGGAATATTGGTATAATTCAGTAGGCAATCATCCATAATTATGTTCATTCTAAATTTCAGACTGTTAGTGAGCTCAAGAACCAATGAGTTAAGTGTTGTAATTAGCTCTTGTAGGACTTTAGGATATCTTAAAAAAAATCCTTCATCTCTACATAGATAGTAGAATAGAAAATTCACAACAGAGACCCAGTAGCTTTGCAGAACGATATCACCGTCCTTTAAAACATTGGTGATCCCAGACATTGATGATGTGACATTTGATCTAATCTTGGTGAATGCCAAATTCAAGAAATTTTCAACAAGTATATCGTTATTTTTGATATGGTCTGCGTATCTAACACACTGATATATTACTGCAGCAGGATAGGTCACCTTATGGTTGTATTTATCATGAAGTGTGAATATAAAGTCCAAAATATCCGAAATATCGTAATCCGAGAAGATCAAATATTGATTCTTCGATAGCTTAGAAAAGTTGAATTCCTCCTCCAGGATATTCGAAGCATGAATGAAGTTCCCTGAATCCTGATACAGTCCATCATCAACTTCTCCGATGCGTAGGGCAGCAGTTTGGAGTCTAATTTTATCCAGTAGCTCATCATCCTGATAATCGCTGTCCATAACATTCGCCTTATAAAACCCATCCATTTTATCAATCCCATTATTGCTGTTGTACTTATTCTCGCCTTCTTCAAACCCGTTATTATGATGCAAAGCATCTTGAAGCTGGTCCATATTGTCTAAAATTTCACCTTTCAGTCCCTTAAGCTGTTCAACACCTTCTTGTCCCTTTTCAATTGCTGTATCCAAAATATCAACACCAGACTTAACAGCAGAGTCTACTGAGGATTCTAAAGCGGCATTTGCTGCGTTCTTCACAACTGTAGAGCCCGTTAGAGAGCGTACGGTGTCTGCGTTCCCAACAGCAGATGCAGCAGCATCCATTGCACCCCATGCGTCTTCCATGGTAGCCGCCGTCAAGTACTGGATCTATTATGCCTTGGTCATTATTTATTCATTTAATTGTTTCTGTGTTTATACGAGTACTCCGCGAATTTCTTACCTACCTATAGGGGCACGCGCAGAAAGGTAGCTACGGCTTAGGCGGAGGCGGATGGAGTGAATAGTTCGAAATGGAGCACTTTATTGGAACAGGGAAACGCCCTGACGCTTTGTGGCTTTTCGCAGCACTAGGAAGAATGGCTGAAGATGAGCTGAGCTGTGTAAATTGAAGTGGTTGCAGTCAAAATGTTTAGTCAAAATGTTTAGTCTACACGCTATGTTGTTAACTACCTGTCCGTGATATGATACCAGTTCTAGTAGATTTATCTATTTAATAAGCTTCTTTAGTAACGATGGGGTGCGATGCTTTTGCTTTTTCCAAGTGAAGTGCTCATCATTATCGTCTTCATTGTCAATCACACAGTTACTGGATTTATTTGATTTCTTGGTCTTGTTAGAAATGTATTCTGGGGTAGGTGCAAACCTGATACTCAACTCTTTCTTGAATTTTGGACCGAGCCCATATGACTCAGTTCTTTTGAGACCACTTCTTCCCTTATTTGGGAAAAAGAACGACTGATGACGTCTTGGATGGGGAACTGGAGTAGGAATATACTCTGATAATGACTTGCCAGATGTACTCAAAAAACTGTTACCATCTTCTCTAGAAATTGCACTCTCAGATGACATTGGCAACGGTAGTCGATCTGTATTGCTTATTGAATTATGGGGGTCCTTCTCAATGATCCTTTTAACATCTTCAGCTTCATTGGAGATAATCTCACCACTCCTTGGAAAATGAAGTTCATTTAATGTAGCATACTCACCTGCAAAACCTTGTAAAGACTCACCGGAGTCCATATTAAATTTTGTAATATCCCTATTTTCGTTGAAACCTTTGTTGAGCGTAGATTTGCTTCTGAATATAGATCTTGACCAACTTAACTTTGAGGTAGATCCATCTTTTGAACTATTTGATTCAAGTGGAGAGTCTTTAGATAGTGCACTAAAAAGAATTTTTCTTATGGTCTTACGTCTTGTCGGTTTCTTTGGTGTGTTCACGAATTTGTTGTTTAACGACCATTCGTTCTCATCTTCAATAACTGTGCTGGCTTGCTGATAGTGTTCATGATTGTTTAACATCTCTGTTGTCCCGGTTGATTTGTTCTCTTGGTCAGATACTCCTGTCTCTATATTTTCGAGGAAATAGCTTCGCTTACTTGGAGCACTGATCTTAGACTCAGATTCAATGTTCAATCCATTTTCTTTGAATAGCCTTGCAGTTATTGTGCCTGGTGGTGAAATTGGCTCATTATTTGTTAGACCCGTGTCTGGAACTTTTGACATCTTATCGCAAAAATGTGGCGGTTCCTTCTCTGAACACTCTTGTGTATCTGACTCAATCTGTTTGTTCAGGGAGTATATCTTGATGGAGATCTTCTGAAATAAGTCATTCATCTTCTCGTTGGTCAATGAAAATAGACTCGTTGATGTATTAGGTGCCTGGATTTGTTCTACTGTTTCATCACTATTGCTTTCTCCGCTTTTATAGGCCTGACTTATTTCATCTTGAAAGGGTGAAGAGGACAATTCCAAGTCAGTAAAATCATTTCTTTTCAATTCATCTGTTATGTTCTCGTCAATCTTGAAAGCGGAGTCCAACGATTTGATCCAGTCGTCCTTATTCTGTAGCTCAGCAAAATGTTCATGTGTAACATGTTCTGATATCGCTGAGAAATCTTGGTCTATATGGTTTGCAAACATCTCGAGCAAAGAAACACCAGAATACAAACCACCACCGGTAAGCGTAGAAACACCAGATCCCGGATACTCACAAGGTCTCTTATATGAAACGTTTTTGAAGCTTACCTGGATGACAGAGTTCTCATCATCAGTTGTTCTATTTTCTTCTCTCTGTGTTTCAGGTATTTTAAACAAAGTCTCAAAGTCACCTTCCTCAAAATCGTTAAAATCGTTATGATCTATTGTTCTCTCTTTGATTCGTCTTTGCTTTAGTTTATCCAGCACTTCACCTTTTGCTTCTTCCTTACCGACTTCATTCATGTCATCCATAAAACACTTATTCCCAAATCTACCATCGACAGAAGAACCAGATGTTATAAGTCTCAACCCGCGTTCAACAGGATATTGCATTGGAGATGCTACACTAGAGACAACTGGAAACTCATGTTTTGAGTTATCATTTAGGTCACCCCTGGATCTTGGAACAGGCGTATTGTGCGGAGTAAAGTTATTCGAAAGTAGATCATTGAATGAAATGTTTTTAGATTGGAAAAGGTGATAGTCATTGAACTCACTTTGATGGTAGTCTGTACTGATTGAAACCTTCAAAGATTCTCTCAATTTTTCAATCCTCGTCTCATCAAAATACGTGTCATCGTCTTCATAAATCCCCTCTGTCAATGACATCCCGAACTGGTCTGATAAACATTCTTCCTCATTTGATCCATGGAGGGAAATATCGTTTGTATAGTTTTCAGTTGCTATAGTAAGGTATGACTTATCCTTCAAGCTGGTATCCAAACTGAATTGCAATAGTCCGTTTTCTTCTTCTTCTCCTTCAGTTTCTGTCATCTCAACAATATTTAACTTCAATGATTCCTCAAAGGTTGAAGAGAAATCTAAAATATTCATTGGACCAATACTGTTTACAGAATTTGCAGACAATGGACGATGTCCTAAAATATTTTCAGATTTCAGACCATTAATGCCCTTGGCAACCCGAAGTCTTTCCCTTAGACTGTCTACCTTCGAGTTGACGTTAACGCAGTCTTTACTAAATTCTCGAGAAGAAGAGCCAACAAAGGAAGAGTTAGATTCAGTTATATTAATAGTTGAGTTATCATCACCTTTGTCATCCAAAACTAATACCTCATCAACAATGTCCCCACCCGGTTCTTCACAATTCAGATCATACGGCTTGTCTCTGAAAGTCAAATTTTCGACACTTTCATCACTTGAGGATTCCTCTTCGTTATCTGCCAAGTAATTTGACTTCAGAGACTTGATAGTTTGAGAGAGATCGCCAGTTATTCCAACCTTTGTCTCATCATGAGTCTCTTTTGAATTTTTATTGATTGACTTCTCGATTCTTAGTTCGCTTATCATTTCAACAATGATATCGTCATTAGTCAATTCATTGGATCCAGAGTAGACCAGCTCTGCCATTGTTAGCTCAGCTTCCAACGCACACCCCTTTTCCTCAAATATGTTGAATCCTGTTTGATAAAATTCACACAAAACGCATAAAAACAAAGAGCCAGCGATTTTGTGATATTTTCAGCTTCCACTCACTGCACAAAAAAGAATCATTGTATGCTTGTCATCAATTCCCTCTTACCACATTGAGAGGCTGCGGAAGAAAGTAGGCTAAAACGATAGCTGAAAAGCTAGAAACAAAACATCCTCAGTTCCTTTGTACATCTTTTCAACATATAAACTGCCACCTTGTCACCTATTCATTTAACTTGAGTTGTTTCATGTCCACCATCAGCGTCAGACAAAACAGTGAATAAATAACGTTTTTGTGGAAAAGTAAACAAAACCCTCGGTAAATATAGCCAAGGTTCTTATCGGAAGGTCGGAATACTTTTTAAGGAAAAACCTCAAAAAGGAATAATTGTCAATAGTAGTAAAAGAAATTTAATAATATACTGTCTGTCAATTACTATCAGAATAGCGAGTTCGAAATATCAAGGGCTAAAATATCTTGAAATTCCAGAAAGTGTTACCCGTGTGATTCTATTTGTTCTTTTTGCATCCGTATTCATTTTCCAGTTTTGTTCCGGCTATCTTAGGAGGCAAACTGAGCTACAAGTACCTGGAAACCAGATAGTCAATCAAGACAGAAGTCTTTTCAATTAGCCTATTGTCAATAAAGTGATCATATATTAGGAGAATTAGGGATGAAGTTGTTGTATGGACATGGAGCTTTGTTATCCTGTGCGGTGCTTCTACTTTCAGTGCAAATAAGTGAAGGGCTATCGTTAAATAGCGTGATATCTAAACGAAGTTTTAATTATGGGGCGTCAGACTTAATCGAGAGGCTCTCATCCAAAGACAATGGCAATTCCAACGAACTACCAGAAAAATCAGAGAAACCCACAGAGGCCAGCCCCTGCTCTATCCACCATCCATTGACCAATGGATTCTACGATTTGAGCGAATTGAGCTCTTTAGACAAGGACTCAGTCGTTGCTTGGAGTGCTAGGGGATACGATTACAATAAAAATTTTACCTTAGGTATCTGCTCATCGCCGCTGAAGCCAAATGTCGATGTAAACAATAACTACAACAGTCTCACTGGGGAAAAGATCAACTCAAGTGAAGTAGGTGGATATTATACAGATGCTGATGGCCAAAAGTTCTCGATCGGTAATTTCAATTCAACTCCAGTCTTTAGAGGGAAGAAACTAACTTTGACTTACACTGACGGAAGTTACTGTCCTAATAAGGTTGATAGGAAATCCACTATACTATCTTTCACATGTGATAGGGAAATCTTGCAGAAGGCTTCCGTGTCGTTTGTGGGCGCCTTACACGACTGTGACTACTTCTTTGAAGTTAGATCGATCCATGCTTGTCCAACTGCGCAAAAGGCCGATAATTTAGCAGTCATCTGGATTTTTCTTTTCATTTTGTTGGCCGCATTGTTTGTTTACTGCAGCGGTGGCTTCCTATACAAAAGAATTGTGTTGAATCATCGCGGATGGAAACAACTACCCAGTTATAATTTAGGAACCAGAGTGTCCTCCGCGTTCTCTGGAAACGTAAGTTAAGGTAAAAAGGCAGAAGAAGCCCACTTCTTGGTTGTCTCTTTCTATTTAAACAGAATTTACTGACGTTTTACAAATACAGTGGAATGCCAACAAAAGAAACAGCAACATCAGACTGAACAGCAACAGCGATAGGTTTGGCTTTATTGACGACCAAAATGACTTACTAGACTCCCTCGACGTTGACAGTGACTAGAGCAAGCGAATCATTCTCAACCTTGGCTCACATACATAAGCACACTAGTAAATAAACAGAACATACCTCATTTCATCATATAATGATGAAGGTTACATAAGTATAATTCTTAGGGCACTGCTCAGCTAAACACGTGATTATCAACAGGGCTCTCATCAGCCTTCATGTGACAGGCGAGGTGAGGCAATTCGCGGAAATTCGCGGACGTATCTTCAAGAAATGAAACACAGGGCGGGTAACACGAACAATACATCCCAATTCGTGCATTTTCGGTCTTGGCATAATTGTCTGGCGAAAAGAAGAAAGAAATTAACAAATTGACATTTTTTGCAAAATAAACTGCTTTTTCGCATTCTTGAAAAAATTTTCTTCTTCTTCTCTTCCTCTTTTTCTTCTAACTACATAACATTATTGTTTAATTATCAAAAATGGTAAGTGATTAGTAGTGCAATTGCTTTGATCTAGAGTGATCTTGACGGATGTTGTTGGCTAACAGCAAGCGCCGTGGATTGTATTGATAGCGCCGTCTTTGTTGAGCAAAGGGTTGGCTGTTTCAAGAGATCTAAATTATTCTATGATTCATATGTAAAAGACAATTTGTCCATACGTGGCACGATATACTAACATTGTTGTGTGATAGGGTAAAGAAAAGACTCACGTTAACGTCGTTGTCATTGGTCACGTCGATGCTGGTAAATCTACTACCACCGGTCATTTGATCTACAAATGTGGTGGTATTGACAAACGTACCATCGAAAAATTCGAAAAAGAAGCTGAAGAATTAGGTAAAGGTTCTTTCAAATACGCTTGGGTTTTAGACAAATTAAAAGCTGAAAGAGAAAGAGGTATCACCATTGATATTGCTTTGTGGAAATTCGAAACTCCAAAATACCACGTTACCGTTATTGATGCTCCAGGTCACAGAGATTTCATCAAAAACATGATTACTGGTACTTCCCAAGCTGATTGTGCTATCTTGATTATCGCTGGTGGTGTTGGTGAATTCGAAGCTGGTATCTCCAAAGATGGTCAAACCAGAGAACACGCTTTGTTGGCTTTCACCTTAGGTGTCAAACAATTGATCGTTGCTGTCAACAAGATGGACTCCGTCAAATGGGACCAATCTCGTTTCGAAGAAATCGTCAAGGAAGCTTCCGGTTTCATCAAGAAAGTTGGTTACAACCCAAAGACTGTTCCATTCGTCCCAATTTCTGGTTGGAACGGTGACAACATGATTGAACCATCTTCTAACTGTCCATGGTACAAAGGTTGGGAAAAAGAAACCAAAGCTGGTGTCGTCAAAGGTAAAACTTTGTTAGAAGCCATCGATGCTATCGAACCACCAACCAGACCAACTGAAAAACCATTGAGATTGCCATTGCAAGATGTCTACAAAATCGGTGGTATTGGTACTGTGCCAGTCGGTAGAGTCGAAACCGGTGTCATCAAACCAGGTATGGTTGTCACCTTCGCCCCAGCCGGTGTTACCACTGAAGTTAAATCCGTCGAAATGCACCACGAACAATTAGAACAAGGTGTTCCAGGTGACAACGTCGGTTTCAACGTCAAGAACGTTTCCGTCAAAGAAATCAGAAGAGGTAACGTTTGTGGTGACTCCAAGAACGATCCACCAAAGGGTGCTGACTCTTTCAACGCTCAAGTTATTGTCTTGAACCATCCAGGTCAAATCTCTGCTGGTTACTCTCCAGTCTTAGATTGTCACACTGCCCACATTGCTTGTAAATTCGATGAAATCTTGGAAAAGATTGACAGAAGATCTGGTAAGAAATTAGAAGACAATCCAAAATTCATCAAATCTGGTGATGCTGCTATTGTCAAATTCGTTCCATCTAAACCAATGTGTGTTGAAGCTTTCACTGAATACCCACCATTAGGTAGATTCGCTGTCAGAGATATGAGACAAACTGTTGCTGTTGGTGTCATCAAATCTGTTGAGAAATCCGACAAAGCTGGTAAAGTTACCAAAGCTGCTCAAAAAGCTGCTAAGAAATAGGTTGATTAGAATTAATTTTATTAATGTTAATTACTTGTTTTTCGGTTGTTTATATAATTTTTGAATAATTTCATATTATTGCAGTTTTAAGGTTATTGTAGTAGTGTATTATAATGCATACATATGACATTCATTGTGTGATATTATATTATTACTTGTGTTTCATTGGTTTTGATGAACTTTTGTTAGTATTCCCGTTAGTGTATGGATTTATATTAGTATACCAGTAATAGTGTCCTTGTGAATAACAGTTAGACCTTTCTTAACCCAAAGTGAAAGACAAGCTGTTCCGTAACATTTCACGAAGATCTCGAAAACTACATACAAAGGCGAGACTACATTCAATCACATAACAAAGTAGTAGTGTCTCAGTACAACAGTAGAAAATATAGTAATAGCTATAAAAATACACAGTAAAAAGACACAAGCTTTGAAGAAAAATTAAAGGAACAAATATTGAATCCTGTTCAATGTTTAAAGATGCAATAGATGATGGTAATCAAGAAATAAAGAACAAAGTATCAAACAGCTTTTTTTGGTGTTTTTCTATTTCTGGAATGAACAATATTATAAGAAATTAATTATAAATGACAATTGTGGAAGTTGATGGTATTGAAAGCTTATGACGGGGTCAGGAGATCTGTATCAAACTGATCTTAAATTGACTAGGGCAAAGGCAGCATCCTGCTCATCTTGTTTAAGGCCACCTTGCTTCTCCAGTTGCAACACTTCGGTTGATTTACCGACGCTGATATTCGTGTAACTGTTGTTTCCTGACCTCAGCAGTTTAACAGCACCCATTGATGCCCAGTCTTCCTCATCTGTGTCGCTCATCTCCATCTCCTCACCGTTTCTTGGTGTATCTAAAGTTGACCTTATAGAACTATGTCTTCTATTGACTTTTGTCTTGTTAGAAGGGCGGTAGTACAAAAGGTCTGGAGATGTTGGAGTTTGTGAGTTGGATCTTTTGATCTTTAAGGTAGGTTTTGTTACACCACCTCTTGATTGGCGTCTAGAAGATGAAACCGAAGAGCCAACTGGTGGGGATATTAATCTGTTGTTCAGTTTCAAGGGTGGTATATTCTCATCATCATCAAAGTTAAAAACCCCATCGTCTTCATCATCATAAAGATCCGAACTTGCCTCGTCGTATTCATCATCTGAAACAATAGCATAATCGCTGTTCTTCTCCAGTTTATGTTTCAAGAAACTATCGTGGTGATCTGCCTCATACTTATTTCTTGTGATGGACTGTCTTCTTGAGGCAGCAGCAGCACTGGATACAGCAGAGGAATGATTATCCTTGTCCTTGTGATCGTCGTCTTTGACTTTGGAGTTGGCAACTTTCATTGCATCTCGCTCTCTAGTAAAATCCTCCTTGTTAACCTTTTTAGCACTCCATTGACCCCAGCCAATCTTCTCAAAGACAATGGAATACTCCTCACAGCCCTGATTGAGACAAGCCATTATCAATCTTCTTTGTTTTGAAAGCGACAACTTTTCAAACCCTTGAAGTTGTTTGGATAAATTGGAGGTAATATGTCTGATAGCTAGAGGACCGGTGACCATGAGAAGGTCGGCTAACCTCTTTGGTGTGACCTGGTTAGCGATAGCAATACCAGCAGGGGACGAAGTAGAAAGTTGAGTAACATGTTTATGGGTTGGTTTCTTGTAGGTGGCTGAGGTAATAAAGTCTGGGGAATTGCTTTGCGAGACAGAAGATGAAAGAACTGATTTTTGGGAAAAAGGTGATGTTGCCTGAATGGACTCAGGTGATTTAGTCTGTGAAGTAGTTGCCATTGGCATTTGTTCGTTTCTATTGTGTACTTTGACAAAAACGTTGAGTCACGTTGCTTATCAGATAAAGATCACAAACGCGCTTTCGGTGAACGAAAATAACAATTGCTCTCTGTAAAAGTGGTGTGAACTTGAAGGATTGCTGTCGGATATAGTTCAAATAGGTTCTGCCTTGAATATAATACGTGTTCCAGAGACTGAAGTATCTGTTTGTGTGTGTTTCAAAGTAAGAAAGTGAAAAAGTTGTTGTTTTTGTTTTTATGATGATAATTCTAGTCTAGCCTCGAAAAAGTCTGTGTCATTCTTCGAAACGCGGGACTCGGGACTCGGGACTTTGGATTTAGGATTTAAATATTCGGGGCTATGAGACTTGGACGCTTTTGGAAGACTGTAGAAGACCTAGTCCCATAGTTAATTTCACCTTGCTTATATAATAATGTCATCACTCAACTACCAACAGAAATTTGAATATTACGTCATTATCTATTAATTGACTGTGGAACAAAATAGAACATGAAGTAGAGACCGGCAACGCAGCACTAAAACAGCACTAAAACAGGTAATCTGCAAAGCTGTATGTGTCTGAAGCAACCGTTTCCTGTATTGAACTACAGGGGTCCATGCTCTGTAAAAATTCTTTCATCTGGTTATTCGAGTAGTATCCAGTGTTTGATTCAGTATCTGGGTCAGTCCTAATCAAGTGGACATCAGCCAACTCTTCGATGTTGACAGATTTCACTATATCCATGGCCTTGAGGACTCGAGTATTTAAGTACTTTGGGTTCGCTTTTTTCAAATAGCATATCTTATCTTGCATTTGTACTAGCCTTTTCAAATCTTCAGCATCATCTGGATTGTCCTTCAATATCCAATTGACAGTTTTGAAGTTGAGATACTTAATGAAAATAAGCATGAACTGATAAAGAAAACACTCAAGAATGGCAAACATTTCACGCAGTTTGTATAGCTCATCTATTTTGATAATAACTAGCAGTGTATCGAAGAACTGCTCCAGTAGAATTGCCATCTTTCGGTCGCTTTTCTCATTTGTTTCAAAAAGTGCATAGTGAAGATGAAGATGAAAAGCAGTTGCCATATAGAGCATAAGTTTGATTCTTTCGTTCTCGATGTTGAACGTCGACGGACAGTACAAGTTTGAGATGGAGTCGGTTAATTTCTGTTTTAACTTGATGGTGTAAAGATCGAATTCCGAATCAAGTTGTGCAATTTCACCTGGCTTTATTGGTCGATTGTAGACGTCGCATTCAACGTTGATCTTATTCTTCATTCGGAGGAGCTTTACAAACTCGAATTCGTTATATTTGTCATCCAGAAGGTCTTTTCTGATGATCGTGTTGTCTATTAAAGACGGCCTTGAGGACACAGAGCAAAGTAATGACTCCAATAAATTGATCTTGAGCCAGATTGGGCCTTGCGAAATATGAAGACCAACGCAATAGCAGTTAGAAACAGCTTGAAACAAGATTTTCCAGGCTTTATTGAAATCATAACAGAAGTAATAGTAGTTAATAAGCACTATTTGTGTTTTCACCAGATTGATTGTTTCCACAGGCTGGCATTTAGAGATTTGGTAGTAGTAGACAAGAGCCTCTCTCATTTTAGATATTTGATTGGGAATAATCTTTGAATCAACCGAGCTCAGACATCGTTTCATGGAGTCTACCATTATAACTAAAAGTATCATCATTTGCTCGTCGTGCTCCCAGTTGGTAATTTTTTCATGCTCATCGATGAATTTCATTACCTCTTCCTTGTCAAACATCTCATTGAGGTAATTGAGCTCTCGTTCATGGAAAAACCCAGAGACAAGCAACTTGAGGAAAACCCGATTCTGTAGCGCATCACCCGTATCAATTAACTTGGGTAAAGGCTTGTGTCGTTTCTCCAACTGCAAGGTTTTCGCCTTGCTTTCCAGATTCAACTCTCTCATCATTGTGTCCTCCAGAGAGTTCAGACTACCACGGCCTGAATGATTCGTATGTACAGACTCCGTCAAGCAGTTCTGCAACCCATTTGTATCAAAAATCGAAACCAAATCTTCTGCTAGCTCTATCTTGGTCTCTAATTCAACGATTCTACCTTTTAGTTTCTCAGTTGTTTCATCTGATTCAGCCGGTTTACTAATCTTAGCGACATCTACAGTGCGAAACTTCGCTGGATATGAACAGCTGATGGCCCGCTTCTGACAGTTCTGGCAAGGCGATTTTCTGGAGCATCTAATCTTTCTCCTGCGGCACTCATTGCAAGAGACAGGAATCAACGACATCTTGAAGTTGTGTAGCCTCTCTGTGTCTTATGACTGAATATGCAAAATTTCTTGTAAATAAACAGTTTTCATAATCGGAATTCCGTTCATCAAATAAGCAAACTATTCTTATCAAAAATAGAGTAAAAGAAGTGAAAGCGAATAGAACAGCAAATGTTAGCCAATTTCGTGGCAAACAGAGTAGCGCTAGAAACAGAGACGAATGAGAAGGTTCAGGCGCTGCTTTTTCGGATGTTTCCACTCATCATCACGCTGAATTCAGTACTCAATATGATATTAAGCATCAACTCCACATATTATAATAGCTTCGTTAAGATACTGGTGTATCTACTGTTGTACAACTTTGACCTTGTATATTATCTGCTACCGCTGGTGCTCATGTTTGCCTACTGCAACGTTAACTTCTTCGTGAATTCGATATACCTTGATATCTATAACGATAGTCCTACAGTGACAGAAATAATGGCTAATTTAAATAACCTATTAATGAAGTTTCAGAGGTTGAACGAGCTGCTACAGATAAGGTTCAATGTCGTTAACTATCTTCTGATATTGTCACCGCTTTATATCCTGCTCATCAAGTTCAGTTTTGTGGATCTTAGACTGATTGTCTTATTCAACGCAATTATAATCACCAATATCAACTCTGGCTGGCTAATTGCGACAATGCGACTGTTCAAAAGGTTCAAATTCATCAAGAATATAATCATGCTTGACAATTTTGACTATCTCAATGATTATGTGATCTTAAACTCTCTGAAGGATAACCACAAGATAATTCAGTTTCAATTGAAGCACAATCAAAGAAGACTTATTCCACTGTTTGCAGACTTCCATGATATTTTATTTCCATTCGAGCGCTCCAACTTTACCAATCTACACAACACTGGTAACTTCTCAATCGATAAAGTCCCATTCAACAAGACAAACTTCAAATGGCTGGATGAGACTTGGAAAATCCAGAAAGACTGGTCATACTATGATTTTTTTTGGCAAAATGAGGTAGACCCTAACTACACATTTGCCCTAACAAGATCACGAATACTGACCAAAAAGGCAATACTTTTGGACACGAGACCCGAGAAAGATACCACAAGTGTATGAATGGATTGAATGGATATATATACTTGTTTACAGCATACGTTTCGAATCAAAAAATATAATAATTTTTTTTCATGCATTTCATGAACATATATTTTGTAGTAGAACAAAATGAATTATTCCATTCAAAAAATATTAACAAAAGGGTCTGAAAGACAAGAGAGAGAAGAAGTAACAACAGATGATAAGCAGTCATTCAAGCCTATAAAGATGGGAAGTTAGATTCGTTGAATTGTGGTCCTTTTGGTTTGTTGTCACGTTGGTTACCACGGGCACCACCACGAGCAGCACCACGAGCAGCACCACCACGGGCACCACCTCTACCTCTTGGAGCTCTACCTCTGGTGTTGTTGTCGGATCTACCTCTTGGGGCAGATTGTTCTGGTTCATCAATACCGAATTCCAAAACTTGTTTGGTCTTTAATGGTTTTGATTTCAAAGTTTTAGTCTTGGTTGGCTCAATGTAACTACCTTGTTCTTTAACAATGATGTCTTCTTGGGAAACTTGTTCAATCTTTCTACCAGTGTTGGCAGATTTGGCAGCGTTGGCAGCAGCTTGTTCAGCCAAGAAGTCAGCATATGATTTTTTGACTTCCTTTGGTTGAGCTTCGGCTTCCAATTCTTCTTCAGCATCAACAGCACCTTCAACCTCAGCTTCTAATTCAGTTTCGGCATCAGCAACCCAACCAGCTTGTTTGACTTTCTTTTCAGAATCTGACTTAACAGATCTTGGTTGACGGTCAGTTCTTGGTTTGGATTTTCTTTGGGTTGCCTTTTCGTCAACTTTTTGGTTCTTGTTGGCACTTCTACCAGCACTTCTGTCCCTCAAAGCAGCCTCGTTACCAGTAACAGTTTTTTTGTTACCTTTAGCTCTTGAAGCATTAGCGGATGGTGGTGGGACATCAGCCTTTTTGGAAGATGTGGTCTTCTTGACGATCTCTCTTGGGACAACTTGTTGGACGTCATTGGCGTCTTCAACGTCGTTACCTAAAAGGTCAAATGGGTTCTGTTCAATTGCGTTAGTAATAGCCCAACAAATGTATCAGATGTAACACGAAAGTCACTGAAATCCTGGTTTAGTAAGTGAAAAGAGAATTGACGATACATAACTGCCTTATTTCGAGTATATATACCGAACAATACAAGCCTCGAAATGACTTCCAATTTTCCTCTTAAAACGCAAATTTCAATTCTTTCTCTTCAGTGCACAGTCTCTGACCTGACTGCACTCCTAGTGGCTCCGACATACGCTCATTCTAGTTAGATTCTTTTCCTTGAAAAAAGTACTAAAGCTGTTTAGTCGAAGAAGAGATCTTTTTTTTTTCACTTTTTTTCCACTTTTTTCAGCGTCGACAAAAAAAAAAAAAAAATACACTTAACGATAGAGTAAATTTGAGCATACCAGAGATTAGCGGAAATCTGTGCGTAAATTGAGGTACTAAAGATTATCTATAAACGCAAGGAAAGGGAGAAGAACATATTATTATACAATTAATGACAGGAATACTCAATATATACATCGCCAACACGGGAGAAAAAGGCTTTGATGGCCGTTCTGAGTTCTGTAGGAACAGACTTATCCAAAATGTTGAGCACCAAACTATAGACATGGGGACAATTTTTCATGAAGTCTTCTTGCTCTAGTTCGCAATAACCTTGTAGAATCTCAACGACAACAGGTCTCCAAGTTACAACGTTTCTTTGTTGAGTGCTGTCATCCAGCTGAACATACCTCTCAACAATGGAGACACACATAGGAATCAAAGTTGTACTGATCAATTCCTTCTCCTTAGCTGATACCTTGGAGGAGTCTGAATACACTTGGAAACTGATGTTAATATACACAGCAGCAGACGATGATTCCTGTTTTAGCAAGTTTGGAACCTTGTCAATAACACCAGAGTTCCAAAGCCTTATTCTGAGGTCGTAATCATCATTGAAGTCTCGAGCAAACCTGAATGACCTCTCGAGAAGCGCAGTCAATCTGTTTAAATGCTTGTAGGTGATCAAACTATAAAACTCCTCATCTTCAAATAACTCACTTAATGTCTCAATCAAAAGCAGTTGTAAAATACATTTGACAACAAGAGAGTCCTTAGTCTTGATTGTTGGCCTGCTTGTAGTCTTTTTAATACTCGTGTTTTCATTGAGAGGGAGTTGGTTAGTCTCTTGATTATCACCTTCAGGATCATTATCATCATGTGCGAAATCAACACCATTAGCTTCATCGTTAGCGTCTTTCTCTGTTACTTCATCGGGCAATCCCTGCAGTTCATCATTTTGGGTTTTCAAAGGATCGGAATCAAACAATTCGTTTGGTGTGGTTAGTTCGAAAAGCTTTTCAAACGCTTCAACAATCTTTTCCCAATGCTCATCAGTGAAGTTATTCATATTTTGAGTGATTAGCTGTTGCAAACAGGATCTACCGATTCTTGCAATAGTATCATTTTCTTGACAGATACATGAAATCAGCAAGCCTAGGTAGCCTTCCAACATTTCAGACAAGACACTGAAGTAGTGAGTGAATAAAGCAATCATATTTCTCAAAGCTTGAATCATAGTCGTTGACAACCATACAGATAAATCATCGTGACTGTTGAATTGATTGATTTCCCAATGCTTGCTCAAAACACCGAATATTGGGAATAGCAAATTCACACAGATCTTATCCCAAAATTCTTTGTCAAATCTACTACCAAATTGAACCAAAATATCAAACAAATAGTTTAATGCCTTGGATCTGATCTCCAAATCTTCGCCGTTCATTATTACTTCGTTAAAGGCGGATAAAGCTGGATACCAGAACTCTTTGAAAACATCTCTGTTGGAACCCTTCAAAACTTCGTTTTCATCAAAGGTGACGTTTGCTATTTTCACCACAATCATCTTTATTTTTTGCAATGTGTGAAGACTGATTTTCTGGAACTTGGAATTCATGGATAATTCTTTCAATACAGCAACAAACTCGTTGAAAGCATCATCTATGTTGAAAAAAACCTCGAAGTAATCTCTGTTGATTGAATCAATGATTTCATATGTTCTCTCAACCGTAGGTTGTTGTACATCCTTTGCAGTATAGCTTAGCACAGCAAAGATTGATTTCCAACCTGATTTGATCTTTTTACCCTTTAATTGAATCAAGTTATCCAAGTTGCTCAAAACCATCTCTGTAACTTGTTGGTCTTTATAGTTCTTCAATATATAGAAAAATGGCTTGAGGAACTCTTCTTGGAATTTGAAACCAGATAGTTCCTCAATATCCATGAATCTTGCACTTAGTTGTCTCAAGGAATCAATGGCAAAAAACACAATTGAAAGATTGTGTTTTGTCCCAATGTTATTGAAACAACCACTAATGACAGTCCAGATTGGAGACCATTCTAACCTGATACGTCCCATGTTGTAATAACAGACATCTATCACCTTTTGCAGAGAGAAAGTTCTTGGGGTATTGCTATCAAGCGATGACTCAATTTCTTCATTGGCAACTTCAGTAAGCGCTGTAATGAAATCTATGATACCGCGTGCGTTCAACTGCGCTGATTGTGTGTAGATTTTATCCATTGAAACAAAGATTTCAGTACTTAGCAACATAGCACCAATAGCAGGGTCAAGATGTTGATTATGGTGATTTGACTGTGCTTGTTCAGTCAATGTAGCCTTTTTACCGAAACCAAAAAAGTAACCATTGTTATTGCCTATGCTACCACGTTGGCTATCCAAAGATGTTCTATGAACTCTGGCATTCACAACATCTGGTAATATATCAGCTTCAACCCCCTTTGCGATTAACTGCAACCGTTCGAGTTGTGAAACTACAGTCAAGATTTCTTTCCAAGAATCTTTCAAGTGATCACCATACTGCTCAGCGATCTTCAGTAATAGCATCACTGCTTCGATGTTTTTCTCTTTCAATTCCTTAACATTGACCAAGTTGGTAAATTGAACCAAGGCTCCAATGAATGAAGTTCTAGCATAATCTAAGTCAAAAATGGTGGAGATACTTATCGAAAGCTTCAAGCCCTCTAAGCACATCTTGATAGTATCCTCGTCATCCAGATAATTAAATGGTGTTGTTAAAACAGCCAAGAATGACATCCACAAAGTGTCAAAGATAGATTTGACATGCTCAATGTGTGATGCTGAATAGTAAACAGTATCATTCGATTTTTTACTCTTTCCTAGCGACTTGAACATTTTTTCAGTTTTATTGGATATTTCTCTCGATGCTTGGATGTAAGCCTCTCTATTGAAATCCCTATTACCATTAAAGATACCAAAGGTCGGTAATTGCTGATGGTTCAGGGAATTATCGCCAGCCAAAAGCGCTGCATGCTGCTCAGACTGGATTTTGATTTCATTCGTTGCAATATCGTTGAAAATAGTTTCTAAATATTCCGGGCTCAAGTCTTGACCATTATCTATGCCTCTATTGTTTTTGACAAAATCTTCAAATGTCATTCGATTTTTGACTTTTGAAGAGTGTTGATCAGTATTCAACATAATGACCGAATAAGCTAACACATATGCCGTGTCAGCATTGGCGAAAGCACCCGGATTTCCATCTACATATCTTTCTGCAAACTTCAACATGAATCTATCAATCTTTTGAGCTTCTCCAGGAAGTCTGAAACTTTGTAAAAACATTCTCATGGCATCAACAAATCCAAGATTTTTGAAATCCATTGAATCAACAAACTGATGCATGGTTGCAATATTGAATTCATCACCTTCGCCAAGGTATTCCCCAATTTGTGTCTTATCCAATCCACTTTGTTCAAGTAAAAACTTCGCGATGGTGGCCGGTTGGTGGTCTTTGATAAATCCTTCCTTAATCAAATGATTTATCCCCTTTTTAGGTTTGAAGTTAAAGAGCCTTATACCTTCCTGCAATGCCGTCTTGCGTTGTTTCAAGTTTTCAAATTCTTGAGGATCATCAAATTCTTCAGTGGACGGAGTCAGACCACTGCTTATTGGGGTTTGAGAGTTAGAACCTGTTGTACTTGATCTCTTTCTGGTTTGGAGCACCGATAAGGACGATGATCTTGTGGTTCCAAAATCCTGGGTTAAACCCTTCTGGGCCCATGAATTTAAGGATCTTAAAATGCCAACAATACAGTTTAATGATGTGATTTTTAGCGAATACTCAACGGGGAAAGGGAGGGCATCATTTTCTTTTCCACTCAATGTTGAAAGTTTCGAAATTGATAACAATGGTAGTTGCGACAAGTTGTAAGTGGCAATAGACTTTGCTGCATTTTCCCTATATGCAACCTTTTGTTTTGGTGTAATTTCAACTTTTGTCAAAGCAAGTTTAGTTAAATAATCTATGAGTTTTTCAACTATATTTGGTTGAGCAGAATCACAGTCATAATTCAAGTAAAACTCAATCAAAGCTCTTGGATCATTGCTTAGCCTTTGAACGATTACCAGAAAGTACCTTTTTTGATGGGATGTCGAGGTTTTCAACTCGGCAACAGGAAAATAAATTTCATTCAAAAAGACAGGAATTTCTCTCTTGAACTGAGATCTCAAGTTTGAGATAATCAACCAAAAGATTTCTAAAGTTGTTTCAAAGACAGGAGAAATAGCAGAAGCTGCATTTCTTGCAATGGTTAAGCACAAGTACTGTCTTATAGCATCAACAAATCTTGTAGAATCCTTGGAGGAAGATTTAATCACAACATTGTTAGCAGTCAGTATATCAATGTGTTCCTTAATGATAGAGTGGATGATATGCAATGAAATCAATTTGGAGCGGACGGAATGCGACCTCATATCAAGAGAGTCATTATCAAGACTTTTCACTGACAGTTTACACATTGCTCTGAAAAGTAGAAATGCGTCTTTGATTATTAACTCATTTTCATCACTATCTTCAATCTCCTCTTGATCAACTATACGTTCTTCGTCATAATTCAGATCGTTCAAGTTTTGAAGAGTCAAGGGTTCTTGTTCTGTAGGTGTTTCGGTCTCATTTCCATCAACAGAGTTCAAAACAGACTGGGAATCGTCTTGAGGTAAAGAGCTGGAGCTTTTTCTTATATGAGAAACAGATTGTACTCTTGAAGAGCTTTGAAGTTTAAAATTTGGAATTTTCTCAACCTTTTCGAACACAACGTTGACAATTTGTGTCAAGCTCGCCTGTGCAATGCCTTGGTTGACAGGCGATAAGGATAAAATGAACACATTATATATTTGTCTTACTGCTCTCAATAGGGTGGATCCATGAGGTGGGAATTGTTCATTCAAAACAGCTGCTAGCAGAGCTCTAACAACTTGAACTTCGATTTTAGGATCTGTTCCTTCACCATCAAAACTGCTGGCAATGGTCTCAACGGAAGCATCAATCAGGTTTAGTCCTGGGTCGGAAGATGTTTGATTTCTTGAGCCAAATTCCTGCTGATCAACGTCAATATCATTGCCAGCTGTAGTATACTTAGATTTGGACGTTGACGGTGGGACAGTGATTGGCTCAAACAACTGAAATGTGAAAATTTTGGAAAAACAGTCTAGAGCCAAAACAACAATATCTGTAATCTTACTTTCAATTGCCAATCTGAGTGTTTCAAAAACAGTTAATGTGTCGAAACCGGTTGTATTTAGTTTCTCCAGAGTTTTCTTAGCAGATGCAATCAAAGGTGTCAGCTTTTTGCCGTCTTTGTGCTCTGTGATTGAGGTGATAAAATTTTTAACGAAAGATATATGGGTAGAATTACGCGAGGCAACAGAAGCATTTGACATAACAGAAGCAGTTCTTGAATGTCTGCCAATAGCCAAATGCTGTTGGTGAACGTCTGAATCTGATGTGGTGATAATTTTCGGTATACCTGAAGACTGGTCTTGGCCATTTGATATGTCTTGCTGTTGGTCTTCAGATAACTCGGTATTCTGGGAAGGAGCCAATGGATCCACTGCTAACTCCGTATTTGTGCTCGCGTGCGTTTCCTTCTGTGATTCGTCTCCACCTTGCTCGGTGGTTGTCTGATCTGATTGTTGCTGATAATCTTCGGTATCAGCAGCGGATCCATTCTGTTCACCAGAGGATTTCTCGTTTGATTTTTCCGCTTCATCATTGGCCTTCAAGGCAGGTTCAGGAATGTTTTCCTTTTGATCTTCAGCCATCATAATCTGTATTCTTATTTTTGACTAATAACTATAGGAATCTTATCGGGGCTTATAGAAACTCAGATAACTTATGCACACCTATCCAATTAAACAACCAGGTCTGTTGCTGTCAACCAAAAAACAAAGATAACTATGGAGTATGAGGTATAGACAAGAGTGAGTTGGCCCTCCAGGGTGATCTTCGAACTATCGACAGGTGTTGGCTTTCCGATCTGTTTAATACAGCTGAAATGTGTTTGTTTCTTGTTTTGATTTTCTATTTAAAACTGATATTTCAATAGAGTTAGGGTAACACCCTGAACAGGATACACAATTATTGATTATATAGTAAATAGTTCTTTCTCTCGAACTGTGGAAAGAGAGACTACAGACCAGGATCAAGGTAGTCTGTTAATTGGTATAAATATTCATAGTCATATGGAATAAATAAGTGGTTCCTGTCATATTTTGAACTCTTTTACGACTCTTTTGAAGACATGTTGTGGGAGAACTTCGTCGTAGCTACGTCCTCTTTGATCAACGATCATTCCAGATTCCCATGCGGTTCTACTTCTATCTAGCATTTGTCCTCCAAATTCAGTTAGGCCATATATGAGATTCTCATTCCCGATCTGGTTGACGTTAAGTCGGTTGACACTGATGTTGGCTAGATCAAACAATATCTGAGCAGTT
The DNA here is from genome assembly GCA_003707885.2 of Komagataea salicaria. Lineage (NCBI taxonomy): Eukaryota > Fungi > Ascomycota > Saccharomycetes > Phaffomycetales > Wickerhamomycetaceae > Komagataea > Komagataea salicaria. Next base: position 540,008 of record PPMB02000003.1, read on the forward strand.
AGTCCCCAAAGATCTTTTATGTCCTGGTCAGCATGCTCCTTCAGATCATCAACAAACTCCTCATCATCAGAGCTGAGATCAATTATCTCTTCTAGCCAGTTGACCTCATGGTTCGACTTCGTCGGGTAGTAGAAATGTCTCAACGGCCATTCGATCTTTCCCCATCGGTATAGCTTCACAGACTTTTTCAAGTATTCTTGTTTCTGATTCAGATCAATTAGGTCTAACAGGGGAATGCTGAAAATGGACGATGTTTCGTCGGGGTTCAACAGAAGCCTCAACCTGTTGATAGGCTCAAACATACGACCTTTGTCACTATACCTCAAAAATCCAACCGTTGGTCTAACGCTGAGAAACGTTCTGGAGAGATAGCAAGGCAACGTGTTGAGCTTTTCAAATTTTAATCCCTGCTTGTTCAGATCTTCGTCGTATGGAAACCCTATCTCTTCGAAACATTCTCTTCTGGCAACTTCCCAATCAGTTTCTGCTTCGTGGTCAGACTTACCACCAGGAAGAGACACATGCCCGGAAAAGTTGTTGAGTTTCCGCGAGCGCTTAGTTAGGATCACACGTAGCTCGCCATAGCTACCAACAAACAGTATAATCATCACAGCTGATCGTCTCAACGGAGGCCAGATCGAGTTTGTGGGGTATACTTTATTGTACGAATAACTCTTGATGTTCGTTACAAGTTCCTGAATCGAGAGCATGACGAGTGAGCCAAAGAATAAAAAGGGGCAGCTGATGGGAAATGAGAAGATACCGAGGAAGGACTCTCAACAAGTAAGACCAGTTCTCTATTTAGTGGCAAAACTGTCAAGATGTTGTTTTGTTGTAATGCTTTTCGGCTTTTCTTAGTCGCGATTAAGTCACAAATTGAAATGAGGCCTCATCATGAATGATTTATTGAGTCACTTTTGCACATAGTCCTGTTCAGATGTATACAAGCGTGATATGAAACTACTTGAGTGAGACGGATAGTAAGTCAATGATGTACAGTTGAATTGACTGGTTGTGTGCGTTTATTTTATTGTAATGAACTAAACATGTACATTAATACCTTACTCTCATTAGCTTGATAATGTTATCCACAATCAAGAACTGCAACAAATTCAACACTATTGGAGACAAGAACATGACTATAAATACCTTCATATTCGAGTCACCGATCAAGTTCAAAAAATCAGACATCTTTATCACAATGGAGGTAAAACTCAATAACAGCAGGTATATCAGTAGCTTCATCAGCACTATTGCAGAGAGAAAGATACCGAGGCCTCTACCAAATGGCTCCTCGTGGACAACTTTCCCTCCTGTTATGTTGTCCTGAGGGAGCAGTGTCATTGTCTCGCCCTTTATTTTGTGCGGAATCCATTTATATAGCAACACTAAGTTGAAGTAGAGGATCAAAACACCTATTGTTGAGTCCATGAACAGATTTATGAAGTACCAGTTGCACTCATAATCCACCATTGGGTCTCCATCATCATATATGTCCTTATATTTGAGCGACATGCCGAGATTCATGAAATGTATTATCAGTGACCCAATAATTTGTTTTGTGATATCTAACAACCAGATTCGAACTGGTCTTTTGGGTACTTCATACTGCCGCTTCAGCACAAGAGATGCAAGGATTATAAGACCTAGAAGAAACTGGAAAAATATAGAAATAGGACCAATAAGTTGACATTGATCTTTCATATTTGATGCTTATTTTGTGAGCAAAGATAATGTAAGTGTCTGAAAGTAGTATCATCTTTGATAATTAGATAGAGCTATAGTCACGTGACAATCATTAAGAAATTACTGACTAACTGTGGTGAGCATCTGAACTTGTGATAGTATCCTACAGTCAAGAAACATTCTTAGCGATGGAGTATATCTCATAACATTTATTGTACAAACACAAGATATTATTCATTAATTATAGTGGACCCTTGATGGCCCGAAGAATTAAAAATTAGAAGGTAAGAAACAAAGTTTTCAAGTGGATCTGAACTAATGAAGTTCCATTAAGTCATAAGTGTATCACATAACTTTGAAAGAGATCAAAACAATCAAATGGCTAGAAGTTTACATTATTGCACTTTTGGTATTGTGAGGGTAAGTATTAATGGAATTTTTGATTGTGCCAAATTGTATAATAAAGGGAAAGCTGCTCATTGGTAACTAACGAACTGGTCCCAATTCCAAGGAAAAGATCCATCATCACATAGGCCATTTGGGACCATTGTACTTACTGGGTTAAAGTAATCCTGAGCTATGTTTTCATATTGGTAGTTGAAAGGGCCAGTATCGTCTATAGTAGCAGTTTCATCTGTCAGCCCAGTGGGTTGGTCATTATCAACTTCTTCAGTCTGAAACGTCTCAACCACATCGTCATAGAGATGTTCGATAGTATCGCGAGATGTTGCTTTTTCTTGGCCACTTGAAATTGAATTTGGAACCAACTCTGCTGAAAACTCATTAACAATGACTGAACCCTGACAATTTTCACTTTCAGCTGATATGAGCGTTGATTTATCTCCAGTCAAAGCACTGTAAACTTGCTCATCACTGAGAACAGAGTTACTGTCTTTCTGACCTGGATCTTGAGTTTGCAGTGAGGGCCCTGAAGTAGGATAACTCAACTGGTTGCTCAAGGTGCTCTGAGAGGCATTGCTATGGGTAAAGCTTTCGTCTATTCCAAGGAACATGTTCGATAAAGAGCGGTTTTTGGAAGAATCAAAGTTTATAGTTCCCTTTTCCTGTCTGACAGGTGATTGGGATGTGGCAAAGCTGCCACCAAGTCCTTCAAGTGACGGATTGGAAAAACTATTTGTAATTGAGAATATGGAGGGAGTTCTTGAAATTTCGGCACTGGTGAGTGTCACAGTACTTTCTAAGCTTTCAGTTGAGTCTCTTCTAGCAGGAATTTCTTCCTCCTTGATGCTTGGGTAGTTTTCAGCTCTTCTGGTTCTCTTATTTTGATTCTGGCCCCTTTCCAGATTAACCTTGAATGTTGAGTTAGCTTCAAAGATGGAAACCTCTTCCCTTGAGGCAACACCAACGACTTTGAAGCTATTTTTAAGTTCTACCTTGACGACCTCGCCATCAACATCGTCTGCCAGATGTAGACAACGCTTCTTGCTTCCTGGCTTACTTCTCCCATTTTTACTCTCAACCTCTTCAATAGTTTCATTGACGACCAGAGGAAATGCATTGATTCGAAATCTCAAGAATGGGTCTTTTGCGCCTGGCCTTCCTCTTCCCTTGATTTCAATCAACGGTTTTTTGATATGACAACAATCTGCAGCTCTGTGTCCACGAATACACTCTTCACAGGCAACTCTTTCACCACAATGCAGAATCATGACCTAATAGCTATCAGTAATAGAAAAATCTTCAACAGAATAATAAACTGGTTCTATACAAAGAGAAAACAAACAGGAGAAAGTTGATTGACAGGGTCGAAAGTTTGATTGTGAAGTTGCTCGTCGACAACTGGTTTAATTTGATTTATTTCAGTCAACGACCGGACAGAGAAAGAGAAGACTATGCTAACAGAAAATACCGGGCTAGCTTTATTCATACACAGAAGTATATACATATATATATTTATATCACCTGCAAACCTTGAAAATCTAAATGTAGAGTCATAAGATTAATACAATTTAGGGCATTTGAACTGCAGGTAACTCTTGGAAGATTGCTAATCTTGCCTGCAATTACCTCATACTCCCTCCAGTTCCAGAGTTTAAATCATATAAGATTCCGAAAAAATCAGTTATCACTATATGAGAACATTTACTTCCTTTGAAAGCCAACAAATATTCCAACAATGTTGCCCATATTTAGGGTCTTCAGACAATTATGCACAAATGAGAATGAAAAATGTGTCAGTTTTAAAGTTTACACTACTGGTTCGGGGACTCAAAGATTTAGTTAGGAAGTGTTATGAAGCACCGATGCTTGGTTGTTCCACTTCAAAAACGAGTTCGCGAAAGTCGAAAGTCGATATTTCTTTTCTCGGAAATCAACAAAGGAAAATGCCAGATCAATGGAAAAGTGTGAAAGTGTGTTAAGTTGATAAAGGAATCACTGTTGAAGTTTTAAAGTTTTCGTTGCTTTCAATCAAACAGGGTGCTAAAGATTGGCTGAAAAGTTGCTGATTGTAAAGTATGCCACCAAGAACAAGCACAGCACAACGTCGTTTGTTGAAGGAGTACCAACAGCTCACCAAAGATGCACCTGACGGAATCGTTGCAGGCCCGGTAGACGAGGATAACCTCTTTGTGTGGGACTGCCTGTTAGAGGGACCAAGAGATACGCCATATGAAAACGGGGTTTTTCCAGCAAGGTTGACGTTTCCAACAGATTACCCATTGTCCCCACCTAAGCTAGTGTTTACACCAGCTATTCTACATCCAAATATTTACAATAATGGGGAGGTATGTATATCTATCTTACACCCTCCAGGTGATGATCCGCACCAGTATGAAAGAGCAGAGGAGCGTTGGTCCCCAGTTCAAAACGTGGAAAAGATCTTGCTGAGCGTTATGAGCATGCTAAGTGAACCAAACATCGAGAGCGGTGCCAACATCGATGCATGTAAACTGTGGAGAGACGATAGAGCGGAATTCGAGAGAAGAGTTCGAAGTGATGTTCGCAAAAGTTTGGGATTATAGTTTAGAGTTATAATATGTACGATTAGATGAGCTACTTTTTGTATGGCTAACTGCAATGCAATCATTGCTAATTCGGAAAAGATACTCGATAAAGCACACATATATCATACCACGGACATGCTGAAAATAGAAGCATCTCTCCACACGCTGCATTCAACCTGCTGCGGCAAGTTGCTCGTTCAAGAACAATCTTCTCATTATGAAGCAAGATGTCAAATTCCCCAGTCTTGGTATGGCCAGTACAACAACATAATTTATTAATATCCAGCTCTAATACGTAGCTCTGAAAGGAATCTTGCTCAAAGTTCTAAACTCTACTTGCTTTTCTGACGCCAAAAGAGCTCTCGAGTATACCATTACCCTAAGGTAGTGGAATACAGGCTAAATCACGTGACTCAAATGTCATATCTCCGTAACTAATTTGAAAAAAAAGAGAAAATGGCCGTTTCGGTGACCACAAAAAATTGGAAGTGGAACAAAACTCTTCCACTTTCAATCACCTTTAAGATCGCAGAAAACACCGAACAATAACCGCTTAACCACCATGGCCGACACAGCGCTCACTGTCCAAATAAACATCAGCGCAGTAGGAGGTGGCTCTAAGCCTCTTGAGCTTACACAGTTCAAGTCGGACACCGCCAATGACATCTACGCAGCATTTGGTTATACTCCACAAGTTCAACACGTCACTAGTTTTGACTTGGTGTTTGGCGGAAAGGTGCTAGATCCATTGACACCATTGTTAGACCTTTTGTCCAATCCTCTTCAGAAGACCCTGACTCTTGAAGCCAAACCAAAGGCATACACAGCCAAGTCCATTATTGAACATCTGGTCACCATCAGAAACATAACTGGTATCCCAGAGCAAGATCCATTCACCATCAATGCCGGTATATCTAAGATCAACGACTTGAGTTTGGATCCAATCATGGACAGCACCTCCGAAAATGACGAAGCGGAGGAAACTGAAAAAGTAGTCAAAGACGGTGAGAAAGTTGAAGGTGAAGATGAAGAAGAATCCGAGGCCAAACCAAAGAAATTTCCACCACCAACTGAAGAGGATATCTCTAGAGTTGACGAATTGATCAACTCTTTTTTTGATAAATTACCAGCTGAATTCAATACTCCCTCTCAAGTCACCACACCAGCTATTCGTGCTTTATTCTTGAGTGCCTGGAACCCAGTACCTTTGAACTACAGAGTCAAAGGCCACTTAGCATACATTCAATTGCAAACTTTTGAGAATGAGATCATCCATGTTACCGGTTCAACATCTGGATTTTATGTCAACAGATCAACTAATGCAACTTTCGATCCATCTCCAAGAGATAATCCTCACAGATCATTCTCTTTCTACGACTTGATTGCAAAGGTTTCCAAAGGTTTCTTGAACATTATAAGACAGAACAAGGCTAAGCTGGAAAAGTGCGATCCTGTCACTTACTTGAAACCACAGGCAGCATATCTGTCAACTCCTTGGTTGACTAAGCCATTGAACATCAACCCAGACTTTGGTAGAGCTCAATTCGAAGAACATTTCCAAAGAGACTTCAATGATGAAGTTCAAAGTTTGAAGGAATTCCCAGGTAAAACTCTGCAAGACAAGATTATTTGTGAACGTTTGCTTGCTAAAACTGCCTACGAGTTCACCAATGAAGCCGTCAAAGGTGCTATGGCTGTTTTAAATGGTGGAATTGCCCCAATGGAGCAAAGTGAGGATCCTCAATCTCATATTTTTTTACACAATGGTATCTTTTACTCTTTCGCTATTGATTCTGGCTCATTTATTGAAAAAGGTGGGAATGAAGCCTCTAGGGCCTCAACAAACCAAGACTTACAGGCTTTGAATTACTTGAATCACGTTCATTCCAAAGGTATCTACACTTTAATGACAACAATTGTGGATTATGCTGGTAAAAGAGTTGTTTGCCAAACCCCAGTTCCTGGTTTATTTACTTCTTCCGAACCGCAGGAAGTTACAAATGAAAAAACTGGTGAAACTGAACAGGTTGATGGCGAGCCTTTGACTGTTGTTAACTATGGACGTGATGATGAATCAAACACTATCAAATCTAATGAAGATTTCGTCAAGTCTCTTGATACTATCAGGGAAGTTTTACACTTCAGAAAACAAAAAATCGATGACGCTGAACTAGTTACTAGCCCAGATATTAAAGGTATGGTTGGTATTGACAAACGTAAGTACATCATTGATTTGTATAATGCGACCCCGTTAGATATTGAATTCATCGAAGCACATTACAATACAGAATCTGAGGACTCATATCCACACAGGCAAACAGTTGTTCGTTTAGAAGCTGTCCAACAATGGTGGAACCATAAGATCAAGGAATTAATCACAATTGAAGCTTCTAAGCAAAACATTGACTTGTCGGCACCAATAAAGGAAGGTGAAAAACTACCTGAGATTAAGGTTGATGAAACAAAGTTGTTATTTTCAGTCGACGCTTTCCAAACTCCAGACAAGGAAGATGCAAATGTTCGTGACTTATCTAAATTTATCAAATCTACTTTGATTCCAAGATTTATCGAACAATTTGATTCCTCTTTGAATATCGTTCCAATCGATGGTGTCCATTTGACCTCTTTGTTACACAAATCTGGTATCAATATTCGATACTTAGGTGAAATTGCAAAAGAGTTGGAGTCAAGAATCAAGAAGTCAAAAGCTGAAGAAGCTGAAGCTCTAGTGCACAACGAGGAGTTGAACAAGAGATATGAAGCTAGATTGATCCAAAGACGCGAAAAGCTTGCTGAAGAATTAAAGAAAAAAGCTGAGGCGGAACAAAAGGGCGAAACTTATGAGATCCAAAAACCAGAAGAAGATGATGCTGAGAAGGACGAGGAAGAAGTCAAGGAGATCACAACTAAATTGATTGCTCCTTCCAAATTGTATCAAAACTTGCTGGATGTCATTAACCAAGAGTTGATTGCTCGTGCTTCGAAACATGTCTTGAGATCATATGCTCTAACTCTACCAATTGAATTGATTCCATCCTTGGTCTCTCACTTCCATAATGTTTTACTGGGATCCGAATTCAACAGTGAACCAAAAGCTGTGATTGAAAACAGTAGTTTCTACAGCGAATCTGACTTGAAATTCACAGAATTGACCACCGAAAGTGTCAAACAATTAATCGAAAAAGAAGTTCAAGTACGTTACAGAGTCAGTTTACCAACTGGATGGTTTGAGAATGTCTCTCCAACTAGATTGCAAAGGGAGATCGCCCACAAATTTGGTATTCAATGGATCCAGCGTGATTACTACTTCACCAAAACGGAATACGAAGAAGCTCAAGCTTTGAAAAGAAAGGAAAAGAAAGGAAAGAGAAAGCAGGGCACTGTTACAGCTAGTAAAGAAAACGTCTTCACTCCAAACGATGTCTCTTTAGCTCCAATCATCAAATCAGCTATTCCTCGTGCTAGAACAGCAGAACAATACTACGAAACTGGTCGTTCTCAATTGTCAAGCTCCGATGCCGAGAAAAAGAAAGAAGGTCTTGCTTTGATTACTGAGGCGATGACCATTTACGAACAAACATATGGTCAGGTACATCCAGAGATTCAAAGAATTTATGCGACATTGGCTCAAGTTTACAGAGACTTGAACATGAAACCAGAAGCAACTTTGATGGCTCGTAGATGTGCAGCCATTAGTGAAAGAGTCTTTGGCCTTGATTCCCACGATACAATCATTGCTTATTTGAACCTGGCTTACTTTGAGGCTGAAAATGGTAACATTTTCAATTCATTGAAAACCTATGCCAGAATCACTCAAATTTGGTCCGTTACTTTTGACAATAATCATATCTCTATTCCAAATATTGGCAGTGATATTGTTAGTTTGTTGCAAGAACGTGGTTTCTTGAATGCTGCAATAACCCTTACCTCCAAATTGATTGAATTGGCCAACGATTTACATGGCGACTCTTACAGTTTGGGTTTTTTGAAATTCCGCTTAGGTTTCCTTTATGGTACTGCAGAGAAATTCCAACAATCATTGAAGTACTCAACTGAATCTCACGACATCTTGTCTAAGTTTGCCAGTGCTAACCATTACTTGACCAAACAAGTCAGAAGTGTTATGGATCAAATGACACAGGTGATCAGATATCAAGAGCACAATGCCAAACTTTTGAAAGAACAAGCTAAATTAGCTAATGGAAAGAAGGTCATTGCTGAAAAACAAGGTACCAAACCAAACGTTGATCTTACCAACAAAAGTGTCGACGAAGTCTTGAACTTTGTTTTGGGAAAGAGTGGTACTGGCAAAAAGAAATCCAAAAAGTCCAAAAAGTAACTTTAAAAACTCTAGATATTTTTGTATTTAGACATTCTGTACATATAAGTCATCCTCACACTATTTTGTGTGAAGAACATACACATATTTAGATAGTTATCAAATAAGTTTTGTACATTATCGTTTAATGACCAATTTTCTAACTGATTCTGGTAAGTCTGACAAATCCTCCTCTTCATCATCGAAATCAAATGCATTTGGCTTTTTGTTTTTTTCGTATTTTATTTTTCTCTTCTCTTCCTCCTCTTGGAACTTTCTTTCTTCTTCTTCAGGATCCCAGTTAACCCATACTCCTAATCTTTTGTCTTGAGCTTCTTCTTCGGCATCGTAGAACTCATCCTCGAATTTTGTTTTTCTTGCTGAGCCACCGTGAACTTCAACAAAGCCGTTCTTGATCAACTCAATTTGATAAGGTTGATTGGTGCCTTGGAGATACAAATTACCGATAAAACCACCAACCTTGTCAATGTCAAATATCTCAACTTGAACATCCCTTTGCAATATTCTTTTGTTGTTATAAGCCAGAGCTTTTTCAGAGATTGGAGAGTCCTTTTGAGTTGAGACTAGGCCAGCCAGAACCAGTGTCAGAGTTATGTTATCGCGAGGCAACACAAGTCTTGCTCTATTTGGGCTTATAACATAATCAACAATAGCTGGAATCCTACCTCTGTTGGCTAGTGTCCTCAAATGGACTTTAGCATGGCCTGCAGATGCAGAGGCTTCTATAACCTTTTCAGGTTGAGGAACCTTTGTAGAGTGAATCCCTTTCTTTTCTCTTACAGACACGTTCTCTGCCTCCATCAAAACATCCCAGATACCTGAACGATCAGTGTCAGTTTGTCTGTGTCTAATGACCGTGGCATAACCATTGAGGACGACAAGTTCTGCTAAATTTTTGCCATTAGGTAAAGTTATGGAGACAAGAGGATTCTCATTTCTGAAGGCTTCCGTAAGAACTTTGACCTTTTTACCAACATATTTTCTAACGAATTCTTTGGCGTGTGGCATGAAAGGGGCCGTTTTAGGATCTGATTGTCTTGGTGCTCTCAATGAGGTCAGGTGTACCAATTGTTGAGTTCCATTAGGCATATCAATCACAAATGTATCTGCTGAGAGAACCTTGGAAATCACACCATCTATAGATGAACCAATTTTGAAGGTTGATGACGATGATTGCTTCGTAGCACTCTCGATGATTAATGACTTCCATAACCCCTTTCCTGATAGTTTTGCTTGCTTTTCAGCATTACGCAACACAGTCATGCCTTGGGGGCCAATCAAGCTTGATTGCCAGTCAGGAACATATGCTAAGCCAGCAAGAATGATCTTTTCGCTGATGTTACCAGCTGGATGAAATACCTTGACAACAGGAATATCATTAGTGTTTACGCCAATGAACTGAACCCAAACTTTTTGATTGACTAGTCTGGTCTCAATGTACTTCTTAGCCTCATCACCAAATGGTTCACCAGCAATTTCCTTCTTTGCATCAGTGGATCTTGGAGTTCTGATACCTGCAATTAAAGTGACCAGTTCAACATCTGTTCCATCATCGAAATAGATATGGGTAACCACTCGGTCACCACTAATAGCCTTGTCAATAATGGCTTTATACTTGAGGTCTTTACGGAATCTACCATTGATTAGCTCGGTCATAATTGAAGAATCTTCACGTTACAATAATTCATCGCAAGACCAATCTGTCTTGTTGTCATCAAAATTAATCAACGAACTAACCAAGTACACGGTTCGGACCACAAAATCAAAACAAAATCAGAGACAAAGTGAAAAATTATCAGGTCAGGAAGGACCTGTGTCAGATTATTGCTGCCTACATGGACTAGCACTTACGAAGAATGCACTAAATTGAAGGTCATTTAAAGTATATAAAACACAGATCATTTCTTCTCGAGCAATGCCATAAGACCATCATATGCTTTGTTAGCAAAAAATTTTACATCGACGTCAGAATCAGTTTTCAATTTCTCAACAGTTGGGATAATCTTCTCTTTGATGAAGGCAATAGTTTCAGGAGAATTACTCTTCTTGAGTAAAGCTTCAGCAATAGTTTCACAAGATTTCGCAGCGTTAAATCTGATGTTTGGGACTTGATCATCAGATAGTTTGTCAACAAAAGGGAATATTCTTTCAGTGACGATGTTCTCATCGACAGCAGTGACTAGTCGAGTCAACGTGAATAGTGATGTTAGTCTGTAAATGAAATTATCCAATGAGTCATCTTCTGATTTGAGAATTCTGGAGATGATTTCTCTATCAGCCCATTCAGATCCGAAAATTTCGGCAAGCTGCTCTAAATTGTTAACGGCTGCTTCCCTGATTGTGTAAACATTGTCCCATAGCCAGGACATAGACAAAACACCTAACTCTTCATCAAATACGGATACACCTAGTTGTTTACCCAAGGAAGGGATGTGCTCGATGATCGCTAATCTGACCCTCCATTGTTTGTCTTTGGCTAGCTCAGAAACGGCAGGTAGTAGAGACTGCGACAGTAAATGAATACCAATTGCATCATTAACAATTGACAATTGAGAGATGATGTTAAGTTTCACCTCTGGAAATTCATCTTTTAACATTGCCAAGAATATAGGTAGTAGATCTTTGATGACTACATCTTTGTCTAACAATGGCACTAGCTCGACAACTTTACCTGCCAACGAAGATCTGACGACTTCCGATGGATCGTTACTCATTTCGTCAACCTGGGGTATGATTTTCTCCAAAATAACATCTTTAGAGAGAAAAGCACTGAAGGCAGGCACTTGTTTAGCAATCGCCTTTCTTACCTCACCTTCGTTATCTTTGAATAAATGTATAAATTGATCAACAAATTTATTAATCTGATTGGAATTGTCTTTGAAGTTTTCTGTTATCTGTTCGAATCTTTCAGCAGCCATATAACGGACTCTCCAGCTTGGATCTTGAATTAAACTAATGGCACTTTCTAACAAAGCCTCGTTATGCGAGTTATCGTTCTTCGATCTAAAGAATTTCAAAATAGCTATAAGCACATCCACAGACAACAGTTTCACTGAATCTTGTTTATCATTGATCAAAGATTGGAACATGGAAGAAATTATATCCCAGTCTTCCTCATTGGAAGAGTTTGGAGTTTCTCTAAAAAGATCAATGATTTTTGGCAAGTGCGTGGCAGCAGCTCTTTGAACCATTGGCGCGTCTTCATCATGGACAAGTTTAGAATATATGGTTAATAGATGTTTTCTGTCTTCATCGTTGACTTTAGTAATGACGCTCTGGAACAAACCGGTCGACGAAACTTTTGACGAAAACCACTCAGTGTTGGCAAGTGCTTCAATTAACGTGAAGAACTTCTCTCTCAACTGTGTAGGCGATAGCTGTATTGCAATTTTGTTCAAGGAGTCAATCGCCTTGTCTCTGACAATTGGCTCCTCAGTTGCTGCTAGAACCTCCAATACAGGAATCAACAAATCTGCATATTCAGAGCCTCCAATCAGCGGAACAAAATCCCCCAATTGCTCCGCCAACACAGCAAACACTTCATCCTCATCATCCTGTGCAACTTCCTGTAAGAACGGAATCAATTCGTTCCTTGATCTCTCTGGTCCTAACGCGATGGCAATCGTGTCCAATTTTTGCATGGCCTCAACTCGATTCGCAACATCGTCGTGCTTCAATTCGTCCATCAACAAAGCCAAAGGATAGATATCATCGTTGATAGGCTCGTCTGTATCTGCCATTTCCTGTTTATTTTGGTACTAGTTTCTTTTTTTAGGCTCTTCTCTTTCTTAAATGGAATACAAGTGTGCGTTGTGGTACTTAAGGGGTCCAATAAAACACGCACAATGCTGTCCTACTGCTGGTATATACAGTACTTTGCGTGCTAGTGGGTCTGTGTATCAGAACAACAATCGAATGTTGCCAGAGAAACGTGTAGGTTGGAACAAACAAGCCAATTCACTTGTGTGTTTTGTTTGTATTATTGGTAAGTTTGTTGTTTTGTTGTTGAAGTTTCGTTTTTTCCAATTCGAAAAAAGAGTCAACAAAAAATAAACAGAGAAAACTACCTGAAAGGGAAGATCACCTATTATAGAAGAGTATCCATCATACACATATTTCGTCAAAAGGCAGCTGTAATTGCGGCAGGAAGCACGTTGGAGAAGCTACACGTATGTGACCTGGAAGGCCATCTTCAGGGTGGAGGCTGTTTTGGCCCAAAGGGCCTGGAGATTGCGTTTGATTCTGTTGTTCAGCGTCAGAAATCCGAAGGTCTTTGAAAACGAGAGCATAGAGATGATCAAAAGGATAAGGGCAAGTGCAGGGACTTTTTTGTTCTGCAGGCGTGTGATTCTTCTTTTCAGAATGTCAATAATGGTGAGATTGCGAGAAGAGGAGCCGGTATCAGACTTCCCATGTTCGCGTCTTTGAGCTAAGTTTCTTCTCGCTAATGCATCATCGCTCTCTTTCCTCTTTTGCTCCTTCAGCTGTCTCTGCTCTTTCATCTTCTGCTCTCTGAGCTGTTCCTCGAGGGCTATCTGCGCCTGTCTTCTCCGCTCCATCTCTTCAGCAACTTTTGCTTCCTCTTCCAGTCTGGTTTTCGACTGCTTTAGCTTTTCAATCAACTCCTTTTGAGCCTCGGCTAAATAAGGGTTTGACCTAATAAGGTACTCACTCTCTTCGTACTCACCGAGTTTGGCTAATAGATGGACATGGTATACCTCAAGAAGCTCAAGGAAGTCACGGTAATCATCTCCATCCTCATGTGGATTGAAGACGGAAGAACCATTAACCAGATACATGTCAATTTTTGATCTGAGACTTGTAAGACTTGTCTCAGCGTTGTTCATCTTGATCAACGCCAAAAGAAGTATGATCTTCGGTGGTGTGATCCTATTGCTCTGGAACAGCTTATCAAATAGGTAGTCATTATCGTGGAATTCAGACTTCAGTTTTTCCAGGTCTGAGTTCGTCAACTGTTTAACCTGCTTATTGATGAATATATCAACGAGGTTGAAATACAACGACCAAATATTTACCACGAGTTTTCTGCTGACCAGGTTTTGTTCATACATCCAGATACACTCATCTGTGAGCTTCATAATCGCCTTATAGCTCTGGTCAAACTTCTTGTTGATGAAGAGCTTTGCTGCCCGTTTGTACTCGTTTGACAGGGCGGTGACATTGTCATTGAGCGTTGTTGAACCACTCTGTGATAATAATGAGATGACGCTTTCTTCCAAGTCAGAGCTCTCATGAACACTTCCGTTCACACCTGAGTGACCGTTGGTCCATCTCGAAGACGAATTGCCGTTAAGGTACTGATATTCGGTCATATAAACGCTTTCTTCTGGTGTATATCTCCAATCATTCAGAAAAATTGATAAAAGTTGATTTTTACCCCAGAAAAAAATTAAAAAAGTTAGCAAAATTTCTCTATATACCTATATGTATTTACTAAGTTATACAAAACTGAAGTGTAGTTGTATTACTTGTGTACTGTTATTGACATAATTTTCGAGGATTCTATAAATTAGATGAGCTCAATGTGTTTACAAGGCTGATCTGACAGCTTCTTTGAAGATGGAAAGACCCTCAGAGATAACATCGTCTTCGATGTTCAAAGCTGGGACAAATCTTATGGTGTTACCACCCGCAGTAATGACTAACAAACCACGTTCTCTCGCAGCTTCAACAATCTTGGATGGTTCTTGGGCAAACTGAATACCTAGTAATAATCCTTCACCCCTAACTTCGACGATATCGTTAGGGAATTCCTCTTTCAAACTGCTTAACTCCTGTTTGAATAGTTCGGATTTGGACTGAACGCCTTTCAAGAACTCTTCATTTGAGACTTGACTCAAAACATAAGAGCCAATTCTGGCTCCCAATGGGTTACCACCGTAAGTCGTACCGTGGTCACCTATGTTTAAAACATTTTCGACCTCTTCTGTGACCATGGTAGCACCAATTGGGAATCCGTTACCCAAAGCTTTGGCCATAGTCAAGATATCAGGATGAGCTTCCTGTGGAAGGTTTCCATGGGCCCATAATCTGCCAGATCTACCCAAGCCGGATTGAATCTCGTCAAATATTAGCAATGCATTGTGTTTCTTAGTTAGTTTTTTCAACTCAACGAGGAAATCTTTTGGGATTGGTCTAACACCACCTTCACCCTGAATTGGCTCTATTATGACACCACATGTGTTCTCGTTGACCAAAGAGGTGATGCTCTCGATAGTTGGTTGAGCGACATGGACCCCTGGGATCAATGGTGCGAATGGGGCCTGGTATTTTGGATTTGGTGTCACTGATAGAGCCCCAAGAGAACGACCATGGAAGGATGACTCAAAAGTAACAAACTCAGTCTTCGTATCACTTTGGGCTTTACCATACTTTCTTGCAAATTTCAGAGCGGCTTCATTGGCTTCTGTTCCTGAGTTGGCCAAAAATACTCGGGAAGCATTGTACATACCACCCGATCTCTTCGTAGTCTCAACGAGCTGTTTAGATAACTCACCAGTCCACAAATTGTGGTACAGGTTTGAGCTATGGATTAACGTCAACGCCTGATCATACATAATTCTTGCGACTTCTGGATGCGAGTGCCCAAGAGCAGTCACTGCAATCCCAGCAGTGAAATCAATATACTTGTTACCTTCGATGTCCCATAAATGGGCACCTTGTCCCTTCTCAAAAACAACACTCGGTCTAGCATAGGTAGAGACAGAGTACTTCGAATTTTCAGTAATGAACTTCTCTGATTCACTGTGTTCAGCCTAGTTTTCCACTATTATTAGTATATCGCAGATCAACTGTTATCTTTTTCGATTCTTCATACCTTGTTGAGTAAAACTTTAGAAGTAGCAATGCTTCTCTTGAGTGAGACCTGCTGTAAGGCTCTAGTAAGTTTTGCTGAGTGCATCATTATGTAACGACTCGAGATTAACAAATTCCTGAGTCTATGTTCAGGGAAACGTCCTTTTTATACTTGCTGTCATCGGTATCAATTCACAGTTTCAAGAAACATTTTGACTCACTTCACTATAGCGAGGCGTGCCCGAACGAAAATGTATCATTTTTTTTATTTTTATTTTTCATCAACAAAAACTTTCACAAATCGCAGTCGAGAGCTCAAATTCAGCTAGGAGAAACACATACCCAAGCGTACAAAATGAGACCTACTCTTGGAATATTCAACTCTGTGAAGTCAGGATTCAAGACAGTCACTGAGGATATAGACTATTTTTCGAAACTTCCATTGAAATTGCAATCGTTCTTCACCCGCTACCCACCAGTGCCTTTCAAACAGTATGCTACCAAACCAACATCAACCACAGCAGAAGACGCCAACCCTTTTTTACCAAACATCCATCCAGTGACGAAGAGATACCACGATCCAAAATACTCTTTGAGAAGACAGTCGGATCTTTGGAAACTGGCATACAGACATGGTATTCAGGATTGTTTACCATCATTACTACACAACAAGAAGTTTTACCAAGAGAAATACGACGCCAATCAATTCATGAAACGTACTTTGAGACCAAAGGGTGCTAAATACGAAAGAAACAAGGCTGAGAGAAAGGCTAAGATCGCTGAAGCCCTGGAGAAGGCGGACGAGACAATTTTGGCTGTCAAGGGTAACAAGTACAAACGTTTGATGGAAAAGAGAGAGAAGAAGGGAAAGAACTGGATATGATCGGACAGTTGCTCTGTTCACTGCTGAACTTGTATAGAAAAATTCATTGCACATGTACATAAGCCATTCGCAATAGTATGAGCACAAATCTCTAATTGACATCTTCTACAGACATGTAATGTACAAATATGATTCTTTATATGAAACACAACGGGAAAACATGATAACTGACTCAATGAAACAAATAACTCGCAAAACAGAAGAAAAGCACAGACTAACAATAATGCATAAACCTATAGGAAAAATAATGAAGCGATGAACACCAAAATGGAGCTGACTCCCCTACCAGTTAGTCCGTTGTTTGTGGAAAGGGTGACAAGGTTATTGGTTCTGACAATACCCACAGTGCCGGAGATGGTTCCAAGTCCTATGGCCCCACTAGCAGGTGCTTCAACGGTATTGTACATGCTGGTGAACCTCTGAGAGTATGTAGTTTGGACGGTAGCGACACCTCCATTAGCATCAGTGACAGTAACCCAGATAGATGTCCAAGCTGATGATGTGAGATATGTTGTAGTTTCGTCTGAGTAGGTGTATTGTGGATTTGGTGGAGTACCAGTTGCTACATTTTGAGTCAATGCCGTGGTGGTACCCTTAGTGACTGCTGTTGCCTGGAGACCTGGAGTGACAGTCGTTCTGACATTGGTTGCAGTACCAGTTTGAGTTCCAGTTTGAGTTCCAGTTACTCCTGTTGTGAGGGCACCTGAGGTAGCTGTGTTTGTTCCAGTGTTTGTTCTTGTGTTAGTTCCAGTGTTAGTTCCAGTGTTTGTTCTTGTGTTTGTTCCAATGTTAGTTCCAGTGTTTGTTCCAGTTCTTGTGAGTGGAGTAGTCAAACTTGTACCAGTACCGGTTGCAGCAGTGGCGGTCGCAGCAGTGGCGGTTGCAGCAGTAGTAGGAATAGTCTGCTGGGTGAGTGTGACAAGGATTCCGACGTCGTTCGTCGTAGTGATGACTGTTGTGACGGGTGTTGCTGCTGGAGCAGCTGGAGCAGCTGCCGCTGGGTCTTGCTCTGGTGCTCCCGCTGGGACAGGTGCAGGGCCTTGTGCCCAAACGAGGCTGAGGCACGAGACTAGAAGTATCAGATTCAATTGCATGGTGTTTTGCCTCTTAAGTGTGAATTGTGTAGTACTCTCACCGGGTTTTTGGTTTCAACTGGACAGAGTAGTAGATAGCTGAAAAGAGAGCAAAAACAAGGAAAATGACACTAACTGTGTGATGACTGCGAGTGTGGTGCTTGGAGTGGACGATGGGACAAAACGATAGACAGGGTTTTCTCTGAAGAATGTTAAGATAGAACGTGTCAGCAAAAATGAAAGAAACTATGCGAATAAGTCGATTTGATGTTAAGAGTGTTGTTTTAGTTGTGTGTTATTTTTTTTTTTGTTTTTCTGATTTGAGAAAACTTGAGAAAGGAAGAGAAAAAAGAAACGCGCAAAATGCATTGCGCATAAAATTCCAGATCTCGCAGACGGTTACCCTACATGGTAGAGCCACATCCAGGGTAATGTGGCTATAATTAGCACTTCTATCTGGTTTCTGCGGTAACTGAGATTTACTTGTTAAGCAGTTATAGTACGGAAATGGCCTGTTCGGCGGTGGGCGAGAGGGAGAAGGAGAGGAACTAGAGCGAAGACATAGAGATGGGATGTTCTCTGTGTATAACCGCTTGTTTGTGTTTGCGTTTGTGTGTTTGTGTGTCTGTGTCTGTGCGCGGTGAACCAAGGGAGCGCGTCGTTTGGTGGCAGTGTAGCGACGGCTGATTTGTGTTGTTTTCAACTGAGTAGCACATAGGACAGCTGGGCATGTTAGATAGGCCCAGGCGCATGGATTTTAAATCGTTCTACGGACAGCATGGGCGCGTGATAGAGAGGCAGAGAGAGAGGCAGAGAGAGAGGCAGAGAGAGAGGCAGAGAGAAGGTATTTGGGCAGGAAACGAGATAAAGCGGTATGCGGGTGAAACATCAGACCGTAAAGTGGAAAATATTGTCCTGTCTCAGAAAGAACGTAGCTAAGTTGCCTATTGAATCACAGAGGAAGACGGTACGGCCTCCTTGAAGCGCATTCTCTGCTACTGTGTGAAACAGTCACGGAAATGATTCGCCTCACCGTGTCTTGCTGGGACTACTTAGTAACACTTACATAAGTCTAACATGCTTGGTACTTCTTCATATCTGGCGGCGGACGGTGATGTAACGAGGCAGGTAGTAGGCAGTAGCCGATAGGCAGTACGGCAGGAAGCCATTGAGCGCATCTGTCAGCGATAGAAGGAAAAAAGGAATAGCTGCCTGCCAAAGCTGTGTAGGCTATTCTTTGATTGAGGTCCGTGGACATCCAGGCTCTCCCACTAGTGATCATTCCTAGGGCAGAAGGTGAGCTAGAGATGAATGCACGCTTGCAAAACGTTGGCACAATCATGAAACACTGACGCCAGAACCGTCTGTGTAGTACATGCAGCTTATATACTTCGGTACACCTTGGATTCTGTGTTCTTACCAATAACAACAATGGATACATATATATATGTGTGTTGCGTTATGTATTACTATATCATCGAAGCCACCACGTTCTGTGTTCTCATGGGTGACTCTCCTCCAGATGCTCCCGTCTACACAACTACACCTCTCTGTACACTTGTTCCCCTCCATTCAGCTTCCTTCCGTATCCAAAATGGCAGCCATTGCCATATATACCGTATAATAATTCTCCCTCTCATCACAAACTGTGTGAACTGAGCGCACGTGACACATACAAATATCATCACAAATTAATAGTAACTATAAAGTATCAAAACAAAACGTTCTTGTCTTTTACATTAGTCAACAAACCCCTATAACGCTCAAACCGACTCACCACAGCGATAACAGGCCAATCATACTAGCCTCTTGATTGCACTACACGTTATGACAGACGGTGGGAAAAAGAAGAAGAGACCACAAATACAACGCAACCTATCAGTCGTTAGCGTCAAACAACCAACAAACTACATCTACTCAGTAGACGATGATCTCGATGAGATTGAAAGGGATCTGGAAAGAGAATATCTAGAAGGATACAACGATGCACTGCGTTACCGGTATAAGCGCTCCACAAGGAATCCAAACCTGCCCCCTTCACAACCAGTGCAGTCTCCACTGGTGTGCAGTTCAAATGATCTAAATTTGCAACAGCGAATTGCGGCCAACCTGGTCAATGCCGACTCGGATTTGAAGCGACTAGAGCTATCAACCCACAGCGATCATGTGCATCATCACCACCAGCCGGAGAATACTCAATTGGAGGATACAAAGAGCCATGTTAAGACGCCCCAGCTGAATATTGTTCCAAATACTGCCAAGAATAATCAGAGCGTCAACGATGAAGAAGGCCCAGGCATCGACTGTATACTAGAGGATCAGCCAGGGGATGTGGTAGAGGAAGATGAAGGCTATGACCAAGATACTGAGTATGAAGATAACGCATCGCTTTCATCAGTGGAGTCTTTCACCTTGAGAGAACGTCAAAATGCCATAAATAAAACTCATCCCTTTGGTATCAGAATTTGGAAGCCTGCTCTTTACAAGAAGATAAGATCTGTCGACAGAGAAGCAGACCATGACATCCACGAGATCATGGAGTCTGAAGACTCATTAGGAAACGAAGTAGAAGATAGGGGCGCTGATCATGATTCGGTGGTCAAGAAACATAAAAAGAAAAACATATCATGGGCAGTACATTTGGCCAATGTTATATGGTCCCTTACATTTGGTCTAATACTCTTTCTTTTGAGTTTAACAGGCTCAATCTTAGTAATGATCTTCGAGTCTGCTTCAGGGGAGATTGAATACTCAAAAATCTTTTTCAACCTTGCATTTTATTTCTTATGGCCGTTTGGTAAAGTAGTTTATTTGAAGAAGGACGAAAACTACTTGGATGAAGATGAAAATGAAGGTACTACTATTCACGAGTATCAAAGGTGGAGAGACGAAGAACAATCAAAGTTGTTTTTCTCATCATCTCATACGCATATCAATAATCCAGATAATAACACTGCTGGTACTTCCTCTCAAATTCAAGATATACTTGAAAGACAACCTAAGACATCCTCCGCCACTAAACAACTACATAGTGATGCTGGCACATCTCCAACCTTATATGACACTGACGAACATGACAGAAAGGTCCGTTGGTTTGGTAGAGGTTCTTGGTCCTTTGGGAGAATCATGTTCTATATGTATTACTATATTTTTCTACAACCCGTACTAATCATAATATGGCTAGCTTGTTGGATGTTGATTTTTACTATTCCTATGTCAAAGGTTATTAAAGTGCTGAGCTATCATTTGAGACGTCACCCATTAGCAATCTTTTTCAAATTTGATTCTTACTTATTACCACATCAAACGAACTTACCAAACAAGCTGAAAAACAGCTCCAATATTTTAGTCTGTACCTATCGTTCATTTGGTTCTCATTACTGGAAATATACTGTCGATGGAACTAATGTGATTTTGATCAACTTATTATTTGTGGTTGTCTTCACCATACTTGATTTCTACGTATTGAAAGAGCTACTTCATTTTGAGAATAGCATCATCACGAATGAATCTCTGATTTTCGCATTGTGCCTACTTTCCATTATTCCCTTAGCATATTTCATTGGTCAAGCGGTCGCGTCCATTTCAGCTCAATCATCAATGGGAGTAGGTGCCGTCATTAATGCTTTTTTTTCCACCATTGTTGAGATTTTCTTGTATTGCGTCGCTTTAGACCAAAATAAAGGATTATTGGTTGAAGGGTCGATGATTGGGTCCATCTTGGGAGGTGTTCTGCTCTTACCTGGTCTCTCCATGTGTGCAGGTGCATTCATCAGAAAAACTCAAAGATACAATCCAGCAAGTGCTAGTGTCAGTTCAACAATGTTGTTGTTCTCTATGTCGGTTATGTTTGCACCTACTGTCTTCCATCAAATTTATGGGACATACGAGGTTAGATGTGCACCATGCTCCTCAACGTTATTCTCAGTCAATGATCAAAGTTGCCAGTCCTGCCACTTCATTCAGCCTCCCTTAATCATCGATACCCTTTTCAACAATGTGTTGAAACCTTTCTCAATCGTTTGCGCACTCTTATTGTTCTTTGCATATATTGTTGGTCTTTGGTTCACTTTACGTACTCATGCTTCATTAATTTGGCAAACACCAATCACTGAAACAGTAAAACCAATGAAATCCACAGAAAACACATCTTCCATAATAGCCAACGAAGCTCAAAACGAGCCACAGGGTCACGATGCACCTAATTGGTCGAAACAGAAGTCTACTATCGTCCTATTGTCTGCGACATTGCTCTATGCTGTCATTGCTGAAATTCTGGTTGACTGTGTGGACTCAGTTCTCAAAGAGTTCCCAATGGATCCTAAATTTTTGGGGATTACGATTTTTGCGTTAGTGCCAAACACTACTGAATTCTTGAATGCCATTTCATTTGCTATGCATGGAAATGTTGCATTGTCGATGGAGATCGGGTCAGCATATGCATTGCAGGTCTGTTTGATCCAAATACCTTCTCTAGTCCTATATTCTCTGTTCAATTCCAACTTACAGCTAGGTGACACAGTCAAGGATAGAATGTTCACTTTAATATTTCCAAACTGGGACTTGGTTGCCACAGTTGTGTCTGTTGGCTTGTTCACTTATATTTATGCTGAAGGTAAAAGTAATTACTTCAAAGGAAGTATGTTGATTCTAATTTATATTGTTGTAATGTGTGGATTTTGGTTTACAGGTGAAGTTGATGCGAATGGTGGATTTTTCAAGACTTTTATTATCAGAACTTGAAAAAGATAGCGAGCTAGATGTGAGCCAGATCAGCGCGAGAACTTGTAGCCATAAACACGCATTTTATGAATATTTACAGTTTACATAACCCATTTTAATAGTAAAGCATTATATCATTAAATTCATGAATCTTGTACCAACCAATAAAAAAAAAGAAAAATATTGACAGTAAGTGAAACTCAAGAGAGCCTAACTTAAATAACCAAGATAGCTTTAGCACCTCTTGAAGATGCATCTTTGTGGCAGTAAAATTCGATGGAATCTTCATCCTCTAGTTTTAAAACAAGTTTTAATTTTTGACCAATGTTGAATAATTTTTTCTTGTCGGTGGTCTTGGTCCACAATAGAATTCTGTAACCAAAACCTCTGTTGTTGAAAACGATACCATTGACCTCGTCTTCATCATCTTGAATGGTTTCACCAATTAGACTTAATAGACCTCTTAACCAGATATCATTGATATCGGTTTGATTCTTCTGTTTGAAAGTGTATGTCCATTTACCACCATTGGCGTTGGCAGCATCTTCCCATTCTGGTTTGATTCCTTCTCTGAAAAGATGATAGTCACCTTTCAAAGGCAAGTCTTGTGCACTTGGAACTGAGTTGAAGACACCCCAGAACTCTTCAACTGTACTGAATGTAATGATTGGTTTCAATAGATCGGACCACGATTCTTTCACGTCTGGTGAAGGTGGCTTGGTGTACCATAAGGTCCAGCTTGTGTTTAAAGGATGCTTCAATTCGACAGACTCAGCATTTTCAGTACCAGTCGATAATATGGTTTTGCCTTCAGTTTGTGATTCTTCTAGTGTAAGTTCTTGAGTGGATTTGTTCAATTCTTCAGTCATCTTCGATTCAATGTGTAACTTTTATTTCAAACTATGATTTTCAATGAAAATGAAACACAACTGATTAAATGTGGTATTAGGTGTATGTATGTATGAGTTATTACAAAGAAATAGGGTCTTCGGTATACTTTTTATTATATTCTTTTGTGTTTAAAAGGGAAAATTTTTTCACAAAAAAGAGTTCTGGAGCTGAGAAGTGTAAGTTACCCTCCCCAAAATTCTTACATAAGCAATGCATACGTTATTATGTAATTATCCCCCATCTCTTCTTTTCATTTAGCCAGTTCTCTTATACGAGATGATATTGTATTGAACTAAGCACAGAATCAGTATCTAGCTTGTTTTGTTTTGACGCAGTGACTATTGGTGATGCCTTCTCTTGTGAAGATGTTTGTTGCTTCTGTGCTCACACTATCAGCTGCTGGCTTGGGTGCTGTTTATAAGTTTCAGTCCAGTCTTATATACCCATCCAATCTAGGAGACTCGAGAACGAATGTCGATAAGCCGTCGAGCTTGGGGATCCCCTTTGACGAGGTTTGGTTGGATACCGTGGATGGACACAAGCTGCATGCCTATGTGTGCTTGAATCCTGGAGCGAAGAAGACTATTCTTGTATTGTGTCCTAACGCAGGAAACATGGGGCATGCATTGCCCATAGTTCAGATTTTTTACAAGACGTTCGGTTACAATGTCCTAGTGTATTCATATAGAGGATATGGGCTATCAAGTGGTGTGGCAGAGGAGAGTGGGTTGAAGGCTGACACAGAAACTGTCATCGAGTACATCAATAACCATGGAACTTTGAAGAATACCAGTCTGATACTGTATGGCAGATCCTTAGGTGGTGCTGTTGGTATTTATATTGCTTCCAAAAACTACAAAATTGTCAAGGGTGTCATAGTCGAGAACACATTCCTGACTTTGAGGAAATGTATCCCGCATGTTTTCCCGATACTGAAATATTTTGCATCCATGTGTCATCAAATTTGGCCTTCAGAAGATGAAATTCTAAAAGTATCAAATGATGTGAAATGGCTCTTCATCTATGGTAATGAAGATGAAATCGTCCCACCAGATCATATACCTGCTCTCTACAGATTATGCCCCTCAAGTGAGAAAAAACTACTTGAAATTGAAGGTGGGAAACATAATAATACCATCGCTGGTGAGAGGTACTGGGATGAAGTATGGCAGTTGTGCAAGTCTGTTGAGCCTGTAGAGAACTAAGCTGGGTTTCTATATATTACGTTTTGAAATGAATATAAATTTAGACTTGTTGCTGTATGGTATTATAAACAACCCGCTGGACATTCCTCCATTTCTAAATCAACAAACCAATGCTTCAAACAACCAAAATGTCCATTGTGTCCACAGCTCAGTTTAACCAAGCTCAATTTTTTCAAAATCTCATTACAATAAACACAGTTGTTCCTTGCAGAGCATGACTCACAAAACCAAGTACCTAAATGCTGAGTTGATGCCGAATTGTCTTTGTTTTCTGTAAGTAGCTTTGCTTTAGTCTCTTCATTGGTAATCAATTTTCCACATTTTGAACAGAAATGTCTGACTGAGGAGGATGTCTTAGAAACATGAGTTATATCAATATCCAATTCCCTGTAGTTTTCATTCTCATTCAAGAACATACATATTTTTGTAAACTGTATGAACTGCCTCAATTTTTGAAGATATACCAAGTAACTAAAGATGATCTCCTTGAACGCCTCGTCGCCATAAATCTTGTACTTTCCATTGAACAATAATAACAGAGTTGAAGACATTATCAAATCACCTTGCTCCAGACAGAACTCCACAGCCTTTCTAACCATTTTGTTGGGGGAGTAAGGTGGAACGGTGCGGTCATTAACAGCTGATACAGAGGATGCATTTAAATCCAAATTGTTGGTTAGTTGTCTCGTGAGTTCAGAGACATTTGATTTTTGGGTTTTAACTGAACGAGCCTGTCTGGATTCCATACTCGGAGAGGAAACTGAAGGTGGTGACTGAATTGATGATAATGTCAAAGTTCTATGCATTATAGGCTTGAATAAAGTTTGCGAATTGTTTGAAGCCGATGAGTCAATTGAGAATGCTGGTGATGTAGACCTTGCACCTATGCTAGAAGTTCTTCGTATTCTTTGAGAGTTAATGATAGGAATAGATCTAGCTTCTATAAAGTGTTCTACAGGGCTCTGTTGACCAAATTCTTCAGATTGAGGTGTGACTTCCTTTTGTGGTTCAACATCCCACTTCAATGCATCATCCTTGGTTATCGTGTTATTGATCATTTGTATCGTATCATCTTCTTCTTCTATCACTTCATTATTTTGAGAATCGGACCCATTATTATCTCTTCTAAGGATTGATTGTTTCAAACTGGATATCTTGAAAGAAGGAGAGAATGATTGAATTCTCGGGTTGGTTGAGTTGACCGAGGAGTTATTAAATTCACTAAGATCACTCAGTGAAGGTGATTTCCCATAATTGGTAGAGTTTGATGTACTGTAATGATGGTTTGCCGCATAGCTCGTGCTATCTGATCTGAAACTTTCGTTATCATTACGCTCTGTCATTAAAATTGTGTCCTGCTCTTGAGCTTGGGTATTTGTGTAGTTCAGCTGCACTTCAAGTTTGCTTTCCCATACTAAGGACTCTCTAATAACTTTCCAAGTCTGTGAATCCCTGAAGTTTCCAACACTTGAGGCTGCTTCTGAATTCGAGTCGCATACATCTATCAATGTCTTGCTACCCTGATCATATATGTAATTGTTGACAAGAAAGTCAATGACTGTACTAGACTTGTTGATCGGTAAAACCACTGGGATAACATAGGGATTAAGGACACCACTGGTAGCCTCATGGTGATGCTTCTGTTGTTGGTTTGTCTGAGTCGTCGAAGGGAAGTATTGAGAAGAATGATGACGTGACGAATTGGAAAGTGATTCCCCTGTATGGGAGTTGTTCTTATTGAGCGTGGGACGGCGAAATTGAGTCGACGTACGAGACATTCCGAGTCTTGGGCTTGGATGAATTGAGTGATCGTGTATGTTGCCAGTTGATGTCATTGATATTGATGGTGACATTAAGACAGTTCCTGGAAAGTTCAGTGAAGAGGAAGATGTTGGATTTGACATGAGAGAAACATTATTTGGCGATGTTGATGTATTTGAATTGAAACTTCCTTGCTGCTGCATCTGGGAAGTTTGCGGAATATAAGACTGTGATGAAGGGGGCTGATCATATTCATCTATCAATATGTGATTTTCGGCAGCTTGATTTACATACAATAAGTTATTAGTTGGAGTCCAGGTTGTGGATGCAATTGCAAGATTTTCAACAGTAGGTTTGTAGCTAGTTAAATCACTCATAACAAAGAACTTGTCTTTCGAACAGGTCAAAAGAGTTGTCTCATTTTGGAAATCTAAGCCTGTTATCTGAGCAGTGTGGTTTTCAATTGTATATAGGGGAATATACTTTCTTTTCAGCGAATAAATTTGAGTTTGTCCCAGATCATTATTAAGGAAACTTGTTCCTATCTCAGCATTGGAAATATTTGTTAGAGAACTGTTTGGTCTGAACTTGACTTTTGAAATTGGAGATGTAGTATAGATAACGTGGTCAGGAACTTGTCTAGTATCACTGGAGCTCATATTCCAGATTTGCAGTTGCTTATCTCTTCCTCCACTCACAATATAATCAAGTTCTGGATTCCAATCCAATGTAAGGCCAGGTCCAGTGTGTGCGTTAAATTTTTTCTCAAATTGAGAGAACTGTCTTATATCCCATTTTTGTATAACACCTGAATCAAATATAGAAACAAATTTCTTGTTGTGGAAAGGAGAGAACTGAAGACATCTCACAGCATCTGCGTTACCGTACATTGTAATTGTTGGCTTTGATGAGTTGGATCTCAAATCCCAAAGTTTCATCTGCCCATCCTGTGAACCTGAAAGAAGCAGATTGGGATCCAGCTGCGAGAAATTAACAGAATTGACTGCTCTGGAATGATCTGACAGTTTATAAGTCAGCTTATTTGTAGTATTTGCTGACTGGGCATTGAATATTAGGATTGAGCCAGTAGTTGTTGAAGTTGCAATGTGCTTGCTATAACTATGATAACCAGTAGAGACATCCAAGATAGACCCTATTACTTTCTTATTCTTCATCGCATAGTTGCTGGAGAGCATATCGCTCATCACTTTGCCCTTGTTTATATCAAGAATTTGCAAGGAGTTCTTACCTGATATTACTGCAAGCTCCTGGACATCATTGTGAAGGAGACTGAAGCTTGTGAGTTCATACGCCGCCTTGTAACGTTTCTGATTAATGGACTCTGTGGGAACACCCCGATTCAGTGAATGTACTGGAGATGCTGGTGGTGGTGTTGGTGTCTGATGCCGCGAGTGAGATGGCGAGCCCCTAGCCGATGCAATACTAGAGCTATTAGATCCTGTATTATTTCCACCGCTGCTGCCACCATATATATTAAATGCCAACCTTGCCAGTGTGTTAGATGGCCGTGAGCTGAAAGAGTTCGCCGCCTGCGGTTGTACTGAGCTATGGTTGCTCTCTAAGCCGAACGGCTTGTTTTCGTGGGATGACATCAATGCCTCCCCTCTGCACACTTCTTAGTTCAAAAGTTGTTTGTTAGTGTTCATTCGTGTTTGTTTATTCTTTATTATACGTTTTTTTTCATATATGTTTCTACACAAGCAGTATGTATAAGTGAAAATAGGACATATACACAAGAAGAAGAACCGCAGAACATCAATGACCCGAAAAGAGTTGACTAGACATCAGTAGCCCTTGCCATTTCTTCTGTTATGTATTGCAGAGTCTTAGGATAGAACTTTGCACCGACTTTTGGATGTGATTTCACTCTGTTTAAGAATACGCTATATCCAACAGGTTTGGAGTCATCAACCTGGAACTGGAAACCAATCTTGTTCTTTACTCGCTTGGCATCTCTATCTGCTACAAGCCTTTTGGCAGTCTCGCCAACCTCAATGGCAGTTTTTCGAGCTTCAATGTTGATTGTTTGAAAGAAAGAGATGGAAAGCCTGTCCCCTTCACCTGGCTTAGGAGTGAGTACCCTATGGACAGTAGCGACGCAGACACCTTGAGTTAAAAACTCCAAAGTTAACCCTACAGCAAACACTAATGTATTTTCCACGGGTGGAACGTCTATCCACTGGCCTTTGAAATCTTTCACTTGGAGTGAAGTGTGATGGCTAGCCTGATAGATGAGTGTGAGAAAGTCATTGTCGCAATGCTCTCCAACCCCTTGGTCCAGCTTCGTCTTAAATTCTGTGCCCGAGAACTCATCCTTCACATGGTCAACCTCTTCACTGACACTAGAGAGGTCCGGATACTTGATGATCTTCAGTTTTGCCTGCTGAACCTCTTTGAAAAACGCTTCAAGAGCTCCATGGTGCAATCCCAATGCCTCCTCTATCAGATTGGTCAAAAACCTCGAAAGTATTGATAACTCCTCAATGTAGCCAGAGACAACAGGCTGGAAGTTTGGAAGATATTCAGAGTTGGGCCACAGATTTGGACCTTCAATATTCTTCCAAATTTCGTCATCATTGTCGATCACTGGTTCAGGTAACTCCGTTGCAAACTCGACCTGC
This sequence comes from Komagataea salicaria, assembly GCA_003707885.2. Taxonomy (NCBI): domain Eukaryota; kingdom Fungi; phylum Ascomycota; class Saccharomycetes; order Phaffomycetales; family Wickerhamomycetaceae; genus Komagataea; species Komagataea salicaria. Next base: position 568,992 of record PPMB02000003.1, read on the forward strand.
TCTCTCCAATCAACATTGGATGCTGTGATCTCATCTCCAAGTCCGTTGTACCCCAGAAAATGCTTCGAATGAATCATTCCAACTTTTTGCTTCTCCTCCAGCGGAATATCAAAGAACTTCAGCGACTCCCTTTTTATGGAATTGAATTTGGAAACGTCGAACGGTGGATTTTTCAAGTAGAAGAACCCAACATTAAACAATGCGTTTCTCAACTCATCAAGAAATTCATCTTTGAGGGCATCATCATACGCCTTGTTAAGATCCAATGTTGGTAATTGCTTCACTGGATCATTGATATCCAGATTAGCGTAGACCTGGCTACCAGATTCCATTTTTGAGATATGTAATATGTGTTTTTTCCTTTGAGTATGTATCAGAAATGTGACATGATCCGATATTTATACTTGAGACTATTTGAGTATTGAATCATTGTGGCTTTTTTTTTTTTATTTTTATTTTGATTTACTTTATCTGGACTGAGTTGACACAAAATAATCTGCAATGATTCGGGTCTGGGCATCTTTGATGGATACAGAACAAGAGAACCCATATAAATAACTACATGCCAGACTTGTGATCATCCAGAGTCTAAGAAAAGTCATATTCTTTTCTGATTTTGTCAATGCGTGCTATTGTATATACAATAAAGTATACTCATTAAAAGATATCGATATCAGGCAACTTCTTCTCCTTTCTCATCCTCCAGTATGTTCCATTATATTTCCAGAATTCTTCACCAGTCAACTCATGAATCTCTTTGCTAAAGAACAATGGCTGGTATGTTATTCCTGCTTCCTCCATTGCCTTTCTTTTTTTTCTCTGTTTCACTTCGACAGCCTGCTTTAGCTCACTGGCTTCATCATATCTACCTTCCTCCATTGCTCTTTGATCTGGCCTCAATCTTGTATCTGAAGGACTAACCCATTCTAACAATCTTGGTTGAGGAGCATTCAAACTGATAGCAAAAGAAGTCAAGTTGAATGGGACATTTGGTCTTGGTACTGGTTGCCAGATCAGGAACTTCACACCATCATAGTTTGGTCCACTTTCGACATCAGTCTTATTCGTATAGTCAATCAAATCATGTTTATCAACAACCTTTTTGCCGTAAATTTTGGAGTTCCAGTGACCACCAATAGCCCATTGTTTGGCACCATTAGAGTCAATGACAACACCACTCATTTCATAAGCATTCGAGCTTCTCCAACCCCGTGGTTTGAAATTTAGAGTACATTTATCACCAGTTCTGTTGTTTGTAATCTCCATTTCACCATAGTTGTCAATTGAGGGATTTCCTAACATGATACCAATCACAGAAGATGTGATTTTCCTCCAAGTATAAATTTCTTCCTCATCCTCGGCATGGTCAGGTCTCAAATGTAAGTACCAGGTCCCAGTTGGCTGAACATCAAAGGAACGACCATTGAACCCAGATTTTACTGAAGTTTTACCATAGTAGTCCCATTTAGCGTGTTCTGCAATAACGGCAGAAACAGGAGGATGATGACTTACTTGCTCAGTGAAATACCTGAATCCTTTATCAGGTCTCGCATACTCATATGTTTCCCCTAAAAGTGGATTGAATGGCTTTGCAACACGATTGATTGTTGAGGAATATTCGGATGCCGCAAACGCCGCAACGTACAACATCCTCAAACTGGAGTCTTCGCAAGCTGCAGCCTGGTCTAATAAATAATTGTACTCCAAGTCCTCTGCAATTCTTTGTAACATTGAGGTTGGCTCATTAAATGAGACTGGTAGAGTGATTTTAGTGATATCCTTACCAATCATCGATTTTAAGATCCCCCAAAGAGAAACAGAAGGTCTCTCGTCTATCTTTAGAGGTAGTTCGGTTCTTGGTCCATCTTCATAACCTTTGAAAGTATATTCTTCGGTCAATAGTTGTTCTTTCTGCTTTTGCAGCTGATTAATTACTAATACATGTGTTTCTCCAGTAGTAAATTCCGACTCTTTCTCGATTGATTGAACACTATTTGTGTCTGTTACTTCTACTTCTTCGTCTGCATCTGAAAATTCATCTGCATCAAAAAACTCTTCTTCAGAATCTTCATCTTCGTGTAAAAATCGTGATATCTCCTCAGCAACATCATTTCCAGTTGAAGCAGCGGGAACTGTTATCTGTGATTCTGTCATTGGTGTTGAGTCTATATTTTCTAGACTCTCTTCGGTTTTCTTGTAGGATTCAGCGCGTTCCAAAATATTTGAAATGCTGATTTCTGATCCATAAACAGGAGCACTGATTGCCATTCTTTTACTCAAAGCCTTTTTGATTTTTCTTCTCTCTGATTCAAATACTTCTAACTCTGAATCCTTCTGAACGAGTTCATTTTCAAGTTCCCTTATCGAATTGATCCACAATTCATTGACATCTTTCTGTTTCGTCAATGCTTTAAGCAACTTTTCGTCCCTTTTGGAAATGAAATGGTTATATCTCTCAAATCCAGTAATTAGGGAAGTGACAGAGTCTATTGAAGTCGATATGGTTTCTTCGCTAGATCCGGTTGTTTTCAAGTCAACGAGTAATTCTTTTAGAGAATTCAACTCAATGCTGAATCTACTTCTGAGAACTGAAATCTCTCTTGAGTAAGGACCTGAATCATTTTTTATATCCTCCTTATTGAAGATGCCTTCAAGTTCTTTATCTTCTGGGTCTTCCTCTTCATCGTCATCTAGATCATGTTCCTCTTCATCAACATCAGCTTCGTCATCTTCTTCATCAGTATCATGAACAATATGCGGATGATCAATAAGGGGTACTTTGGAAAATTCTTCATGTTTGCTTATAGTATGGATAGAGGAAGAGCCTAAATCCTTTGATGGAGAGTTTAGATCATGTGGTTTCTGCTCCTGGCTGCTTCTCTGTAAAAGGGCTTTCTCCTTGTCTTTAGAAAATCGAATGGCACCTTGTAAGCTCCATACCCATCTGTTGGTTTCAATTGGATGATTACCTTTTAAATGCCACCTTACGCCACTTTTGCCAATGATCTCGAACTTGAGCTTCTCCGACGAATCTAGATGTAAAGAGGCAGTTCTCATGTTAAGAGAGCCACGACATGCATTGTTTGTATCATCTTGTGATTGATAGTAGGACAAAATACCATTCGAGTCTAAAATGAACCAGCGTAATTTGTAACCAGAAGCAAAATTGGTCCATTTACGTAAATAACCTTTGTAGGTCGGAGCCTTAATTCCACCAACAATAGATGCATCAGCATCAATTACACTCTGTTCTTGTGAGGCGTCTCGTATGATTTGCCTCAAAGTCTCGTTCTGCTTTCCAATCAGGTCTATAGGCAATTTGCCTTTTTTGTCTCTTTTGAAGGGATCACCACCATGAGCTAGAATCCACTGAACCATGCCGATATCATTTTTTTTGATGAACTCGTGTAAAACTGTTTCACCAGTAGTTGGATCATACCCATTGATATCTAATAACTCATAATTTCTTGGTACTGACAAAATTTTATCCAATGTTTCAAAATCATGGTTATCAAATGCTTGCTTGAATATAGTTGCAACTCTCTCAACGTATAGTGATCGCTCATGTTGCATCAATGCCGCCATATTCATATCATTTGTTAACTCAATAGGCTGCTTCGAGTTATTGTTCAATATTGTGTCATTGATTTTATCATCTCTTAGCAACAGCTGGGCGACATCAAGCCTATTATTCATGGCAACCAAATGCAATGGGGTATTGCCGTCAGAATCCTGGTAGTTGATATCTATTTCGAAAATATCATTTTCGGGGTCTGGCAAAAGCAATAACTGTATTGTTCTGATGTTGGAAACTTGAACTGCAAGGTTCAAAATGAGGCACTTTACTAAGTTTAGCTCATCCTTGTTAGAGGCTCGTTCAATAGACTTGACAACTTCTGTTAATTTGTCGATGCTGCTGTCTTTTAGCGCATCGAGGATTTTTAGTTTGAATAGATGAGGATTGATTTTGGTGTATTCTGGGTGTGTTAGAAGAACAGATTCAATGCTGTTGGTTATCATATGTTAGTAGTTTACAAGGTGATGACTTGGGAAAATGGCTACATACCTTGCACCAGTCATCTTCTAAAGGTAGAATCCAGCTTTTCAATTCTACCAACTACGAACCCTCAGTTCTTCTTAGTCAATCCGGAACAGACGACTAAAGCAGATGGAACGAGTTCAGAGAATTTCGATTGTTATAATTTCCGCTTTCTTTTAATTTATTTTGGTTTTGTGGTTGATCTAAGAACACCAAAACAGGGCTTCCTTGCCAAAAATAGTAAATAGCTACGCTTTTTTTGTATGAGGTGGTTAAACAGTCTTTATCTATATGTTAAATGCAAATTGGTAGTAGTATCTTTATCTGAGCACACTCTGAAAAGTTGAGTTTACATCACCCTTTCCAAGAGCGGCTCTTTTAACTGTCCTTCCTTGAGAGTTTGACGGATCTTCAAGTTTTCGTTTCAGTTCAGTTACTTGGTGTTTGGAAACAGGCTGATTCGTAGAAAGTATTGATAGATCATAATCATCTTGTCTGAACAGTGCTCGCTTATGTCTCAAAGTTTTGTCGTCATCGGCTTGCATTAGCTCACCGTTGTTAAACAATCCTGTTCCATCCACGATGCGAACCTTGAATTTCAAACTTTCGTTCTTTTGTGAATCGCTAAAGAACATGATGATATCGTTGTTGTACACTAATACTTTTTTGCCTTTGCCGATTTTGGAACTGTTGATATAACATCCATTTGTACTGAAGTCAAGAAGCCATATATCCTCCAGCCCCTGTGCAGGCGATTCATAAATGCTAACGGATGAAACAGGTGCGTTAGACGCAGACGCAGTAGGATTGTTACCAACAGGATGTCTTTTCTTGACAAAAGCGCAATGTATTTTGGATATTCTGTCTTCCTGAATTCTATAATGTGCTTTCATATTACGACCTATGATGAAAGGTGATTGGCCCTGTTGGACGTTAATTGTTGAACTATATTGTGGGGTTTTCGAATTCTTCTCCAATGGGATCAGGGAGAAGTAGGTTCCAGGTGGATGCTGAGTTTTTGATTGTGCTATAGGTGACGAGACAACAGAACTTGATGGCGATGATGGAGGTGGTGAGTTTACAACTATGGAATCTTTCTTTGGTGTTGTGATGGAAGTTACAAGCCCAGTCAAAGAAGTTTTATCAAACGACAAATCATCAATATCAGCAGAAGCAGCAGTAGCATTAGGTGAAGATAATTTGTCAGGAATTTGAGAAGTAGGAGGTTGCGATGACTTATTTTTTAGGGGAGCTGGGACTTTGAAAATAGGAGGTTCCGTTTCATTTTCTATGATACTTTTTCGTTCTTCGTCATCTTCGTCAATTGTTTCCTTTATATCGGTTAACTGGAATTTATTATCATTTTCTAATCTCATCTGCTGCGATTGTGATTGTGATAAAGAGATTTGTGAGTTCAGCTGTGTGCTAGATTGAATCCAAGGGTGTGATAGTGCCTTGGATGCACTGTAACGTGTTCGTGGATCAACCTGAAGTAGACAATCCAGAAAGTCCCTTGCTTCTGCAGAGACTCCTGCCTCTTTGAGGGGTGGTTCATGATAAGATCCTTGCTTTATTTGTTTGTACAACTGATCCTGTGTTGAACCACTAAATGGTAAATGCGCAGTCAGAATAACATATACAAGGCAACCCAAAGACCACATATCAACTAATGATGAATACTTGTCATTCTGGGGCTGTTGAGCGAAGCGACCATCTATAACTTCAGGTGCGACATAGGCAAGAGTACCACAGAAAGTTTTCATGAATGTTTGAGTGTTTGAAATCTTTGCAAGTCCAAAGTCAGTTATCTTCACTAGAACAGGATCATCTTGTGCTATCAGTATATTATCAGGCTTCAGATCTCGATGAGAGATGTGCACAGAATGAACATACTTGATTGCCGTCAAAATTTGCTTTGTTATCTCCTTCGCAGCTTCCTCTCCAACTGAGCCATGTGCAGCAACAAAATCCATCAGATCACCACCTGGAACGAACTCCATCACCAAGTAATATGAGTCCTCATCTTCATAAAAGCCTCGAAGCTTGACAATTCCAGGATGATCCAGCTTTCCCAAGATCTCTAATTCTCGAGTGACACCATCGGTATTGCCCATTATCTTTCTTTTCGATATGATTTTCACAGCATAAGTCTTCCCCGTAGCTCTCTCGACGGCCTTTTTCACGATTGCGAAAGCTCCCTGTCCTACAACTCCATCATTAATTGAAAACTCTTTATGAATACCTTCCTGCCTCATAGACAGATTAGAGTTTGTATGTGAAGGTTTCGGAAAGAACACTATGAATCTGACCACATCCTTCGGAACGCCTATTCCCACTGCAATTTCATCTCCCTGACTCAAAATGTAGTTCTGCCCCTTGACTATTCTCTGATTATTAATGTACGTTCCATTAGTTGACAGGTCCTGTATCAGCGTGTTGGAGTCGCTGCACCATATTTTGAAATGCTTATTGCTGATTCTCGTAGTTTTTGTGTAGGGTATATCACAGTTGATGTTCCTTCCGAAATACCACTCTTTCACATCCGGTATTTTTGGCTTTAGATCAATATTTGGTAATTGGTTGGTGGTGCAAATAAGTCTACAGATGGTAGACCTTGAGACCTGCGTTGACGTCGGAAGGTCTTCAACCAGTTCATGCGCGACCTGTGTAGGCTGTGTTGGTTGTGTAGCCTGTGTCGGTGCTTCCATAGTACCCTATCAACGGCGTGCTGGACTGTATCAAGAGTAGAGCGCTTGATGGTTCAATTTCAATATGATGATATTAGCGCGCGCGACACCAAAATACCAAAAGGAAAAAAAAATTCATGTACACAAGAACAGTTCGCGAAACTAATATTTGTACTATGACGAAGAAGGCTAAGAAGGTGCTAAAAGTACAGCTGAAGGAAAGAAGGGCTAGTCGAAGAGAGTAACGCGGCAGGGAAAATGGATATAGACTTTGACGACATACTGCGGGATTTCGAAAAGGAGGTTCGTCCTCAAGAGGGTACAGTGGACGTAGTGGCTTCCAAACAGCGCGATCTAGAGCTTTTGAGCAAAGCATGGGTGCACGAACGTATGGCACCAGAATTACTCCCCTATGAAGGAGAGCTGATATCCCGTATTTTGGATGGCATACGGAGACAAACAGAGATTGTTGAGGCGAATTCGATGGAGCTGTCCGCAGAAAAGGACATTAAACTACGATTATTAGTAGTAGAGTCTGAGCTGGAGAGAGTCAGCTTTCTGGTCCGCTCGTACCTGAGAACCCGTCTTTCGAAAATCGATCAGTATGCGGTTTTTATCAGAAGCAACGAGGACATGGTGATGAGGTTATCTGCGGCAGAGACCAGCTACATGGAAAACCATCTCGCTGCGCTTGTTGATCTTTACAATGGTGCATTTCTTGGTGCGCTTCCAGAACATTTACACGCACTAGACGACACTGCCGGAGGCAGCTCGATGATAGATGAGCCTGACCTCGACAAACCCGTATTCATACGTGTCCTGAAGACCATTGAGCAGCCCGTCACAGTTGCTGATGAAGAGGTAGATCTCACCATTGGAAGCATATACCTTCTTAGGTACTCCGCGATCAAGCGCTTTTTGCCTAACGAAGAGGTGATGTTGATATAGACACGACAGTTACTTCCTAAATAGGCACAAATCTGAAAAATAAAAACAATAGCAGTAATAAATAGAGTAATAATGACAATGAGTATCGATGCTACTTGACAAAGTTGACAGAAGAAATTGTAGGCATTTTCAAAGTAGTAAGACGACATTGAACAATTGACTGGCTGGCTTCTGGAGAGTGATAGCGACACAAACAAAAAGAATATGTCAAGCAGAAGGGTGGAAATCGAGGCGAAGAAGCAGCGACTTGCTGAGCTACGGTTGCTGCGCGAGGGGAAGTTGAAATCGCAAGGGAACAGCGAAACCACCGCGTCAAAATCAGTAGTAGAGACGAAACAATCTGCAGTTGATCGAAGCTTCAAGGAGGTCGGCGTTCAGACTGAAGCTCAACCGTTGCACAAGGAACCAAGCAGTGAGAAGATCACATATACAAAATCAACACAAACGGTGGATTTGGACCTTTTACAGGAGGAAGTGGGTAAAAACGATGGTGCTGGAGAACAGAGAGTAAGTGGAACAGAGGAAGCATTCGAAACTGAGTCTCAACAGGCTGTTGCTTCAGCTGAGACGAAAGAGCCACCGACTGTAACTGTAGATGATGACACGCTAAGCTCTTTCTTACATGACTCATTCAAGGTCTTGAATCGTGTTATCGAGGAGGAAAAGGATATACTAAGGAACTACAACAAAACAAAAGAGCAGGCGGTAGAGGATTCAAAAAATCATGTATTGTATCACAAGCTGTCCCTTGATGATAAATCGATATACTCGATACAGACTTCACCATTTTCTTCTGATCTACTTCTCATTTCTATGGGAAATACCGTTCGTGTATTCAACATCAGACTGTTGAGATACGAGGAAGAATTCTATTCGACAACAAAGATCATAAACGCTCAGTTCTCTGAGTTCACCCCCAACATTATCATCGGAACAGGATACAATGGAAAAGTTCTAGTTTGGAATATGAACCAACAGCACAAATCAATAGCACTCAAAAAATTTCCTATCCTAGAGTCATACGTGTCGATGGAAACACATTCGTATCCTGTTTGGGTTTTGGTTCAGCAACGTAATGATCAGAGCGGTGACTCACTGATCACTTTGTCCACTGATGGAAAAGTGATAACCTGGGACCCACAGATTTTGGCTAAACCAAAAGTTCTCCCAATTCAGCTGCAAATACCGAAGAAACTCAATTTGATGTATGACGAGCTAACTCCATTGTGCGCTATCAAATTGAAAGCATCCTACAGTAAAAACTCAAGACAACATAAACAGTGTCTGATAATAGGTGCTGAAGATGGGAACATCTACAAGTTGGATCAAAACTTTGAATACATCAGCCAGATTGGTTCCGGTTCCAATTCTGACTTTATAGATCTTATATTTCAGGGTCATGATGGCCCTGTTCTTGATCTCGATGCCTCAGAAGAGTACTCGAATCTATTTGTCTCGAGCTCAATGGACTGGAAGATTCATTTGTGGAATATAGACCAGCCTGATCAGCCTCTACTGACCGTTTACAAGACTGATTCAATCATGGCCTGTAAATGGCGTCCTTCCTATCCAACCCAACTTGGTTACATTTACGAAGACTGCTTTGAGCTATTGGATCTCAGTATAAATACTGCCAATCCAATCTTGAAGATCCAAGTTGAAGGAAAAAAAACTCTTAACAAGATGATATTCGCTAAAAATGGCGAATTTATCATTCTTACGGATATAACAGGAAATGTCTATATCTATGAGTTACTACTCCAACATGTAAAGTCAGAACCAGCTGCTTTCAAAAGAAAGTTTGTTAGTACCAACATTTGAACAGTATTGATTTCTTCCCCCTTGTTCAAATGGGAACCACGATGATAACAGATCAGAACAATATCTCGATGTTGCCTTTATCTGAACCATTCTTTACCGAATCACTAATTTCTCAATGACAAGTAATGTACAGAACAGTTTGCTGGCGATGAAGTACAAGATACTCAAGTACTGTATGATAGTTTGTATTCATGTTACGAGGAAGAAATTCCACTATTGAATCACTAGACCCTTGTACCCTTGTAGTAACGCTTACCACAACTAAAAGGCTTTTGCAGCGAAATGAAGAAAAGAAAAGCCTGACTAGGAAACACAGCCCTCAATTGCAGCTTCGAGTTCTTGCCAAAATCACAAATCCCAGAGTACTGCTACTAGGTACTGCAGAATGATCAGATCTGAAGCTACTCAAGAACGTCGTTATATTGTCATGTTGCGTTCCTTAGTGTCTACATCACTAAAAACAGCTGCACTTTGCATAAGTTTCCGTGGAAATCAAATGATAAATGCCGGCTTTTGAATCAACCTGCATACTATCGTCTATATTCGGAAAATGCAAAACAGCTGCATAACCTTTTCGGTCGTAAAATGCCAAATTGGGAAATCAGTACAAATGGGGATTTGGAAAGTGCAACACCCCAAAACCACGCTGGTTCATCTAAGAAAACACACACAGATTTGTTGTTGATTTGATACTCAACAGTAAAAAGTCTTTGTGAAAGCACAACGAATTTCCTCCAGACTCTTCACTCCAAGTATGAAGAGGCTTTTTTCAGGGAACAGGTCTAACAAAGGCTCGCCCAAACTGGACCAGAACAAGTTCGAAACCAGAGACCGCTCTCATTCAAGTACATTTGCAGGATCAACTTCACCGAATCATGGTGAAGTTGATGATGAAATCAGTCCTGAGTTAGCTCCAATAGTCACGTTGCTGAGCGCGCAGGGTCACCGCCGATATCATGAGGGTGTTTTCATGTTACTTCAGAGTATCAACTCAGAAGGTGAGGCAGTGCCTAACAGAAAATGGAGAGAGGTATATGGTGTGTTGCTCGGTACACAGTTGGCTGTGTGGGATATTGATGAACTCGAGAAATTTCAAAATGATACAGAAGCACTGCTGAATGCCAGCTCCAAGCCTGACTACATCAACTTTACTGACTCTTCCTTCAGGGCTGTCGATAAGTTGGAAAACAGCCAGGGTCTCAAAAATGTGATTATTGTGTCCACCACTCTAAAAAATCAGTTTTTGCTACAATACCCTGATATTGAGGACTTTCATCGCTGGAACTCAGCGTTCAGGTTGTCAACGTTTGAGTATACATCTTTGCAAGAAGCATATACGGGTGCATTGCTATCGGCTAGAGGCTCAAAACTTTCAGACATTAGAACTATCTTGGCAGAGACAAAATTTGATCATGAGGATTGGGTCAGTGTCAGATTCGGCTCAGGTATGCCTTGGAAAAGGTGTTTTGCCGTCATTGAGCAGCCAACTAAAAAATCGAAAGGCTCAAAAATCTACAAGGGTACTGTCACATTTTTCAAGGATGAGAAGAAAAATAAGAAACAGGCAATGGCTTTTATCAAAGATGCGAGTGCTGCGTATGCATTATATCCGACTTCACCAAAAATGATTGATCATAGTACTATGATTAAACTAGAAGGTACAGTGTACTTTGATAGCGCTAAAAATACCTTACCTAAGGAAGCTTCTGTTTATTTCATGCCTGAACAACACAGTGCGGTGCCTGGATATGATACCTTGATCAGATTCCTTATTCCACTACTGAACACATTCAATCTATATGGTAGACCAAAAAGATTGAATGCCAACAAGTCCGAACTGAACTCATTGTTATTTGGGTTACCTGTGTTGCCCCATGTTCATTACCTTGAAGTTGATGACTTAATTTTACTATCCAGCAGTCCACAATCCAGTAACTGGCTGGTTAATGACTGGAGAACTAAAATAAAGGAGATTTTGGGTCGAAAATTACTCTCTGGATACACAGGGTGTGGTTCCACTCATGGCGTTGTGGGTGCCATTAGCTCTCCAGCGTTGAATTCCAGTGATTTTGCTGATGTACGGAGTATAACTAGTGGTGGTGGTGGTGGTGGTGCTGTAAAGCGTGTTATGTCTCCGTTATCTTCTAGTTTTCTACCAGAGCCAAGATTCAGAGATTCTTCTGTATCAAAGGCAAGCTCACTGAATATCAACTCTGGTGGTGAGGAATCTGCTCCTGCGTCACCTCCAAAAGTCAACAGAAACTCAGAGATCACCCAAATCTATGAAGATTATTCGGGTATTGTCAAAGCAAATGAAAACTATAGAAATAATATAAGTATGTCAACAGACAGTTTGGAAAACAAAAACTCAAACTCACCATACAATACGGCACTCGCTTCAGGTTTGAATGATCCATATGCTTCATACAAACAGGCTACTAAACCTCAAGAATCTCATGACTCACTGCCAAAATCAAACTATTCTGATGCAAAATCAGAACTAGTTCCAGAGTTTGTCCCAGCTACTTCTCAGAAGGACTTTGCACAATACGAGTTTGATGAAGATTTTGATAATGATGAGATTTTCCAAGGCGGAATTTCGAGTCTCTCTATTCAGAACAAGAAAGTTACTGAAGATTTGTTCAAACCAGATTATGGTACTTCAAAGAATATTGATCACCTGTCATCTAATCATGTAAATGAGCCTGAGCTGCGCATGCAATCTTCCTCAAAGCCATTACCAGCACCAACCATAAGAGTTCAGCAGGCTAGTCCCTATACAAGTGGTAGAATCTCACAACAGTCACTCGATAAGTTTACTATTGGTGATGAAGAGTATGCGAGATCACATCAAACAGTGAATGAGTACTCTGAACCACCTCCACCACCACAACAACAACAACAACAACAATCACGGTCTGTATCACCTCAAAGAATACCTGTGTATCAGAAACCGGCAGGTCCTAGAGCTGATCAAAGATTCACTCCAAACAACTCTTCAGAACATTTGCCGTCTTCCAACACATATCAGGATCAACAGAACCCGCTAGGTCGCCGACAACAATTTGCTTCTCATCAGGAACCATCACAGCAAACAGGAAACACCCTAGTTACCTCTCACAATCCTCAATCATACCCATCAAGTGTCACTCAAGGTAATCCTCAACGAAAAGCACCTCCTGCACAACAGCAGTTTTCCATTCATGATCCTGAGTCCGCCCAAAAAAGAATATTACAGCAAGGACAGCCACAGGGATATGTTCAACAAGGAATAGATCATTCTGAAAGAAAAGCGCAAGCTGGTTCCGGCCTTGGTCCAAACAACTATGGTCCGAATAAAGAAACATATGCTTACAATCAATCTTCCCAACCGCCAAGGGCTCAACAATCCTATCCATCTTCTGGGCAACCTCAAAGACCTCCACAACAAACGTACCCTCCACAAGGACAGTCTCACAGACCTCCACAACAAACGTACCCAACACATGGACAGCCTCAAAGACCTCCACAACAACCATACCCTCCACAAGGACAGCCTCAAAGACCTCCACAACAATCCTACCTTCCACAAGGACAGCCTCAAAGACCTCCACAACAATCCTACCCTCCACAAGGACAGCCTCAAAGACCTCCACACCAAGCATATCCTGTTCAAGGGCAACCTTCTAGGCCTCCGCAACAATTATACCCCCCTCAAGAGCAAGCACAGAGAGCACCACAGCAATTTTCACAAGGTCAACAGAGACAATATCCTTCCTCCCAGCCACAGCTAAGGGTACCTAAATCCAACAATGGTCAGTATCCACGTCCCGCAGGTCCTACTGAATTTCAACCAAGAACATCCCAGGAACAACAATATATGCCACAAGGCTCATATCAGCTGTATGCTCAGCAGAGAAAACAACCTCCAAATCAATACCAAGGGCAAGATTCACCTCAACAACCTCATTATGGCAACCCATATTCTAGAAGTTAGTAATCTTCTTTTTTTGCTACATACATTCACATTTTGGTTTTTGTTCTATTATTTCACTGATTTTTATTATAGATGGGTTTTTAAAGCATGATAAACTAGTTGATTTCTGTATCATATGTTTTTGTTTTGTTATTTACATGATGATTATGATTGTGTACACAGTGTTGTCCTCATTAAAATCTCTTTCAAGTCAGACGTTTTTCTATTGTTCAAAGTTCTACTATTGACTTTACATCTTTATATCAAGTTTCATTATATATGCGTGTTTTATGTAGAAATCACCTTTTGTTTAGGGAATGATTTCAATCAAGAAAAAATGCAGTTCTACTCTGAAGTCTCACTTACATAGGCTGTAGCGGGTAGACCGTTCTTCCATAAGTGCCCTATCAAATCAAACAAATTATTCTCTGAGTCACTGTATTTGATGTACAACCCTCTCTCTTCGGGTAATTCACCACTATTGACAAAGTCATATGCACACCAGGTATAAGACAAACAATATTTATGCTCATCAGTCCATCCTTTAGTTGGATTTCCTGCATCATTGGAGCCATCAACTTCTTGTGGTGGAGGAATAATAGCTGCTCTGATCTTCATCTCTGATTGATAAAGCTCTTTCAGTGACGCAGCATCATAACGGCCACGAAAAAGTGGCTTGTCGTAATCGAATGACGCAGAATTCGATTTTTTACAATAGGTCATACCAGAATTAATCCATAATAATGTCCTATTGTCATGACCATCAACGTGACCAGGATGATTCGAGCATATCTCCCTTGCATTGGTATTGGGTAGTCTCTTGTTGTCCTTAGGAGTGACCTCGCCAACAGATGCCGAACCATGAATGTTGAAGAAATAGTCTTCATCGCCAGATATTGACAGCCCCAACCAGAATAGTTCCTTGTCTCCGTGAATCTTGTTAGAATTTATAGATTGCCAGAAATTCAAGTGAAATGAAGTTAGCATTCCTGAAAAATGGCGCTTTCTATCAATAGCAACAACCCCCGATTCCATGTAATGGTTTCTTCTTTCCCCAATGAAACGATTGAGAAGAGTGAAATTGGAGACTTGTGGAATATTGAAGACGAACTTATCCAGTTTGGATGGAAATAAACGAGAATAAAAATTCACTTTGTTTTGGGAGTTCGATCCAGCTAGTTGACGGTCTTGAAAGAAGTAGGCCCCTTTCGATTGATATTCGGGGAAAGAATATATGTATTCGTCCAATTTTACAAATGGAACAGTATCTGTATCAATAAGTATCATCTCCTCAAACGAGTTAAAAAGATAGGCCAAAAGCTTGTTCGAGAATCGCTCAAAATATTTCATGTAGTCTGCTTTGATTACACGTTCAACATTAACAAACCAAATTTCTTGCTTTGGAAAAGAGAACTCGGAAGTGTCTGAAATATTAAACTTTTCTAAAACATGTTGCACTTTCTCCACATCAACTTCTGTTGTAAATATCTTCGTCAAGATAGCCTGTTTTTCTGGTGATAAATCACCTTTGTGAACAATTTGAATAGGCAATTGATTGCCAAGAACTCGCAAAACGATTGCTAAACTTTTCAGCTCGTCTACCTGCTTGTCACTTGCACTTACAACGTAACCTTTCCCATTGATCTTTTTCTTGAAATCCTGAAAATAACAGGCTTCAAACTCACCTCTTTTCTCAGGAGCTTCGTCAGACCCTTTCATCGAAGATGATTTCAATTTTGTATAATGATCATATTCTATTGAGCTATCCTCCAGATTAGGAAGACCTATCGAAGTTTCTCCATTCCATCTGGTATACGTCGGTAGGTTGTTGGTCAACCATGGGAAAATTCTAGGCTCAAAAAGAAGACAAGAAGTTGGGTCAGAGTCTCCGCTATCACTGCTGAAATACTGGCTAATAGAATTAACGGAATTTGGAGGGCCCTCAATGTAGCACTTGTTGTAAATTCTCAAAATTGATATTTGATCAATGATACGGTTATCTATTTTGGTACTTGATGAAGACTCAGCAATGAAAGCTTGCTTCAACTGCAGCTCTCTCTTGTCGTCGATTTTTTCATCAGGGTGATCATTTTTGTAAGCTTCCAAATACTCCTCGAACGAGTAATAACTATCGTTATGTCCTTCATAATCGAAATCATTCAATTCCCATTCATTGTTATTTTTGGTCAACGAACTGAAAAATAGCCTACAACGATCTTGAAAGGGCTGAGCACTAATTTCCTCTATCGAAATTTCCTTGAAAAGCCCCTCATAATATGATGAATAAACCTCATTTTTCAAAATGATCAAAGCTTGAGAGTTGAGAGCATACCTGTTTGAGCGGAATCCTGAGATGATAAAAAATTGGAAAATGACAACAGCTACCAATGCACCCACAACTAGGTTGAGAGATCGAAAACGCTTATTCAAGGGAACTGTTTTGATGGCAATCACAATGGATCTCCCATAGAGGATGAGCCTGTTAACAAGGCGTTCTGCCACTGAGTTTATCATTCAGGCTGACGACTCAAGAGACATCGATATTGAGTAAAATATCTGGACATGTGGCCTAATAATTTTTTTTTAGTTCATTCAGTGAGGGACAAAGATATAAGTCGGTATTCGAAAGTTCCGATCATGTTTTGTAAACCGAGGCCGATGCTAGAATCAAAGTTAAAGTTCAGGCCAAAGCATAGGCAAAGAGTTGTATTATTATTGAGTTCCATATAGTCTCATCTCTCCCATGTCCAAAATTTCGTCTATATGACCTAGTCCCTTAGCGGGCTTCCCTATATGTGTCCTTCAACTTTATTTTAGGTTCTATGTTGGTGGGGCTATTTACTGATTTTGACATACAGTGCAAACGCAGGACTGTACTTCCTGGTGCTGCGCCTACTGCATGAAAAAAAAATGCTGTACCAAACTTTGCAAGAAAAACCAACTCTGCTGTTCAACGGTAGCCAAGAGATATACTGATTCAGACAATGATTATGACACCCGATTATGATACTCATTTGAACTTCATCAAAATTGCAACTTATCGGTCAGACTTCCAGATTTGTACAGGAACTTAAATCTGAGACAGAGTAAGTCAACATACACCATTTCCAGTTTGAGTAGACCCAACTACATGTATCTGTCAAACACCCTGTCAAGTTTTTTTATGATTGTTTGATATGTATTTCAGAAAAAAAGGGCGATTTTTGTTCAAGAGTCTTTTTTCACTTCTAATATGTGCTCTGCTTTATGGATACAATCACGGTGTATCTAGCAGTGTCGCATCAGTCTCTGTTTCAACACTAGAGAGGGACTTCTCTGCCACAGATGATACAAAATATTTAAAAAACTGTTTGGATTATTTGGGTTCACACCCAGAAATCAACATGAGTGATCAGAACGTATTTGTTCCATTTGTGAGAATTTACAATCATTGTCACTTCAATCTGGGACTAGGTGTAGATGATTGTGATCCAGCGTATGAGCAACTAGCTTATCCATGGCTAAACAGTTCTGGACATGCTGTACTAAGAAACACCTTGGAAGGTAAACCACTATTGCCGGCTGCACGAGAAACTGAAAAACAATGTTATTTACATCACTTCCAAAAAAAGCTTTCTGGGCGAGGCATCGTGGTAAGTGCTGCTGAGTTCCATTTCAGGGATCTAATCAATCTGGTAATGATGTTGAGAGTTTTGGGAACAGATATACCGCTTCAAATCATTTACAAGGACGGGGAAATGACCAGATTCATCATTGACAGGATTCTTCTACTGGCTGAATCCAATCTTGAAGATTTTAGACACCATGAAATAGTCAATGATATCTTTGAATTCTGTCAAGACCGTCATACTAAGTTTAAACCTTTGAAGATCCAGTTCATCGATATCACCAGTATGATTGCAACTGAGTACCGGGATAAGTTCAATAAATATTCGAACAAATTATTAGCTTATCTGTTCAACACCTTTGAGGAAGTTATACTGATGGATGTGGATAGTGTTCCGCTAGTTCCGATTGATACCTTCTTCAAGCTAGAGGAGTATCAGCAAACTGGTGCATTCTTTTTCAAAGACAGAAGCCTATCTAATCAACATTCATCCATCATAAAGACCTTAAAAATGTTCTATAGACTAATGCCTACATCTGAAGATACCAAACATTTTGGTATTAGACAGGTTACTGATTTCACACTAAAAAATCAATTCTTTTTGGGCTATGCTCACTTGGTGGAAAGCGGAATAGTCGTTTTGAACCGGGCTATACATTTTGAAAATGCACTAATGGCAATCACTTTGAACAACTATCAAGATACAGTTATGGAGGATGTACATGGTGATAAAGAGCTCTATTGGCTGGCAATGTCTATATCAGGAAAGGAGAACTATTCCCTCAACAAACGTTTTGCTGGTTCTGTCGGAGAAATTTCGGCCCAAGATAAATCACATTTCCCTACAAATTCAAAGGTGAAAGAGCTATGCTCAACTCACCCAGCACATGTATACGAGGCAAGGGATGGAACGAAGTCGTTGCTCTGGATAAATACGGGTTTCAAATACTGTAAGAAACTGCTGAACTATGATCAGACAAATCCTTTCTTCAAAGATATGACATCCAACGAGGCTACTGCGTTTAATGCAGCCCCGCTGAAAATCAGATCCATAATCATCCCACCTCCTCCACAGCTCACCAGCAGTATCCATAACAATCCTCCTTTATCGAATAATGAGCCAATCGATGGCTGGATACCGAAAGTGTACTGTGAGTCTTACACATTATGTGCATATGATCTTGTCGGAGGTGTTAAAGGTGAGATACTCCATTTCACTGACTCAGAAACCGATTACTACGACAGACTTGGCCGTCTATGGATCAGCTCCATGGATATCTTGAAAATTCTTCTCAAGTACACGAAGCTAGATAGCTCTTAGCATTGCTCAACGTCCAAGTCTTCACCGCTATTTACGTATTCTAGTGTACTAACAAATTCCGCCAATAAGCGGAAAATGAAAAACGTTCATCTGTCACGTGAGTGATTACTAAGCATGGCCTAGACATCATCTGTGTTTCCTGTACCGATAATCTTTTCTTTTTCGTTTTTTGTCTCGTTGAAAAAAAAAAGACTATTGAATTAGTCTTGCAAGACTAGGTGTAAGACTTGCGACTAAGGATCAGTGTGTGGTAAGATGCTCAAATCATTGTCGAAACCTGTCAGACAAGGTATCAGAAGCTATTCTAATGCAGCACCTCAACAGTTCACCGTCGACATTAATGCGTTGTTGGAAAGAGTCAAGGTAGCCACCACACAAGGCCAACAGACTAAAAATGGAGTTGCAAACAAGATCCTTAACAAGAGTAATAACAGAAATGGACAAGGTGCTGGTAATGGTAAAAGAAATCAAAACAGAAAGAAGAGACAAGACCATGCCAGCTCTGAGGCAGGCTTGAACGCTTCACAAAACAGGGGAGCATTGTTCAATAAACCAAGAAACAACAAACCACGAGTCACAGACAACTCTAATATGGCATCAGCATTCACCGAGGTGAGCACTGCTTTCACTGCCAGACCACTGAAAAACAACACACAATATCAAAAGGGGCCAAGGGTTATCAATACCTCTGCAAAGAGAACAGGCGGATCATCCATAATGTCTCCAAACTTACGCTCTAAATCACAACAGTCTAGAAACAGAACATCGTCGAAACAATCAAGATTCAACAACAGAAACACTCCATCCTCTTCCACTTCTGGTAAAGGACAAAACATGAACTTTGACAAGATTCAAACCCAGTATGTGCCTGACGTCCCTTCTGTTGATGACTTATTGGCCAGTTCCCAGCTCACATCTCAAACACCAGTGTCACGTATCTTGAAAGCGTGTGAAGTTTTAAGACATGATCCTGGTACCGACGTCTCTGCTATCCTTTCTGGTAAATCTACTTGTGTTCCTGAAGATATCGCCAACAAGATGAATACAGACTCTTTGAAGTTGAACGCCCATTCTGTCATCAACTCCTTGAATAAGAATCCTTCATTCACCCCAGAAATAAGAGCAAAACTGGTTGGTCCTTTGGTTGGCCTAGAACCAGTCAAGGCCCTCTCTGCTTAACGTCTCCAAATTATATGTATATCGTGATGAATAAAGACTAAACATGTATATAACTGAAACACCTGTATTTGTATACAGTGCTGTGAAAGCCAGCTTTCAGTAAGCAACCTCCTCAGAAAGTACACTCCTTCTCATTATATATTATACCATCGATCAAATCCACTTTAACATTCTGCAGCTCACCATTGTTCTTCAAATTCAGCATTATTGCTTCGATCGAATCTAACGGAAGCTTTAGCTTGTCACTCAACTTCTTCAGGTATAATCTCTTGAACGGTTTGATGTAGTGAACCAGTAATTTCAATTTGAACGTTCTTTCAACCTTGTACAAATGGTCTATCAAAATGATATCCCCTGCGGAAGTTTCTTCCTTGATTATCTTGTTGAAAATCTGCTCGAACTGTTCATTCTCTAGTGTTTCGAACTTCTCCAATAGGGTGATGTAGTCAAGAATGTTCTCGTCTTTCAGGAAATATTTTGTCTCTTGACTCTCGAACTTGTTGATCTCATTGGTACTTAGAATCGAACTTACGATCAGATACTTGAGAAGGTTTATTCTTTTTTCGTGATTACCAATTTCATCATAGTTTTTGAAACTTTCATAGAACTCATTCGTCGCCATATCATAGTTATCGTCTCTAAGATACATCTTACCTCCACATTCCTTTATTATGGCAAAAATTTTGGGATGAGGAATAGTGCTTTGGATGGAGAGGGTCTTGTTGTATAGTTCCTTAAGTTTCTTGATATTATCCGTTTCGGTGTAGACCTGGATCTCTATTGAGTATAACTCTAACAGGTATGTACTTTTTGATATTTCAGGTATCGTTTCATCAACCTTTTGTGATACTGTGTTCAATAGCTTCAAAACTTCATCAAACTGTCTCATAAGAAGCAGTATCTGAATTTTTCTCAGATTGATCTTCATGATAAATCGCTGGTTAAACGAGAAACTCTTGAATCCATTCAACATCAAATCCAGTACTGCTAGGTGCTGTGCATCCGACTGGAACCATATATATACATCAAACATCCTGCTAAAACTGTCATCAACATAACTCTTCTTCAACTTTGACAAAGGTTCGAACTCTGAAAGCTTCCTCAAATACTCTGTAAACTTCTCGGTCTGATTCAGCTTATAGAGAATCTTCAAGAGCTGCTTGTATGCTTTGAACTGGAATAAGTTCAGCGTGTCCCTGCTTCCATCATTTTCTACGTCTAGTATCTGTTGGAAAATGGACAACGCTGACTCTGGGTCATCCTGTTTGACCGCTTTTGCTGTTTGATAGAGATTTTCAACCTGTGCATTATTTCCACCCACTTGTGAGACACCACTAGCACCAATACCGTTACCACTTTCATTGTTATCTCTCAGACTGCTATCGTCATCGTCTTCCATGACTCTGTCTACATCCTCATCTCCACTATCCTCAAACTCAAACTCGTACGAGTCCCCATCGGACATCATGAAATCTTCCTCATCTGACATTCTCATAAATAATCAACTTCACCGCACAACTAAGATCGCAAAAGAGCTAAACTGCAAACGGTTCATTCATGTTTCTATATCACTTGGGAAATTGCTTATGTTAATATTGCCTAATTGGTAATACACGGTCTGTGCACGTGATATGTCACGTTTCACCCTCGTAACTCTTCGTTTTTGTGTTTTACAAAATTTTAATAAATCTTGATAAATAATGACACAGAAAACATAACATAAGTTCAAGAAGATTACTAGATCTGTCGAAAAAGATGTTTAGTTTGGTGAAGAGATCGTCGCTCAACAGACGCCAACTTGTCAAGAGATGTGTTGCAACGGCTGGAGCATCAGTGAGCTCAGGATCTTCAGTTAATGGATTACCTTTTACTAGAACGTCTACATTACCTAATGGGTTGACTGTCGCCTCCGAAGTTTTACCGAACGTCAGTACCGCAACTGTGGGTATTTGGATTGATGCTGGTTCGCGTGCGGAAAATGCACAGAATAACGGTACGGCGCACTTCTTGGAACACTTGTCTTTCAAAGGCACAAAACACAGAACCCAGTTGCAACTTGAGTTGGAAATAGAAAACCTAGGTGCCCATTTAAATGCATACACGTCCAGAGAAAATACGGTCTATTATGCGAAGTCCACTGAACAGGATATACCTAATGCAGTTGATATCCTTTCAGATATATTGACTGACTCTGTTCTTGACCCAAAGGCCATTGAAAGAGAAAGAGATGTTATCATTAGAGAATCGGAGGAAGTAGATAAGATGCACGATGAAGTTGTTTTCGATCATTTACATGCTATATGTTACAAGGAACAGCCATTAGGCCGTACAATTCTTGGCCCAATTGAAAATATCAAAACAATCAAAAAGGCAGATCTGACAAGCTACATCACGAAAAACTACTCCTCTGATAGAATGGTTTTGGTGGGTGCAGGATCCGTTGACCATGAAAAACTTGTTGAGTTGGCACAGAAATACTTTGGCCATTTGAATCCTTCTGCTAGCAGACTGCCTCTTGGATCCCCAAGAGGTGAAATCCCTGTCTTTCATGGTGATGAAATTAAGATTCAGGACGATTCCATGCCAACTTCGCATGTCGCTATTGCCATTGAAGGTGTTAGTTGGAATGCACCAGATTACTTCACTGCTTTAGTTGCACAATCTATTGTTGGAAACTGGGACAGAGCTGTAGGAACCGGTTCCAACTCGCCTTCAAATTTCGCACTTGCTGTTTCTGGTGGTATCTCTGGTGATGGGTCAGAACCTATGGCTAATTCATACATGTCATTCTCTACAAGTTATTCTGACACCGGTCTATGGGGTATCTACATAACAGCTGAAAGAGAAACCGACTTGAAGTATGTAATTTCTGAAGTAACCAGAGAATGGAATAGACTCAAAACTGGTGAATTTTCTCAAGATGAAGTTGATAGAGCTAAGGCACAATTGAAAGCATCGTTACTATTGAGTCTTGATGGATCCACCTCTATTGCAGAAGATATTGGAAGACAGGTCGTAACTACTGGTAAACGACTAAGCCCTGAAGAGGTATTCGAAAAAGTTGATGTAATCACCAAAGACGATGTTGTTAATTGGGCTAATTATAGAATGAAGGACAAACCAGTCGCTCTTGCCGCCAAAGGTAATGTTGTTTCCATTCCTTCGTTGAGCGAAATAACTGCAGAAATCGCAAAGTAATGATTATTTGACGAACTTATATCCAATGTACATATATTTTTTTAGCATACCATGTAGCAAACTCAAAATCTTCTTTTGTTTATTATATTACAAAAACTCTCTATACATAGACATTGATAGTCAAATTTTTGGGATTGCTTCGAAATGTTGTGAGATAGAAGCATTATTGCTTTCCACATTGTCATTTATTATGATTAAATCAATGTTGTTCTTGAAGAACCAAGTCCTCCCCATCATCAAAGCCACCTTCATCCTCATCATCATCATCAACATCATCATCAATTGAGTCGAAAATTCTCTTCGTTGGATGTCTTTTCAAGCCAACTTCATCACCTTCCTTTTCAAACAATGGACCAATTTTACTCATCCATTTGGATCTCTTTTCTAACAGTGACTTTATGGCTAAGTTGGCTGCGGTTTGATGCGCAGTTTGTGATGCTATTTGTGCTTGAACTAATGGTGTAGTGTTAGAGTTTGGCTTTTTCTTTTTGTGTTTAGGAACACGAATTCTCTTGACATAAGCTTGATCTATCTGCTTTTCGATATCATCTAGAATGGATGAGTATTCCTGCCATGCTAATTGATTTTCAATTATTGGCAATAAGATCTTCTTTCTTCTGCTGTTCCTCTTAGAAACCTTTTTGAGTTCGGCCTGTAAGCGTCTCAGCTCAGTTGAAATCTCATCGTCCTCAGTATTCAGCCAGTCGGGTTCTAGCTCGCCATCACCATCACCGTCCTCTTCATCCTCACCGTGTTCTCTTTTAAGACCATTATCCCCATCATTATTCAAGTTCATAAATATCCCTATATATTTCAATTCTCGTTTCAAGCGTTCCTCCAGTGCTGGGTAATCAACATTTGTGCTAGAAACTTTCCAACCTTGCTGCTCAGGGAATGCAGCTATAGATTTGGTACTGTCTATGGTTGAATCATCATCATCATGGTTCATCCCGTTCTCTGTGTTGTTCTCTTTGTCATCTTTTAAAATAGCAGATAATAGTCTTGAAACTAGAGGACCACAAGACACTTTTTCAGTTTCCAGAGCTTCATCATTCAAGTCTTCAGAAGAGTTTCTTGGAACCACAGCTTCTTTAGTGACGACTTTTGGAGGTGGGGTGTAGTTCATAGAGCTCTCTTCTTCGTTCCAAATCGTGGAATAGAGGGGTCCAAGGTTAGGTATCAGGTACGGTGTCACGTTCGGATCATAGGTTGAATCACTCATCAAAGAATCTGGTATGATATGTTTCTCCTTAAGAAACTTCAGATCATCATCAGTGAATGGCCTGTAAAAGTTCTCTATATATGTCTGAAAAGTCGCAAACTGGACTTGATTGGAAGGCTTGGATTTGGAGAAATCCATATCGGGAATTTCTCCAGGAAGTTTATCTTTTAAGTCAGTTTTAGGATATGATGATACAGCATACTTCTTCTTTAGGTACTCCTCTCCAAATTGTTGAAGACCACCATCTTCCTCGTTGAACAATCCAAGTGCATGTGCTGCTGCTGGTAGAGTTTGCGATTTGACATATTCCGATTTGGGATTTTTCACACTTGGGTCATTCTCAATTTGGGCAATACTGTATCTTCGCTTTCTTTCCGGAGATTTGACCTCTTCTTCGTCCAACAATTCCTCCTTTGCATCTATAAATTCATCTTTTTCATGGTCATCTTGTTCATTATTCAAATCTTCATCCTGCTCAGGCTCCTCATTTTCAGCTATATTCTGTTCATTGTCACCATCTTGGTCCAAGTTGTCGTTATTGTCTTCTTTGCCATCTGTATCTGCATTTACCATGACGGAGTCATCAATTTCATCTTCAGCATCAGACTGCTTACTATCCTTGTCTTTCTCGAGCAGTTTTGTGA
This sequence comes from Komagataea salicaria, assembly GCA_003707885.2. Lineage (NCBI taxonomy): Eukaryota > Fungi > Ascomycota > Saccharomycetes > Phaffomycetales > Wickerhamomycetaceae > Komagataea > Komagataea salicaria. The sequence continues at coordinate 593,613 of PPMB02000003.1, forward strand.
TACCAGATATTGTTAATTCATCAAACTCCCATACTATCGCTAATTGATCATTGAGCTTTGCGATTAGTTTAGCCAGTTGCTCTAGCTTGCTGAGACTAGGCACTGAGTGTGTTGCGTCACCATTCAATATTCCCAGTTGTTTATCGAAAGTTAGTCCCAAAACATCTAGAATCTCTTGTAATGTAATAGACGGTGTTGATGACTTCGTAGTCTTCTTACCAGGAACTTTACTTGATGTATTCTTCTTGGAAGCAGAAGTGGTATTTGAAGCTTTGTGAAGCTTACGACGACCTTGTCCACGACCGGACATCCTGACTGGAATATTTGAAAAGCCTGAAATGCTACAGGGATAGATTTTGATCCAAAAGTCTGGCAAATCTTTCTCATGCACTTCATTATATTATTTGTTTTGGTTTCGTTTATCAAGAGTATTTGTGGTGTCTGGGTTTATCAGCATTATGAGAAAAAAAGATTCAGTGGTACGAATCGCCAGTGGAGCACTACTGGTTATCATTTATATATGTACATTCTGTGCTTCATATTTACATAAGAGAGTCACTAGGCATTTGATTTGTGACGCTCAAGTTCAGAGACATAGTCCAAAACTGTTTTTTGAACCTTTGGAGCGTCTTCAGGGCGTTTCCAACTTTCTGGGAATGGAATGGATCTGTATCTTCTCTGTCTAACTTTGGCCTTTGAGAGTCTCTTTGCTGTGTGTCTGACATCTAGTGGAATATCACTGAAAGTTTCTTTTGAGAGATCTTTGGCTTCTTTGAGAAGGTTGTTCAAAGTGTCTGACAAGAATCTTGTATTTTGCAATGGTTCTGGAAATCTGTCGGCTGACATCTTGAACATATTCTTGGTGTGGTCATATCTTGGACCAGCAAGAACCTTGAATTTGTGGGCCTGCTCTTCACTGAGTCCCAAGTCATGGACTTTGACTGCCAGTTTGACCTTTCTATTGGCAGAGAAGTCAGGTTCACCTAAATATGTTGTATATTTATATAGTATTGGTTTTTCCTTTTTCGTGGCAGGTTTGTATTCTTGACGATATTTCACCAAATGTGGCATCTCATATGCTGCAATTCTATTGTATTCTCTTTGCTCTCTGTGGTCTCTGATGATCTCTTGTGCAGGTTCTGGATATTCGTCAAACTGGAAAGGCTGTGGTGTGTGATCATCCTCAAACTTGACGCCTTCCAGCTCATGGGCACCTGCCTCTCCCTTCTCGTACAAAATCTTTATATTTCTTCTGGAAACACCGGTGAATGCTGATGTGGTCAAGAGAGCTTCCAATTCATCTGCATCATGTTTGAACTTACCACCTAAAGTAGCTCTTCTTATCTTGGAAAGCCTTAAAATCTGCTCTGGAGGAAGACCCATCCATTCCTTAGGTCTAAGATGCAGATCATTCAGTAGCCTTGACGAGCTTGAAAACGCTCTTTTGAAGCTAAACATCGATAATGTCCTTTGATTGTATAGAGATACACAAAGATCGAAACAGCTTCTTAACAAACTTTCACTTTTTTTTCAACGATTTTTTGAAAGGTAGTCTCAGTTTCGCGGAATTATCGAAAACGGCAATTATCGCGAGGGACGAAAGAGACTGGTAAGGACTAACTCTATTGTAATCCATTTTAGAGAATTACTATGGCTACCATAAACATCTAGAGTGTAAACAAAAAGTGAGTTTAGTATAAAAACACAATAAAGAGAATCAAAAGTTAAATGGCAGGAAAAGCCCTAAAAATACATAACATAATCTAGAAGTCTGTGGCAGGTCAAGCAGCATACTCACAGACGAAATAAACAGGATCAAAAACAATGGAAAAATAATATATAGAGAAAAAGTAGTTAGAGCACAATCATACCAGGATGAGGAAGGAAAAAAACGAAAGGACGAAGTTCTTTAGACAAGAGAAACCTCTCCCGAGGAGCTAGCCATCTCTGGCTTTCTCTTTTTACTCTTCTTCTTCTTCTCCTTCTTCTCACTTTCGTGGTGTGATCTTTTAGCAGCCTTCTCCTTCAAATATGCAGGAATAGGAACAGGTGCAGGGTTAGGACCAGTGATAGTGACGTCTTCACCGTTTCTTTTGGCTTCGAGGTACTTCTCTTTGACTGTGTGGTAGATCTCCAGTTCTTTGTTGTAGGCTTCTTTCCACTTGTCTTTCTCTTCCTCTGACAAGTCGTTCCACTTCTTGGAAATCTCCTGGGTGATCTCTGTAGACGATAAAGGAGGCAGACCTCTAGCCTCTCTGTCTTCCTTTAAAGCCTCACGCAGGTAGGAGGAGTAGGCAAAGAAGACTGTCAATGGTTTCTTTGGGGCGTTTGGGTCCCTCTCGACCTTCTTTTTTGGTTTCACTGCGTTCTCCACAAATTGCCCATCGACACCGTTCAGCATTGGGTGTATATTTCCAATTGAAGGAATGAACGCATCGTTGACGACTGAGTGCGCGACTGAAGATACTCCATGAGAGGCTGCCGTTAACAGTTTCAAGGATTCTGCTAGCTTTGAGTAAATTTCTGTGAAGTTCTCATCTGTCTGCAATGACGCGTTATAGAAATCAACTGTAGCTGATGAAGCTTCTGTAGCCGCCTTTGAGAGTTCGTATAACGAGGACACTAACTGTGCATGCGTGTTAGTATGATCTATCCTGGTATCATTTACCTTGATGTTTTGATCTTGTTACGTACTGCATCCTTTGCGGCTTTGAATTGTTGGTGGGACATATCTTTGTTGTTTACCTTTACCACTTGGAAGGGGATTTAGAAGGAAGGGGTTGAAAAACGGGCGGAAAAGGAAAATCCATTTTCTTTTAATAAGAATTTTTTTCTTTTCGGTGGTGGTGACTTCAGCAAACAGGTGGGAGCAGAAAAAGAAAAAAAAAAACACCTGTTGCTGCGGGCGGCCGGTAGGCGGCCCTTGGCGGCTGAGAGGCACCAAAGATTTTTTCTTCCTCGCAGGCACAGCTGGGACTCAAAACAAAAAACAGGCTGCACAGGCGGTGGTGTAGGCGGTGAAAATTAGTGGGCCCATCGGTGAGCAGAACTGCAAAAGGGCTAGCGCGCGTCGGCCAGTTAGATTCTAGAAGGAAATCTCAATGCTATATCAACTGCAGCCTTGACAGAAAGCCTCGGCTAGGCCATCTCACCCCTCCTAGGCTGCTTGCTACGCTGGATGGACCTAGGGTCTTGCACTACGCTGCGGTTCGCCGTCTAAAGTCCAAAGCTATCGTCTGATTAAGCAAACTGTATAATCTGAGCTACTGAGTCAAACACCAGTCCAGCTGGGTCTCACTTTATTGTGATTCTCAAGTTTACTGCTATTATTATTATCATCATCGTCACGACGTTCCTGATGCTCAATCACCCGAATGCAACATCCAGTTCTAGAACAGTCAGCTCGTCTTCATAGCCGAGACCCCATCTCGGCTTGCCGTGTATCTCTCTGCATCTTCTTCGCTTCTTGCCAGCACCGTCTTTCTTAGACTCTTCCTTTCTAGGATAATATAGGAAAAAATCATCAAACTGAACCTGCAATCGCCAAAGAATTTCAGACTTATCAAGTTTCGAGTCTGGTGGTTTGATCACTTTCATCTGAATGTTCACTCTCTTACTCTTTGGTTCGCCCTCTCCAGAACTGTCGGAACTGCACAGGTTCAACGCAATCCTTATATTAAACTCAAGGTGTTTACAACTTGCGTAATCTTCTTTTCTCTTTATGAACTCCTCTCTTCGATCGTTCAGGTTCAAGAACCCAAAAAAGAATTCATATATCTTGAACTTGATTATATCCTCCTCTGTGAACTCATACTCCTGCTCCTCTTTGTTGATGTCTATCTTGGATTTGAGTTCAGGATCGCGCAGTATGCTCTTTATTATGAACTCTTCTGTTATTTTTGTTGTTGGGAAGAACTTGGCCGGAGGCATATCTGACTCGGATCCATCATGAAGTTTGGTGTAGTTTTTGTAGTTTTTCGTCTTCAGAACCACTTTGCTGCTTGTTGTGTAGTCTGAATGCTCACTTTTCGGTTTGTTTGGTGGAACAATTGGGTGTGTTTTATGTATAGTACCGACTGAGTGACTTTTCGAGCAGAGTGGTGTGTGAGGATTATCAAGGGTGTCATTAGCCAGGTCACCTTCTGATAAGCTCTTTGTGACCTTGAATAGATGAAGATTTCTTTTCAAAGAGTAGTTTGAATTTACTCTTTTCGAGGTGATGTAATCGTTCGATGGTTGTGGCTGGAAGTTGAAAGTTCTAAAATCATTGATAGAGGGCAATTTGATCCGCTTCGTATCTGGTACCTGTACCCGTTCCTCCCGCTTAGACATCAGATCCTGCTGAAGAATCCACTCATATCCACGTTTCTTTGGTGGCTGCTGCTGCTCTAAAGCAGGCGTTATTACCGGGTAAGTAGCTGAAAGTGCAACTGGGTTAACAGTAGACATCTTGCCATGAGTAAAATAATCGGTGTGCAAGGTGCTTGAACTCGATTTGGGTGAGAGATGGAAGTCATCACTTGACTTTGGTGTAGTAGGATCAACTCTGTCAACCCTGTGGTAAGAAGTGTCATGGAGATAAGGGTGTCTAATAGCTTGATACCCAATGGCACCAGGGAACGGGAAAGATTGTTGATAAGAGGAAGAGGATTTAAAATCCGCTTGGGGAGTAATCAATTCTTCTGGTGGGCTCAGCGGTACTGTATGTGTTGGGAAATGAGAAACACTGATGAAGGGAGCTGAATATGGATGTTGATGATGTACTTGGTAGTAGGACATAAATTGCTTGAATTAGTGATGTTACAACAATATCCTGAAAGCTGAGGATAACATATAGTATAAATATAGTCTCTAGATTTTTCTTAGTCTATTGCAAAATGCATCAAATCTTGGGACTGTACAATGACACTTTAAAGTTTTTTTCTTGATTCTTATAGGTCTTATACTCCCACTTTTAAACTTATTTAAAAAGTTTAAGAAAAGGATCTTAGATCTGGATTTTTTTCCAATGATCGGAGTACAACATGCAGCGGGTAGTGGTACCTAGCATGAATACGCATATGTGATTTTATTTTCGGCCTGGTGCTTTTGGCAGGTATCGCAATGTGCATACCTGTTGTATGGTGAAAGCCTGGATGACAGCTCCAAGATAAGTTCATGAGCTGTGTGACTTTTCCAGTGCAGTTCTCCATGGTAGGTGCAGATCTAGAACACTGACCGAAACAAGCGAGCTGTTGTGTGTACACAGCACATGTGTTGACTGGGCAATTAATTGCCTAAAAAGTCATAGAGGCCATTCTGAAGTTTGTAACTCTATTGTATTTGATGTAGCCCACTTTGCATCACAGAGGTAGGAAGGGCTGCAGATTTCAGTTTGCCAGAAGAGGGCAGAAAAAAAAATCATTAGAGTTCTGTTGATCGACAGTTCAAACTTTATAGCCAAGTTGCAGAATCTGAGGCTCCATCAAATTCAACCTAATTAAACTGACGGTCTACTAAGACAACCACAGGAAACCCGTTTTTTCTCTTTCTCTCTTTCTGTTCAAGGTTCGGAATTTGGAGTTCAATTCCGCGTGTTGGATGCAGCTGCCACATGCAAATTTCCTTGATTTAACAAAGTACTTCCTATTTTCCATTATCTATTTCCAGTCGATCTTGATAGTCTCATGTGCGCTGCCCTTTTGCAGCCTTTCCTCAAACCAACTCGAAACACAAGAGGGCAATTGATCAGGACGTCTGATGCGAATACCAAAAGAGGAACTCCTCATGTGATGAGTAACAATGGTCTGTCACTCGCAGCCTGCTGAAATCTGAGGCAGTCGTTAGCAGTCACTCATTGTATCGGACATGTTCCAGGTCTAGAGATTCTGAACAGAACTTCATTGTGTGTCCATCATATCAATACGCTCTGAATGAGGAAACTTCCTCTCTTTGGTAACGTCGGATCTGTCCAACTTTAATTCGTCCTCTGAGCGGAGACAATCACTGCGCCCAGTATATCCAACTGACAAGTCTCGCAAAGCATGTGTTTAGAGTTAAAGAAAGGCTCAGTCCCTCCAAAATGGCAACACTCCTAACAGAATGTCAAGTTGAAATCAAATGTACGCATTGCTTGTGTATTCATCCAACAATGAAATTGGTCAACAAAATGAAATTCGCGTCTTTCCCGATAGTTTCAAGTTGAAATTTGATGTCTCGTATTTCTTCTCTTGCACCTCTGACTTTAGGGTACGGTCGCCTCCTGTCTCAATCAATGTGTCACTCATCTGTAACTCCAATGAAACGCTTACAACTTCAAGATAATATGCGAAATTATGCATCCTTCTACAACCGAAATCTTAACTGTATGCGTGATCCACATAATGAATCCTAATATTTTAAGCTTTTA